>CM076583.1:320054434-320791112 GCA_034641835.2 Pinus albicaulis | reverse complement strand
CGGGCAGGCAGGCGAAAAGTCGGGAAGCCCAAAGGGAAAGTTTTGTGCTATAAAACTCCCTACGGGGAAAGTGTAAAGGGCTTTTCTTTTTTGGAAACTCAAGAGCTACATGGCATTGTATTGAAAGATTATACTCTTGTGCATATGAATACAGATTCTTGTTAAAACACCCTATGGTTATGATGTGTTTTGCTGTGCGAACACTGTGTGTATTCCTTGTACAGTTTCAGAACATCCTATGATTAATGAAGTTGCACTCTTCTTGTCATCATTTATGCGTCATGGCTATCTGTGTTGTATCAATGATGTTCAACTTATCATCTGCTCTATTAATGAATGTTAATGAACTATTTTGTTAGCATTTCGTTTTATCTTTCAGAAAGTAAAGGGATATCTCATCATAAAGAACTATTTCTTTTTTGGTCAGACTACCTTATAAGCATTACCCCCAAAGATGTGTTGCTAATGACATCTCCTGAGGTGTACACACTTTATTTATAATCTTGCTACGCATAGTGTTTGATTCATGTTTAATGCATTAATCCTGTATTCTGTATCATGTGAATAAGTGTATGTCCGCAGGTTCAATCAGGTTCTTTTGAGACCAAAGGGAAGGCGTCTTAAGCGGTAGCCAGACCCACACCCCGGACGGGATCCCTACTCCAAACGGTTCAAGGTCTAATTGGGACTTTCTACCGGGGAGATCCCCTACTGTTGGCCGGACAAATTTTCCCGTCAACAGATTTGGCACTAGAAGGAGGGCCTGAATGGCAGCCTCCCAGCATACAACGAACTTTCCATCACAAACTCCCTACGGGGAGGTCATAAACAATGAACCTGTCCCTCCTCCTCTGGAAGATATCCCAGGGGGGGAGACTCGATATTATGAAATCACTATAGCGTAGTTGAGAGCCTTGCGCCTAGCTGCCCGCGATCTGATCAGAAATTTACGGTTTACCCCAATCATGGAATTCCTTGCCCACACTAGAACCCCTGCTGAGAACATCACTCGGAATGGTGCCCTTGCGAGTACCATACCCGAGCTCGTAAATCTCATGTTGGAAGACCTCGGAACTGCTGTTGAGGAAAATGACTCGATTCTCCAAGAGGGCGAAGAATTTGGTGACACTGAACCTTTCCCCGACTCCCAGCCTAACCAGACTCGGCAAAACAACAACCAGGCACACCCCCCACCTGGGGATGGTGAAGAAGACAGAGGCCGAGGAAATTTATATGGGGGAAATAGGGCTCACAGAAATGAAGGAGAAAGGAATAGAGCTCGCAGAAATGAAGAAGAAGGAAATAGAGGCTGAGGGGCTGGAGGTAGAGGAGATAGAGGCCGAGGCCAAGGAAACCAAGCTCGCAACTATCACCCAAACCCAATTAGGCCTCCTGTCCACAATTTGGAATATCTTAGAGACTTTATTTACCATGGGAGACACCAAGACGAACACTCTCATCATGAGTCAGAAGCATCAGTCTCAGGTTCGGGAGGTGAATCTGAGCCTTAGTTTAGGCACCACCAGCGGGCTAGGAGAGTGCAACCCCTAGCCTGGATGGCTCAATCCCCATTAAATATTTTGGGCCCACTCCACGATCTACCTAGGCATCCGGAGAAACACCTCCCCAAGTTTGATCCTGAGAAAGGCACCTTAGCTGAAGATCATATCAGCAGTTTCTATTTGTCTCTACAAATCATGAGAGTCCAGTCCGATGATGTTGCATGTCGACTATTCCCCCATACTCTCGAAAAAAAAGCAGCCACATGGTACCGCTCTCTCCCCAGTGCCTCTATCACTTCATGGGACCAATTCCGTAGCGTATTCCTGTAGAAGTTTTCAGAAGATAAAACTCCTTCCATGCTTCTCACGGAATTGAGCACCATCAAGTGTCATAAAAAGGAGAAGGTTAAGGACTTCAACCAGCGCTTCGCTACCATACTGCAGAAGTTTCCCCCAAACCTGGCGTTGGATGACTCAATCACCATTGACTACTATACCAAGGCTCTCCCTAGGGACATCGCCGTTTTCGTCAAACGTGAAGCCCGCGCTACCCTTACGGCTAATTATGAGGCTGCTCTCGCTGTAGAGAAAGACATGCTTTCGATAGGAGCCATCGATCATGAAGGGAGAGATGATCACAAGCCTAACACAAAAAGAGGTCAGTCCTCCACTCCTAAGACCACTGATAGGGATAGGGATGCTTTTGATTTTGAAAGCATGGAAAAAACGCTCAAGCATTTAACGAATGAAGTCACTGACCTAAGGAGAAAGGGCACAGAAGCCACAACTAGCACTAAACCACCCAAACCTTTCTTCAGAAAAAGTAATCCCAACACTAACAGACCTCCATCTAACCCGAATACTGCCCTCAATGTGGAAGAGATAGGGAAAGATAATTTCTATTCTTTCCATCAAGCTGCCCACTCTGAGAAAACGTGCCCTCAATGGATTGGCAGCATGACAGCAGTAGTTAATCAGCTTTTAGATGACCAAACTCCAGGGGATGTGATGGAGGATGATGTTTCAGATCACGATGAGTACCCGCCCTCGAACGAAGAACCATGATCCTCTATCCTTGCTTTTGACATAATCCGAGGTGGGGACCATCTTACCTCCATTGATATCAACATGGCAGATACTCCCAAAGACCAGCCCTTGCGGAATTATAGTCTAAGGAGCAAAGGACCTGTTCCCGAGCAATCTTATGAAGACAAGAAGAGGGCTTTTCTAAGGAAAATTCTGCCCCCAGGAAACGGAAAACAATCTGCTCCAGAGAAGCCCACCAACAACATTACCCGAACAAGTCAAAAAGGTAAGCTCCCGACAGAATCCTCCAAGACCTCTACCGAGCCTAGCCCTCAAACAGAGTCTAGCTATAACATTGTTGAGGATATGAAAAAAACAAGAGCAAACATTTCTCTCTACGAGCTGGCTCGCATTACTAACCAAAGAGAACTCATTCTTAAGGCTTTCGCAAATACTTCAGCTGCGAAGACTGTGAGCAACACGTCTGCGCAAGCCGGTCCAGATGTACAGTCCATAGTAAACGCCATCAATACCAACTCAAGAGGATCCACACCTCCTTTCCTTTTGTCCTTCGAGATTTTTAACTTCAATGTCCACAACTGTCTAGTCGACTCCGGTGCCTCAACAAACGTCATGCCCCTATCTGTCTGTAAGAAGCTAAACATTCGCCCGGAGAAGACTGACGCAAAGATCATACAGCTTGACAGATCACAAGTGCCAGCCGTAGGAGAGTTGAACAATGTCATCATCCGCCTGTCGTCAGACTCTAGGGTCCATCAATGCATTGACATTGTGATTGTCGACATCCCTAAAGCATATGGCCTATTGCTTAGAAGGGATTGGTCCAGCAAGTTGCAAGGCTATTTCGCCACCGACTGGTCCCACTTATGGCTTCCTTACAAGGGGCGGAACAATCAAATCAGGGTCGAAAGTGAACCATACATGAAACACACCGTGACTGATTTGGATGCCGTCAATGAACCCATCAGCTTTGCCGAGGAGGAACTTGGCATGTGTTTTCTGGAAGCTATATTCGGATGTTACCAACCCCCTCAGTCTTCCGTTGGTCCTGAGGTCCAATCTGAACTAGCACTAGTCACGGAGGAACAAGTCACCCCTGTCTCACCAACAACAGAAACCCCTCCGCAACCTATTACCCTGAAAGAGCTGGAAAGTGACCTGTGAACCTTGTGCCATGGACGGTTCCAATGGAATCCCCCAGAGAGAGAGGCCTTCGATAAAATCAAAAGGGCTATAGCTGAAACTCCTTCCCTCCAAAGTCCAGATTTTGATAAAGGTTTCATCCTGTACACTTTTGCTTCAGACTCCTCGCTTGCGGCTGTCCTCACGCAGAAAGATGGTAACAACGATGAACGGCCCATTTCTTTCATGAGTACTGGTTTACAAGGAGTTGAGTTGAATTACCCAGAAATCGAGAAACAAGCCTATGCGGTCTACAAGGCGGTAAAACATTTTAGGACCTACATCTTGAAAAATCATGTCACGGTTTTTTTTCCACACCCAGTGGTCCGCTCACTTCTCATGCAGCAGGAGCTAGGTGAAAGGCGGGGCAACTGGGTGGCGTGTTTGCAGGAATACGATTTAGAATTTAAACCGGCACATACCGTTAAAGGACAGGGCTTATGCCAAATGGCCGCAGAGGCTGCAAGTGCTCATGAAATTGAAGAGGAATGTTGGGAACAAGAGATCGACATGTATCAAAGCGACCATGTGCCTCTGCAAAGTAACCCTTCTTGGTATTCGGACGTTTCAAGATATTTGGCCCAAGGCACCATGGACCCTGCTCTTACTGCCCGGCAGAAACGCGCAATAAGACTCAAGGCCGCATCTCACCAACTGATCCAAGGTAAGTTGTTCAAGAAACACCACAATGGGGTCCTGTTATGCTGCATGGAAACCGATGAAGCGCAGAAAATATTAACTGAGCTGCATGACGGATCAACTGGAGGTCATTTTGCTGGAGATACTACTGCCCATAAGATAATGCGCGTAGGATACTATTGGCCTACTCTTTTTAGAGATGCGCATGCATATGTTCGGAAATGCATTCAGTGCCAGAAGTTTTCCAACCGAGAAGCACAGCCAGCCGCCCCCTTACTCTCAGTAGCAGTAGAGGAACCTTTCCAACAGTGGGGTTTGGATGTAATTGGTGAAATCACACCTCACTCTTCTAAACAACATCGGTATATCCTTACATCTACTGATTACTTCACCAGGTGGGTCGAGGCAACGCCTTTACGCCGAATCAATGATCAAGAGGTAATAGAATTCCTCACGCATTCCATCATGACCAGGTTTGGCGTTCCGACTTCTTTAGTTTTTGAATGCGACTTATTTCTCATCTTTTAAATTATATGATTTTGCGCTGGAAAATGGTATTATTCTGAAACATTCTACAAATTACTATCCCCAGGGAAATGGATTAGCTGAGTCCACTAACAAGAATCTTATCCGTATTATTAAGAAGACTCTGCTATCCCACCAACGCAACTGGCACAATGCCCTTCACAATGCACTGTGGGCTAGCCGTATCACTCCCAAGTCCTCTTTAGGCACCTCCCCATTTTTCCTCGTGTATGGAAAAGAAGCTGTTCTCCCTCCTCATTTATCTCTCCCGGCCCTCCAACTGTCCCAATAATGTCATGGTACCCCGTGTCCCACTTTACAGACTCGAATCGATACCTTGCTGAAATTGGAGGAAGAAAGGAAAAAGACCCGGGAAAATTTTTCCACCCATCAGAGCCGAATCAAAAGATGGTTTGATAAAAAGTCCACAGGAAACAAAAATTTTGAAGTAGGAGACCTGGTCCTCAAGTGGGACAAAGCCCATGAGGAAAAGGGGAAGCATTCCAAGTTCCAAGCACTTTGGACAGGCCCTTTCCAAATTAATGAGAAGATAGGATCCCACACATTTAGATTGCAAACCCTTGATGGACGAGTCGAGGTCCTCCCAGTAAATGGGCATTACCTCAAAAACTATTTCACCTAGCTTCCCTTAGAGGGCTATACTATCCTTGTACCATATTTTCTTATCTCGTACTTGTCTATATATATATATATATATAAATAAATAAATAAATAAAAAAATAGTAATAAAAAATTTTGAGGAAGGATTTGTTAGAGCCACGCAATTGGCACACTGCAACAGGTTCTATGCTGGTGGAAATCCCTTTCCGATAGACTCAAAGGCGGCAAAAGCTTGCTTGTTCTCTGCACCTAAAGGTAGCATATCACTGAACTTGAGTCATCAAGCAGGAAAGCTTACCTCGCCAGTCTGAGAGGGTGTCCGCAAAAGAAAATGCAGTGTGAATGGTAACCAGACCAGAAGGGAAAAGAGGTACTCTATGCTACGACAGGGTATCTGGGAAAAACCAAAGTCCTCATACCAGACCAGGAAAAACCTCTCTGCAAGCAAAATAAGTCGGGATCCCTCATCTGCCCAGGCTAAATTTCCATCTCAAATAAGTGCCACGAGAACATCTCAAATAAGTGCCTCAGGCACATTCAAAATAAGTGCAATAGAACACTAATAAAGGGTAAAGGATTGAGAAAGGCTTCCTGCGCAGAGAGGGGATGTAACGACTCCGCCGAGGTACTGACCAGGCTCACTGGCAGCGGAGCAACGTTCATGATTCCTAGGCAGTGACTTCGCCGGGACCGAGAGGTTCGCTGGCAGCGGAGCAACACGATGAGGACAAAATAATCGTACCAGACCCTATAGCCGCCTGGATTTCTCCAACCCTTCTAGTCCAGAGACCTGAAGAAATGAATTTGGTTGAATGGCGCCTAAACAGGCCAGCAGATTGAGCAACCCAGCTAGGTGCCCAAGGTTAGGAAATGTCAACCGCAAGGTAAAATAAAACAGTCAGCACAGGCCCCTCCCTCCCCCCGCCGAGACTAACCATCAGCAGAGACTCTGAGTTCGTCCAGTGAATCGCCATTTGTTGTATCCCCTACAACACCCTCCAAAAAAGACCACCATTTCAAATTTTGGAGCCCCTTAAAACTAAAAGGAAACTATTAAGTCGCCAAGTCGCCAAGTCGCAAAGTCAAACTATTGATGAAAACCGCGACCTTGCGACCCCGTGACCCCAGGTCGCCAGGTCGCAAGGTCGCAAATCCCCAAATTTAACGAAAAGTGCGACCCAGCGACCTAGCGACCCTGCGACCCCAGGTCGCCAAGTCGCCAGGTCGCTAGGTCGCAATTATCCAATTTTAAAGCAAAGTGCGACCCAGTGACCTTGCGACCCCGCGACCCCAGGTCGCAAGGTCGCAAGGTCGCAAAACTCTGGAATTAATAGATTTGTGACCCAACGACCCGCATTAATTACCCGCATGTGCAACCTTCTATATAAGAGAGGTCGCCAGGTCGCATTTTACACAATCAGCGATTTGAAAGAAAATGCCTCTGACAGCTTGACTGGCGCGATTTTCCCGGGTAAGTTGCCATTTCCTCCTGCTGTTTCCATTATGATGCATTTCTTACCAAACCCATGTCCCCTTTGGCCTTTAAATTGCCCTTTGTCTGAGCTTTTTCATTTTTTGAATGTTTTGTGACCCTTCTTTCTCCACAAATGTCCAAACCTCACCACTTTTTTGATTCAAACCCTCATGGTGTTGTCCCTTGCTCTTAAAACCATGCCTCAACTCTGCCTGGACCCAACTAACTTTTAAATTCTCAAGAGGAGGGAGGAAAGAATCTTACGGCCGCGCACGCGCGAAAACCCCCCGGCAAGCCTTGTCGCGACCTGCAACCCAGCGACCTATTCGCGAGGTCGCAGAGTCGCATTTTCTTAAGGTTTCTGGAATCTGCAACCTAGCGACCTAGCGACCTAGTCGCGAGGTCGCAAGGTTGCATTTTCCCCTTTTTTGAAGATTTGCGACCCAGCGACCCAGCGACCTGGTCGCCAAGTCGCAAGGTTCCATTTTTCCTCTGTGTTGGTAAGTTGCGACCCAGCGACTCTGCGACCTAGTCGCAAGGTCGCAAAGTCGCACCTAAGCCTCTTCTTGCAATCCGCGACCCTGCGACCCAGTAAACTAGTAACCCAGTTTTACATGTGTCTCAGCTAAATTTCATCACTAAACTGTAACTGGTTTTATACCATCATGTCGTTCTTATCTTGGGATTCCTTTATGAATTTGATAGGTGAACTTCAAGAAGTCATAGAGTGCATACCTGTTTTATCAGATTCTAGTGACATGGCGCCCCCGCTATCTCGGAAGAAGGGCAAGCAAGTGGTGGAAGAAATTGATGAGCTAGACGAGGTGTCCCCACCCCCAATATACAGGGATACACTATGCATATTTGTGAAAGATGACAGCATGCGATGGTACCAAGTGTACCATGAGCTCGCCATGCCGGAAGAGGAATTTCCAGAAGATCTCCCAGACCAGGAAATATACTTGGCAGTCAAAAAGTCCATACTACATTTGGCAGGGGCGCATCCAGCCATATTTCCATGTTCAGAGGTTATAGATTGGATCATACAAAAGACGGATCCCAAGAAGTTTGTGATCTGAGACAGCGAAGGCAGAGCTTTCGCTACGCTCATAGGCTCGGATGCCCACCTTTATTACTCATTGCCTCGCCGAGATGATCACTTCACACTAGAATGGGCTATTGCTCACGCTGTCCCGATAGTTGATACTATTAAACAATGGTGGGAGGAGGCCGAGAAATTTAAGGTCAAGAAAGACCAGGAATATCCGGTGGCTAGCCTGAGAAAGGTTTATAAATTAGTTGCCGCCATGCTTTGCAGGCTTTACGGGCGCCCGGACTGCTCCAATTTTAGCGGTAGTTGGGCTACTATCATGGAATATGTGACAACACATGGCACCCGTTTCAACTGGGCCAGCATATTGATGACTTCAATGCAGACCAACTTGAACGCGGCATTGGCCCCAGATGAGGGAATGCCTGCCGAATTTTACATGGCTTCTTACCTACTAGATGCTATCTGCGCAAGAGTACACTTTGAGGGATGGGCACACAACTGGGATTCCGAGCAGTCTCATGCAATTCATCTGCAAATCAGGGTATTATGGGAGTCCAAATACAGACAGGATATAGATCAGATCTCCCAAGTATTTATCCCATCTCTATATAGACACTTATTTGGCCAAGACGCCCCCTGCATGTCTTGGCAGGCCAAGGAGACTCTATTCAAAGTGGCACAATGATTCCCTTTCCTCAGATATACTTTCATCTGAGTCTTTAGATCCTACAAGGCACCACATGCTATGCCTCGCTTTGTGACAGACAAAATGCTCATTCAGGAGGTATGCTTCCAAATGTCACAAGGCTTCTCCAGCGTCCTATCTAAAGGCAAAAAGAAGCCGTGTCCCATGCTACCCCTCACCATTGGCGCGTGCACAATTAAAGACTTCAGGGAAGTAGCAGCAGAGGGAGAAGAAATGAGGAGATATCAGCTTGGGGCGCTAGAGCACCGAACATATGACCCGGAGAGAGTAGTTCCTGAACACTGCCTGAAAGCTAAATTCAGGTGGACTTATCAGCACATTGAGCACCCGGCAGAAGATGAGAGAAGGAACTGGTATAACGCTGAGAGACAATTAGCCCCGGGAGTAGACATGGTCCAAGAAGAGCCAGACGATCAGAGCCTAGAAGACAGAAGTCATCAGTTGGGAGGTTCCTCTTCCTCTTTACCCAAGAAATCTCGGACCAACACAGGGCCTACTACATCTATCCAACAGAAAGAAGCAGAAGCAAAAGCCCATCAAGAAAGGGAAAAGAAGATAAAAGAGGATGAGGACGCACGCCAGAAAAGTGCAACGGCAACACAGAAAAAGAAGCAGGCCAAGGAGGTTACGAAAGAAAAGGATGAAAAGGAGGCACAGGCCGCAGTAGAATGGGCACTCAAGGAAGAGTTGGACAAAGCAAAAGCTGAGCGCCAAAAGAAGGCCGAACAGGCTGCTGCAGCTGAGCAGAAGAAGAAGGCCGAAATAGAGGCAGCAGTAGAAGCTGAACGCCGACGAAAGGAAGAAGAGGAAAAGAACACAGAAGAGAGGGAGGATGACATGCTGGACGACATCGAGGTAACTCCCCTCGATATACCTCTGGGCAGTACCAAGCTCGCTAATGTTAGAGCCCCCCAGGGATAGGAAGAGGATGTATTTGACCTTACCAGACTCACATTTGATCAATTCTCTTTCAAAATCCGACAAGAAAAAAGAAGGTCACTGGTGCAAAGTCCCTCTGCCACATCCAAATTTGCAACAGGCAAAGACATAGTCCTTGATACCAGGACTAATCCTGTAATGATAGCATCGGCGGGTACTACCTTTGCAGTAGCCACGGAAGAGAACGTGACCAGAATGAGCAGAGAAATAGTCTCTCTGCAAAATAGACTGCAAGCAGCTGAGCAGCGCGAGAAAAGAGCAGAGCAGGAGAAAGCCGAATTGATAGCAGAAGTGCAACAACTCCAAAACCAGATGCCACCGGTAAATGAAGTCCCACTGGCCATTTTCAACGAGTGTGAAGTATTAGAAGCAAACATGAGGCGGGTGTATGGAGAAATGTTCACCATCAAACAAACAGTCGCCCCACTGGTAAGAGCTCATACAGAAACCAAGAGAAAGCACGAGCAGCTCAGGGAGGCCTCACAAGCCTTAGACAAAATGATGGGCTGGACAGTACAATACCCACAGGCACCTGAAAATCTGCCCAAGAGAGATTGGATTCACACGCAGGATGTGAAGGTTCAGCTCCGTATGGCAATACAATCTAAAGACAAACTATCTAAGGACCTGGACAAAGTAATGTCTTACTACGACCACCTGATCAGTGGTATCGACTCGATGCACACTTTGCACCACATTCCGACGCTTGGGGCATTGGACAAAGAGAAAGCCTGGGAGCAAGTGGATCAGGACATCCAGTCATTTCTACAGCCTATCAAGCAAGCCGCTGCTGCTCCCGAGCCCTCAGCATCTCAAGAACATCTGAGTCAGTTCATTGCCACTCCAGCTCGGATTTATACCAAGCTAGCCTCGCTCTCAAACCAAATCTCACAGAAAAGGGAAACCTTGGTGACAAATGCTTTGGAATGCATGCATAGATTGAAGGAGGAGGTTTCTCTAGTTTCCCCCATAGCGCCAGAGTACCGGACATGGCAAAATTTTCTCAAGGAGTAGCAGATTGACACCCCTGACCTCAACATTGTGCATCCATCTTCGCAGCCCGGTAGCAGCAAGTCGTGAGTAGCAGTTAAAGGTATGTCGCAGGTCGCGCCACCTGGACAGGTCGCAAGTCGTGCTGTCTATCCAGGTCATAGGTCGCACATTCCAGACAGGTCGTAGGTCGAAACCTCCTTAAGGTCGCAAGGCAACCCAACAGGCAGGCAGGCGAAGAGTCGGGAAGCCCAAAGGGCAAGTTTTGTGCTATAAAGCTCCCTACGGGGAAAGTGTTAAAGGCTTTTCTTTTTTGGAAACTCAAGAGCTACATGGCATTGTATTGAAAGATTATACACTTGAGCATATGAATATAGATTCTTGTTAAAACACCGTATGGTTATGATGTGTTTTGCTGTGCAAACACTGTGTGTATTCCTTGTATAGTTTCAGAACATCCTATGATTAATGAAGCTGCACTCTTCATGTCATCATTTATGCGTCATGGCTATCTGTGTTGTATCAATGATGTTCATTTTATCATCTGTTCTATTAATGAATGTTAATGAACTATTTTGTTAGCATTTCGTTTTATCTTTCAGGAAGTAAAGGGCTATCTTATCATAAAGAACTATTTCTTTTGTGATCAGACTACCTTATAAGCATTACCCCAAAAGATGTGTTGCTAATGACATCTCTTGAGGCGTACGTGCTTTATCTATAATCTTGCTACGCATAGTGTTTGATTCGTGTTTAATACATCAATCCTGTATTCTGTATCATGTGAATAAGTGTATGTCCGCAGGTTCAAATAGGTTCTTTTGAGACCGAAGGGAAGTCGTATTAAGTGGTAGCCGGACCCACACCTCGGACGGGATCCCTACTCCAAACGGTTCAAGGTCTAATTGGGACTTTCTACCGGGGAGATCCCCTACTGTTGGCCGGACAAATTTTCCCATCAACATGTCCTTAGAGGCCCTCTTGCAAGCTTTTCCCTTCTTACGTGGAGCAGTTGCAACAGGAGGTGTTTCCTATTGAGGTGGTTGAGGCACTGTTGCAGCGGGAGAAGTCATGGGGACTAGTTGAACCGAGTTCAAAGAAAGATAAGGTTTGGGTTGACCTGGTGAGGTAGAAGTTGGAGGATCAGGATACGAGACTGGAATCCTAAGGGTCAAGTTAGGAAGAGAGAGGGTGGCCTTGACAGGTGCCATATAGACTCCTGGTGAGGGAGCTAGGAACTGTATCTAACTGGAGGGGTAATGGCTAGGCGGGACAACTCCTAAATGGTTAAGGCCTGGAGGAACCGTTCCAGGAGGGTAAGGAGGCTCATGAGTATCAGCTGAAGGGCCAAGATGAGGAGGTCCAGAAGGCTGAATCAAAGGGCTAGGAGAAGGCTACAGAGGGCGAGGAGGCTGCTGACCTCGGGTGAAACACATGTCAAAGAATCGACAATTTTCTTATTGGCCACTGAAGAGATAGTGGACTCAGGGGAGGTCTGAGACTTCAATTCTTAATATGTCAACTGGTAAATGGTGACTATCTTTCCATTATGAGGGAAGGAAATCTTGTGGTGGAACATGGAAGGGACAAAAAACATCGCATTAGTGTAGCTACAACCCAATAGAATGTTGTAATCTAAGGGTGAATCTATGACTTCTACGTCAATGCAAACAGTCTTGCCCACAAGATTAATTGGACAATTGTGGAATAAGCCAATGGGTTGGGAGGCACGACCATCCCACGCTCAGAGAGTGATCATGGAAGGAGTCAACTTAGGTGATCCGAGTTGCTTCCAAATCGAAGAGGACATCACATAGGTGGATGCCCCCTCATCAATAATGCACCGGGAAATGTGAGCGTTCCAGATCTTGACTGGGATTTGGAAGGCGACAGAATCAGGGAGAGGAGGATGTTCTAACTGGTCAACATCAAAGACAATCAATCGATCATCGGAAGGATCCAAAGTGCCCATGGAATATAGTAGAGATTTTTTTTGTGAAGGGCACGACTGGAGGAGTTCCAGTATTGAAATGGCAGCAGGGGATTGTGCCAAATCATCTACTCTATTATACAAATGGGCAGCTTTGCCAAAAGCAACATTTAGGCATAGTGGTCCTTTAGGGATCTTGATATGAACCTCCGCCTTGGGTAGAGGGATCTGTAAGGGACCATTAGGTGTTGAAAGAGGCTCTGTAGAGACTAAAGGAGGCAACTAGGGGAGAGACGTAGCGGGAGGCTTGTTGCACTGACGAGACCGAGTCTAAAGATTGATGTCTATAGTTAAAGGTTGATCAGAGTTAATCATGAGAATCTGGTAATGAGAGTTACTAGATGGAAGATTTTTAGTGGCCACCTGACCTTCAGGTGGTTGGGTAGCCACAAATCCTTGATGAGTGAAAGGATTAGTAAGCACAACCGGCTAACTAGGCATAGCACTGGGAGGGATGGAAGGGGAGGATTGCTATCCTTGTAATGTTGCTTGAGATTCCCACAGCTACCGCATCTATGGAAAAAGAGGACAATCATGTGTGTAATGACCATAAACACTACAACAAGAATAGGTCTTGTTCATGTGAATAGGCTTGTCCTTCTTGGGCTAAGTGCCATATTGCTGGTTTGTAGTGTTAGGAGCATTACCTTGATTAGGTCCAGGATTACCAGGGGTAGCCTAATTTTGAGTGCCTTTCCTCTTCTTTTTTGAGGGAGTAGGATTAGTCGCGCCCTGTTGTGAATACACATACCCCTAAGGGGGCACTGGTTGCTGTTGCGGGGTTTGAGAAGGCAAGGGAGGAGGAGGTGGAGCACCAGGCTGTGGATACAGATAATAAGGAGGCTAGGTAACAGTTTGGTAAATAGAAGGTTGGGAAAAAAGAGGAGTTATGCCGTATCCTGGATATGTGATATTGGGAGGGGGAAAAGTGCAAGAGGTACTGGCCCCTGCCTGAGGAAAACCATAGCCCATGGGAGGTTGAGCATATGAATTAGAGATAGCTCCAATGATACTGTCGGTGGCATGAGATGCCCCCAGTGCATTGGCACCATCGGGTCTGGGAATATTAGGTAGAACAGTATAAAAATAACCCGACTGAGCGTAGATCAAGTCATATTTTAATACAATTTGGAGAGCGGCTTCTTTGGTTTGGGGAAAGTGCGATGCGACATCTTTTCTAATAGGTGGAAAAAGAGATCTAAGGAACCAGTCCATGTAGACATGGTCTTCGAAGGTAGGAGCTTGACATAGGCTCTTTCTTCTCCGCCATTCCTGGACATGGTCGGATAGGCAGGTCGCAGACGATTGATGGAAAGAAGTCAAGAGTTTGATACCAGTGTCATAACTGTTAGCCACCTATATTTTTCAATTATATCAGCTGGTGGCTAAATATTCTATGCAAGCCTTCAAGAAACAAATTTAGGCCTGAAATTGTTGGTGCTTGAAGTCTGTTGGTAAGATCATGAACTGCTGGTTGGTTCTTCATACTTTTCCTCCTCTCAGCCTCCTATATTCCATGAAAATCCAAATCAAATATTGCTGCATCCTCCTCCTTTTTTCCCCTCCCCTGCTTCCATCTTACCTTCGTTTCTTCAGTTTCCTTTCATCCATTGAAACCCCACTAAACCATGTGTTATTCCTTGCCCCTCCATTATTTTCTTTCCCCAAGGTTAAAAACCCATGTTTTAACCTTATCGGAATCATATTTCTTTTTGGAATTCTTTGGAAAAACCATAGAAAACATATGTTTTTATGCGTTAGGCTTAAGCCCCTAAGGCTAAGCCCCTTGCCGTCTCTCCCTCCACATGCCCGAGCGCCGCGACCGACCGCTCAAGTCCAGAGGCGCTAAACCGAAGCGTGGTCCCCACTCCGCCCTTTTCCTTTGAAACCTTCAAAAAAGCCATCTTTTATAAGGTTTGGGTATGAAATATGAAGCCACGTATTTTATTGCCCCGAAGCTTCCTAGCTGTCGATCTGCTCCCCAGATTCGACAGAGCGTAGTACCGCACACCTGGTGGACCCCCTTCCCCCGCGCTCGTTTCCAAAAACCATGGTATATATCCCACACCACCTTTCGTCGAATGGCAGTTTTATCCCATCGACCAGCGATTCCACACGCTGGCCGACGTGTGTCCTCCACCTCATTCCCAAAACCGCCATCCTTCCACTTCGCCCGCGCGTTATCTATTGTCCCGTCACCCCGCAGCGGGATTCATCTCTGCCGTCGGATCTGGGCCTTCCCATCCGACGGTTGCTAATCACCTTTTCTGCTCGGCTTTTAACGGATTTCCCCGCCTGTTGAATCTTCCCCCGGCGCGTCCAAAAGTCAATCTTCGCCGTCGATCCCCGCAGATCGACGGTTCTCATTCGTCCTCCTGATTCCACTGTACAAAATCTCTTTTCTTCGCTGACTTTTCAAAGCGCCCCCGACCGTTGATCGCAGTACGATCAGCGGCTCCGATTGCTCCATTTTCCGCACGCCCTCCGATGCAGATTGTCCATATAATGCAGGATTTTCTCATTTCTATTGTATTTTGCAGGTTTTAAGGTTCTTTCGTCGTGTTTTAATGAAAATATGAAGAATGAGGGTGACGACTCCTGTCCTTCTGATTAATCCAGAGAATCGACTGCAGGGTGAAGAATAATGATATCAACAAGGTTTCATGAGCCTTGGTTGCTACGCGTCCCTGTAAAGCCTGAAGAATGCCGTCAACATCAACGAAGAGAAGAGTATCGGATTTTGAAGACAGAGTGAACCAGAGCAGCAGTTTTATGGATAGATTGGCAGGGATTATGGCTAAGACGGTTATCAAAAGCCTAATCCCCGGCTTAGAACACATATTAAAGCAAAACCTAAAAGTGTTCATCAGACGTATTGCTTCCACCACCAAACTTTGAGGCGAATTGATTCCTCAACCACCATAGTGCCACCTATTGCCTCAAAATGCTCACCCAGAGGATAAATTTATTGAACCAGATCAGATATTATGCCTCGGATCAACCAAAGAAGTTATTTCTGCACCAGATTTAATGACAAGATGTTTGCAGAGTAACCCTAACAGTACGCAGAGCCTCAAATGTCAACAAAAGCTCCTTCCGAGCTTACTTCATAAGTATAAGCGCATAAATGCAGTGGAACACCTGTATAAATTCTTCATCGAGCCTCCCAGGCCAGGAAGACATTAATTCTGCATTAATTGTATTTGAGATCTTTTTATTAGATCTCACCTCCTCATCCTTCTATAAATACTCCAGAAGAAGATGAGTGAGGGGTGGGATTAGTTGGTTGTCAATGTAATTGCTGAAGTATTGTAGCTGTTCCTGAGTGGAAAACTCTTGACTGTAAATAGTGGTTTCATAGGCTCTTGGAGCTCTGCTTGTAACAGATAGGTTAGATTGTGAAAAGAGATGGATTAAAACATTGGATTTGAAGATTGTAACCGGTTTGAAGCAATCAATACAAGCTGATTTATGGGATCCTGGTCTATGTTGATGGTGATGTTATTCTCACTGTAACTTGTGTTTTGTTTCTGTTTTCAATTTGTTTCATTTTCCACTGTAAAGAACAGTTTAAACAGTGTTAGGGCCTGCTGTATATCAGTAACCTTCTCTGGCTGAGAAATCTTTATTTAAATGTTTTCTTTCTGCTGTGTTGTTTGAGAATGATTTAATTCAGTCTAAGTACAAAGATGCTGGCGTTCCCTCATCTTTTCGTCACTGCTGAATGTTATTTTTAAATGTTACTTTCATGTATGTTGTGTAAGGAATGAATTGAGGAAATCAAAGGTTAGCCCTGAGTCCCTTTCTTGTTTGCTCAACTATTTGACTGTTTCCCTTAGGATGTGTCAAAAGCTGACTAGTTTCAAAGCACTTATCAGATCTTAGGCCATTCTGTGTTATCTTTGTGATTGTCTTGGAAGTAACTAAGTAAAGAAGAACTAGGAGAGGATTAGGGTGAGTCCCAGCCCACTAGTTTCTTCTCCAAAGGTTGCCTTCAAGTTTCCCTTCATTTTTAATCTGCGTTCTATTAGAAGTGTATCAAAGGCTGGATATTTTCAAAGTACTTACCAGATCCTAGTTTGCTTCTATGTTTTTCTTAAGTGCCTGGTCAAAGGCTGGCTAGTTTCAAAGTACTTACCAGATCCTGGGCTGCTCTTTGTTCTACATCTGTTATTTCCCTTTCTTATTGTATCACCCCATTCCATAAATCAAACTTTAAAGAGATCCTTAGGCATAGATGACTTGCCCCATAGATTCCTCTTGAATCTGAATGTTTCAATTAAATTCTCTTATGACTCCATAGCCCAATGGATTGAAAAATTGCCATCATCTTTCTTCATAATCAAAGCTTACTCTGTTTCATGGAAAATTTTAGGGGCTAATATTCGCAGGTGGGCTAATTTTCCATGGTTTTTCCAAAAAAAGATTCGCCAATTTCCATTTTTTTATAAAATTGATTCGCCCAAATTTTACAATATAAAATTATTTTACGTTAAAAATCGCCAAAATTATATAGAAAATATATATAATATCATTATATATTTGAATAATTTTACAAATACATCAATAAAAATTTTATAGTTTGCATATTAGGTACTAATGAGATTCGCCAATTTTTTAAACTTCAGGATAATTTTCCATCCTTAAAATTATCCCTGCTCTGTTTACTTGCAACTTCTCACCTTTGAACCTATTTGCATATAGATCTTTCCGCTTCAGACAACAACTATGTTCAACCATCTGAGAAAACCAAACAAAACCCTTGGCCTTCCTAACTAGCCTAATATCATCACCCCAAACTTCAAAGACAATATCCATCTTTGTACATATTGGAGAGATCCCTCTCCGGATTTAGGAGGGCTAGATCCTAGATTCCCAAAGTTGGTTGAAATAATGTTAACTCTGTGATAGGACTTTGCCAATCTTGCTTGTTACAGAGACCTAACATTTCTGGCGACTCCACTGGGGAACGTTTTACCTTAAAATCTCTGTTTCCATGACAATTGTTCTATTTTGCAGCTGAGCCACCAGAACCTAACATTTCTGGCGACTCTGCTGGGGAACCCTTACCCAGAATCTTCATAACATCTTGAGAGTCAAAAGCAGCCTTTTCAAGCACTACCAAGAAAATGGTAATTAAGATGAAGCTCAATTGAATCAGTGACAAACTAGGTCAGCCCTAGGATTTTTCAGAGTTTTTATCTAACCTTGGAAAATCGGCTAGCTTAGCCATAAGGATAGACTGTCTTTGTTTCATAACCGTAGCTAAGTTTTGAGGCAGAGTTAGGGTATTCTTCTGAACCATAAATAAAAGCAATTCAGAAAATACCAAAAAAATTTCAGATTGGTAGTAAAACACTAGTTTTTATATCTTGTATACGTCTTTGATGTGTTTTACCCTATACTCTTAGACAGAGTCTGGAAAGGGCTAGGTAGCCTCCGAGTCTCATCCTCTTCTAGGGGTGACATGTCTGGTGAATTCCCGCCCAGTCAATCTCTGGTTAGAGTTTGTTGTGTTTTGATATATCCTTGAAAAGGAATGTTTCACAAACACTATGGTGGACAGTGTACTCCTTTGAAAACACTCTGAACTTTCCACCTGGCGACTCCACAATTCTGAACAGACCTTTAGACTCCACTGGGAAGAACCCTTGTCATTATAAAATCATTCAAACTCAGTTAGAGGACTGAGGGATTGAAAAATTGTAAAAACATATTGGCTAACCTCTTAAAAGATTGTCATATCTGGTTGAACGTTTCCTGTTTAGTTGGGTCTAAACATATAAACATTGTGGCTCCTAAAAAGATTCACACTAGAGCCCATCCTGACCCAGATCCTCCTGAAATAGTTGATAACCCGGAAAGAATTCTTAGGAAGTCTCCTAAGATACAATTTTCAGCTATTTTCAGACCACCCCTAAGAGCTAATTCAGTCCCTGAAAACCTTTCAGCTCTTCACGAATCACAAATTGACTTATTAAACCCATTCAGAACTAGGTCATTTGGTGATTTAGACCAGCTAGACTCTGAGCCTTCACTTTCATCTCCCGAAACAAGTGAAACCCTTGGGAATAGAGAATCAACACCTCCTGATTTACATTTCTTACATAATCTAGGTGTCTCTCATCCGAGATCAACTCAGAGATCTACTGCTGTTCCATCCACTTCTGTTCATCTTTCATCCACTGTTCAAACCACTCCACTTCAACCCACACCTCCTCTTGTAAATCCACCCCCACCACATATCATGGCAGCATGGTATGCTCCCTTAGTCCTTCCTGTACCATTAGTCAATCTTCCACAGGATTATTAGTCCAAAATTCCGTTATATGATGCTAGTAATACCGTAACAACATCTCAACACGTGGACAAGATGAATGACTACTTTGATAGAAATGAAATTGATAATGAATCTGTCAAAATCAGACTGTTTGCTCAAAGTTTGGGGGGAGAAGTGAGAAAATGGTTTAAAGGTTTAACCCCCCATAGTATTAACGACCTCCAAGCCTTCCATCAAACATTCTTAAACAAATGGGAAGTAAGGAAGAACCCTCTCCAAGTCCTTGCCGACTATAAAAATCTCCATAGGAACCCTGGGGAAAGTGTACAAGCTTATTGTACCAGATTTAACAGTGTGTATAATGCACTTTCCCCTGAACTGAAACCTCCTCAGGGATCAGCTTTGAACAAATTTCCTGAAGGGTTTGATCCGGACATGACATATTCACTCAGAGAAAGAGTCTTTGCAACCCTCGAAGATATGCAACGAGGTGCTCTTTCTGTGGAGGTTAACCTCATGGAGAAGAGAGCAAGGATGAAAGCTGAAAAGAGAGTATCTTTTAGAGAGGAATCTACCCCTTCCACTTCAAGCTCGAAGATGGAAAGAATGATGGAAGAAATGATGAAGAAAATGAGCATTCTAGAGAGAGCGCAAGCAATTCTAAATCAAAACGCTCCTCAAAACAGAAACCAAAACCAGAATCAGAATATTAGAAGAAACCAGCTTCCAAACAGACTTAGGGAAGATGATCAACAGATCATTCCTCCCTTTCATCAAAACTTTTTAAGTGAGGTTGAGGAAACAGATGAAACAACAGAGGATAATGATATAAACTTATTTGGGGTAGATGATGATGACTTTGAGGTTCATTATGATAATAAACAAGGTCTTTATACACCTTACGATGACAGAAGAGATGATAATGAGAATAGATATCAAAACATGGAAAACGCTGTCATACAGCCTTCAAGGGAATATGAACTCAGAAGTAGGTCTAATCAACAAACCCCCAACAATAAAACCTCTGACAAGCCTTCTCAAGACAGCACCGCAACCAAGTCTAAAATGATCAAACAAAAAGACAAAACAGTGGCTGATAATTCTGGTAGTGGTAAAGAGAAAGACACTCAAAACATTGAAAAACAGAGTGCAAACATTAGTAGTACTAGCACCTCGGTTAGTACTCCTGGTAAAACAACTGTTTCGACTGTAGATAAATCGAATCAGCAAGCTGTTATTGCTGATAAAGCGGCAGCAAACAAGGCTGAAATCAATGTTTTAAAGAGTCAAAACCTTTTTAGCCTAGAACAGGAAATCTCAAAGATCAAAATTTCTGTTCCTTTGACTGAGTTAGCTGCCCAACATGTATATAGGTCCAAAATTTTGAAAGCTTTGAACTTAGAAGATAATGAAGATTCACTCAATCTTAATGATGACCAACCAGAGCTTATTTTTGGTCCAGAGATTGAAGGAAAGTTCCAAGAAGGTCCTGTCCCTCCCTTTTATGTAAGCTTAAACGTTCATGACAAAATTTTGCACAATGCTATGCATGACTCAGGCGCTTCCCATAATTTAATGCCAAAAGCTGTAATGGAAAGCCTGGGTCTTGAACTTACCAGACCTTACAAAGACTTGTACTCCTTTGACTCAAGCAGAGTTAAATGTTTAGGATTGATAAAAGATATCTGTGTTAACTTAGCCCAGATTCCTGCCAAATGTTTAGTCATGGATGTGGTTGTGGCTGATGTACCCCCAAAGTATGGAATGCTTTTATCCAGATCTTGGGGTGCTAAGTTACAGGGAACCATGCAAATGGATATGACCTATGCGACTATCCCTGTTTTTAATCAGACTAGAAGACTTTACAGGTAATCCCACATGCAGTACACAGTGACAAGTCAATATCGGCCTCAAAACTCCCCTCTCTATGCCATAAATACGAGCCTTGATTCTTTTATCATGTTCAATGATGAAACACTTACAGGACACATCATTTCAACAGAATCAATGGCTGAAACAGAGGGAGAGGAACACAACACTGAAATGCCGGAACAGTCTATCATGTCTGAAGATCCTAGCAAACTAAGCACAGATCTTGAACTGCAAGTTATTAATCCTTTGAACTTAAAACCTGATAATCAGCAGGAAAATCCTCAACCCGATGAAAAACTTGAGGAATCAAATTATACACAGCCCATCCACCAAACTGAAAATGCTCCTCTCTGGACTATGTATTTTGATGGGTCATGCACCAAAACAAATGCTGGTGCAGGTGTCTGGATCACTAACACTGAAAATAATCATACAGAATGTATCTCATGCAAATTAAAATTTCAGTGTTCCAAAAACATAGCAGAATATGAATCCCTTCTCTTAGGCTTGTATCTTCTGAAAAAGTTAGGTGCCAAGAGAATCAATGTATATGGGGATTCTGAATTAATCATTAGGCAAGTTAATGGGGAGTATAATGCTAATCACCCCAGACTTAGGGCCTACAGGAATGATGTCATAGATCTTTTGAAAACATTTGAGGAGTCCACACTGACTTTTGTCCCAAGAAAAAGAAACATTGCAGCCCACAATTTAGCCTTTGCTGCTAGAACCTGCCCAATACTGTATGATGACACCTCTCAGATAAAATTCAGACCAGCTATCCCGGATAACAAGAAATATTGGCAGGTATTTGATGGAGATAAACAAATAGAAGACTTCATGCAATTCAGAAATGAGTTTGAACTCCATAGTTCAGATTCAGACTATGATACAGACTGCAGTGAAGAAAATTTTCTTGGTGAAGAAGAACCATCTCCGCAGCTGGTAGATATAAACCTTCAGACTATCAAATCTAGAAACCAAACAGAATCAAGTGCAAAATCTGAAACAGAGGAATTGGAAACTCTGCATTCTAAGGATGATAGTTTGCCCAAGGGTTTGGCCCCTCTAGAAGAACTGTTTGATTTTGATGATGTGGCCAACAAACCTAAACTGGAACCTGTAGAAACTGAAGTGGAGGAATGTAATATAGGCAGTAAAGAAAAACCGAAATTGATCAAGCTGTCTAAAACTTTACCAACTCACATTAAACTCAAATACTTAGAGCTGTTCAAAGAATTTTCTGATGTTTTTGCGTGGAGTTACAAAGATCTTAAATCCTATGACACTGAAATAATACAGCACAAAATCCCTCTTAAAGAAAACCAAAAACCATTCAAACAGAAACTGCGCAGAATCAACCCTGTCCAGTTGCCATTGGTTAAGAAGGAAATCATGAAGATGCACGATGTTGGTATTATTGTCCCTATTAGATATTCTGAGTGGGTATCTAATCTGGTGTCAGTTAGGAAAAAGACTGGAGAAATCAGGCTTTGTATAGACTTCAGAAATCTAAACAAAGCTTCATTGAAAGACAACTACCCTTTACCCAAGATGGATCATATTTTGCAAAGGGTGGTGGGGTCTAAAAGAATTTCTTTGCTGGATGGCTATTCAAGGTATAATCAAGTCCTAGTCCACCCTGATGATCAATTAAAGACAGCTTTTACTACACCATGGGGCACTTTCATGTATGTGAAAATGCCTTTTGGTTTAATGAATGCTGGAGCAACCTTTCAGAGAGCCATGGACATAGCATTCTCGGAAGAATTGGGCTTCTTCATCATTATCTATCTTGATGATGTAAATGTGTTTTCAAAAACAGATGAAGAACATTTAGAACATTTGAGGAAATTTTTTGAGAAGTGCAGAAGGTTTGGAATATCTTTGAACCCTAAGAAGACCTTATTTGGTCTCCAAGAAGGTAAACTTCTTGGACAAATCATTTCAGAAGAGGGCATAAAGATAGATCCCATGAGGATTGAGGCTATATTGCAAATCTCTCATCCTCGAAACATCAAAGAGTTGCAGTCTTTCATTGGAAAGATTAACTTTTTGAGAAGGTTCATTCCCAATTTGGCTGAGCTCCTTAGGAATATCACAAACATGTTGAAAAAGGAGCGAGGGATAAAATGGACCTCGGAAGCAAAGACATCCTTTGAGCTGGTGAAACAAGCGTTAACCAAAACACCGGTTCTCATAAGTCCTGATTTTTCAAAAGATTTTTATATCTTCTCATTTGCATCAGAACATACCATAGCTGCTGTCCTTTTATAGAAAAATCCACAAGGACAAGAGCAGCCCATTGCATTCTTTAGCAAGGCATTGAGGGATGCCCCTTTGAGGTATAACATTATGGAAAAACAGGCTTTTGCTTTGGTAAAGGCTTTGAAAGACTTCAGAGTATACATCCTTCACTCACACATCATTGCCTTTGTCCCAAATTCGGTTGTAAAAGACATTCTAACCCAGGATCCAGATGGTAAGAGAGGTAAGTGGATTGCTGTTATTCTTGAATATGATTTAGATATTAAACCCACTAAGCTCATCAAAGGCCAGGGTCTAGCTAGGTTAATGGCTGAATCAAATTGTGAAGTTCTTGATATTAATATGATTAATGCTTTGGATGACCAAGAAGAATTCTCAACTCCCATTGTTGAATATCATTTTGCGAATTCTCATTGGTATACTGATATTGTTTATGTTTTGCTTAATCTAAATACACCTCTTGGTTTATCCAAAACAAAGGCAAGATTCCTAAAGTTAAAAGCTGTAAACTATTGCATTATTGATAAATGTCTTTATTGGAAAAATGCTAGTGGTATATTCCTTAAATGTTTGCCTGAGTTTGATGCAGAAAAGATTAAGCAGGAATTCCATGAAGGAGAGTGTGGAGGCCATCTGTACTGGAAGTCAACAGTGAACAAAATTTTGAGGGCTGGTTTCTATTGGCCTACTCTTTTCCCTGATGTACACAAAATGACAACCACTTGCCATAAATGCCAATTATTCGAGGGCAAGAGAAAATTACTACCCCTTCCTCTACATCCAATTACTGTTGAAGCCCCTTTTCAACAGTGGGGACTTGACTTCATAGGAGAAATCCACCCACCATCCTCTGCCCAACACAGGTGGATCCTTACTGCCACAGACTATTTCACTAAGTGGATAGAAGCCATTCCTTGTAGACAGGCCAATGATTCGGTTATCATAAAATTCATAGAAACCAATATCCTTTCCAGATTTGGCTGCCCTACTAAGATCATCACAGATAATGCAGCGGCATTTGGGTCGAAGAAAATGGTGGAATTCTGTCACAAATACCAGATAACATTGGGGCACTCCACAGCCTATTACCCTCAAGGTAATGGACTCGCAGAGTCTTCCAACAAAAGCTTAGTGAGCATAATAAAGAAACTGTTGGAAGACAATAAGAAGTCTTGGCACACCAAGCTGATCCATGCACTATGGGCTGCCAAATTAACATTGAAGAAATCCATTGGTATGTCACCCTTCCAGCTTGTATATGGTACAGATGCAATTTTTCCTAACAACCTTGGTGTACCAGTTATGAATTTAATTCAAGAGCTCCAGACTGAAGAAGATGACATAATCAGAAGAATAAATCAGACCATTCATCTTCTGCAAACCAGAGAGGAAGTGTACAACAAAGCATTGCAGAAGCAAGACAATATCAAGAAGATATTTGACAGAAGAACAAAGGCCAGCAATTTCAAGATTGGGGACAAAGTTTTAAAGTGGGACTCAAAGAGGGAGGATAAGGGAAAGCATGGTAAATTTGACAATCTGTGGCTTGGCCCTTACTCCATTCATTCAGTTGCTGGAAACAATGCATTCTTCTTACAAGAGCTGAATGGAACATAATTGTTTGGGGGTCCTGTCAATGGCAGGATGCTTAAGCATTACCTTTCTTAAATTATTTCATTTTCTAAGCCTTTGTTACCTTTTTCCACTGTAAATATTGCATCCACCATTGCATTTAAAGTTATGAAAAATAAAAAAAATACAAAAACAAACAAAGAAAGAAAAGAGGGCAGAAATGAAAACAAGAAAGGCAAAGCCCCATGCCAAAAAAGAGAAATAAATCTGAAAGTGTGCAAGCTTAAATGCCACTCCTTGAAACACACTTCTAATTGGTCAAACTATTTAATCTTGACTAATTAGCTTTCAATTTTCTGCTGATAGGGTAGCAAATTTGATTTGCCAAACTGTTTAATCTTGGCTTATCAGTAGATAGATTAGGGTAGAAATTAAGGTTCAAATCACCTCAAAATCTGAACCAAAGTTTCCAAAGAGATGACTCAAAACTACTCTAATTTCTGAGTCAAAGAGAAAAGACCTGGTTCTAATTCGCTCAAAACTTGAACCAGAAGAGAAGCAAAGATAGCTCACCAAAAAGGAAAAAACAGAGCTGTGAATATAAGAGAAGGCCATAATAAGAAATTTTCAGATCTTAAGCCTTCTGTTTTGATTTAAAATTTTCTGCAAATAATAATCTATGTGCAGCTTGTCTTTATGCCATAGATCATAGCAAGTCGAACAACTCAATCTTGACTTGACTATTTTTAAATTTATGTTGTAGAATTTAGAGAATGAAAGTTTGTTGGACTGTTTAATCCCAACAGACAGTAGACTAGGTAGAGAAATATCTGAGCTCAACTGTTTAATCTGAGTTCAGGGAGAAATAAGGAGTAGAAATAGATTAGATTTCCTGCTTTCAAAAGAATAAAATGTTGAAAATAGAGTTTGCCAATCCAAGTGCACTCTGATGAAGAAAAAATGTTAGATCAGTAGGATTGGGGTAGGTAGAAGTTGTATTGATGAAATTCATCTTTCTTTCATAAAATGATATTATTTTGTCAAAGGAAAAGCAAGAGCAAGCAATGGGTCAAGCACCAGACAGCATACCAGAGAAATCAAGTCTGAATTCTTGATGCCTTCAAGAAGGCACCATCCCCAAGTGGAGCCACTGTTAGCCACCTATATTTTTCAATTATATCAGCTGGTGGCTAAATATTCTTTGCAGCCTTCAAGAAACAAATTCAGGCCTAAAATTTTTGGTACTTGAAGTCTGTTGGTAAGATCATAAACTGCTGGTTGGTTCTTCATACTTTTCCTTCTTTCAGCCTCTGATATTCCATGAAAATCCAAATCAAATATTGCTGCATCCTCCTCCTTTTTCCCTCCCCTGCCTCCATCTTACCTTCATTTCTTCAGTTTCCTTTCATCCATAAAAGCCCCATTAAACCCTATGTTATTTCTTATCCCCTCATTAATCTCATTTTCCGAGGTTAAAAACCCACTTTTTAGCCTATCGGAACCTTTTTCCTTTTTCAAAAACCATTGAAAATCATGTAAAATACGCCTATTTTTTATGCGCTGGTTTTCAGCCCCTCAGGCTAAGCCCCTTGCCGTCTCTCCCTCCACATGCCCGAGCGCCGCGACCAGCCGCTCAAGTCCAGAGGCGCTAAACCAAAGCGTGGTCCCCACTCCGCCCTTTTCCTTTGAAACCTTCAAAGAACCCATCTTTTATAAGGTTTGGGTGTGAAATATGAAGCCACGTATTTTATCGCCCCGAGCCTTCCTAGCCGTCGATTTTCTCCCCAGATCCGAAGGAGCGGAGTACCTCACACCTGGTGGACCCCCTTCCCCCGCTCTCGTTTCCAAAAACCATGGTATATATCCCGCACCACCTTTCGTCGAATGGCGGTTTTATCCCGTCGGCCAGCGATTCCACACACTGGCCGACGCGTGTCCTCCACTTCATTCCCAAAACCGCCGTCCTTCCACTTCGCCCACGCGTTATCTGTCATCCCATCACCCCGCAGCGGGATTCATCTCTTTCGTCGGATCTGGGCCTTCCCATCCGACGGTTGCTATTCGCCTTTTCTGCTCGGCTTTTAACGATTTCCCCGCCTGTTGAATTTTCCCCCGGCACGTCCAAAAGTCGATCTCCGCCGTCGATCTCCGTGGATTGACGTTTCTCATTCGTCCTCCCGATTCCACTGTACAAAATCCCTTTTTCTCCGCTGACTTTTCAAAGCGCCCCCGACCATTGATCGCAGTACGATCAACGGCTCCGATTGCTCCATTTTCCACACGCCCTCCGATGCAGATTTTCCATATAACGCAGGATTTTCTCATTTTTATTGTATTTTGCAGGTTTTAAGGTTCATTCGTCGTGTTATAATGAAAACCTGAAGGATGAGGGTGACGACTCCCGTCCTTCCAATTAATCCAGAGAATCGACCGCAGGGTGAAGAACAATGATATCAACGAGGTTTCATGAGCCTTGGTTGCTACGCGTCCCTGTAAAGCCTGAAGAATGCCGTCAACATCAACGTAGAGAAGAGTATCGGATTTTGAAGACAGAATGAACCAGAGCAGCAGTTTTATGGATAGATTGGTGGGGATTACGGCTAAGACGGTGATCAAAAGCCTAATCCCCGGCTTAGAACACAGATTAAAGCAAAACCTAAAAGTGTTCATCAGACGTATTGCCTCCACCGCCATACTTTGAGGCGAATTGATTCCTCAACCACCGCAGTGCCACCTATTGCCTCAGAATGTTCAACCAGAGGATAAATTTATTGAACAAGATCAGATATTATGCCTCGGAACAACCAAAGAAGTTATTTCTGCACCAGATTTAATGACAGAATGTTTGCAGAGTAACCCTAATAGTACGCAGAGCCTCAAATGTCAACAAAAGCTCCTTCCGGGCTTACTGCATAAGTATAAGCGCATTAATGCCGTGGAACACCTGTATAAATTCTTCATCGAGCCTCTCAGGCCAGGAAGACATTAATTCTGCATTAATTGTATTTGAGATCTTTTTATTAGATCTCACCTCCTCATCCTTCTATAAATACTCCAGAAGAAGATGAGTGAGGGGTTGGATTAGTTGGTTGTCAATGTAATTGCTGAAGTGTTTTAGCTGTTTCTGAGTGGAAAACGCTTGACTGTAAATAGTGGTTTCATGGGCCCTTGGCGCTCTGCTTGTAACAGATAGGTTAGATTGTGAAAAGAGATGGATTAAAACATTGGATTTGAAGATTGTAACCGGTTTGAAGAAATCAATACAAGCTGATTTATGGGATCCTGGTCTATGCTGATGGTGATGTTATTCTCACTGTAACTTGTGTTTTGTTTCTGTTTTCAATTTGTTTCATTTTCCACTGTAAAGAACAGTTTAAACAGTGTTAGGGCCTGCTGTATATCAGTAACCTTCTCTGGCTGAGAAATCTTTATTTAAATGTTTTCTTTCTGTTGTGTTATTTGAGAATGATTTAATTCAGTCTAAGTACAGAGATGCTGGCGTTCCCTCATCTTTTCGTCACTGCTGAATGTTATTTTTAAATGTTACTTTCATGTATATTGTGTAAGGAATGAATTGAGGAAATCAAAGGTTAGCCCTGAGTCCCTTTCTTGTTTGCTCAACTATTTGACTGTTTCCCTTAGGATGTGTCAAAAGCTGACTAGTTTCAAAGTACTTATCAGATCTTAGGCCATTCTGTGTTATCTTTGTGATTGTCTTGGAAGTAACTAAGTAAAGAAGAACTTGGAGAGGATCAGGGTGAGTCCCAGCCCACTAGTTTCTGCTCCAAAGGTTGCCTTCAAGTTTCCCTTTGTTTTTAATCTGTGTTCTATTAGAAGTGTATCAAAGGCTGGATAGTTTCAAAGTACTTACCAGATCCTAGTTTGCTTCTATGTTTTCCTTAAGTGCCTGGTCAAAGGCTGGCTAGTTTCAAAGTACTTACCAGATCCTGGGCTTCTCTTTGTTCTGCATCTGTTATTTCCCTTTCTTATTGTATCACCCCATTCCATAAATCAAACTTTAAAAAGATCCTTAGGAATAGATGACTTGCCCCATAGATTCCTCTTGAATCTGAATGTTTTAATTAAATTCTCTTATGACTCCATAGCCCAATGGATTGAAAACTTGCCATCATCTTTCTTTATAATCAAAGCTTACTCTGTTTGCTTGCAACTTCTCACCTTTGAACCTATTTGCATATAGATCTTTCCGCTTCAGATAGCAACTATGTTCAACCATCTGAGAAAACCAAAAAAAGCCCTTGGCCTTCCTAACTAGCCTAATATCATCACCCCAAACTTCAAAGACAATATCCATCTTTGTACATATTGGAGAGATCCCTCTCCGGATTCAGGAGGGCTAGATCCTAGAATCCCAAAGTTGGTTGAAATGATGTTAACTCTGTGATCGGACTTTTCCAATCTTGCTTGTTACAGAGACCTAACAATAACAAAGGGGAAGTTGGAAGTAATATGGAAAAGCCTGGGAAATAGTCGCAAAAGTGGTATGAAAGGATGGGGCCTGATCAACATACCACTTAGAAGCTTCACCTGTAAGCGTACGTTGGAACAACCAAAGACGGACAGAGTCATCGGTAATGGAGTTAGACGAACACCACATGTGAAAATATCAAACATGATTTGTAGGATATTCTCCAACAAGGCCTTCAAACTTTGGGATGTCGGAAGGGAGCTTCATCGACATAGCAGGCCAACTAGCATCATGGTGTATAGGTTCATTTATCAATTGGTCAAAATCGGGGAGACTGAGTCCTGCCATGAAGGGGAGTAAGAGTGCAACTGGGGTAGTGTCCGTTGCGGTTCCACTAGTGGTATTCCTAGCATGAGGGCCGAGGTTACCACCAGCATTAGGTCCTGCACCAGACATGGTGAAGGTGTCAGGGGGATAACTGAAGGCGGAATGAGAAGGAGAATCCAAAGGACCAGAAGAAGAGTCGGTGTGCAGACTCGGTGGAGGACTAACTCGAATCCTACGCGGAGGATTAAATGTTCTTACCGAAAATTGAGGATCAAGGCCAAGAAGTCTTTGGGATAAACTCCTTGGTGGTGCAATGATGGCGACACAAACACGAAACAAAGGAAAAAGAGACTGACAAGGGCAGGGAGGTGCAGGATCAATTGATTAGAATGTCGAAACAAGGGTAAAGAGGTGTAGGATCAATTGATTTCAATGTTTTAGAGTCTTTGCTTGGTGATGTTAACAAAGCCATTTTTCGCTTAGGATGTGTGTGTGAAGTGTGTAAATTTTAATTTTTTAAACCCAAATGTTTGTAGAGAAAAAGAAAAAGTGTGTTGTATAGCTATAAATAAACCTGCAAAAAAAAAAGAAAATAAACAACTAATAATGCAATAATCTAAACCCAAGGAGGTGGGTCTCTCAAAAACTAGTCTATAGGTGAGTAAAAACTAATAAAAACATGCTAAAAAATCCAATACATCTAAGATCAGGATGGACAGGGATTTAAAGGGAAAAATCTTCTGGAAAGTGGTGCAGAAAACAACAACAAATCTAAGGAAATATTGCTGCAAAAAGAGGTGGCGATAGGCTATCTCCTGGAGGGAAACAGAGTGAACCCTAGAGGAAAACCCAAGCAAAGCTAAATGAGGAGATTTGGATGGATAACAATCCAATCTAAAGTGGATCTGAAGGTGAGGTATTAGATCTGAAAAATGTCTAAAGACTCTAAAATTTAAGACAACCTGCAATAGTGAAAAACTCATCCACAAAAAGTGGAGGGTACTGAAGCCCTAGGGGGCTAGGTTCCCACTTATTTGAGCAAAAAAAGAACAGGTATAGGTCCAAAACAGGCGGAGACGGAGCTTAGAAAACCCTGAACAGAGGCTCAGACAAACCCATAAAGCTTTTAGAAAAATCCCTGCAAAAAATCCAGGTCTCAGTTTCTGACCTGTTTTCAGCAGAGGTCGCAGTTTTTTGGCTAATTCCTACTTCTTGAAGCTCCAAGTCATAGTTTTCGAGCCAAAAACTGTGACATGCACTTTCGGCACTCTTGGCAGTAGATTTAAAAAAAAAATTCGTCTCTTCTATGGCTGATGTTTGTCACCTACGCAATAGGTCCGAAAACACACAGAAGTTAGAATTTTTATCGTTTTAGGGTTTTATAGGTTAAAACCAACATCAAGAAAAGAAAAAAAGGGGCTAAAGAGAAATCCTAGGGTTTGAATCAGTTGGTTATGCAAGGATCAGAAAAACGACAGCAGTCGTAATCGTAAACCCGTGTGGAGTCGCCAGTTGTTAGTATGAATATTAATTCCAAACTTACAAAAAAAATCACTTTAGTTGTGCATAAAAAACAACCCTAACAGCAAAGATGGCTGCCAATATCCTCAGATCTGCAATTAGGTAATCAAGATAAATGCTGCAAAAATATAGATCTATGCATTAGAAGACATTAAGCATTAGAAAAAACAAGATTTACTCCATGCATCCAATAGACAAGACAAGAATATGTTGAATGAATTTTGTATTAATGGCACTTGGGAGGAAAACACAGGAGGGTGTTCCCATTTCTCCTCAATGGGATGGGTTCTTGTAAGTCCTCATCACTTCAGATCTAGAATTCCTCTCTCTTGATGGTGTGGAAAACCCAGACAAAAATGGTAACAAAATATGACTATGATGGTGGATCAATAGTCAGACCAAAAGTATAGATCCAGAGTGATATTTAGGCAATAAAAGGTGGTAAATGAATGGGAAAACCCTTCTATTTATAACAAAATATTGAGTTAGTCTAGATATTGGTGCATAATTAAAATATTATTAACCAAATCAAGATCCAACTTTTATGGAATATTTTATTATATTTGTTGGAAGGAAAAGGAATTTGGCTTGGGTCAAATCCATTTGTTTGTAAATAATAAATAAATAAATGACTTATTTATCATTTTAAAGATGTGGTTGAGTAATAATCAAATAAATAAAGATTTATTTAATTATTTAAGGGTGTTCTAGTCATATTCAACAAAGAAAATTATTTAAATAAGGTTTAAATAATTATTCTTAGGAAATAATAAGATAAATAATGATTTATCTAGTTAATTTCCCTGTTTTGGGTTAAATATAACCAGGAATATTAATTAAACTGTTGTTTAACTAATTATTCCTTAAGGAAAATCAAACAAGTGCAGATTTATTTAATATTTCCTTATGGGGTTTCCTGTTTAGACCATAAACAACTTAATAAGGTGGTTTACTAAGTTATTTTTCATAGTGAATGAAATTTTACTTAGGGTAAAAATGGTCTTATGTGGTGTACTTGGGTCCATCTAATAACAATAGTTTAGATGACCAAAAATGGTGTAACACCATCACAGAGCCAAATCCAACATTGAGAAGTGGTCCAAAACATGGTTGCAAAACACCCTATTTTCTGTTGAAGTGGCGCTGCGCACATGGATTGTCTAAAAGTGTGTTTTGGCTAAAAGTCAACAAAACACACTCATTTATTGTAAAATATTATTTTAGTGTTTTTTGAGGCAAATCACTCTAAAATTAGGTTCTAGAAGTTATTTTGGCATTTATTCCATGAGATATTTTGTGCATTGGGCTTTGCATAGTCTCTTAGCCATAAATGACATTTATGAGTGAATTTGACATTTTCGAACCCTATCTAGGGTTTTTGCCCTCTCTTGCTAAGGTAAATAGAGCATGTGCGCTTCATTGTAAAATGTTGGCATTTGATGAGCTTTGAGAGCAATACATGGTTTTTATGATTTTGGAGAAGAAATTGGTGTTGTGGAGTTGATGAATGGCTTGTTTGTCTTGATGATGGAGAAGCTTGTTTGCAGGATTCCTTAGCTTGGTGAATGGTGATGTCTTCTTAACTTGTTTATGTTTTTCTTGTGATCATTATGTTTCATATTTCTTGGTTTCTATAAATCAGAAAAGTATAGGTTGAGACATGCTCTTTGAGGCACCTCAGTCCTTCTGTTTGTTATAACCTTGATGTTTTCCTCTGTTTGGTTAGCTTAAGGAATTCTTGATTGCTCCTTAGATCCACCTAAACTTTTTTTTGTTTCATGTATGGTTAGCATGCTAGTTTACAAGTATGATTCATGGTATGTCCTGCTTATTTGAAGCTTTCAAAACTCTATCTTGAAACCTTTCTTTGGAATATTGTTTGTTATTTTAAGTCAAAGAGGTCTTGTTCGATCTTTCCCTTTGTCCATGCCTTCCAAATTGTTTCAGAGTTCTCTATAGCTTGATTTATGATGTTTAGGAGTTCCCTCTTCATAGATTAATTTTTTTGTGATCTTGTATGTTTTCCCAAAGTCTAGAAGTGAATTTACTAAAGTTAGAAGCTCTTATGCTCTCTATGTTTCACTGACATGTTTATCTTAGATATTTATTGGTTTAAAATATTATCATAGAGTAAATGGTTTTCCCTAGCTCTTTCTTAGTATATTGTGTTAATCATATTTAAGACCTCCTTATTCATAGGTATTTGACAAAGGATTCTTGATTTCCCTTTGCCCTACCTTATTCACAAACTTAATGTCCATCCCACTTCACTCATAAACTTAAAGGATGCATTAACCTTGCTAGATTTGCCCTGCAACACACTCTGATTCATCATTGAGACACTCATGACTTTCATTGACTCCATAGCCCAATGATTCAAATACCTCTCACTCCACCTATTCAACTTGACCATATTACCCAACCAAAACAATCAACAAAACCTACACTTAATAACTAGCCTAAAATTAAAATCCTAAAAGAGAAAAGAACACATCCTTTGCACCCCATAGAGAGATCCCTCTCTGAGTCCAGGAAGGCTAGGTCCTAGGACTCCAAAGACTGGTTCCATGCTACCCTATCATTTTTTATACGAATCTTCCAAATCACGGGACACTAACAGAATGCAAGTTTGAAATGAGGAATCTTGACAAAGATAGTGCCCGAGCATCCTACCCTTCACAGGATCTCCAGCTAACTCTTATCCATTCATTTCTTGTAAATAGAAAACATTTTTACCTCCATTTGAGTGCATGGTGTAAGGATTTTCCCAAAAAAATTCAAACAGACCATGCTCTCCTTTGCATTTTCTCTTTGAGTCTTGCTTCCAAAACTTGCTTCTGCCAAAGATCCTTCTTAGGTGGAAAAGGTGTTCTTCATTAGTTTCAAAACAGGAAATGATGTCATCAATGTATAACATAGTGAAGCAACTTAAAATAGGAGCCATGGCTCTTTGGAAAGTAGCTTCCACACTCTTTAACTCATAAGACATTTTATCAAACATGTGGGTGCCCCAGGGTGGTTTGAAAGTGACTTTATGCTGATCAGTTGGAAGTATTATCACCTAATTGTAATTTGAAACACTACCAAGCAATGACATCTTGTTAGAAGCTTATACCCTTTGTAGTGTATGATTTATCTTAGGAAAAGGGTATTTTTCCTTTAGTGAGGTTTTATCTAGGTACCTAAAGTCTACACACAGCCTATACCCCTTTGTTTTATTTGTTAGTGACACAATTTTCTCAAACGGTTCATGGTCTTTCCTGAATGGAAACCTTCTTTGAATATTTTTTGTGTCACAAGGCTTTAAGCTTTCATCACCATATACAAGAGCATCCTGAAACTTTTCTCACAATATTATGTATTCCTATTTTGTGTGAAGTGGTAAAGTCTTGGATAACTTAATCATTTTGGGTCTTTCTAGGCTACCTACATTGTATTCCTCTATATCAGTCTTAGTAGATACTAATTTAGGCTCCTTAACAATATTTTTGGAGTTAAACAACTCTTCTGAAGTGACAAAACCTTTTGGTGATGAGTTATCTTTTTATGGTAAGACCTTAAGGCTCCTTTGATCTATATTCCTAGAAATTTCTGTTAGGTGAAAGTATTGCAACATTATTACATTGGTAGAAGGGAATGGTTTTGTTTTTTATGCTTGCTCTTCATTTGAGCAACCTTCTTTAGATTCTAAATTGGTTTTTGGTTTTGCAATTTAATTTTTAGTTTGTATAAAATTAAGTTTAGCTTTACTATCATGTTGTTGTTGTACCAGGCTGCTAGAGTCTAAGCTATTGATTTTTTATTGCAGTGCCTGATTTGACTGTTGAGGTATGTCTGGACCTGTCTCAATTTCATTTAAATTTTCATCAATGTCTTCCTCATTATATAAAATGAATGATTTAAGATCTGAATAGATGGAATAAATAGGTGTGTTGCTTGGTCTTTCTTGGCTGCTAACCATAAACTTCATGTGTGATTCTTGGTACAATCTCCTTGTTTTGTTGAAAACATGGATGGTCGCATATAACATGTCAAGTTGGAGGTTCCCCTGAAGCTTGGATCCTCACGATCTGGATAAAAGCATGCCATACATAGGGGGAATGTCAGCTACTACTATGTCCATGACCATGCCCTTAGGAATTTGTGCCAAATTGACACATAAATCCTTGATTAGACCCAAACACTTGACTCTACTTGAATCAAAAGAATACATGTCTTTGTATGGTTTGGTTATTTCTCGGGCTAATATCTCCATCACCACCTTTGGCATGAGGTTGTGAGAGGCACCAGAGTCGACCATGGCATTATGTAATATTTTGTCATGTATATTTAGGTTAACATAGAAAGGGGGAATGGCTCCTTCTTGGTACTTTCCCTCCACTTTGGGACCAAACAACAGCTCAGGTTTGTCATTTTTCAAGTTTAAAGTATCAGTATCATTTCCCATGTTTAAGAATTTCAGAACTTGAGATCTGTACATATCTTGGGTTATCAGTTTAGAGAGAGGCATGGTAATATTGATTTTAGCAATCTCTCCCTCAAAACTAAAAGGCACTTGTGTTTTGGACATATTTACATCAGTATTATCAGCCATAATTTTTTCTACAATTTTAACTTTCCGATTATATTTTGGGACTTTAGATAGAAGAGTTTTCTCAGGGGCACTAGTAGATGCACTAGGGTAGCTTGTGTCACCACTTGGCTGGCTATTTTTGTCTTTTTTTACATCATTTTTCTTAGCCATGGTGTTGGTATTGTTTGCTGTCCTCTTAGGAATATTTTTTGGTGTCTTCCTAACAACAGTGTCTGTTTGGTTTCTCTTGGAGGTTTCTTGGTTCTTTTTGCTACTAAGGTCATATTGCCTATGGACTTCCATTATGGCATTTTCAAATCCTAATTGGTAGTCTTCATAATCCTCAGAGTTTATTTCAGTTTGATTTGAGGAAAATTTCTTCTTCAGTGAGAAAAACATGACCCTCATTGTCAGAACTTATCAAGTTTACATGGTTTTCTTCATGTTCTTCAGAATCTCTTCCCTCTTCATCTACATAATTGTCTTGGAAAGGGGGCCTAATTTGTTGGTCATTGTCTCTTGGTTTGTTTTGGGGAGGGTTTCTTCTGAATTTCAGATTCATATTTCTGTTTTGGGGATTTTCCTGGTTTTCCCTAGGAGGTGTTCTTTCACTCAAGTTTATTATTTCCATCATTCTTTCCATTACCCTCACTAAATTGTCAATCTTGGAATCAGATGAGGAGGTTGGGGCCATAGTTTCATCTTTGTAGGTGAATCTCTTTTTTGATCTCATCCTAGCCCTTTTTTCAATCAAGTTGGCCTCTACACTTATAGCTCCTTTTTTCATGACTTCTAAAGTTAGGGGCTCTCTCTCTCTTAGTTGATAGGCCATGTCTGGATCTAAACCTTCCAAAAATTTTGCTAAAGCTAAGCCTTATGGGGGTTTCATGTCTAGTGGGAGGGCATTGTAAACACTATTTAACCTGGTACAATAGTCTTGGACACTTTCCCCGATATTTCTCTTAAGGTTGTTATATTCTGAGAGGATTTGGAGAGGGTTTTTCTTGATTTCCCACTTCTTTATAAATTTTTGGTAAAGGGAAGGGAGATCATGTATGGTGTTAGGAGTCAAGATTTTGAACCATTTTTTGGCTTCTCCTCCTAAGCTTTGTGAAAATATCCTCATTTTAATGGTTTCCTCTTCTATTTCCATGTAATCAAAGGAATCACTTATCATATCTACATGATTTTGGGCAGTGATGTATTCAACTCCGGTAAAGTGAGGGATTTTGGATTGGTAATCATGTTGCAAAGGTAAAAAGGGTTGTAGCAGTGCTAGGGGGGCATACTATGCTGCCATGATGGGAGTGAATGGGATCCAACGCTGATTTACAAGGGGAATGTTTGTGAGAGGGCGTGGGGGATGAAGTGGAGTGGTTTAAATAGTGGATGTGTGGATGGGGGTGGTAGAGGTACTTAGACCAGCAAAATGGTTTTGAGAAGACTTGGTATGAAAAGAGCTAAATTGATGGAGAAGTTGAAATTCATGAGGAGTGAAAGGAGAGGCTTCTCTACTTGAACTTTGTTGTAAATCTAAGGGCTCAAGGTCAATCTGGTCAGTCCCACTTTGTGACTTGGTTCTGAAAAGGTTTCTTGTATGGTGCAAGTCAAACTGGGGGTCTTGCAAGGTTATAATATGTTCAGAGATAGAGCTTGCTCTATGAATGGTCCTAACAGTAGTTGAGTTTCTAGTTTTAGAAGTTTTCCACAAAATAGTTTTTGGGTCATCAACTATGGTGGGAGGGTTTGGGTCCGGGTGAGATCAGGTACTGATCCTTTGTGAAGCCAAATTTCAAACCCAAGTATAGAGAGTCTGAAAGTTTATGACTGTTTTAGGAAAGTTGACCTCTCTTAATGTTTTCTAGACTCACACAGTGTGTGACTACACTTCTAAAATTCTCAAGGATGATTTTAGACAATCCTAAGGAAATCTAAGAACACTAGTAAAGTTAGAAGGCCTACTGGAGGCTTGTGGAGTTGCCAGGTGGATATCTTTTGCTGTTTTAAGGATGTATGTTTATGGTCCACCACTAGTAACTAAAAAAAACAATCTAGGGATGTTTTGGGGTTTTTCGAGTTCTTTTATGTAGCCCTAAGGTTTCTATAGGTGTGCTTCAGTTGAGTCATCATTTTTCTAGGATGGTGAAACAATTAGATTCTACTCTTGGCTAATAGTTTGAGTTCTCTATGATTTTGTTGGGGCTCCTGAGTTTTGATAGATTGGCTAACCAAAAGACAAGACAACATTAGAACCAATATTTAGAGTTCCAGGATCTAGTTCTCCTATTCACAGAGATGGATCTCTCAAACGTTTTGCAAAGGTATATCTTGTTTGATTTTAAGTATTGATTTTAGACTAGTTATTAAGTGCAAGTTATTTTGTTTTGTTTGTTTGTTTGGTTGAATTAGTATAGAAAAACATGAAAGGTCTAGGTAGTATAGATAGAAAGAAGAATTGTCAGGTTCATTAGGCAATGGAGTCAAGAAGAAGTAAATAAAAAACTCATAAATGGATATGGGATATCAAAGGGAAAATCTAACTTGGCCACAGGATCCTTTAGTTTTTGTGAATGAGATGGACATCAATGATTTGAAAAGAGAGTTTGAATTCTCAACAAAGGGAAATTAAAGACATAACTTGAACATAAAAAGGCATTTGATAGATAGGGCTAACGATGAATTCTACAAACCACACTTTATGAAAATAATGACTTCAAGACAACTTTTAAAATGAAATCTAAGATTCGGGAGTGTTAGCCACCTATATTTTTCAACTATGACAGTTGGTGGCTAAATGGTCTTTGCAGCCTTCAAGAAACAAGTTTAAAAATCCTGAAAATTGTTGGTACTTGAAGTCTGTTGACAAAAGTCCAAACTACTGTTGGTTCTACATACTCTCCCTCCTCTCTGCCTCTGATATACCATGAAAATCCTAATCAAAATGATGCTGCATCCCCCTCCTTGTCCTCTCCCCTTCTTCCACCTTTCCTCCGTTTTTTCAACTCTCTTCTCGACCATAAAAATCTTCATCAAACCCTTTTATATCCCATATTCCTCCATTAATCTCATTCCCCAAGGTCGAAAACACACTTTTTAACCTATCGGAGCCTTTTCTCCTCTTGCGAAAATCATTGAAAAACCATGGAAAAACATACATTTTTCATGCGTTGGGCTTTAGCCCCTCAGGCTAAGCCCCTGCTTTCTCTTCATCCATATGTCCCCACGCCGGAACCGCATGCTAAACCCGCCAGGCGCTTAAACTCGGAAATAATTCATTGCCCGAAAAACATTGAAGACCCTTGTAAAATGAAAAAAACGGGTTTGTTTTATTTTTCCAACGAAGAAAATAATATTAAAACTCCGCCGTTGATCTGTCCCACGGATCAACGGTGCGAATATCCGTCAGTGGTGGACCCCTCCCCCTTTTCCGTGTGTTGTTTTCCTTTCCCAGGGTATATTACCCGCACCACCACCGGTCGGAGGTGGTTTTGTGCGGGTCGGCCGGCGATTCCACGCGCGGGCCGACACGTGTTCTCCCACCTCGCCCCCAAACCACCGTTCAGGTGCCTTCTCCCCGCCGTTAAACATTGTCTTATGACCCCGCGGTGGGATTTCTCCCCGCCGTCGGATGCAGGCCTTCCCCATCAGAGACGGTCCCATCGCCTTTTTTCGTTCGCTCTTTAATAAACCGCACGCTGGATTAAATCTCTTATGGTGCTCTCGAAAAATCGATCCCCCTTATAGTAGAGCTCTATGGATCAACGGCTCTCTTTTATCCCTCTTTGATTCTATTGTACAACCCACCTTTTCCCGATTGTTGTTCAAAATCGCTCCCAACCGTTGATCGCAATACGATCAATGGTCCCGATCTCTCCGTCCACCCGCACGCCCTCCGATGCAGTCTGTCCATATAACGCAGGATTTCCTCATTTTTCTTGTTTTTTGCAGGTTTTCAAAGGTTTTTTCTTCGTATTCTACGAAATCTGAAGGATGAGAGTGACGACTCCAATCCTCCCGGTTTGTCCAGGGAATTGATCATACGGAGAAGAACAGGGATATTTACAAAGTTTCATGAGCTTTGCTTGCCGCATGTCCCTGCAAAGCTTGAAAAAGGCCGCCAATATCAGAGCAGAGAAAGAGTATCGGATTAAAGATAAAATGAACCAGAGCAGTGGTTTTGTGAGAAGATTGGTGGGGATTACGGCTAAGACGGTTATCAGAAGCCTAATCCCCGGCTCAGAACATGGATTAAAGCAAAACCTAAAAGTGTTCGGCAGACAGATCGCCTCCACCGCCATACTTCGAGGCGAATTGATTCCTCAACCACCACAGTGCCACCTATTGCCTCAGAAAGCTCAAACAGAGGATGAATTTATTGAACAGGATCAGATATTATGCCTCGAACAACCAAAGGAGTTATTACTGCACCGGATTTCAACGACAGAATGTCTGCAGTAACCCTAACAGTACGCAGAGCCTCAAAGGTCAATATAAGCTCTCTTCGAGCTTACTTCTTAAAGTATAAACACATTAATGCAATGTAACACCTGTAGAATTTCTTCATCAAACCTCTCGGGGTCAGGAAGACATTAATTCTGCATTGATTGTGTTTGAGATCTTTTAAAAACAGATCTCACCTCCTCATCCTTCTATAAATACTTCAATAGAAGATGAGTGAGGGGTTGGATTAGTTGGTTGTCAATATAATTGCTGAAGCGCTGTAGCTATTTCTGAGTGGAAAACTCTTGACTGTAAATAGTGGTTTCACGGGCTCTTGTAGCTCTGCTTGTAACAGATAGGTTAGAATGTGAAAAGAGATGGATTAAAACATTGGATTTGAAGACTGTAACCGGTTTGAAGCAATCAATACAAGTTGATTTATGGGATCCTGGTCTATGCTGATGGTGATGTTATTCTCACTGTAACTTGTCATTTTATTTCTGTTTTCAATTTGTTTCATTTTCCACTATAAAGAACAGTTTAAACAGTGTTAGAGTTTGCTGTACACCAGTGACCTTCTCTGGCTGAAAAATCTTTATCCCAATGTTTTCCTCTTATTGTGTTATTTAGAAATGATTTAATTCAGTCTAAGCACAGAGATGCTGGCGTTCCCTCATCTTTTCGTCACTGCTGAATGTTTTTTTTAAATGTTACTTTCATATATGTTGTGTAAGGAATGAATTGAGGAAATCAAAGGTTAGCCCTGAGTCCCTTTCTTGTTTGCTCAACTATTTGTCTGTTTCCCTTAGGATGTGTCAAAAGATGACTAGTTTCAAAGTACTTATCAGATCTTGGGCCATTCTGTGTTATCTTGGTGATTGTCTTGGAAGTAACTAAGTAAAGGAGAACTAAGATGAGGAGAAAGGTGAGCCCTGCCCACTAGTTTCTGCTCCAAAGGTTGCCTTCAAGTTTCCCTTTGTTTTTAATCTATTTTCTATTAGAAGTGTATCAAAGGCTGGCTAGTTTCAAAGTACTTACCAGATCCTAGTTTGCTTCTATGTTTTTCTTAAGTGCCTGGTCAAAGGCTGGCTAGTTTCAAAGTACTTACCAGATCTTGGGCTGCTCTTCGTTCTGCATCTGTTGATTCCCTTTCTTGTTGTATCACCCCATTCCATAAATCAAACTTCAAAGAGATCCTTAGGCCTAGATGACTTGCCCCATAGATTACTCTTGAACCTGGATGTTTAAATTAAATTCCCTTATGACTCCATAGCCCAATGGATTGAAAACTTGCCATCATCTTTCTTTAGAATCAAAGCTTATTTTGTTTACTTGCAACTTCTCACCTTTGAACCTATTCGCATATAGATCTTTCCGTCTCAGACAGCAACTATGTTCAAACATCCAAGAAAACCAAACAAAACCCTTGGCCTTCATAACTAGCCTAATATCATCACCCTAAACTTCAAAGACAATATCCATCTTTGTACATATTGGAGAGATCCCTCTCCGGATTCAGGAGGGCTAGATCCTAGAATCCCAAATTTGGTTGAAATGATGTTAACTCTGTGATCATACTTTGCCAATCTTGCTTGTTACAGAGAACTAACATTTCTAGCGACTCCGCTGGGGAAGTTTAACCCAAAATCTCTGGTCCCATGACAATTGTTCTATTTTGCAGCTGAGCCACCAGGAACTAACATTTCTGGCGACTCCGCTGGGGACTCTTACCTCAGAATCCTCATATAAACATTTTGAGAGTAAAAAGCAGCCTTTCCAAGCACTACCAAAGAATGGTAATCACGATAAAACTTGTTTGGATCAGTGACAAACTAGGTCAATCCTAGGGTTCTTTTAAATCTTTATCTAACCTTGGAAAAATTAGCTAGCTTAGCCACAAGGATAGACTGTCTTTGTTTCTTAACCGTAGCTAAGTTTTGAGGCAAAGCTAGGACATTCTTTAAAGAAACCACAAATATAAACAATTCCGAAAATACCAAAAACATTGCAGATTGGTAGTGAAACACTAGTTTTGATACCTGCATACGACTTTGATGTGTTTTACTCTTTACTCTTAGACAGAGTCTGGAAAGGGCCAGGTAGCCTCTGTATCTCATCCTCTTTTAAGGGGTGACACATCTAGTGAATTCTCTCCCAGTCAATCTCTGGTTAGAGTCTGTTGTATTTTGAGATATCCCTGAAAAGAAATGTTCCACAAACACTGAGGTGGACAGTGTACTTTTGTGAAAATTCTCTGAACCTTCCACCTGGCGACTCCACCACCCTGAACAGACCTTAAGACTCCACTGGAAAGAACCCTTATCATTATAAAATCATTTCAAACTCAGTTAAAGGACTGTAGGATTCGAATTGAGAAAACAGATTAGTTAACCGTCTAAAGATTGTCATATCTGGTTGAACTTTTCTTGTTTAGATTGGATCTAATCCCATAAACATTGTGGCTCCTAAAAAGATTCATACTAGAGCCCATCCTGACCCGGATCCTCCTGAAATAGTTGACAACCCTGAAAGAATTCTTAGGAAGTCTCCTAGGATACAATCCTCAACTATCTTCAGATCCCTCATAAGATCCAATTCAGTCCCTGAAAACCTTTCAGCTCTTCATGAATCACAAATTGACTTGTTAAACCCATTCAGAACCAGGTCATTTGGTGATTTAGGTCAGTTAGATTCTGAGCCTACCCTTTCATCTCCCGAAACCAGTGGGACTCTTGGGAATAGAGAATCAACACCTCCTGATTTACATTTCATACATAATCTAGGAGCCTCTCACCCCAGGTCAACTCAGAGATCTACTGCTGTTCCATCCACTTCTGTTCATCCTTCATCCACTGTTCAAACCACTCCACTTCAACCCACACCTCCACTTGTAAACCCACCCCCACCACATATCATGGCAGCATGGTATGCTCCCTTAGTCCTTCCTGTACCATTAGTAAATCTTCCACAGGACTATCAGTCCAAAATTCCATTATATGATGCTAATAATACCACAACATCATCTCAACATGTGGACAGGATGAATGACTACTTTGACAGAAATGAAATTGATAATGAATCTGTCAAAATCAGATTGTTTGCTCAAAGTTTGGGGGGAGATGTGAGAAAATGGTTTAAAGGTTTAACCCCCCATAGTATTAACGACCTTCAAGCCTTCCATCAAACATTTTTAAACAAATGGGAAGTAAGGAAAAACCCTCTCCAAGTCCTTGCTGACTATAACAATCTCCATAGGAACCCTGGGGAAAGTGTGCAAGCTTATTGTACTAGATTCAACAGCGTGTATAATGCACTTTCCCCTGAACTGAAACCCCCTCAGGGTTCAGCTCTGAACAAATTTCCTGAAGGGTTTGATCCATACATGACATATTCACTCAGAGAAAGAGTCTTTGCAACCCTTGAAGATATGCAAAGAGGTGCCCTTTCTGTAGAGGTGAACCTTATGGAGAAAAGAGCAAGGATGAAAGCTGAAAAGAAAGTATCTTTTAGAGAGGAATCCTCCCCTTCCACTTCAAGCTCAAAGATGGAAAGAATGATGGAAGAAATGATGAAGAAGATGAGCATTCTAGAGAAGGCGCAAGCGAGTATAAATCAAAATTCTCCTCAAAACAGAAATCAAAACCAGAATCAGAATTTTAGATGAAATCAGCCTCCTAACAGAGCCAGGGAAGATGATCAGCAGATCATCCCTCCCTTCCATCAGAACTTTTTAAGTGAGGTTGAGCAAACAGATCAAATAACAGAGGAAGATGATATAAACTTATTTGGGGTGGATGATGATGACTTTGAGGTTCATTATGATAATAAACGAGGTCTTTATACACCTTATGATGACAGAAGAGATGATGCTGAAAACAACTACCAAAACATGGAGAACGCTGTCATAGAACCTTTAAAGGAATATGAACTCAGAAGTAAGTCTAATCAACAAACACCCAACAATAAAACCTCTGACAAACCTTCTCAAAACAGCACTGCAACCAAGTCTAAAATGATTAAACAAAAGGACAAAACGGTGGCTGTTGATTCTGGTAAAGATAAAGAGAAAGACACTCAAAACATCGAGAAACAGAGTGCAAACATTAGTAGTACTAACACCTCAGTTAGTACTCCTGCAAAAGTGATTGTTTCAACTGTAGATGAACCGAATCAGCAAGCTGTTTTTGCTGATAAAGTGGCAGTAAACAAGGCTGAAGTCAGTATTCTGAAGAATCAAAACCTTTTTAGCCTGGAACAGGAAATCTCAAAGATCAAAATCTCTGTTCCTTTGACTGAGTTAGCTGCCCAGCATGTATATAGGTCCAAAAATTTGAAGGCTTTGAAATTAGAAAATAATGAAGATACCCTCAATCTTAATGATGACCAACCAGAGCTTATTTTCGGTCCAAAGATTGAAGGAAAATTCCAAGAAGGCCCTGTGCCTCCATTTTATGTAAGCTTAAACATTCATGACAAAATCCTGCATAATGCTATGCATGATTCAGGTGCTTCCCATAATTTAATGCCAAAAGCTGTAATGGAGAGCCCGGGTCTTGAAATTACCAGACCTTACAAAGACCTGTACTCCTTTGACTCAAGTAGGGTTAAGTGTCTAGGATTGATTAAAGATCTATGTGTTAATCTAGCCCAAATTCCAGCCAAATGTTTGGTCATGGACGTTGTTGTGGCTGATGTTCCCCCAAAGTATGGAATGCTTTTATCAAGATCTTGGGGGGCTAAGTTACAAGGGACTATGCAAATGGACATGGCCTATGCAACCATCCCTGTCTTCAATCAAACTAGGAGGCTTTATAGAGAATCTCACATGCAATACACAGTAACAAGCCAGGAGCGGCCTCAAAACTCCCCACTCTATGCTATAAACACGAGCCTTGATTCTTTTATCATGTTCAATAATGAAACACTCACCGAACAAATTGTTTCGAAAGAATCCATGGCTGGAGTAAAAGAAGAAGAAAACGATGCCGAATTGACAAAACAATCTACTATGTCTGAAGGTCCTAGCAAATTTAACACGGATCTGGAAATCCAAGTTATCAATCCTGTAAGCTCAAAACTTGACGGTCAGAAAGACAGTCCTCTACCCGATGAAAAACTTGGGGAATCAAATGATACAAAGTCCATTCATCAAACTGAAAATCTGCCTCTCTGGACTATGTATTTTGATGGGTCATGCACCAAAACAAATGCAGGTGCAGGTGTCTGGATCACTAACACTGAAAATAATTATACAGAACGTATCTCATGTAAATTAAACTTCCAGTGTTCCAACAACATAGCCGAATATGAATCCCTCCTCTTGGGCTTGCAGCTTTTGAAAAAACTAGGTGCCAAGAGGATCGATGTATATGGGGATTCTGAATTAATCATCAGGCAAGTCAATGGGGAGTACAATGCAAATCACCCCAGACTTAGGGCCTATAGGAATGATGTCATTGATCTTTTGGAAACATTTGAGGAGTACGTCTTATCTTTTGTCCCAAGGAGGAAAAACATTGCAGCCCACAATTTAGCCTTTGCTGCTAGGACCTGCCCAATGTTGTATGATGACACCTCTCAGATAAAATTCAGACCAGCTATCCCAGATAACAAGAAATATTGGCAGGTGTTTGATGGAGATAAACAAATAGAAGACTTCATGCAATTCAGAAATGAGTTTGAACCAAATAGTTCAGATTCAGACTATGAGATAGACTGCAGTGAAGAAAATTTTCTTGGTGAAGAAGAGCCATCTCCACAGCTGGTAGATATAAACCTTCAGACTATCTCATCTAGAAACCAAACAGAATTAAGTGCAAAACCTGAAGCACAAGAAATGGAAACTCTGCATTCTAATAATGATAGTCTGCCCAAGGGTTTGGCCCCTCTAGAAGAACTGTTTGATTTTGATGATGTGGCCAACAAACCAAAACTGGAACCTGTGGAAACTGAAGTGGAAGAATGTAATATAGGCAGTGAGGAAAAACCGAGATTGATTAAACTATCTAAAACTTTACCAGCTGACATTAAACTTAAATATTTGGAGCTGTTTAAAGAATTTTCTGATGTTTTTGCATGGAGTTACGAAGATCTTAAGTCCTATGACACCGAAATAATACAGCACAAAATCCCTCTTAAAGAAAACCAAAAACCATTCAAACAAAAACTGCGCAGAATCAACCCTGTCCAGTTGCCATTGGTTAAGAAGGAAATTATGAAAATGCATGATGCTGGTATTATTGTCCCTATTAGATATTCTGAGTGGGTATCTAATCTGGTGTCAGTTAGGAAAAAGACTGGAGAAATCAGGCTTTGTATAGACTTCAGGAATTTAAACAAAGCTTCATTAAAGGACAACTACCCTTTACCAAAGATGGATCATATTTTGCAAAGGGTGGTAGGGTCTAAAAGAATTTCTTTGCTGGATGGCTATTCAGGGTATAACCAAGTCCTAGTCCACCCTGATGATTAATTAAAGACAGCTTTTACTACACCCTAGGGCACTTTCATGTATGTGAAGATGCCTTTTGGTTTAATGAATGCTGGAGCAACCTTTCAGAGAGCCATGGACATAGCATTCTCGGAAGAATTAGGCTTCTTCATCATTATCTATCTTGATGATGTAACTGTGTTTTCAAAAACAGATGAAGAACACTTAGAACATTTAAGAAAATTTTTCGAGAAGTGCAGAAGATTTGGGATATCTTTGAACCCCAAGAAAACCGTATTCGGACTCCAAGAAGGTAAGCTTCTTGGACATATCATTTCAGAAGAGGGCATAAAGATAGATCCCATGAGGATTGAGGCCATATTGCAAATCGCTCATCCTCGAAATATCAAAGAGTTGCAGTCTTTCATAGGAAAGATTAACTTTTTAAGAAGGTTCATCCCAAACTTGGCTGAGCTCCATAGGAATATCACAAACATGTTGAAAAGGGAGCAAGGGGTAAAATGGACCGCGGAGGCAAAGACATCCTTTGAACTGGTTAAACAAGCGTTAACCAAAACACCAGTTCTCATAAGTCCCGATTTCTCGAAAGATTTTTATATCTTCTCATTTGCATCAGAACATACTATAGCTGCTGTCCTTTTACAGAAAAATCCACAAGGACAAGAGCAGCCCATTGCATTCTTTAGCAAGGCATTGAGGGATGCCCCGTTGAAGTATAATATTATGGAAAAGCAAGCTTTTGCTTTGGTAAAAGCTTTAAAAGACTTCAGGGTATACATCCTTCACTCACACATTATTGCCTTTGTCCCAAATTCAGTTGTAAAGGACATTCTAACCCAGGATCCAGATGGTAAGAGAGGTAAGTGGATTGATGTTATTCTTGAATATGATTTAGAGATTAAACCCACGAAGCTTATCAAAGGTCAAGGTCTAGCGAGGCTAATGGCCGAATCAAATTGTGAAGTTCTTGATATTAACATGATTAATGCTTTGGATGACCAAGAAGAATTCCCAACCCCCATTGTCGAAGATTATTTTGCGAATTCTCCTTGGTATGCTGATATTGTTTATGTTTTGCTTAATTTAAACACACCGCCTGGTTTATCCAAAACAAAGGCAAGATTCCTAAAGTTAAAAGCTGTAAACTATTGCATTATTGATAAATGTCTCTATTGGAAAAATGCTAGTGGTATATTGCTTAAATTTTTGCCTGAGTTTGATGCAGAAAAAATTAAGCAGGAATTCCATGAAGGAGAATGTGGAGGCCATTTATACTGGAAGTCAACAGCCAACAAAATTTTGAGGGCTGGTTTCTATTGGCCTACTCTGTTTCCTGATGTACATAAACTGACAACCACTTGCCATAAATGCCAATTGTTTGAAGGCAAGAGAAAATTATTGCCCCTTCCTCTGCATCCAATTACCGTTGAAGCCCCTTTTCAACAGTGGGGACTTGACTTCATAGGAGAAATCCACCCATCATCTTCTGCTCAGCACCGGTGGATCCTCACTGCCACAGACTACTTCACTAAGTGGATAGAAGCCATTCCTTGTAGACAGGCCAATGATTCAGTTATCATAAAATTCATAGAAACCAATATCCTTTCCAGGTTTGGTTGTCCTACCAAGATCATTACAGATAATGCAGCGGCATTTGGATCAAAGAAAATGGTTGAATTCTGTCATAAGTACCAGATAACATTAGGGCACTCCACAACTTATTACCCTCAAGGTAATGGACTTGCAGAGTCTTCCAACAAAAGCTTAGTGAACATAATAAAGAAACTGTTGGAAGACAATAAGAAGTCTTGGCACACCAAGTTGGTTCATGCAGTTTGGGCTGACAGGTTAACATTGAAGAAATCCATTGGTATGTCACCCTTCCAGCTTCTATACGGTACAGATGCAATTTTTCCTAACAGCCTTGGTGTACCAGTTATGAAGTTAATTCAAGAGTTGCAGACTGAAGACAATGACATAATCAGGAGAATAAATCAGACCATTCATCTTCAGCAAACCAGAGAGGAAGTGTACCAAAAAGCATTACAGAAGCAAGACAATATCAAGAAGATATTTGACAGAAGAACAAAGGCCAGTAATTTCAAAATTGGGGACAAAGTGTTAAGGTGGGACTCTAAAAGAGAAGACAAGGGAAAGCATGGTAAATTTGACAATCTATGGCTTGGCCCTTACTCCATTCATTCAGTTGCTGGGAACAATGCATTTTTCTTACAGGAACTGAATGGAGCAGAATTGTTTGGGGGTCCTGTCAATGGCAGGATGCTCAAGCATTATCTTTCTTAAAATTATTTCATGATTCGGAAGCCTTTTCACCTTTTTTCATTGTAAATACTGCATCCATCATTGCATTTAAAGTTATAAAAAATCAAAAATACAAAAACAAAGAAAAAAATGAAAAGAGGGCAGGAATGTAAAATAAGAAAGGCAAGGCCCCATGCCAAAAAAGAGAAATGGATCGGAAAGTGTGCAAGCTTAAATGCCACTCCTCTAAACACACTTCTAATTAGTCAAACTGTTTAATCTTGACTGATTAGCTTTCAATTTTCTGCTGATAGGGTAGCAAAGTGTATTTTCCAAACTGTTTAATCTTGGCTTATCAGTAGATAGAGTAGGGTAGAAATCAAGGTTCAAACAAACTCAAAATCTGAACCAAAGTTTCCAAAGAAATGACTCAAATCTACTCTAATTTCTGAGTCAAAGAAGAGACCTGGTTCTAATTCACTCAAAACTCGAACCAGAAGAGAAGCAAAGATAGCTCACTAAAAAGAAAGAACAGAGCTGTGAATATGAGGAAAGGCTATAATGAGAAAATTTTCAGATCTTAAGCCTTCTGTTTTGATTTTAAATTTTTTGCAAATAATAATCTATGTGCAGCTTGTCTTTATTCCATAGATCATAGCAAGTCAAACAGTTCAATCTTGGCTTGGCTATTTTTAAATTTCTGTTGTAGAATTTAGAGAATGAAAGTTTGTTGGACTGTTTAATCCCAACAAACAGTAGAATAGGTAGAGGAATATCTAAACTCAACTGTTTAATCTGAGTTCGGGGAGAAATAAGGAGTAGAAGTAGATCAGATTTACTGCTTTCAAAAGAATAAAATGTTGTGTTAAGAGTTTGCCAATCCAAGTGCACTCTGATGAAGAAAAAATGTTAGACCAGTAGGATTGGGGTAGGTAGAAGTTGTATTGATGAAATTCAGCTTTCTTTCATGACTGACATTATTTTATCCAGAAGAAAAGCAAGAGCAAGTGCTGGTTCAGACACCAGTCAGCATCCCAGAGAAATCAGGTCTGAATTCTTGACATCTTCAAGAAGATGCCATCCCCAAGTGGAGCCACTGTTAGCCACCCATTATATTTTTCAACTATGACAGTTGGTGGCTAAATGGTCTTTACAGCCTTCAAGAAACAAGTTTAAAAATCCTGAAAATTGTTGGTACTTGAAGTCTGTTGACAAAATTCCAAACTACTGTTGGTTCTACATACTCTCCCTCCTCTCTGCCTCTGATATACCATGAAAATCCTAATCAAAATGCTGCTGCATCCCCCTCCTTGTCCTCTCCCCTTCTTCCACCTTTCCTCCGTTTTTTCAACTCTCTTCTCGACCATAAAAAACTTCATCAAACCCTTTTATATCCCATATTCCTCCATTAATCTCATTCCCCAAGGTCGAAAACACACTTTTTAACCTATCGGAGCCTTTTCTCCTCTTGCGAAAATCATTGAAAAACAATGGAAAAACATACATTTTTCATGCGTTGGGCTTTAGCCCCTCAGGCTAAGCCCCTGCTTTCTCTTCATCCATATGTCCCCACGCCGGAACCGCGTGCTAAACCCGCCAGGCGCTTAAACTCGAAAATAATTCATTGCCCGAAAAACATTGAAGACCGTTGTAAAATGCAAAAAACGGGTTTGTTTTATTTTTCCAACGAAGAAAATAATATTAAAACTCCGCCGTTGATCTGTCCCACGGATCAACGGTGCGGAGTATCCCGTCAGCTGGTGGACCCCTCCCCCTTTTCCGCCGCGCTGTTTTCCTTTCCCACCGGTATGTGCCCGCACCACCTTTCGTCCGGAGGTGGTTTTGTGCTGTCGGCCAGCGATTCCACGCGCCGACTGACACGTGTTCTCCACCTCGCCCCCAAACCACCGTTCCGTGCCTTCTCCCCGCACGTTAAACATTGTCTTATGACCCCGCAGCGGGATTTCTCCCCGCCGTCGGATCTGGGCCTTTCCATCCGACGGTCCCCATCGACTTTTTTCGTTCGCTCTTTAATAAACCCGCACGCCCGTTAAATCTCTCCTGGTGCTCTCGAAAATCGATCCCCACCGTCGATCTCTACGGATCAACGGCTCTCTTTTATCCTCCTGATTCTATTGTACAGCCCACCTTTTCCCGTTGACTGTTCAAAATCGCTCTTGGCCGTCGATCACAATACGATCAACGGTTCCGATCTCTCCATCCACCCGCACGCCCTCCGATGCAGTCTGCCCATATAACGCAGGATTTCCTCATTTTTCTTGTTTTTTGCAGGTTTTCAAAGGGTTTTTCTTCGTATTCTACGAAATCTGAAGGATGAGAGTGACGACTTCAATCCTCCCGGTTTGTCCAGGGAATTGATCATACGGAGAAGAACGGGGATATTTACAAAGCTTCATGAGCTTTGCTTGCCGCATGTCCCTGCAAAGCTTGAAAAAGGCCGCCAATATCAGAGCAGAGAAAGAGTATCGGATTAAAGATAAAATGAACCAGAGCAGTGGTTTTGTGAGAAGATTGGTGGGGATTACGGCTAAGACGGTTATCAGAAGCCTAATCCCCGGCTCAGAACACGGATTAAAGCAAAACCTAAAAGTGTTCGGCAGACAGATCGCCTCCACCGCCATACTTCGAGGCGAATTGATTCCTCAACCACCACAGTGCTACCTATTACCTCAGAAAGCTCAAACAGAGGATGAATTTATTGAACATGATCAGATATTATGCCTAGAACAACCAAAGAAGTTATTACTGCACCGGATTTCAACGAAAAAATATCTGCAGAGCAACCCTAACAGTACGCAGAGCCTCAAAGGTCAATATAATCTCTCTTCGAGCTTACTTCTTAAGTATAAACACATTAATGCAATATAACACCTGTAGAATTTCTTCATCGAACCTCTCAGGGTCAGGAATACATTAATTCTGCATTGATTGTGTTTGAGATCTTTTAATTGGATCTCACCTCCTCATCCTTCTATAAATACCTCAATAGAAGATGAGTGAGGGGTTGGATTAGTTGGTTGTTAATGTAATTGCTGAAGCGCCGTAGCTATTTATGAGTGGAAAACTCTTGACTGTAAATAGTGGTTTCATGGGCTCTTGGAGCTCTGCTTGTAACAGATAGGTTAGATTGTGAAAAGAGATGGATTAAAACACTGGATTTGAAGATTGTAACCGGTTTGAAGCAATCAATACAAGTGGATTTATGGGATCCTGGTCTATGCTGATGGTGATGTTATTCTCACTGTAACTTGTTATTTTATCTCTGTTTTCAATTTGTTTCATTTTCTACTATAAAGAGCAGTTTAAACAGTGTTAGATTTTGTTGTACACCAGTGACTTTCTCTGGCTGAAAAATCTTTATCCCAATGTTTTCTTCTTATTGTGTTATTTAGAAATGATTTAATTCAGTCTAAGCACAGAGATGCTGGCGTTCCCTCATCTCTTCGTCACTGCTGAATGTTGTTTTTAAATGTTACTTTCATATATGTGGTGCAAGGAATGAATTGAGGAAATCAAAGGTTAGCCCTGAGTCCCTTTCTTGTTTGCTCAACTGTTTGTCTGTCTCCCTTAGGATGTGTCAAAAGCTGACTAGTTTCAAAGTACTTATCAGATCTTAGGCCATTCTGTGTTATCTTGGTGATTGTCTTGGAAGTAACTAAGTAAAGGAGAACTAAGATGAGGAGAAAGGTGAGCCCTGCCCACTAGTTTCTACTCCAAAGGTTGCCTTCAAGTTTCCCTTTGTTTTTAATCTGTTTTCTATTAGAAGTGTATCAAAGGCTGGCTAGTTTCAAAGTACTTACCAGATCCTAGTTTGCTTCTATGTTTTTCTTAAGTGCCTGGTAAAAGGCTGGCTAGTTTCAAAGTACTTACCAGATCCTGGGCTGCTCTTCGTTCTGCATCTGTTGATTCCCTTTCTTGTTGTATCACCCCACTCCATAAATCAAACTTCAAAGAGATCCTTAGGCCTAGATGACTTGCCCCATAGATTATTCTTGAACCTGGATGTTTCAATTAAATTCCCTTATGACTCCATAGCCCAATGGATTGAAAACTTGCCATCATCTTTCTTTAGAATCAAAGCTTATTTTGTTTACTTGCAACTTCTCACCTTTGAACCTATTTGCATATAGATCTTTCCGTCTCAGACAGCAACTATGTTCAACCATCTGAGAAAACCAAACAAAACCCTTGGTCTTCATAACTAGCCTAATATCATCACCCTAAACTTCAAATACAATATCCATCTTTGTACATATTGGAGAGATCCCTCTCCGGATTCAGGAGGGCTAGATCCTAGAATCCCAAAGCTGGTTGAAATGATGTTAACTCTGTGATCGGACTTTGCCAATCTTGCTTGTTACAGAGAACTAACAGGGAGCACATCCTATTTCCTCAAAGATTTTATTTCAAAGGAGTTTAGAAAACATGAAATATTTACTAATAATTGCAGTCATAGAAGAGGGAACACCTAACACATCTATGATTACAACTATAAAGACCTTTAAAACAACTATTTAAGCAGGAATGAAGGATATGATCAAAACAAACCTCTTTGGAAAACTATAAACAATGGTACTTCAAAGGGAAACTTCAAAAACAACTTTCAAGTGGCAGCAGACAAACAGGGAAAACCATAAATCATGCTGGAACCAGCTATTTGAACCATTTGAGAAATAAAAAAGCACAAGGGTTCAAGAGAATGATTAAAGACTCTAAAATTCCTCAGTAGAGGAAAACATGAAACAGTGAAGGATAAACAGGTCTAAGGTGCTTCCAAGAGTCATTTCTTAGCCTAAACATTTCACCCTACTATAGTAAGAATTTATGGAACAAAATGAAAACAGGAAAAACAACAGACAGTTCAAAATACATCACCAATAGTCAAGCTCAGGGATCCAATGATAGAGCCTTCTCAAGAACAAGCATGTCACAACATCCTCAAGCTTTCAAGACTTCAATTTCTTCCTCAACTTCAGACAGACTATGTATTATTTCAAAGAGTTCCAATGTTACAACTAGTGACCAACCAACAATCAACCATCTTCTTCAGAAGTATTTATAGAAGAAAGAGGAAGTGGAAGAGTTCTAGGGTTAGATATCATTAATTCTATAATAAATGAAAATCCTAGCCTTGAAAACCATGCAAGGCATAAGACAGGAGAGCATTCAATTTACAACTCTTTTTCATTAACTCTGATTTCTTCTTTTCAGGCTTAGTGGGTGAAAAATATTGAGTTTAAGGCTCTTTTATCTTTTACAATAACTTTGCTATCAGTGTGAAATATTTTATTTCACTTGTAATAACTGTTTAGCAACCTTTGGCCTTAATGTTTTCTGACTAAGATTTGATCTGGGTATTCCTTTGAGGCGGAGAGGTTATAAGTGGCAATATGGCAGTTGGGGATTCAATTAGCCATTTAGATGTGGCATTCGAAGTTCTTCTGGATCTGTCTTCATTTGTGGATTAGGCCTTTGATATTTAATTTGTGCCTTGATCCCTTTAAACTCTATCTAGAACCCTTAATCATTCAATTATCCTTTGATCTTCATCTTTGACACTGATACTCTTTCATTAATTGATGCTGACTATGTTTTTTGTTTATAAGTGTGCATAGGGTTTGTTAAAGATTTTTTTCGAAAATTCGATGATCATGACTCATCAAACCTTCCAAACCGCAAAATTTAAACCCCTAATCTCTTTAATTTGTATTCAGGGCTATGAGGATCGTCATCCTCGGCCCATAACACTGTAATTGCCTGCGGGAGGGTTTTTAACTTTGTGAGTCATAAAAATTGCATTAAAACAAACAAAGTTAACTAAATCCTGCGAATGGAGAGTTAAAACTGCTTTGGAGGATTCATGGAAGCGTTTAGGAGCTGTGGCGATGGAGGGATTTGCAACAACGAACAGGTTTCTATCGTAAAACATAGAAATAGGGTTTAATTTGAAAATATGGTGTGAATTGAGGATTAGTGGTTTCGAGAAAACCATTGGTGGTTTTCACACAGGCTCTGAGGGGTAAGAGGTATTGACCGAATGGAACGCAATATGTGTTATCGTTCGACATGTGGATTTCTAAAACCAATTTTATCGCACAGAAGTAGCGCACTACGGGGAGAGGCCAAAAGTTACGCGATATTGATCATCGACTGTTGGATTGGAAACTCCAGATCCAATGGTAAGGGTTGAGCGCGATAGGTGAAGAACTGCGTGAGGTATGGATGGTGGGGTCTATGGTGACGTCAATTGTTTTGTTGCATGGTGGATGATTTAAATGGGTTATCGAGTGAGGTCCCTATCGTCAAATCACCTGAATGGACGGTTGAGATTCAAATATGGGGTGGGTTATTTGAAAGGAGGAAAGCGTGGTAAGTGAAAGGGCGGAGGGAAGGATGGCCTGATGACTATTGATCTGTGTAGATCAACGGTCCATATTTAGTCGAAACCATGTTGTCAGGGAATGGAAAATAAATAGAGGGTAAGGTTTTAACACAAGAGTTTATGTTTTTAAGCGCCTGATTGCAGGGCTTTAGGACATATGAGGTAGAGGGCTGAAAGATATAAGCCCTTGGGGGTTTAAAAACCCTTATATTGCGGAATACTGCTTTAGGCCCAAAAATAGTGTTTTTTAAGGCCAAATGGGGTTTTGGTAGGTTAAAATGGATGGATTTAAACCAAATAAATAGGTGATATAAGGTTTAGAAGAGGGTTAAGGTGATTTAGAGGTTAAATGAAGGTGCTTTTGAGGGATTTTGTCAGGGAAACAAGGATGAAAATGGAGAGTTTGTGGGAGTGAAATGGAGGGGTGAATGGTGAGAAATGGAGTTTTATAAGCAGTTTTCTCTTGGGGAACAACAGGTCCTTGAAGGCTTATAGTGAAACAACAATGAAGATTAATTCAAAGGATAAAGAACATTAGAAGACTTCAAAAGATGATAGGTTTTCAAAGGAAACTATCTCCTGAAGGCTTGAGAACATAATCTAGCCATATTTTTCTTTGATAAACTATTATTGATGGCTAATAGTGGCTCCACTTGGGGAGGAAAAATGCTCTTTAGGTGTCTAGAACCTCAGATTCTTTGATCTATGGCTTTCCAGTAAACTAGTGCCTTAATCCATTGGGAAAAAACTTTTCTTTCCTTTGGCTGACCTTTTTTATGAGTTGATAATATTTTCAACAATCTGAAACAATGGAATTCTATCAAAACAACATCTCTACCTACCCACTTCTATGATTCTAAAATTTTTTCTTCTTTAGAGTGTATTTGGATTGGAAAAATATTTTCATAAACATTTTATTCTTTTGAAAATAGGAAACTAATCTAAGTCTAATCTTATTCCTCCATGAGTTCAGATTAAGCAGTTGAACTCATAAGTTTCTCTACCTAACTACTATTTGTCAGGATTAGACTGTCTGGCAGACTTTTATTCTCTATTTTCTAGAACAGAAATTTTAAAAGCAGCCAAGCCATGATTAAGAATTTTGACTTGCTGCAGATCTATGGCATAAAAACAAGCTGCACATATACTTTTAGTTGCAGAAAATTTAAAACAAAATGTGAAGGCTTGAGATCTAAAATTTTAAAGCAACCTTCATTATTTCTTCAGCTCTGGTTTTGATTTTGTTTGAGTTATCTTCACTTTATTTTTTGGTTCAACTTTTGAGCGTGTTGGAACCAGTTTTCTTTCTATATTTTGCTCAAGATTTAATCTAATTAGAGCCATTCTCTTTTTGAAATTCATAGGTTCAGATTTTGAATTTGTTTGAACCTTTGTTTTTCTATCCTAATCTATTTCTACTGATAAGCCAAGATTGTACTATTTGGATAATCTAATTCACTAACCTATCAGCAGTAAATTGAAAAATAACTAGTCATGATTAGGCTGTATGACTAAAATAGTAGTGTGTTTTAGCAGTGGCATTTGAGTTTGCACACTTTCAGATTTTTGTCTCTCTTTTTTGGTATTGGGCTGTACCTTTCTTGTTTTATTTGCCATCTTTTCTTTTTCTCTTGTTTTTGTACTTTTTTGTTTTATTTCAAAATCCAAAGACAATGCTATATATAATGAATGAAAGCTTTGAAACCTAGGACTCTTGACAGAAATAGTGTTTGAGCATCCTGCCATTGACAGGACCTCCATATAGATCTTCTCCATTCAACTCTTTCACGAAAAATTCATTGTGACCCCTCTCGGCATGAATAATGTAGGGTCCTTTCCACAGATTTTCAAACTTGCCATTTTTCCCTTATCTTCCCTTCTTGAATCCCATTTAAGAACAACATTTTCCAGTTTGGAAATTATTTGCCTTAGTCCTTTTGTCATATATTTTCTTGATATTTTCTTGGACTAGTTGTATTATTTCATAAACCTCCTCTCTGGATTGCTGTAAATGAATTGTTTGGTTGATTCTTCTTTGCATATCATTTTCCTCAGTTTGTACTTCTTGAAGGAGTTTCATGACTGGAACTCCTAATGATGTTGGGAAGACTACTTCCATTCCATAAACCAGCTGATAGGGGGACATATTTACTGACTTCTTAGTAGTTAATCTATCATCCCATAAAGCATGAACCAGCTTACTGTGCCATGATTCCTAATTTTGCTCTAACAAATTTTTGATGGTATTGATGAGGCTCTTGTTGGAGGATTCAACAAATCCATTTCCTTGGGGATATTAGGCAGTAGAATGGCCTAAGGTGATGTGGTATTTATAGCAGAAATCAACTATTCTTTTAGATTTGAAGGCAGCACCATTATCTATTATGATTTTTCTAGGAAAACCAAATATGGATAGGATGTTTGTTTCCAGGAACTTGATAATGACAGAGTCAATAGCATTCCTAGAGGGCATGGATTCTATCCACTTGGGAAAATAATCAGTGGCAGTGAGGATCCACTTATGATGGGCCGATGAAGATGGGTGAGTTTCCCCAATAAATTCCAAGCCCCATTGTTCGAAGGGTGCCTCAACACAGATAGGATGTAAAGGTAAGGGAAGGAGTTTTCTTTTGCCATAAAAAAGTTGACACTTATGGCATGGCATGACTAACTTCTGAGTATACGAGAAAAGGGTGGGCCAATAGTGGCCAGACCTGAGGATTTTATTTGCTGTGGTATTCTAGTAGAGGTGTCCCCCACATTATCCTTCATGCAACTCATGCATGATTTTCCCTGCATCATCCTCAAGTAAACATTTAAGCAAAATTCCAACAGCATTTTTCCAATACAATACCCCATCTAATATGAAATAATTTAAAGCCTTTTGTTTCAAAAATCTATCTTTAGTTTTAGACAAAGAATGAGGGGCATTCAAATATAAAAGTACATATATGATATCATCATACCAAGGTGAATTAAGAAATGTTTCTTCAATGAAGGGAGCAATGAATTTTTCTATCTCTTCCAACAAATCCACCATATTCATATCTAGTGCTTGGAAGTTTCACTTAGCCATGAGTTTTGCTAATCTCGGGCCTTTAATTAGTTTGGTGGGCCTAATTTATAAGTCATATTCATGAATAGTAGCAATCCATTTTCCGCTTTTACCATCAGGGTCTTGACTTAGAATATCCTTGACAACAGTGTGTGGTACAAAAGCAATGATGTGAGAGTGTAAAATGTAGACTCTAAAGTCCTTTAATGCTTTCACCAATGATAAGTCTTGTTTCTCCATGATGTTATATTTGAGAGGAGCATCTCTTAAGGCCCCACTAAAAAAGGATATTGGTTGTTCTTGCCCCAAGTCATTCTTTTGAAGTAATACTGCAGCTATTGTATGTTTAGATGCAAAAGAAAAGATATAAAAATCTTTGATGAAATCTAGACTAATCAGGACTGATGTTTGAGTGAGAGCTTGTTTAACTAGTTCAAATGATTGTTTAGCTTGTGTTTTCCATTTAACACCTACCTCTTTCTTAAGCATGTTTGTAATATTTCTTAATAGCTCAGAAAGATTGAGGATAAACCTCCTAAAAAAATTAATCTTTCCAATGAAAGATTGTAATTCTTTGAGGCTTCTTAGATGGTTGATTTTCAATATGCCATCAATCCTTTTAGGGTCTAATCTGATTCCCTCTTTTGAAATTATGTGACCAAGAAGCTTGCCTTCTTGGAGACCAAAGAGTTTCTTCTTAGGATTCAAAGATAAGCCGAATTTCCTACATTTCTCAAAAACTTTTCTTAAATGAATCAAGTGTTATTCATCAATTTTAGAGAAAAAAGTTATGTCATCAAGGTAAATGAATATAAAATAGCCAATATATTCTGAGAAGGCTATGTCCATGGTCCTTTGGAAGGTGGCCCCTGCATTCATCAAACCAAATGGAATTTTGACATACGTAAAGGTGCCCCAAGGTGTAGTAAAAGCAGTTTTGTGTTGATCACTTGGGAGCACTAACACCTGATTGTACCTTGAGAACCCATCCAATAGTGATATTCTTTTAGACCCAACTACCCTTTGAAGTATATGGTCCATCTTGGGCAAGGGGTATTTTTCTTTCAGGGAGGCTCTATTTAGATTTCTAAAGTCAATGCAGAGCCAGATTTCCCCTGTCTTCTTCCTAACAGAAACTAGGTTTGACACCCATTCTGAATATCTAAGGGATACTATAATCCCAACATCATACATCTTTTCAATTTCTTTCTTGACTGAAGGTAATAAAACAGGGTTTATCCTTCTTAGTTTTTGTTTGAAAGGTTTCTGATTTTCCTTAAGAGGAATTTTGTGTTGAATGATGCTAGTGTCATAAGATTTCAGATCTTTGTATCCCCAAGAAAACACATCTCTAAATTCTTTGAATAGCTCTATGTATTGCAATTTTATATGGGCTAGGAGAGTGCTGGACAGTTTGATCATCTTGGGTTTTGCTAGGCTACCTATGTTATGTTCTTCTACATCTGTTTCCATAGGCTCCATTCTTGGTTCTTTGGCTAGATCATTAAAGTAAAAAAGACATTCTAAAGGTGTGAGACCTCTTGGAATTGTATCATTCTTGCATTGTAAAACTTCCAAGTCTTTCTGGTCTACGTTGTCAATTAATTCTTCTTCAAAAATATTTTCACAGTGATTTATAGTAGCAGAATATGTCATTTATGTTTATGGGATTTGTTCATTATCCAAATAGTTTTCTTTATGTCTAGTTTCTAATGTTGGTATGGAAAAATAATTCTCTGATTTTAGGAAATCATCTATGGGTTTGTTAGTGTCAAACACTTGCCATTGATCCTCATTGTCAGGCACAACAGGCCTATTTTTTACCTTTACATTGAGATGTTCATTTATCTGAGGTAATTGGGAATTGCTGGCATTGAAGGCAAGTTAATTTGCTAGATTATTCTGGGCTCTTGGTATGAAAATGAGTTCATATTTTTCAAAGGTTTTTAGTAAATCTAGTGCAGCATTTCGATATTCTTTAAGTCTTGGGTTCTTGGCTGAATATTCCCCTTTAATTTGTCTTATGATAAGTTCAGAGTCTCCTAAGACTAATATTTTATGAGCTTATAATTTTTTAAGCAACTGTAAGCCAAGGAGAAGGGCTTCATATTCAGCAATATTGTCGCTGCATGGAAAATCCAATTTGTAAGAGTATCCTTGATTTGTATTGTGGATCCATACACCTACCCCTACACTTGCTTTATTACAAGACCCATCAAAGTTTATTGTCCGAAGTATTTCTGTCTCATTTTCATGTTCTTGTTGCTGCTAATTACTACTATTTTGTATCTGAGTTGATGGTAGCTTAGATTGTTTTGGTGAACTGACCTTTTCCTTGTTTTCCTTCTCTTGTTGAGTGATTTCATCTGTGTGTTGAAAAAGATGAAGGAATCTAAGCTTGATTGAATGGAGTATATTGGAGAGTTGTTTGGTTTATCGATGTTTCTCACCATGTATTTCATGTGGGATTCTCTATATAATCTTCTATTCTGGTTGAATATTGGGATGGTGGCATAGGACATGTCTGTTTGAAGGCTCCATTGAAGTTTGGATCCCCATGATCTTGATAAAAGCATGCCATATTTTGGGGGAATTTCAGCTACTGCTATGTCCATCACTAGACTCTTAGCAGGGATTTGAGATAAGTTAACACATAAATCTTTGATTAAACCCAAACATTTGACTCTGCTTGAATCAAAGGAATACAGATCTTTGTATGGTTTAGTAATTTCTAAGCCTAACCTTTCCATTACTACTTTAGGCATAAGATTATGTGAAGCTCCAGAATCTAACATGGCATTGTGTAATATTCTATCATGTATATTCAAACTAACATAGAAGGGAGGGACAAATCCTTCTTGGTATTTTCCTTCAACTTCAGGACCAAACAACAACTCTGGTTTATCATCTATAAATTTCAATGTGTTAGTGTCACTTCCTAAATTTAAAGCTTTTAAAACCTAGTTTTTGTACACTTCTTGGGTTACTAGTTCAGCTCGGGGTATAGTAATTTTGTTTTTGCAATCTCTCCCTTAAGGTTGAAAGGAACTATTGTTTTTGTCATATTAACATCTATTTTTTTGATGGAATTCCTTTCAACAATTCTGATTTGCTAAAATTTGTTTCGACTATCAATTGGGATAGTTTTACTAGGGCTAATAGCTGAGGTACTAGGGATTCTTTGCTCAACATTTGGCTAGTTGCTTTTCTCTTTGTTTGAATCTGTTTTCTTAGCCAAAGTGTTGGTTTTCTCTACTATTTTCTGAGGTGAATTTTCTGTATTTTTCCTAACAGCAGTGCTCATTTTTTTATCTTTTGAATTATCTAGGTTCTCTTTGCTTCTAAGATCATACTATTTGTGTACCTCCATGATTGCATTCTCAAACCCCAACCTATAATCTTCAGAATCCACATAAGTGTTTTCATTTTGATCTGAGGAGAAGAAACCTTATTCTTCTTCAGTGAGGAAGATATCATCCCCACTGTCTATTCCAATCAAGTTTACATTATTTTCTCCCAATCTTTCAATATCCCTTTCTTCCTTGTCTTGATCTACATAATTTTGTTGGAAGGGAGGTATAATCTATTGGTCATTGTCCCTTTGTCTATCTTGATTGTTTTCTCTTCTATAATTTTGGTTCCTATTTCTATTTTGGGGGTTGTTTTGATTGTCTCTTGGTGGCACTCTATCATTTAAATTTATCTTTTCAAGCATTCTCTCCATCACTTTCACTAGGTTGTCAATTTTGGTGTCAGAAGCTGAGGGTGAAGATGCAGTGTCATCTTTATAATTTACCCTCTTTTCTGATCTTACCCTTGCTCTTTTCTCAATTAAATTTGCCTCTACACTTACAACCCCCTTCTACATGTCTTCTAGAGTTAAGTAATCTCTCTCCCTTAGTTGATAGGCCATTTCAACATCAAAGCCTTCAGGATATTTTACTAAGGCCAGGCCTTGGGGAGGTTTCATGCGAGGTGGGAGAGCACTGTAAACACTGTTAAACCTAGTGGAGTAGTCATGAACACTCTCCCCTTGATTTCTCTTAAGATTTTTATACTCTGCTAATATTTGGAGAGGGTTATTTTTTATTTCCCATTTGTTTATGAATTTTTGATGCAAAGAAGGGAGATCATTGATGTTGTTAGGAGTTAATATTTTAAACCACTTTTTTACTTCTCCTCCTAAACTTTGTGCAAAGATTCTCATTTTAATGGTCTCATCATCTATCTCTATGTAATCAAATGCATCTTCCATTCTTTCTACATGTTGTTGAGCCGTGGTAGATTCTTTTGCAATGAAATGGGGAATTTTAGATTGATAGTCATTTGGTAAGGGAACCATAGGCTGTGTTAACACTAGTGGGGCATACCATGCTTCCATGGATGGAAAGAAAGGTGGATTTACAGGAGGTGGATTGATAGGAGGGAAAGTGGGCTGAAATGGGGTGTTTTGGACAGTGGTGTTATGCAATGGAGTGGAAGAAACACTTGGACCAGCAAACTGTTTTTGAGCAAATTTGTTATGGAAAAGGCCGAAGTGGTGAAGAAGCTAGGAATCACGAGGAGTAGAAGGTGAGGCTTCTCTACTAAAGCTCTACTACAAATCTACAGTTTCAAGATCAACTTGGTTTAACTCACTTTGAGACCTGGTTCTGAATATGTTCTTTGTATGATGTAAGTCAAAGTGTAAATCCTCTAAGATAGCAAGGTTTTCAGGGACAGATTTGGTTCTTAAGAGGATCCTATCAGTAGCTGATTTTCCATACTTAGAAGTCCGCCACAAAATATTCTTTGGATTTTCAACTATTGTAGGAGGATTAGGATCTGGATGGGATCTAGTGTTGATCCTATGTGAAGCCAGACTGCTTTTCCAAAAATTGGAGAGGCTGAAGTTTTGTAGGGATTTGTTTTGAAAGTTTTGCCTCTCACAATGAATATTATAGTATGAGACTAGGTTTCTAAACTTCCTCAAGGCTGGTTAACACAGTCCTAAATATATCTGGAGACCTAGATGAGTAATAGGCCTACTAGGGCTAGTGGAGTCGCCAGGTGGAAAATTTTTAGCTTTTGTGAAGGTAAAATGTTTTATGGTTCCAACACCATGTTTATTATGAAGCCAATCTGAAATATTTTTGGTTTTTATATATTTACTATGGTTATGAGAGTGTCATATGTATGGTTTCAACACTTAGCTAAGGTGTTGGAACAAATAGAGTCTACTCTATGGCTCTCTAACTAATTTTCTTAGGAAACTGAAGGAATAATGATTTTATGGTAGTTTGCTAGGCTAACATACATTCAATATTTCCCACCGTGATCGCCATTATGTTGGTGATGAGGTGGGATAACAATTCCCTAGGTTTTCTTTGTCAAATTAAGGGCTTAAAGAGCTTTAAGAGGTATTCAAGCAACTATATACTCAATAGGTCCCACCGGGATCGCCATTATGTTGGGGCTCCTGAGTTTTGATAGATTGGCTAACCAAAAGACGAGAGAACATCAGAACCAATATTTAGAGTTCCGGGATCTAGTCCTCATATTCTCAGAGAGGGATCTCTCAAATGTTTTGCAAAGTTATATCTTGTTTGCTTTTAAGTATTGATTTTAGAATAGTTATTAAGTGCAATTTGTTTTGTTTTGTTTGTTTTTTTGGTTGAATTAGTATAGCAAAACATGAAAGGTCTAGGTAGTATATATAGAAACAAGAAGTGTCAGGTTCATTGGGAAATGGAGTAAAGAAGAAGTAAATAACAAGCTCATAAATGGATATGGGATATCAAAGGGAAAATCTAACTTGGCCGTAGGATCCTTTAGTTTTTGTGAATGAGATGGACATCAATGATTTGAAAAGAGAGTTTGAATTCTCAACAAAGGGAACTTAAAAACATAACTTGAACATAAAGAGGCATTTGATAGACAGGGCTAACCATGAATTCTACAAACCACACTTTAAGAAAATAATGACTTCAAGACAACTTTTAAAATGAAATCTAAGATTCGGGGAGCACATCCTATTTCCTCAAAGATTTTATTTCAAAGGATTTTAGAAAACATGAAAGATTTACTGATAATTGCAGTCATAGAAGAGCGAACACCTAACACATCTATAATTATAACTATAAAGACCTTTAAAACAACTATGTAAGCAAGAGCAAAGGGTATGATCAAAACATACCTCTTTGGAAAACTATAAACAATGGTACTTCAAAAACAGCTTTCAAGTGGCAGCAGACAAGCAAGGAAAACCATAAATCATGCTGGAACCAAGTATTTGAACCATTTGAGAAATAAACAAGCATAAGGGTTTAAGAGAATGATTAAAGACTCTAAAATGCCTCAGTAGAAGAAAACATGAAACAGTGAAGGATAAAAAGGTCTAAGGTGCTTCCAGGAGTAATTTCTTAGCCTAAAATTTTCACCCTACTATAGTAAGAATTTATGGAACAAAATGAAAACAGGAAAAACAACAAAAAGTTCAGAATACATCACCAACAGCCAAGCTCAGGGATCCAATGATAGAGCCTTCTCAAGAACAATCATGTCACAACATCCTCAAGCTTTCAAGACTTCAATTTCTTCCTCAACTTCAGATAGACTATGTATTATTTCAAAGAGTTCCAATGTTACAACTAGTGACCAACCAACAATCAACCATCTTCTTCAGAAGTATTTATAGAAGAAAGAGGAGGTGGAAGAGTTCTAGGGTTAGATATATCATTAATTCTATACTAAATACAACTCCTGGCCTTGAAAACCATGCAAGCCATAAGGCAGGAAAGCATTCAATTTACAACTATGTTTCATTAACTCTGTTTTCTGCTTTTTAGGCTTAGTGGGTGAAAAAAGATTGAATTTAAGGCTCTTTTATCTTTTACAATAACTTTGTTGTCAGTGTGAAATATTTGATTTCACTTGTAATAACTGTTTAGCAGCCTTTGGCATTAATTTTTTCTGACTGAGATTTGATCTGGGTATTCCTTTGAGGCAGAGAGGTTACAAGTGGCAATATGGTAGTTGGGGATTCAATTAGCCCTTTAGATGTGGCATTTGAGGTTCTTCTGGATCTGTCTTCATTTTTGGATTATGCCTTTGATATTTAATTTTTTCCTTGATCCCTTTAAACTCTGTCTAGAACCCTTAATCCTTCAATTATCCTTTGATATTCATCTTTGACACTGATACTCTTTCATTAATTGATGCTGACTGTGTTTTCTGTTTGTAGGTGCGGAGATGGTTTGTTAAAGATTTTTTCCAAAAAGTTGATGATCATGACTCATCGACCCTTCCAAACTGCGAAATTTAAACCCTTGATCTCTTTAATTTTTATTCAGGCCTATGAGGATCATCATCCTCAACCCATAACACTATAATTTCCTATGGGAGGGTTTTTAACTTTGTGACTCATAAAACCTACATAAAAACAAACAAAGTTAACTAAATCCTATGAATGGAGGGTTAACACTTCTTTGGAGGATTCATGGAAGCGTTTAGGAGCTGTGAGGATGGAGGGATTTGCAGCAGTGAATGGGTTTCTATGGTAAAACATGAAACCAGGGTTTAATTTGAAAATATGGCGCAAATTGAGGATTAGTGGTTTCAGGAAAACCATTATTGGTTTTCGTGCGGGCTCTGACGGGTAAGTGGTATTAACCGAATGGAACATGATATGTGTTATCGTTCGACACATGGATTTCTAAAACCAATTTTATCGTGTGGAAGTAGCGCACTGCAGGGAGAGGCCAAAAGTTGTGCGATATTGATCGTCGACCATTGGATCGGAAGCTCCAGATCCAATGGTAAGGGTTGAGCACGATAGGTGAAGAGCTGGGCAGGGTATGGATGGTGGTGTCTATGGTGGCGTCAATTGTTTTGTCGCATGGTGGATGGTTTAAATGGGTTATCAGGTGAAGTCCTGATCGTCGGATCACCTGAATGGACGATTGAGATTCAAATATGGGGCGGGTTATTTGAAAGGAGGAAAGCGTGGTAAGTGAACGGGCGGAGGGAAGGATGGCCTGATGGCCGTTGATCTATGTAGATCAACGGTCCATATTTAGTCGAAACCATGCTATCAGGGAATGGAAAAATAAACAAAGGGTAAGTTTTTAACACAGGAGTTTATGTTTTTAAGCACCCGGTTGCGGCGCTTTAGGAAATATGAGGTAGAGGGATGAAAGATATAAGCCCTTTTGAGATTAAAAACCCTTATATTGCGGAGGAATGCTTTAGGCCCAAAAATAGTGATTTTTAAGGCCAAATGGGGTTTAGCTAGGTTAAAATGGATGGATTTAAACCAAATAAACGAAAGATATAAGGTTTAGAAGAGACTTAAGGTTATTTAGAGGTTAAATGAAGGTGCTTTTGAGGGATTTTGTGAGGGAAACAAGGATGAAAATGTTGAGTTTGTGAGAGTGAAATGGAGGGTTGAATGGTGAGAAGTGGATTTTTATAAGCAGTTTTCTCTTGGGGAACAACATGTCCTTGAAGGCTTATAATGAAACAGCAGTGAAGATTAATTAAAAGGATAAAGAACATTATAAGACTTCAAAAGATGATAGGTTTTCAAAGGAAACTATCTCTTGAAGGCTTGAGAACATAATCTAGCCATATTTTGCTTTGACAAACTGTTATTGATGGCTAACAGATTTGATAAGGGTTTCTGAAGTTCTAAGGAGTGCTTAGATTGTCACTAATATTAGAAATTCTCTCACCTTGATTGCTAATTGTGTTAGGCTATGAGTTGGTGGTAAATTAATAGATGTTGTGTAATAAGGGTTTCTGAAGTCCTAAGGAATACTTATATGATTATTGACTAAGAAGGTCCCATCGTGATTTCCATTATATTAGGAGTCTCGTGATTTGTTAGATTGGTGAGATAAAATGCACAGGGTAACAACAGACCAGTCTTTCGAGTCCTAGGACCTAGCCTTCTTGGACGTAGAGAGGGCTGTCTATTTTGTGCAAAGTATATGAACTTGTTTGCTTTTAGGGTTTTGAATTTAGGCTAGTTGTTAAGTGTAGGGTTTTTTTGTTTGTTTTGGTTGGGTAAGATGATAAATTAGAATATATAGAGTGAGGAAATATTCAAGTCATTGGGCTATGGAGTAAATAAAAGTCGTAGAAAGTTTTAATAGTAAATCAAGGTGGATGACAGGGGAAATCTAGCATTGGTCAGATGGATTCTCAAGGTTTTCGTGAAATGAAATGAAAATCAAGTTTGTGAACAAAGTAGGACAAACGGAAATTAAGAATCCTTTATCATGTACTTAAAAACAAGGAAAGACCGAAAAACTATTTAGCGTGAAGAAGAAATCAATAGACATGGCATGCCAATAACTCTTTGATTCAACTTAGCATTTAATCATTTCAGACATACAATCCAATGAAATATAGAGGGAGAGAAACTCATTTAACTTCTAGTGATTTCACCTTCAAGGTTATAAAAAATTCAAGATACACATATAAATTTAATCAAAGAAGAGGGAACACCTGAACATCATTGATCATAGCTATGAAGTTCTCCAAAAAAACTATTCAAGCATGGACAAAGGGTATGATCGAAACATAGCCTCTTTGGCAAACCTAATTAATGGTACTTTGGAGAGAGACCTCAAGAAAAATGTTTAGTGACATCAAACAAGCATGCCTAACCATAAACCATATTTGATACCTACTGTATTAAACTGAAGGCTGAATAGTGAAGGCTGAACGCATAACACCTTCCTAGGTAGAAAATAGGTCCACTTGCAGCCAAGTTTTGGTGACCTTACCAATGTCGGAATTTTCTCCGTGATGGCCCGTTGGAAAGCTAGCTGAGTCTAATTGCCAAATATACCCTTTTTTTCCTGAATGAGATTAATTTACTTGTACGAAATGAATTTTTCCCAACACTGCTCTAGGCTCAGCACCAAGTCTGAAAATGAGGGAGAAAGGTGAAAAATGAGGTGTTTTTTGGCCTTTTGAGGGGTCAAAAATCCTCCAAATGACCTAAAATTTGGTGAGAATAATGTAATAGACATGAGGATTCCAAAAAGGTTGAGTTTTCCCTTTAAATATTCCTGAGATGAAAGTGTATCACCAGGGGTGTTGCGCTTAAAGGCCTCCAAATTCACAAAAAACCAAAAATCATCAAAATTCTCTCAAATTTGGTGGATGTATGCCTCATGGGGTTTGAGAGACCTGTAGAGAGGATTGTGAAAAAATTCAAAGGCTAGCTTGGCATTTTTCCTCTTTTAGTGCTTGGATCTTGGTTTGGGCCTTTTTTAGTTTTTCCCTTGCAACTTGGTTTCTGCGGGCATAATGATTAGTCATCCTTCTTTGGAGGTCAAGATTCTTGTTAGCTTTCTCCAATTTGGCCTACAAGTGTATGCTGGCTCTTTCCAGCCAAGGCTACCGATCATGTGCTATCTCCATGGCCAACATCTCATCTACAGGGAGCTTCTATGCTAAGGCTGATTCTTGCTCCCTTTGTTTTTCCAATGCCTTCTTCAACCCCATGGTTCTAAGCCTCCTCCTAGTCTGCCCTTCTTCATCCTCACTCTCCTCATAGGTTCCCATGAACTCTTATAGCTTTAACTATGCCTGCTGGGCTTCTTTCTGGGCCTTGATGGCTCTAGCCTCACAAATTTCAATTTGTGCTCCTATCTGTCTGTTCTTCATGTCAAGGGCATCATTTACACTTTTGGCCCTATCTAGATTTTCTTGGAGGTCTTCAATTAGAGAATTTTTTTCTGGATGAGAAAGTTTGAGATCCTTGCTTCATTCTCCTCATCATTTTCCACCTAAATGATTTAAAACTCCCTTTCAATCTCATGATCTTCTTCCTCTTCCTTTACCCTTTATTTACGTTTGTCTAGTGGCTGAGCTGAGGTGGATGACATGGTCCCTTGCCTTTTAGAGGCAACAAACACAAGCCTTTTTCCTCTTTGATATGTCAATGGAAGAGGTGTGATTGTGGCCATTTCAGTGTCTTGATCAGGGCTTCTTTCACTTGTCTCCATGTTTTCATCTTCACTACCCTTAACACTACTCACCTCATCATTTTCTTCATTGTTTTCATGACTGTCATGACTGTCCTCTTCTTTGATATCTTGTTCACTGTCTACTTTATTATCTGCCTCTTTTTCACTGTTTTCTTCATCACTGGGTTGCTCACTTCCCTTTTCTTCAATATCTTTCTCTTCATCATTGGCTTGCTCACTTCCTTTTTCTTCATTATCTTTCTCTGTCTCTTGATTTTCTGTTTCTTCCTCTTCATCATTTTCTGCCTCTTTGTCACTGTATTACTCATTTCCTTTTTCTTCATTATCTACCTCTGTCTCTTCATAATTTTCTACCTCTACCTCTTTATCTGTCTCTTCATCGCTACCCTTTTCTTTCTCTTCATTACTGACCTCTTTGTCATTGTTCTCTTCCTCATAATTTTCCTCTTCCTCGTCATCCACCTCTTCTTCATCATCTGCCTCTTCTTCGTCATCTACCTCTGCCTCTTCATCATTTTATACCTCTTCTTCATCATCCTCTGCCTCTTCTTTGCTCAAAGAATCATCACCCTCATCTTCACTTTTGATTGATTCATTGTCACCTTCACCCTCATTGTCACTGTCTTTCTCACTGCCACTTCCTTCTTGTTATGATGCATCAGGAGAAGGTTAGGAACGGAGGTTTTCCTGGGGAGAGGCTACTGGTGTAGATGAAGAGGTATGATCTGTAGGAGGAGATGGAGGAGTGGAGGGAGGAGGATGAGATGAAGAGGGTAAACTAGGTTGATGATGAGGATGCGGGCTTGTGAATATTTCATTAGCAATGAACACCTCCCAAGGTATGCCCTTTTGCTCCAACTGATGTAGTACCACCATCTTGATCAAGGAGTGGTGGAAAAAACTATGCATTTTTTGGGTATAAATCCTCCTTCGGACAACATAAGACATCTTGTCGATACTTCTATATAAGTAATAGGGAAAATGAAGCATCTTGACCCTAGTGAAATGCATGAGTAATCTGATATGGTAAGAGTAGAGCCTGGAGTATCTCCCCTCACATGTAAAGTATTGCATGATGACCTTCATTAGGGGTGCATACCTCACTAGTAAGTGTGAGAAAGGGAAAATAGTCTTATAGGCCTCTTTATACCTAGGCTTGAGGAAAGGCTCATAGTAACTCATGTCCAACTTTGACCTCTTGAACCACTTTTCACCAACAGAAGGAAGTCCAGTAGCCTAAGCAATGGTATCTAATGATAGCTCAAAGTATATCCATGTAAGTTTTGACTGTTTGTTGTATATGTTGAGGACAAACAACCTAGTGAGTTCAAGGTGGCTTTGCACTTGTTTGACCTTTTCATAAAATTGAAAACACCCTACATTCTGAAATCATGTGAAAATAACGGGGGAGGAAGTAATCTCTATTGTGTATTAGGGGTCAAATCTATTAACCTTCCCACCCTTGTGCTTTGGCCTCATAGGCACTTGACCTCCCTCACTACTCATACTTCCCTCTTCTCTTAACATGGTGACTAGGGCTACCTTTAGACAAACTCAGGCCTGCTTGTGAAACTGAGGTAGGAGGAGTGAAATGAAATGATGGTGAGGCCAACTCTTGCAAATGAGTGTGATGGAAGTGGGTTTATAACTGATTTATTTTGAGCTTGGAGGAGGGCTTAACTTTGAAATGATTGAAGTTACCCTAATACACACTCCCTTTAACTGAAAATTCCTTGTTTGTAGGTCAAAATAGAGGGTTTACCATGATAACTTAGGGTTTGTAGGCACTAGGGTTTAATCACTTTCCCTTAACCATGTATGCATGAATTTCACTTGAGGAGGGGGAAAAATGTCCATTTACCAATTTTTTGACTCTTTAGCAGTTTCTTGGAAGCGGATTGGAGGGTTCCTTTTAGCTTTTTGAGGGAAGTTTGCAAGAAATAAGAGGTTTTTTTGCCTAAGCACAGTGCCAGGCAGAATTGTAGGAGAGCTAGGTGCTCCTGGGCACAACACTGTCCTTGTATAGGCCTGTCGGGCCCTAGGTGCAGCGCCAGGTAGAGATGGACGTGTCGGGTCCCTTAGGTGAAACACTGGGCAAGTCGGGCTCCTTTAAGCGTAGCATTGGGCGAGTCAGGTCCTCCTAGGCATAGTGCTGCTAGCGTGCAGGCTTTTCGGGCCTCCCCTGTGCCTGTCAGGTCCTTTTGCTAGGCGAAAGGGTAGCGCCCAGCTGTAGTCGCAACACGCGCTACTCTAGGCGCAAATCAATGTAAATTTACACAGAATTTTCTTCTCTACACGTAGCTCCAGGTGCCCTAGGCATAGCGCCTTCTCCTAAGTGCAACGCTAGTTGACTTAGCCCAAAAATTGACTAAAAACTTAGAAATTTTCTCCTTGAAGATGTTCAATCCTTTGCATATGCATAATGAGATGAGATGAGAGTAAATATGGTCTTTATATACCTTTAGGGAAAATAGATTAAAATCAAAACCCACTTTATAATGTTTTTCAGTCCCTTTCTGACTTCACTGATATTCTTGTTTCCTTTTTGTAGTGGGCGACTTGAAAATATAAAACTGGTCCCTTTTTCTCCTTCCCATTTATCTTTGTTACTCTTTAGGTAGCTGATATGATGGATTTTGACTCCCTTTGGCCCATTGATGCCTTCAGTACTTATTTTGTAGATTTTTTCTTGAGTTACATGATTTGATGTGTTTTGGCCTGTTTAGGTCTTCCAATCACTTTTCAGTCAATAAGTGCCATGAGACCTTGAAATGAATTTCTTTCCTCTAATCCTTGGGACATGTTAAAAAATATTTGACAACCTTAAGCAGTTGCATTGTGGCAGCCTCTTCAAAACCTCTTTGTTCTTACCTAGGAGATAAAATTGCCTTTGTTTTGAGAGGTGAGTGAGAAACCTGTTTTCATCCTTTTTGTTTGATCCTTAGGCATGCTAAGTCTATCTTTGACAAGCATCACAAATTTCACTATTCTGTATGCCAACTCTCTTTGGCCACTTCTGATTTGTTGCAGGTGCTATGACATAATGATTTATGCCCCCTTAGACATCTTTGGTCCCTTGTGAGGCAGTGATATATTTTACCTTGGAAAACCATGGAGGTCACCTTCTGACATTTCTTCAAACCTTCTGCCTGTTGTTATGATGGAGGCCCATAATATTCATTTTACCATCTTGCCCATCTTTCCAGAACCTTAGGATTTTTGGCTATTAGAGAAGAATCATTATTGTTGTCTTATAAGTTCTCTATAGCCCTTTGAAGTTCATTCATTTCTATCCAGTTCACCACACCTTTTTCCTTTCTTCATTTATAGTTTTTTTTTTTTTAAATCTTCAATTCATGTGTGGTTGTGCCGATGTGCCTCTCTCCTTGTGGTTTTCTTCTCTAATATTTTCTTGGCATGCTACCAGCCTAATCAGTCCTAGAAACCCTAATTTTCCTTGAACATAGGCTACTTCCTCTCCCATTAGCTTGTTTGTATCTTTTAATGAGAAGCATACCTCTTACCTTACTGATTTTCCTATTGATAAACACCTTGACACTCCTGTAGAAATGTCAAACATTGACATCTATCCCTTGTAGGATTTGTACTTGATTAAGGAGGTCTCTTTGGAAGGTTTTTTCCGATCTATCTTGGACCAACAGATGCTGACCTTATTCCCATTTTATTCAGCTTCTTAGCATAGGGAAAATAGGGATTTAGAACAGCAAAGATAATCCTACAACCTATGAAACCCTATGTTACACCATTTTTTGGTCATCTAACCTACTACCATTAGATGGACCCAAGTACACCATGTAAGACCAATTTTAGCCTAAGTAAAATTTCTTTCACTATGTAAAATAACTTAATAAAACACATTTATTAGGTTGTTTATGGTCTAAACAGGAAACCCCAAAAGGAAATATTAAACAAACCTATATATTTTTTATTTTCCTCAAGGAATAATTAATTAAACAATAATCCAATTATTATTCCTGGTCATGTTTAACCCAAAACAAAGAAATTAATTAGATAAATCTTTATTTACCTTATTATTTTCTAGGAATAATTATTTAAATCTTATTTAAATAATATTCCTTGTTAAATATGACTAAATCACCCATAAATAATTAAATAAATCATTATTTATTTGATTATCCTTCAACCACTTCCTTAAAAATGATAAATAAATCATTTATTTATTTATTATTCACAAATAAAGGGATTTGACCCAAGTCAAATACTTTTTCCCTCCAACAAATATAATAAAATATTCCATAAAAGGTGGATCTAGATTTGGTTAATGTTATTTTAATCATGCACTAAGATCTAGAATGACCCAATATTTTGTTATAAATAGGAGGGTTTTTCCTACCATTCTTCACCTTTTGTTGCCTATTAGATCACTCTGGATCTAAACTCTTGGTCCGACTTTGAGCCATTATCATTGTCATATTTTCCATTATTTGCTGTGTGAGCTCCCTTTGAGTTCTATCTTTGTCTGGGTTTTCTACACCAACAGGAGAGAGAAATGCTAGATCTGAAGTGCTGAGGACTTCCAAGAACCCATTCCATTGAGGAGAATTGGAAACACCTTCTTGTTTTCCTCCCAGGTGCCCTTAATACAAAAATTCTTTCAAAAAATATTGTTCTTGTCTTGTCTATTGGATGTATGGAGCAAAACCTTATTTTTACTGCTTAATGTCTCTATATGCATAGATCTTGTTTTTTGCAGCACTTGTCTTGATCAACTAACTACAGATCTGAAGATATTGGCAGCCATATTTGATGTTAGGGCTATAAGTTATGCGTAGCTAAAGTGGTCTTTTTTCATACACTTCGACAAAAGATTCATACTAACAACTGGAAACTCCAAACGGGTTTTCAATTACGACCGCTGTCATTTTTCATATTCCTGCATATCCAGCTACTTCAGACCCTAGGGTTTCTTTTCAGCTTTTTTTCCTATTTTTATGTTGTTTTTCACCTATAAAACCCTAAAACATTAAAATTTCTAACTTCTGCGTGTTTCTGGACCTATTGCACAGGTGACAGACATCAGCCGCAACTGAGACGACAACCTTTTCGGAAATCTGCCGCCGGGACACCCAGAGCTTCAGGTCGCACTTTTCAGCCCATAAACTGTGACCTGGCCTCCAGGTCATACTTTTCAGCCCATTATCTGCAACCTGCACAGAAAACAGGTCAGAACCTGCGACCTGCCAGTTTTTCTGCTATTTTTCTGCAATTTTTATGGGTTTTTCTGAAGCTTCTGTTAGGGTTTTCCAGCCTCTGTCTCAGCCCGTTTAGACCTGTTCTGATCTGTTTTTCTCATCTAAGTGGGAACATAGCCCCCTAGGGCTTCAGTACCCTCCACTTTTGGTGGAAGAGTTTTAGCTGTTTCAGGTGTCTATTTTTTCAGAGTTTCAGCCACCCCTTTTTCAGATCTGATACCTCCTTTTCAGATCCCTTTTAATCAGCTCTTCTCCCTTTCAAATCACCTCCTGAAGTTTTGTTTGGATCTACCTTTAGGGCCTCCTCCTTGTCCCTTCTGCTTTTTGTTGATTTCCTCCTTTTTTGCAGCCACCTTGCCTTTGCCTCTTGGATGTGTTCTGCACCTCTTCTCAGTAGATTTCTCCTTTAGATCCCTATCCCTCCTGACCTTAGATCTATTGGCCTCTTTTTAGTGTGTTTTGACTATATTTTTTCCCTCTTTTCGACTAGTTTTGAGAGACCCGCATTTTTGGGTTAGATCAATGCATTGTTACCTGTTAATTTTTTGTTATTTCAGCATTATATACTATTATCTGCAGATTTATTTTCAGTTACACAACACACTTTTTCTTTTGCTCTCAAAACGTCAGGGTTTAAAAATTAAAATCACGCCACACACTCACCCTTAGCGAAGAAGAGCCTGGTTAAAACCGCAAGGCAAAGACTTTAAAACATTGTAAAATCAATTGACACTGCACCTTTCTGCCCTTGTTTCGACATTGTAATCACTTGATTCTGCACCTCCCTGCCTTTGTTGGTCGTTCTTCTTCTCCTTGTTTCGTGTTTGTGTTGTCACCATTGCGCCCCCAAGGCCCACATCCCGGAGACTTCTTGGCCTTCACCCTCAGTTTCCGGTCGGTCGACCTACTCCTTCTCGTCATCGTCGAGTTAGTCCTCCTCCGAGTCCACACTCCGACTCCTCTTCTGATTCATTGGGTTCTCCTTTTACTTCTGGTTCTCCCCCTGTCACCTTCACTATGTCTGGTCCAGGGCCTAACGCTAGCGGTAATCCTGGCCCTAATGTAGGGACTAATACTAGCGGAACTGCCAGAGGAACTACCTCGGCTGCACCTTTGCTCCCTTACATGGCAGGCCTCAGCCTCCCCGATCTCAATCAGTTGACCAATGACCCTATCCGCCATGATGTTGGTTGGCCTGCTATGCCAACCAAGCTCCCCTCTGATATCCCTAAGTTCGAAGGCCTTGTTGGAGAAGATCCAACCAACCATGTCCGATCTTTCCACATGTGGTGTTCCTCCAATTCCATTACCGATGATTCCATCCGTCTTCGGTTGTTCCAACACTCGCTTAGGGGCGAAGCTTATAAATGGTATGTTGACTAGGCCACCTCTTCCCAAACCACCTTTGCGACTATTGCCCAAGCCTTTTTATCTTATTTCCAGCTCCCTCTCCAATACGACACTGGTACAGAGCTTTTGACTTCTTTCCGTCAAACCTCTTCAACCAGCCTTTCCATTCATGTCCAGGAATGGCGGAGAAGAAGGAGCTTATGTCGAGCTCCCACCTTCGAGGATTGGGTTTATATGGACTGGTTCCTTCACACTCTCTTACCTCCCATTGGCAAAGACGTCGCCTCCCATTTCCCTCAAACCGAAGAAGCCGCCCTCCAAATAGCCTTGAAATATGACCTAATCTACGCTCAGTCTGGTTATGTTTATATCGTCCTTCCTAACCTCCCCAGGCCCAGTGGCGTTAATGCACCAGGGGCACCTCATGCCACCGACGGTATCGTTGGAGCTCTCTCTCATCCATATGCCCAACCTCCCATGGGTTATGGTTTTCCTGGGGGAGGGGGCAGCACCTCCCCAACTTGTTCCCCTCCTGGTAGCATGTATCCAGGATACAACATGCCTCCTCTTTTGGCCCAACCTCTTGGTCACCATACTGTTACCCAACCCCCTTATTATTCGTATCTGCAGTATAGTGCTCCAGCTCCTCCAGCATCAGCACCTTCGCCTCCCTGGCCTTATCAACCCCTGCAACAGCAGTCACCGCCCCCTCAAGAGCAGGTGGATGCACAGCAGGGATTCATGGCTACCCAACCACCTAACAGACAGGTGGCCACTCAACCTTCCCCTTCTGGTTCCTCCAACTACCAGATCCTCATGATGAACTCTGATCCACCTCTGATCGTCGACCTTAACCTTCAAACTCGGTCCCATTAGTACCCCAAGCCTCCCGCTTTGTCTGTCCCCGAGTCACCTTCTTCATGGTCTACAAAGCCTTTTTCGACATCCAATGGTCCCTTGCATATCCCTTTGCCCAAAGTCGAGGTTCATACCCAGATTCCTAAGGGACCATTACGTCGAAACGCTGCTTCTGGTCGAGCTGCTCATTCATATAGCATCGTAGATGATTTGGCACAATATCATGCTGTCATTTCAACACTAGAACTCCTCAAGTCGTGCCCTTCTAAAAAGAAGGCTCTACTAACTGCCATGGGTGCTGTAGATCCTACTGATGACCAATTGATTATTTTCGACACCCATCAATCAGAACATCCTCCTCTTCCTACTTCCATAGCCTTCCAAATCCCAGTCAAAATCCAGAACGACAATGTTTCTCGGTGCATCATTGATGAGGGGGAATCCACCTGTGTGATGTCCGCTTCGGTTTGGAAACAACTCGGATCTTCTGAATTGGCCCCTTCCACAATCACCCTCCGTGCGTGGGATGGCCATGCCTCCCAACCCATTGGCTTATTCCGTAATTTTCCTATCACTCTTGCGGGCAAGACTGTTTGTGTTGACGTTGAAGTCATCGACGCTCCTCTTGATTATAACATTCTTTTGGGGCGTAGCTACACTTATGTTATGTCTGTTGTCCCATCCGCGGTCCACCGCAAGATGTTTTTTCTTCATAATGGAAAGATAGTCACCATTGACCAGTTGACGTATCATGAGCCAAATTCTCAGACCTCCCCTGAGACGACCATCTCTTCTGTAGCCAATAAGCAAACCGTCGATTCCTTGACCAGTGTCTCTCCCCGTGTTTACGAAGACTCCTCTTTGCTTGGAAATTTCCCTGGTCTCCCTTCTCCTCCTATCTTTGATCCTAGCTTATCGAATGTTTGCATGATGCAATCGTCTCGGGCTGCCCTTAAGCGACCCGCTTCGGCTAGTCAGCAACCTCAGACTCAACCTCGCCCACCGCAACCCGCTCCTAGCCATTCATCTCAGCCAGCCGGACCTCTTCCTTCTGGCCCTTCTCCTACAGCTGGTCTCCCTGAACCCCTCTATCCTCCTGGGTCGGTTCCCCCAGGCCTCAACCATCTCGGAGCCATCCCTCTTGGTCATTATACCACTGGTTAGATACCTTTCCTAGCTCCCCCACCAAGAGGGTACACGATACCTGTCATGGCCACCCTCTCTCTTCCTAACCTAACCCTTGGGATTCCCGTCTGGTACCTTGATCCTCCAGCCCCAATCTTGCCTGGTCAACCCAAAACTTATCTTGCTTTAACCTCGGTTCAACTGGTCCCCAGGACTTCTCCTGTTGCAACAGTGCCTCAGTCACCTCAACAGGAACCACCTCCTGTTGCGACCACTTCGGGTAAGAAGGGCAAAGCCCACAAGGGGGCATCAAAGGACAAGGCTGCCCCAACAAACCCTGTCCCTCCTCAGCCTCCAAAGCATACCATCCAGTGTACTTTGTGTGATTTTTTCGGTCACGCCACCCACACTTGTCCTGAATTGCTTCATCTCAAGCCCATGGTTAATGTCGTGTTCCCTGAGTCCACGGACCTGGAAGCCTCTGTTCCTTCCGCGACCGCAGCCAAGAACCCCAAGAATATTCACACCAACCACCCCTATGCTTTGTGTGATCTCCATGGCCATTACACCCACCTTTGTCCCCACCTCGAGGAATTCCGCACCTCTCTAGCTGCGGTCCTCCAATTCGACGCCAAGCGCAATGAGTCCACCTCTCCCCTATTTACGCGTTTTTCTTCGGCAGAACTACCAGAAATTACTACTCTCATTGACATTCCCCCTCCTGATGTCGAGATGACGGAGCCTTCATCCACCATTTTCTACCTATCATCATCCATGAGACCCTCGGGGAACATTCCCTCTGAATCCTCCCCTGTTGTTTTGCTTGACCTTCCTTCAGTGATCACCCTGGGCTCAACATCGGTAGATGCTTTATCTGCTTAATTTTCCGTCACTGCTTGTGACGATGTGCATGTGAACCTCTCTTCTCATGATGATGATTCAGGTAGCTTCGCCACGTCAGGTGGTATTTCTTCCACTAGTCACCCCATCTTCTATCACGATGATGACATTATGGATGAAATCCCCACCCCTGAATTTATCTATTCCCCATTACATCGAACCCATGCATTCGAACCACATGCACCTTGTGGCCATTACATTGAAACCCAATATTTGGGTAAGGGGGCACCCATATTCGAGAGACCAGGTAAAGAAATTCTCCAAAACTCTCCTAGTGTATCTGGTCGTGTTGACTTTAGTACCATTATTCTTCCACATTTTGAAGAACCTCTAGAGTCCCATATCACTTCAGATCACTCTAGGGATGATACCCCTTATCGTTCCCTCATCTTCCATAAGCAACCCAATCTCTTTGACATTGTTGTTGACCAACCTATAGTTTTTCCACGAGAGCATCAGTTCATTATCTCCAAATCCTCTCTTTGGGATAGTGACACTAGGTATGCCAACCCGACAACTTAAATTCCATTTGATTCCTATATGCAGTACCAAAAGAGATTGGTAATCCTCCATTCCCTTTCTCAAACTGCATAACCATAATGAAAAAAAATGGCGCACCACATCATTAAAATGTGTTTAGATTCCCCTTTTTCTAAATACATTTTGGCCTGGCCACACCATGCTTGGGGGAACCTATGCCCCTCAACCATAACCCTCCTCAAAATCGAATCTCCTCACTTACAACACTTGTACTTGGGGCACCACTCTGCCTCCATACTTGTCCTTGTTCGTGTTGATTTTCGTCATGAGATACCATCTTGTACTCATGTTTTCATGGTCCTCCATGGGACCTTTACTGTGTGGAAGCACCATCGAGTCACCCTTGTTTAGAGCATCCAAGTTGAGTCATCATCACATTCATGGAGTCTATCCCGAGTCCCTTTGTACCCCGCTATAGTCCTCCATCCTTCATTGCTTGGTCTCTCTCTTGTGTCGCACATTATGGCCTTCAGTCCCACTGTCCTCTATCCCTTATGATATTGTGTCAGTCGCTGCCATGTCATTCATGCCCTTTATGCTCTAGCAAGGGAAGTTTTCCATTCGCTACTTAGTCCCCTCCATTCCGTCATCATCATTGGTATTAGTCTGTCCGTCGCTCTACTATTTTCTCTCATGCCTTAGTTGAGGATCTCTCATTGCCTCACCTATGGCGGACCTACTTCTGTCAACATCAACTCCTTCATTCCAGAAGACAGGTCTAGAGGGCAGTATACCTTGGTTCCATCTTCCACTCTTGTTCGGTGCCTCGGAACAGGCAAAGGGATCTCTCATTTCCCTTTGACTTGATTGTTTCTCCACTCCAGCTCCTTTCAGCATGATCGAGATCCATATGCTTGATGGTTCAGTGATGCAGAAGTAGCTATTGGTGATGCCCGTGTGTGTGTGAGATGTCTCAGCCCTCATGAGGGGGTGGCTCTGCAGGTAGCCCCCCACATACCCGGATGACCTCTTCATTGCAGCCTTCGATGCAGCTCCATATATTTGATGATGTCGGCCTTAGCCGCTTGCAGCGCCTCTTTGATTTGCATGTATCAGTTAGATTTTTTGAGCCCTTCCCCGCTCATAGGGGGAATTTAGGTTGTATTTGTATCTCATGTACTCAGATATTATTGTATAAGTCCTGGCTGTTATCCTAGGCACAGCATGTATGTGGGATCCCTCATTGTATTTTTATCTGGCTCATGTTGATTCTGGCTGTACTTTATGGTTCGATCCCTTGTTTACTGGACACACTATTCTTTTGTACTTTGTCTCGGCGGGCATAGGTATGCCTCCCCCGTCGCCTTTAGCACAGGTGCCCTCTCATAAAAAGAGACTTGTTGCACCTGTAAGTCTTGTCTCCTCAGGGTCTAGTTCTTCAGCACATTATTCTACCTTACATTTCTCTCTCTCACTTCCCTTTTGATGTCTGGTGATTGAGTTCTTACAACATACTTCGGTCATACGATTTGCTCCTAACACTCGTACGCTGGGGGGAAATCTGTTACACCATTTTTTGGTCATCTAACCTACTACCATTAGATGGACCGAAGTACACCATGTAAGACCAATTTTACCCTAAGTAAAATTGCTTTCACTATGTAAAATAACTTGATAAAACACATTTATTAGGTTGTTTATGGTCTAAATTGGAAACCCCAAAAGGAAATATTAAACAAACCTATATTTTTTTTATTTTCCTCAAGGAATAATTAATTAAACAATAATCCAATTATTATTCCTGGTCATGTTTAACACAAAACAAAGAAATTAATTAGATAAATCTTTATTTATCTTATTATTTTCTAGGAATAATTATTTAAATATTATTTAAATAATATTCCTTGTTAAATATGACTAAATCACCCATAAATAATTAAATAAATCATTATTTATTTGATTATCCTTCAACCACTTCCTTAAAATGATAAATACATCATTTATTTATTTATTATTCACAAATAAAGGGATTTGACCCAAGTCAAATACTTTTTCCCTCCAACAAATATAATAAAATATTCCATAAAAGGTGGATGTAGATTTGGTTAATGTTATGTTAATCATGCACTAAGATCTAGAATGACCCAATATTTTGTTATAAATAGGAGGCTTTTTCCTACCATTCTTCACCTTTTGTTGCCTATTAGATCACTCTGGATCTATACTCTTGGTCTGACTTTGAGCCATTATCATTGTCATATTTTTCATTATTTGTTGTGTGAACTCCCTTTGAGTTCTATCTTTGTCTGGGTTTTCTACACCAACAGGAGAGAGAAATGCTAGATCTGAAGTGCTGAGGACTTCCAAGAACCCATCCCATTGAGGAGAATTGGAAACACCTTCTTGTTTTCCTCCTAGGTGCCCTTAATACAAAAATTCTTTCAAAAAATATTGTTCTTGTCTTGTCTATTGGATGTATGGAGCAAAACCTTATTTTTACTGCTTAATGTCTCTCTATGCATAGATATGGTTTTTTGCAGCACTTGTCTTGATCAACTAACTGCAGATCTGAAGATATTGTCAGCCATATTTGATGTTAGGGCTATAAGTCATGCGTAGCTAAAGTGTTATTTTTTCATACACTTCGACACAAGATTCATACTAACACCCTAGTTACCTAGTGGGAGGCTCATTGGCTTGTATTTTGATTGAAATCTTGGCTTAGAGTCCTCAAGTATAAAAAACAAAGTTTTTGGCAATTTGATGTATTGAAGATCCAAAACCTAATTTACTTGATTTATCTAAAGAGTCTACAGAGATATTTTTGAGACCATCAATGCTCCAGGTATTTTATTACCATGGGAAATGGTAGGTTGGTTGGTGATCTTAGTTGGTAAGTGGAAGGGTGACGCAAAGGAAAAATAGAGTGTTGTGGTCGTAGGTGGAAAAATAGGATGAATATGAGTGACATGAGCCCATGAGGGGTCCTTTAGGAATGGTAGGCTAACCAAGGAATGGCAGAATAGTAAAATAGTGAAAAACAATTTCCTAAGGATAATAAAGGAAGTGAGATTTCTAAAACTCAATATTCATGAATTTTGTTTTTAGAAATCTAAGAAAAGCATTTAGTCATCTAAAAAATAGAAAAAATTATTGATGAATAACATAAAAATTGTTTTTAAGGCCTTTTCTTTGAATTTTAACTATTAGGGTTTGGCTAAAGAAGTTTATGGTTTGCCCTATCCTTTAGTCCATCTTGAATAGTCACTTTGAAGGTCTTTTATAGTCTGATTAAAAAATTTAGGAGTTCCATGATGTTTGTCATCACTTGTTTGTTATCTTAAATCTTTTCTTTCTCTGAAGGTAAATAGCTATAGGATTTAGGAGTTCCTTGCTCTCTAGGGGTTGCTGGATTGTTGTCTCAAATTTTACTAGATAAAGCTAGCTCAAAGAAGTTTATGGTGCGCCCTGTCTTTTGATTCTTTCTTAAGAATAGTGATCTTAAAGACTATTCTTGTTATAGTATATGTTAAACAATTCTTAATTGTACTTTAAACCTACTAAATTCACAAGTTAATGTTCATTTCACACTCACACAAGGTATTAAGATCCATTTGGCTTTGTTAACTTGTCCTATGAAACACCCTTGATTTATTGTTGTACTTTTCAAGCCTTGCACAGATCCCAGAGCCCAATGGCTTGAATTTCTCTTACTCTATCTGTTCTTATTAACAAGCAACCCAATCAAACAAAACAAAATAAACAAACAATATTAATTTAACTAGCCTAAAATCATAATCCTAAATAAAACAAGTTATATATTTTATACAAATATAGAGAGAGGCCTCTCTCAGTCCAGGAAGGTTAGGTCTTAGGAATCCAAAGTTGGTTTGATGTTACCCTTGTCTATTTTCTCTTGCCACTCTAACAAATTACAAGGACCTAACATAACGGTGACTCCACTGGCGACACTCATTAAAAATCTTAGTGTCATATAAAGAACTCAGAAAACCCAGAAATATATCAAGATTGGTATCCAATTGTTGATGGTGGACAAAAAATAAATCCTCAAACAGTTAGCATCATCCACCTGGTAACTCCACTAGTTTCCAGTAGGCCTGTTAACTCCACTGGTCCTCACAAAATCCCCTCGGATTGTATTAATCAATGTTAATCATATAAAACCTAGCCACATATTGTGTGAATTCAGTAACCTTTCAGATAGGTCTTTTTTTAAAAAACCCTTACAAACTTTCAGCCTCTCTGTGTTCTGGATCTAAAATCTGGCTTCACAAAGAATCAGACTAGATCTCACCCTAACCCAAACCCTCCTAATATAGTTGATTACCCAAAGAGAATCTTAAGGAAAACTTCTAGGACTGAAGATTCAACTATTGTCAAACCAATTCACAAATTCCCCGAAAACCTTACATCCTTGCAAGATACCCAATTTGACTTACACCATACAAGAAACCTATTCAGAACTAAGTCTCAAAGTTGGATAGACCAGACAAACCTTGAGTCTACAAGCTTACACCATAGTCCTACTAGAGAAGCCTCTCCTTCCACTCCTCTTGATTTTTAGCTTCTCTAACACTTTGAATCCTTTTGCTCCAAATATGCTCAAAATCAGCTACCTGGTCCAAGTACATTTTATACCCCAAATCATACATCCACTGTGAAAAACACTCCATTTCATCCTCCACCTCCATTCATAAACCATCCTCTTGTAAATCCTCCTTGGGTTCCATTACCTCTTATCATGGCAGCACGGTATGCCCCTCTAGTACGACCACATCCTTTATTACATATGCCACATGACTATCAATCTAAAATCCCTCACTTTAATGGAATTGAATCTACAACTGCCCAACAACATGTAGACAAGATGAATGATGCTTTTGACTACCAAGAAGTAGAAGATGAGGCTATTAAAAAGAGAAAGTTTGCACAAATTTTAGGGGGAGAAGCAAATAAATGGTTCAAGAACTTAACTCCTAATAGCATTCATGATCTCCCTTCCCTTTACCAAACACTCATAAACAAGTGGGAAACTAAGAAAAATCCTCTTCAAACGTTGTCAGAGTATGATAACCTTAAGATAAATGTTGGGGAAAGTTTTCAGGACTACTGCAATAGGTTCAATAGTGTATACAATGCACTCCCTCCCCACATGAAACCCCCACAAGGCCTAGCCCTAGTAAAATTTCTAGATGGATTTCATATAGACATGGCTTATCAATTAAGAGAAAGAGATCCCCTTACCCTAGAAGACATATAAATGGGATCAATAAATCTAGAAGTCAACCTAATTGCTAAAAGGGCTAGAATGAGAGCAGAGAAGAAGGTTACACACAAAGTGGAAACTATGGCCTCCACATCTGATGCTAAATGTTGGGTGCTAAAAGGTGTCTTTTAAAACTCCTAATTTCCTTACATTGATTATCAACCTGTGTAAGTATTTTTGTTCCAAGAGTGTACACAATATTTGCAAGCTATAAACATAGAGAGTAATGATTTATGATAATATATTAAATTCAATACAAGAGTAAGCGAATGCAATCATAAATCTCAAGCTGCAAATTTTAAAGAAAATAATAAATCTAAGCATCAAGACTTAATCTCGAGCAAAACCATAATCCAATCTTAAGCAAGCAATTCAATTGATAATAACACCAACCGAGAACATAGTAGTAATAACTGAGCTCTTTCAACTGGATTTATCTTAATCATACTCTTATCATAACCAACAGGAATCAATGTATTAACTAATAATTAATTCAATTTGCAGTGAGCATAACTGAAATCAAATGACAAAGTTGCGAAGTACATGAGATCAAAATAAAGGAAAGTAAACTAACTGCAATGTAAAGTCACAGGAAATTAGAAGATATCAAATAGAATAAACTCACAGGAAAGGAAAAGATATAAAATAGAATTAAATTACGGGAAATGGAAAAGTATCAAATAGGGAATAGCTGTAAGATCTACCAGAGACTGGGCCCTAGCCACCAGCGAATACTACCAAGCTACTTCAAAATATTCGGATGAACAACAATGCAAGTTATATATTAATCATCAAATTCACTTGTCATTACAATATGATCTCCTTCAGAACATCATTCTGTATACTGAAATTACAACTGAGGTCCCTTGTGAAAAGCTAAATCTCTCCATTATCCCCTCTCCTCCTATCCTATCCTATCTATCTCTAATCTAAAAATCCAATAATAATCCCCTTCTTTGATCTCTGTTTTTCATTTAAATACATAGAGAGCAGAGAGAAGTTACAACAGAGATGATTACAAAATGATTCCCATAGCAAAATTGGGTTTTTCACAACAAATTGATTAGCAAGATCATATCTGAAATATCTTTCCATCAACATTCAATAGGAACAGGTCAAATTTGGTATTGCAACTGAGATTATTTGGAAAATAGCTGCAACAACGAATTTGAGAAAATCGTCTTCAGAGAACCTTCCATTTCTCTTAATACGAATTAAATTTGGGAAAACGCTTCAACATAAAATTAATTCGGTCCGTTCTGGACAAAACCCATGTTTCGGATTTTACAGATTCTTCTCCATTTGCCCAAAACGTACAATGAAAAACTGTCACTTTTTATTTGAGCGAATTTCTGAGTTGGAATATTTAATGATGAGCAGAAGATCAAATCTGCAATCTGGAAAATATCTTGGAGGCTAAAATGGCGAGTGATGTTAAAAAAAATTTATTAATAAACCATCATTGGTAAAATCATGCATAATAATCATCAATTTATTAAAAATAAAGGAGAAGAAATAATATTTATGCATAAGAGCATAAGTAATTATGAAATGGAATTATATGATAAACCATGATAAATGACATGATAAAGAATGATAGAAATGGATGAAATAGGTGTTAAAAGGTGATAATAATAATGACAAACTAGCGGCCCAACATACCCCCAAACTGAATATATTGCATGTCCTCATGCAACCCAAAGCATTTTTATTAACCAAGCAATAATACAAAAATTGTTCATCCCAACTCATGAAATGGATGGAACAAATGAATTCTTCCTCAAAAAATGAATATTCAATTTTAGCAATCTTGATGAAGGCGTAATCATTTTTACATTTGACATTGAAATATATGTATATGAATTTGCAGCAAAATATGATATAAGTAACAACAAACTTCATTAAACATTTTCTCAAAAACTAGATTTCTACTATATTAATGCTTCTATGATCCAAAAATCAGATCATTTTGATGCACGGATCATAAGCTATAAAAAATATGGCTGTAGGTGATAGTGCATGATTTTTGAAATTTTATGAACTAATTTAGCGTGAAATCATCTAGGTTTGTGTATTTTAATGATACCTCTTTGTTATCCAAAAATCATAAGAATTCAGTTCATAGTTTTAAAGATATATGCAAATCAATTTATGCACTGTATAAAAATAAAATTGTATGCCTTAAATGAGAAAGAAAGCAGAAAACATCCATCATGTGTAACAGTGTTTCCCCCAAACTGAAGAATTAGCATTCCCTCATGCAATGCTAGAAAATGAATAGAGGTGGTTGCTACAATCTGTTGAAATCTATGCTTGGTGTAAAACAACATGGAAGAATGGAGGTGTTGAGAATGAATAAGATGGTCATAATAAATAAATAAATGAAAGGAACACTCCCCAAAACTGAAAGATTGTCTTTGAAGAATGGGAAGTGGTAAAGATGTGGAATGAATGATGATAAATAATGCTCAATGGATTTTTCATGAAATTCTCCTAAATTCATAATAAATAAATAAAGTATGCTATTTTACCTCAAGTTTTACCTCCAAAAAAAGTGTGGAATGACACGTATGGACTGGAATTTGTTGAAGCTAATGTAGGCTGAGCGGGTACTGGAAGTGATGAAAAATGTGGAAGCCATGCAAGCACATCATGTCTGAACAATTGTGCACATTCGCGAGTTGCGCGAGCCTTTGTTATTAGGGGAAATAGTGTGGCCCTTTTGCGAATAGAATTCCCCCCATACTTGTTGTTCTCCTGTAACAAGTCACTATTTTGCATGAAAATTTCTTGAATCCACAGTTTTAGTTTTGAATAGCAACAGATAAGATGCATGCAAAAATTTTAATCATAAAAGCTTTTGTATAAATGCAGTACTAATATTTTGTCAAATCATCAAGTTATGACAGAGTTCATTAATTATATTGCATGTTATCCCATAATGCATACATTCCCCCCTCCAATTGGAAAAGGGATTCCATGACCATAAATCATATGAAAGGTGTTGTGCTGACGGCAAGGCAAGGGAATGATCAATATGGTAGTAAATGAATCAGAGTACACATATCAATGATAGGATGGCAAGAGGTATGGTTATAATGAGAGCGGAGTGTGTAAATATAGTTATGAATAAGAGATAGGACGTTTTGGATTGATGATAAGTTATGCGAAAAAGAAAAGGACAACAATATGCCAAAATGATGCTTTTCTGACATTATTCTAGCCAAAAATGATGCGATTGATCGAAAAATAATTTCTCATGCGTAAAGGTTCAAAACAGGGAAAAATTAAGGAAATAACTTCTCCGATAAAAAAAAAAATTTAAAAAAATAAGAAAAGGGTATTATAGTAATAATTGACGATAAGATATAACTTTAATACCATAAGCAAAGCCTCTATTGCCAATAGGCGTCCATAGCCTCATCAGGGTTTCTTTTTAACCCGTATGAGCCAGCATCCTCAATTTATAAATGGAGATTTCCATTGTTGTTCTACAGAAGAGATCAGTGTGCTGGCATGGTAACCAGATAACCATACTGTCATTCCCTGGGACGTAGCAAAAGTGATCAGGCTGGCTCATGACGAGATCTCCTGTTCTAAGGGTATTTTGGCTATCCAATGGATCATAACCCTTGTGTGTTGGCCATAAAGGGAATGTCACTTTGTTACAACCTTATGAACATGGTAGGATAGCTCGTAATGAGACCCCCTATCCTCCATCTGCAAACAAAATTTTGTTGTGATTACACAGTTTTATGATAAAAAGAGGGAGGCTTAGTACTCCTTGAGAGTAGGGATGGTGGAAGAAGTTGAACATGTCAATAGAAATAAAAATATACCCATGATCTCATTTATTACGGACAGAGAAGATTATAACCAGGAAGGGTGGAACCAACATGGTATTAAGATGATCAATCAGTATCATGTACATCATAAAACGATGCAGTAAATTAGTATATAAATAACTGTCCCTTTTCTTAAAAATAATCTCTCATATAGAAGCTGTCATGTTAAAGATCATAATGTTAATGATATTCACTTGCTTCAATAGAATCCATAATTCTTGTCCTCACAGAAATATTGTACTTCATGTCATGAAAGGGAATCAGAAAAATGGGGCTGAGATGAGCTAGGAATAATCCCACAAGAGGAAGGAAGTGCTATTCAAAAAACACAAAACTTAGAAGAAGCAGAAATGTTGTTTCAAAGATGCAACAACAGCTGTTCAAAAGTGGAAACAACAAGACACACTAAGAGAAAAATTTGTTGTTCAAAATTTTGAACAGTAAACAACAAAAAGTCTTGTTCCAAAGTTGGAACACTAAACACACAAAAGTGTTGATCCCAAAAGGGAACAAAAAAAAGGCAGACAAGTGTTGTTCCCAAAAGGGAACAAAAAAAATGAAAAAAGTGCTATTCCCAAAAGGGAACAACAAAAATCTAAAAAGTGTTGTTCCCAAAAGGGAACAACAAAAACGCAGAAAAGTGTTGTTCCTAAAAGAGAACAACAAAAATGCAAAAAGTGTTGTTCCAAAAAGGGAACAGAAAAAAAATAGGAAATTGTTGTTCCCAAAAGGAAACAACAAAAATGCAAAAAGTGTTGTTCCCAAAAGGGAACAACAAAAACACAAAAAAGTGTTGTTCCCAAAGGGAATAAAAAAAATGCAAAAAGTGTTGCTCCCAAAAGGGAACAACAAAAATGCAAAAACTGATATTCTAGAGAGGGAACAGCAAAAACTCAAAAAAGTGTTGTTCCCTATATGGAACAATAAGAGAAAACATAGAGAGAGAGAAAAAATATCATCCCTCCTACTCTAAACAAGAGAAGAGCGATGATACAAAAATAAGAAAAGTAGAAAAAATAGAGAAAAAATGATTGTATGTATAGATCTAAAGAAAAAGTAACTTTTTACAAAATTGGTGCTGCCGAAGAATTTCCTTTTGCAATTGAAACTTGTATGGTGGGGTCCTCATTGTTCAGTCGCCAATGGAGCGGAAACTACAATTTGAAGGAAGAAACACCTAAAACAAAAAAACATAAGAGAAATCAGAAAAGAAACAACACTTTATTTGAAAAAAGGATATAAATAAATTAAGTTACAACAGCTATGATGTTATTTCCTAAGGGAATATCAATCTGTCAATGGAAAAAGAAATGATCTCTTGGAAAAATGTTTTGGCCGCAGTGACATGAATCTTCGAATGGAAATCAATTCTTCATTTTTTCTGTTATGAATCTGTTAGGTAATGAATTGGATGAAATGCCCTTGTTTCATTAAAATTTCTTTCAAGAATTGCTCGTCCATAAATTGACCTTCTTTATTCTCCTAAGACCTGCAAAAAAAACGAGTTTATACTTGAAATAGAACATTAAATCATGGAGAAAGAGAGGTGATAGAGCTCCCCTAATTCAAGAACTATGAAAAAAAACTAACAAGTAGTTACTCAGTAAAACAAATCCATGGACAAAATTAATTTATTACCTGTGGGAGAGCAGTGCCCAATCATGCTAACCTGTAGTGTTTTAATCATAAATTCTTTGTTTTTCATCCAAATTGAGTGATTGAAAAGAAAAATGAGAGCTAATTAAAAGATATATTACCAATAAAAATAGGTTTTTTTTAAAATTTAATGATATGATATGTCAATTTTACTTAGAACAACTTGCATAACGGAGTCATTTTCAATTACCCATCTTAGACCAACAATGGATATCTTAAGCATACCTTTTTCGTTTGATGATAGATTAAACTGATTCAAGTTGGAAATGAATGTAGATTCATTTATTATCTCCAAAAGAAACAACTTTTTAAGACAAGAAGAATTTTTGGGTCAAATAATTTAATGAACAGCTGGAAAAATAGAGTTTTAAGAGTGTTGATTTGGGATAGATAGTCAGTATTTGGGTCATATATTTTTCATACGATATCTAGATCGAGTCATTAAAATTACCTTGTAAAATATGTTCATAGAGGAATATACCATAGAAACAGGTTTTAAAAATATTGTCATTTAGGCCTCCAAAAACTCACTGTCCCAACTATGTTCCTGAGCTTCCTACTAGATGCCCTATCAATGTTTTGGGTATAAATTTTTCGTTTCAAATCCAAATGGAGTGATTCAAATTGGGTTGGAAAATATACATCAAGGGCTACTTATGATAGAATTAGGCTTTTCAAATATTCACTTTTTTTCCCTCAAAACATGACTGTCCCAACTCTATTTTCAGAAATTTCATCAAACCTGCAAGCCAAACAAATATGATATTCAAGCAATTTTTCCATATTGATGATAAAAATTAATATGAGTATTTTTAGAACTATTATTTTCAATATAATACATCTACATACACAAATAAATTAAAATATTTATCACCGATGTTGATTTCCATAGCGTGTTGCAACAAAAACAATTATTTTTACATAATAATAAAAATGTATTTATTTATGTACTTATTTATTTATTTTCTACACTAACCTACTCTTATTTGAAAATTGAATATGCTTACGTATAAGAGTACTTCCAGTGGAGCCATTTTCGAAATAAGGCCTCCAGTATATACATACCCAAATTTCAAAAAATGCATGTTAATAAATAGTAGGGTATGAGAAGCCAACTTCCCTTGAAAATATGGTGCCAAAAATTGTTGAATTATGGAGTGATGCTGCAAACAAATGGATTGAAAACAATCTTCAATGTATCTCTTACTTTCTTGATTTCCCATAGCCGTCATATCATGAAGTTCTTGAGTGTTTAAAACGGCTTGTTGATGTAGGCTAGAAGAAACCTCATTTTCTTTCATAACCTCTACAATTTTTGGATTTGATACATTATGAATCGAAGTATAAGTTTTCTCCAATGGTGCATGTGACATAGAATGGGTGGGAAGGGTGGGTAAATTTTACAGTTCAACACTATAAGCATGTTGTACTGGTTTATTATGGTGAGGGTGTGGAATGAGTTGAGAAGGAAATTGTGTAAGGAATGGAGCATTTTGATGATGTAGTTGATTGAGTTTAGTGGATGATTTTGATAGGCAGGAAAGATGTTGTGGAAGAGCTGGTGGAGAATATGGAGGATGTGTCTATGCTACAAGATGAAGGAGAGTAGTCATGCAATCATAAGATGAACCATGCCAAACTTGTAGACAAGATTGGTGGGGGTTATATCGAGATTGACATTGCTGCCCTAACACATGAGTATTCCATAATGGATTATAAAAGGAAAAAAATGGAGGGAAAGTGTTTTGAAACATACATTTAGGCCACAATTTCCATAGTTTTGACATTGTTGCAGCTTCCCTATCTTTTTGATATGCTACTTCCATCCTAGATAAGGAAGAGCGAGTATCTATGGGATGCTCCTTTTGGCAATGAGGGAAAAATACTTCTTCAATTTCTTGATTTTTTTGAACCTGTAAAAAATCCAATTGTGAATTTAGAGAGCTAATAAAATCATATTTAAAATTTTGAAATAAAACATTGATTTCAGCTCTTACGTCTCCTCTTCTTGTAGTAGATTTGGAAAGGAAATAATAAGCTTCTCTAGAATTCTTACTAGCCTTGGAGATTCCTCTCGAATACCTTATGCATAATTCACAAACATCATCATATGATAACTAAAAAACATCGCCTTTTCCTATCAAATTTAAGAGTTCTAAAAATTCATCTTTGATTCCTTTGAGTAGGAGTGTTTTTAAGATCTCTTTTTCCAAATACTTATGCTTTTATTTTTGAAGGTTGTATTGAAATTGCTCCACATAGTCCTCCAAGCTTTCATCTTCCCATTGTATCATATTGAAAATATCTTCATCGACCTTGCGATAGTCTTGGTACTTCTTCAAGAATACGTTCTTCATGTCCTCCCAAGTTTGGATGCAATTCCAACCAAGGTTCATGAACCATCGGAGAGTTACTCCTTTTAGAGTAAGAGGAAACACTTTCAAGCTTCGATCATTAGTAAAATAATCATATCCTCTACAAAGTATTTCAAACTCAAATAAGAATGTATCCAGATCTTCATTTGTCAAACCATGAAAATTTGGTAGAGACGATGGGGAGTTATGTCCATTTGTGTCCGTCCTACTAGATCCTTGATAGAAAATTCACAAGTTGCAATGTGATCCATTTTACCGTAATAGAAGATGTTCTTCATGTGTTTCTTTGAGGATCCTACTTCAAATGTTCCTATAAATTCGTTAGTGAAATGGGTGGTGCTTACATCACCACTCGAGTGAAATTACAAGACTTTTTCAAATATTCTACCTCTAAAATTCATGCTTCATTTCCTACGCAATTCTGCTGAAAAGAAGGAAAAGGAGCAAGTGCTTTACTTGCTCGTTACGCACATTCTTACCTTCCATTTTTAATACCCAATTATTTCATATTAGACAAACATCAAACACCTACTTCAACATCTATGCAATTGTGCTGAAAAGCGAGTAGAGGAGCAAGCACTTTACTTGCTCGTTACGTAGGTTCTTACCTTCCGTTTTTAATACCCAATTATTTCCCAGCAACAAATATAAAACATACATCACTCTCTGTGAAATGGCAACACTCTCCTTGACAGTCACGCCAAAATGTTGGGTGCTAAAAGGTGTCTTTTAAAACTCCTAATTTCCTCACATTAATTATCAACCTGGGTAAGTATTTTTGTTTCAAGAGTGTACACAATATGTGCAAGCTATAAACCTAGAGAGTAATTATTTAAGATAATATATTAAATTAAATACAAGAGTTATAGGATGCAATCATAAATCTCAAGTTGCAACATTTAAACGAAATAATACATCTAAGTATCAAGACTTAATATTGAGAAAAACCTAATCCAATCTTAAGCAAGAAATTCAATTGAGAATAACACCAACCGATAACACAATAGTAATAACTGAGCTCTTTCAGCTGGATCTATCCTAATCATACTCTTATCATAGCCAATGGCAATCAATGTCTTAACTGATAATTAATTCAATCTACAGTGAGCATAACTGAAATCAAATGAAAAAGTTGCGAAGTACATGAGATCAGAATAAGGGAAGTAAACTAAATGAAATGTAAACTCACAGGAAATCAGAGGATATCAAATAGAATAAAGTCACAGGAAATGCAAAGATATAAAACAGAATGAACTTACGGGAAATGGAAAAGTATCAAACAGGGAATAGCAGTAAGATCCACCAGAGACCGGGCCCTAGCCACCAGCGAATACTGTCGAGCTACTTCAGAATATTTGGATGAAAAACAATGCAAGTTATATATTAATCATAAAATTCACTTGTCATTACAATATGATCTCCTTCAGAATAACATTATGTATATTGAAATTACAATTGAGGTCCCCTGTGAAAAGCTAAATCTCTTCATTATCCCCTCTCCTCCTATCCTATCCTATCTATCTCTAATATAATAATCTGATAATAATCCCCTTCTTTGATCTCTTTTTTTTCATTTAAATACATAGAGAGCAGAGAGAAGTTACAACAGAGATGATTACAAAATGATTCCCATAACAAGACTATATTGTTCACAACAAATTGATCAGAAATATCATATCTGAAATATCTTTCCATCAACATTCAACAATAATAGGTTGAATTTGGTATTGCAACTGAGATTATTTGGAAAATGGCTGCAACAACGAATCTAAGAAAATCATCTTCAGATAACCTTCCGTTTCTCTTAATACGAACTAAATTTGGGAAAGATGCTCATTTTAAAATTAATTCGGTCTGTTCTGGAAAAAACCCATGTATTGGATTTTCTAGATTCTTTTCCATTTTCCCAAAACGTCCAATGCAAAACTGTCACTTCTTATTCGAGCGAATTTTTGAGTTGGAATATTTAACGATGAGATGGAGATCAAATCTGTAATCTGGAAAATACCTTGGAGGCTAAAATGGTGAGTGATGTTACAAAAAAATTATTAAGAATCCATCATTGGTAAAATCATGCATAATAATCATCAATTTATTAAAAATAAAGGAGAAGAAATAATATTTATGCATAAGAGAATAAATAATTATAAAATGGAATTATATGATAAACCATGATAAATGACATGATAAATAATGGTAGAAATGGATGAAATAGGTGTTAAAAGTAATAATAATAATGACAAACTAGCGGCCCAACACTAAAATTGACATCCTATGTAGGACAATGGAAAGGATGATGGAGAGAATTAACATGAATGAAAGAGAACCTCCTAGCGAAAATAAAACAAACCCTCAAAACATAAACATAAACCAAAAATTCAGAAGAGACCCTCCTCAAATAACACAAAGAGAAAATCACCAGCAAATTAGACCTCCTTTCGAAGAAAACTATGTAGATGAATAGGAAAGAGAGACTGAGAAGCTAGAAGAAAACCATGTGAATCTAATAGGCTATGATAGTGAGGATGTTGTTTTTCTCACAAAAGAAGAACAAGGTCTGTTTTCCTCAAACCAAGCTGAAAGAACATATGAGGATTCTGAAGAATACAAACTAGGGTTTGAGAATTCTATCATGGAGGTTCATAGATAGTATGACCTCAGAAGTAGGAAATCCCAACACATCCCCAAGAGGAATAAACCCGGAATTTCTGCTAGGAAGACCCCTAAAAACACTCCTAGAAAGACAATATAAAATACAAACACCATGGCTAAGAATTCTGATCAAAGAAAAAACAAAACCAACCAACATGATGGTGACCAAAGCTACCCTAGTAAATCAACTAGTGGACCTGAAAAACTGCTTTAACTGAGATCCAAAATAAAACTCATCCAGCCAAAGTTGCTAAAAAGACCATGTATGATAAAAATGATATAACTCTTCCAAGAACATAGACACCATTGAGTATTGAGAGTGAAATTTCCAAGATAAAAATAGTCATACCCCTTACTGAACTAGTGACTCAACATGTATATAGATCTCAAGTTTTGAAGGCTTTAAACATAGGAAATGACACCAATACTCTAAATTTGATTGATGACAAGCCATAATTGTTTTTTGGATCAGAAGTAGAGGGAAAATTTCAAGAGGGAGTTGTGCCTCCATTCTATGTCAGTTTGAACATTCATAACAAGATCCTACATATTGCCATGCTATATTCTGGTGCTTCACATAACCTCATGCCAAAGGTAGTGATGGAAAATTTAGGCCTTGAAATAACTAGACCATAAAAAGACTTGTACTCTTTTGATTCAAGTAGTGTTAAATGTTTGGGTCTGATCAAAGATCTATGTGTTAATCTGGCACAAATACCAACCAAGAGCCTAGTCATGGATATTGTAGTGGCTAACATTCCCCCAAAATATGGAATGCTTTTATCTAGATCACGCGGAGCCAAACTCCAAGGAACCCTCCAAATTGACATGACATATGCTACCATCCTAGTCTTTAACCAAACAAGAAGATTGTGCCAAGAATCTCACATGAAATACATGATAAGTAGCCAATATAAGCCAAACAAGACCCCCCTCTATTCTATCCATTCAGACCTTGATTCATTCCTTTTGTATGATGAAGATGACATTAATGAACAAGTAGCTAAAAAAGAAGAAGAAAAACACCTGTCAGAATAGTCAAACCAAATACAAAATGAAGAGCATGACAGCCAAAACCCTAACAGCCATGAACAACAACATAATGACAAATCTGAACTTGAAACTCTTTGGAACATGAGCTTCGATGGATCTTGCAGCAAAGTTGGTTCAGGAGTAGGTGTGATACACAACACTAATGAAGGTCACTCTTGCAAGCTAGATTTTCAATGTACAAACAATATTGCAGAATATGAAGCTCTTCTCTTAGGTTTACAAATGTTGAAAAATATATGAGATAGGAGGATTTATGTTTAAGGAGATTCTGAGTTGATCATTACAAAAATTAAAGGAGAATATTCGGCCAAGAATCTTAGGCTAAGAGAATATAGAAATGTTGCCTTATACCTCCTAAAAAAATTTGAAAAATATGAACTTACCTCTGTCCCAAGAACTCAAAACAACCTTGCAAATGAACTAGCCATTGTTGCCAGCACTTGCCAACTACCTTATGCCAATGAACAATACACGGTAAAATTCAAAAGCGGACCTACAGTCCCTGATAACATAGATTATTGACAATTTTTTGAAGGTGACAAACATATTGAAGACTTCCTGCAATCCAAAAATGAATTTGAGATGCCAAAACCAAACTCAGCTCATGAAGAGGACTACTCTGCTAATGAACAAACACACAAAATAGAGCAATCTTATGTTGTTGATGTAAATCTAACAGAGCACCCTCATGAGGCAGAATTGTCTGAAGACTTAGACAAAAGGGACCTTGAGGTATTTCAATGCAAAGACAACTTATTTCCAAGAGCACTTGTCCCCTTAGAATAATTTTTTGATTTCAATGATGTTGCTAGGAAGCCTAAAATGGAATCCACCGAAACAGATGTAGAAGAATGCAACATAGGCAGTAAGGAAGAACCTAAAATAATAAAATAAAATAATAAAAATTTCCAAAATAATGCAAGCCCTTATAAAAATAAAATACATTGATCTATTTAAAGAGTTTAAGGATGTGTTTGAATGGGGTTATGAAGACTTGAAGTCCTATGATACAAGCATCATTCAACACAAGGTTCCTCTCAAGGAAAACCATAACCCATTCAAGTTGAGATTGTGTAGGATAAAACGTATCCTAATGCCTCTAGTTGAAAAAGAAATTAAAAATATGTATGATGCTGGAATAATGGTGCCACTCAGGTATTTAGAATGGGTCTCAAACCTTGTATCAGTAAAAATAAAACAAGGGAAATTAGGCTATGCATAGACTTTAGAAATTTAAACAAAGCCTCCCTGAAAGAAAACTACCCTTTACCTAAGATGGATCATATACTGCAAGGGGTGGTAAGCCCCAAAAAAATATCATTGCTTGATATTTTTTTAGGATATAATTAGGTGCTAGTGCATCCAGATGATCAGCACAAAACAACCTTCACTACACCCTGGGGCACCTTCATGTATGTTAAAATGCCTTTTAGGTTAATAATGTTGGGGCCAATTTTCAAAGAGCCATGGACATTGCTTTTTCTGAAGAAATAGGTTACTTGATTGTGATATACCTTGATGACATAACCATCTATTCAAAAACTAATGAAGAACACCTAGCTCACTTAAGAAAAGTCTTTGAAAAATGTAGAAAGTATGGTTTATCTCTGAATCCCAAGAAAACTTTGTTTGGCCTTCAAGAAGGGAAACTTTTAGGCCACATCATATCTGAAGAAGGGATTAATATAGAACCCAAAATGATTGAGGGTATATTACAGATTAGTCACACAAGGAACATCAAAGAGCTGCAATTTTTTATTGGAAAGATCAACTTCTTAAGAAGGTTCATAGAAAACCTTGCTGAAATCCTAAGAAAAATTACAAACATGCTGAAAAGAGAAATAGGAGTCAAATGGACCACATAAGCAAAGAAATCCTTTGAGCTGGTAACATAAGCACTTGCCCAAGCACTAGTTCTAATTAGCCATGACTTTACCAAGGACTTTTTCATCTTCTCATTTGCATCAGAATGCACAATTGTTGCAATATTGCTACAAAAGAACATAACGAGACAACAACAACCCATAGTTTTCTTCAGCAAGGCACTAAGAGATGCACCTCTGAAATATAATATTATGGAAAAAAAAACTTTTGCCTTAATCAAATCCTTAAAATATTTCAGAGTTTACATCTTGCATTCACATGTTGTTTCCTTTGTCCCTCATGCAGTTATTAAGGGCATACTAACTTAGGATCTTGATGGTAAAAGAGGTAAGTAGATTGCTATCATCTTAGAGTATGATTTGGAAATGAAGCCTGCCAAGCTAATCAAAGGGAAAGGACTGGCCAAAATTATGGTTGAAGAAAACTTTCAAGCATTAGACATAAACATGATACATTCCTTGGATGAACAAGAGGAGCTGGCAGCTCCACCTATTGAAGAAGCAATTCTGAACTCACTCTAGTATGCTGATATATTACATTTGATTTTTAATATAAATGCTCCTCCTAGTTTGTCTAAAACAAAGGCTACATTCTTGAAACCTAAAAGCTGTAAATTTTTGCATCCTAGATAAAGCTTTATATTGGAAAAATTCTGTTGGAATCCTGCTTAAATTTTTACTTGAAGAAGATGCAGATATAATCATGCATGAGTTTCATGAAGGAGAGTCTGGAGGTCATCTCTATTGGAAAACCACTGCCAACAAAATCCTTAAAGCTAGTTTCTATTGGCCCACTCTTTTCCCTGATATCCACAAGTTGGTAGTGACTAGACATAAATGCCATATATTTGAGGCAAAGAGAAAAATACTGCCTTTTCCTTTACAACCTATTAGTGTTGAAGCTCCTTTTAAACAATGGGGTTTGGATTTCATTGGAGAAATCCACCCTGCATCTTCTACCAAACACAAATGGATCGTCACTGCAACTGAATATTTCACCGAATGGATAGAAGCCATCCCTTCAAGGACTGCCACCATCTCATTAATCATCAAATTCCTTGAAAAACATATCATGTCCATATTTTTATGTCCTAGAAATATTATTTCCGACAATGCTGCTGCATTTAAATTGAATAGAATGGTGGAATTTTTCCACAAGTATCACATCACATTAGGGCATTCTACAGCTTATTACCCTCAAGGTAATGGGTTGGCTGAGTCCTCTAACAAAAGTTTGGTAAATATCATCAAGAATTTTTTAGAAGAAAACAAGAAGTCATGGCATAGCAAACTAGTGCATGCACTATGGGTAGACAGATTAACAAACAAGAAATCAATTAATATGTATCCATATCAGCTAGCGTATGCCATGGATGTAGTGTTTCCAACCTCCTTGGGACTCCCAGTGATGAATCTTATTCAGGAGGTACAATCATAGGAGAATGATATTCAAAGGAGACTGAACCAAACCATTCAATTGCAACAATCAAGGGAAGAAGTATACAATAGAACACAAGTAGTGAAAGAAAATATGAAGAAAATATCTGACAACAAGACTAAAGCCAATGATTTCCTGATTGGAGACAAAGTGCTGAAGTGGGATTCAAGAAGAGAGGACAAAGGCAAACATGGAAAATTTGAAAATATGTGGAAAGGTCCATACATCATCCATTCAGTTAGAGGTAACAATGCATTTTTTATACAAGAAATGGATGGAACAGAGTTATTTGGAGGTCTTGTCAATGGTAGGATGCTCAAGCAATATTTTTTTTGAAGTTCTTATTTTAAAGCTTTGTTCATTGTACATAACATTTATTGGATAAAAGATTAGAAAAATGAAACAAAAAGAAAATAAAAGAAGAAAAGAGGGCAGATAAAAAAAAGAGGTAAAGCCCCATACCAAAAAGGAATATGTTTGAAAGTGTGCAAGTCCAAATGCCACTAATTTTGAGGAAGGAAAGTATCGTTGAGTCATACAACCTAACCATGATTGAACATGTTTTAAATTTCTGCTGATAAGTTAGAAAATGAAGATTTCCAAATAGTTTGAACTTGTCTTATCAGTAGACTAGGTTAGGAAAAGATACTGGTTCTCAAAGCTCAAATTTGAACCAGAGAGAAAAGAGAGGGATGCGTGAAAAATTTCAAATTATAAGAATTCAAGTTTCAAGTTTTACTTTGTACAAAAATAAAATCTGCGTGCAACTTGTCCAAAATGCCACAGGTTGTGACAAACCAAACAACTTAACCTTGATTGGTCATTTTTTGAATTTTATTTTGATAGATTAGAGAATGAAAATCTATCAATTTGTTTAATCTTGACAAATAAGCAGATTAGGTAGAGAATAAAAGAGCTCATCAGTATAATCTGAGCTCTTGGAAGTTATAAGGGTGGGAATAGATAGTTTTTATGCTTTCAAAAGAAAAGATGATGTTTAGGGTTTTCCAATCCAAGTGCACCCAAACGAAGAGAAAATGTTAGGAAAAGTATGATGGGTAGGTAGAGCTGATATTGAAGCAATCATGTTTTTCAGAGTGTAAGATGACGGCTTCAAAGAATAGGGATAAGATCAAAATTGTGAAATGAAGGAAATAAAAAATCATGTGAGGCATCTCATCTGCAAATCAAAGATCTGAGGTTCTTGACACCTCCTGAAGGAGTCGCCCTCCCCAAGTGGAGCCACTGTTAGTCATCATTATTTTTCACTATCTTTAGATGACTATATAATGGTTCTATATTTCTAAAAAAAATATTCCTTGGATATCTTGAGTCTCATAAATCTCACTGACTTCATTATCCTTATAAACCTATTTTCACTATTTCTCAGCTGGTCTTCTCAAAGTCACCCTGTTGCTCTTAAAAGACTCCTTATGGGCTTCTACTTCTCTTTTTCATCCTTCTTTCCTACTTGAGACTTCATTGCCCTATTTTTCCCCTGTCAATAGACTCCATCCTCCCTCTAGGGTTTCCTGTTATTATCTCATTTCCATGTTCTTTTGGGCATAATAACCCATAAAAATACTCTATTTTCACTTGAAAATCTCCAAGTCAAATTTAAGTCAAAATCAAGCCAAAGGATACTCCCACTAAGTCATTAGGGTTTTACATTGTTTAAGTTCATCCTTGGATTTTTCAGGCACTGCTTTTCCCTTTGATATAATATGGCTTAGATGTAATAGAATTTCAAGACATGGTTATTCAAAAAGGATTATCTTCTCAGTTCAGCACCTGCAAATGAGAAAAATGGACAAAGTTTAGCACTTCTGTAGGAGTGTTGAAAGATTTTTTAGTAGAAGGTACTGATGATGTAGACTATCTACTCCTGAATGAAAAAAAATTACATCAAGGGAAAGGGGAACAACTTGGTCTTGTATAAGACTAGGGTTATGAACTTGATGGTCCAGTTTAGTGCCAAAATAGTGATCACTTGCAGAAAATGACATAGACGAAGAACACAAGGCCAAGCATGAAGAAAGTTTATCAGAAACAATTGATGGAATATGGGAAAAAGGTGAGGTGAACTGGACATAAATGAATGAACTTGAGAGAGCTATATATAACTTAGAAGACAACACTGATGATTGTTGTAAGGAATTACAGACACTTAGGGTTTTGAAGAAAGTGGCCAGAGAAGGTGGAAAATATGAATTGAGTTCTATGGTGGAGACTATAGGATATTTTGAAGATGCTAATATGTGATTAAGCCCCAAATTTGTCAAAATGAACTTGTCATGCCTCAAGGAGCAAAATAAAATTCAACTTCAAGACTTCAACAACCATGCATGCAAAAAAATGTAAAAGGGTTAGTGAGAAAAGAAAAGGACTTTTAACATTAGAAAATGGGTTTTCATAGTTGAGTTAAATTCCCAAGACTATAAAAGCTAATTTTACATTTCATATGAATCATTGTTGCCTTGAAAAGCATTAGAAGTTTCAAGGACGGAAGAATTTGTGAGTTTTTTGAGTGAATTTGGGCAAATTGTCTTGGCGCTGCGCGCTTGGCTTGGTGCTGCGCACCTGGGAGTTGGCACTGCGCCCTTGTCCAATTTTTTCAATGTGGTTTAGACTGGCACTGTGCACCTGGAACGAAGTGCTGCGCTCTTGCCTGACAGGACCCTATGAGTAAATCTAAGGTGTTGCATGCTTAGAACTGGTGCTCCACGCTTAGATTGGCGCTGCGCCCTCGGCCTTTGCATTGTGCGCTTGGACAAAGAGTGTTTCTCACTCTTCTAACCACTCAAATCACTTCAAATCACCTTCAAGTCTTTTCCAAAGTCTTCCAAAGTAGTGATAAGAGGTAAGTGCATACCATGAGCCATATTTTAAAGCTATTTGATGATTTCTTAATGAATGGAATGAAACCCTAATCAAACCCTAAGTTTTAATCTTGAAATCACTATTTTATCCCTAGTTCATCCTCCTTAAAGTAATATCAGTCATAACAAGGATAATTGCATTAGTTTAGAGGTTTTTCATTCATTTGAGCTTGTCCCTACATTGATTCCCTTCATTCACTCATTCCCTTCATTTTTAAAGATGTCATTTCATTTCTTCCCCTCATTCATTTCACATCAGCCCTATGGTTTCCAAAAAAGAGTTTAAATATGCTTGAGGGTGAAGACAGTGGTATGGAGGCACAAATGCCAAGGGGACATGATCACAAGGGAGGGAAGATAAATAGATTTGAACCCATCAATACAAGGGAAATCATGGCATATCCTCTTACTCTTTCCTACTTCAAACATGTAGGCTACTTTGAATTTTGTGAAAGAGTACAACAAGTCCAAAACCACCCAGAGCTAACAAGACTATTCATTATCAATTTGCATGAAAAAAAGGTTAATATTTCTAGGGTCACCTTTGAGATGCCTAAAAATGCCATTGCAGATGCTACAGGAATACCAAGTGTGGGAGAAACATGGTTCAAGAAAGAAAACCTAGACATGAGTTATTTTGAACCCTATCTTAAACATAGGTATAAAGACCACCACAAGTCCCATTTTCCTTTTTCTCATATGCTAGATAGATATGAACCCATGATGAGGATAATAATGAAGTATTTCACTTGTGAGGGAAGGTTTTCTTGCCTCTACTCCTACCACATCCATTTGCTTATGCATTTCACCAGAGTTAGGATGCTGCATATACCATATTATCTTTTCTGAAGCATTGAAAAAATGGCCTACATAGTGCAAAAGAGAGAATAAAATTAGAAAATGTAAAGCATTTTTCATCATTCTCTTATCAAGATGGTGGTTTTGCACCAGCTCCAACAGAAGAATATTCCATGGGATACCTTAATTACCCATGAGGTTTTCACTACTCCACATGGCCATCATCAACAAGATATTCCTTCATATTCTCATCCTCCCACATCCACTTCTCCATCACATATTGCTGTTCATACCTCTCCACTCACTCACATACCTTCACCCCATGACGACCCTTCCACATCACGTTTCCACAACCCTTCACCCTCATATAATGATGACAAAGCATCAAGTGGTGACGAGAACATTGAGACATATGGCACTAAAATGAGTAACATTGAGCCATTTCCTTTGACATACCGAAGGGGCTACAGGCATGTGTTTGCTACACTTAATATGCAAGGGGACATGATTTCTACATCAGCAAAACAACTTGACAAGGGTAAGGAGAAGGTCACAGAACCTATCACTATTGAGGAGGAGGACAAGCATGAAACTGAGCAAGAGTTTTAGCTAATTAACCTTGATGATGAGGATGAGGAGAGAATTACAAACATATTGATCAAAAGCAAAGATGCCAAGATTAGTGAGCTCCAAACAAATCTTGATAGCGCAAATAATGTGATCAAAATTTATGAGCTAGAGAATCAAAAGTTAGAGGAAAAGAAGACCATCAATGAGGTTAGGGAAATTAGAGCTCAGAAAGAGGCCAGAAAGGCCAAGGCTTTGCTAGATGAGAACTTGGGCCCTTTTGATGATAGTGAGGATGGGGAAGAACAACTTCCTAGAAAGAGACCAAGGACAATTCGGTTGAAGAAGGCTTTAGCCTGGGAAAGATAGAAAGAGGCAGAATTAGTAGAGCAGCTCACTCCCAGTGAGCTGCTTGACATAGAAATTGATGGAGATAGGGAGTCTTGGATAGAGAGAGCCAAATTGCACCTAGAGGGTCAACTTGAGAAGGAAAAAAGAGACATTTACATGCAAGAGAAGATGGAAAAACATTATGCCATGAGAAACATGATTGCAAGGGCCAAGCTCAAAAGAGCCCTTGCAAAGATTTGAGAATTTACAAAGGAAAAAGAGGAATAAAAGCTCAAAATTCTTGCTGATGTGTCCCTCCAAGCCTCCCAATCATGATCAATAGAGAAAATTCAATTTTTGGCATCTTTTTGCAAATTTTAAAATTTTGACAGTTTGGCTTGCATAAATTGGGCGAAACACGCAGTTCCATTGGCGTTGCACTCTTTTTTGGGGCACTAAAATGGGTAAATACCAACATATTCATGTTCCTCATGCCAAGTACATCCTTAGAAAATTTCAGACCATTTGGAGCAAAACTGGTCACTCAAAAGGGCCAAACATTACCAAAAAAATCACCTTTCTGCCCTCTTTTAGCACTGCCGCTACACGTTTAGTAGTCTTGGGAGAAGTGATTTTTGACAAGGAAAATGGGTTAGGGAGAAGTGATGTGAGAGGTTAAGGGTTTATGACAGTCTTAAAGGAGAAACTTATTTGTGAAATAAATACTTCATCCACAAAGTATTCTTGACTAGGTTCTTTTGATGATAATAAAATAAGTTTCCCAGTGGAGTCCATGGGAAACCAGTGGAGTTAGAAAGCCTACTAAAAACCATTGGAGTCACTAGGTGGAGGATTTTTAAAATTTTTTTATCGATGATTGTTTTCCACCATCAGCAAACAGGTACCATTCTTGGCTAACACTTGATTTATCTAAGTTAATATGAGTTTTTCTGAATTTTTGAGATAATGTTTAAGATGTTATTTACTCAGTATTCCCATTATGGTCACCATTATGTTGGCTCCCTGTGATTTGCAAGATTGGAAAGAACAAAATATTCAGGGAACCACATCAGAACCACTTTGGAGTCCAAGGACCTAGCCTTCCTAGGATGGATCTCTCTTGTATATGTATTTTGAAATGATATATCTTTATGCTTTTGTTTTATGATTGTAGGCTACTTATGAAGTTCTAAGAACTTCTTGTTTTGGCTGATAGGTTGAAATATTAGTGGTGTGATTAATTGAGGGAGTGTTTCAACTAAATAAATATACCATGAGAAAACATTAATCCATTGGGCTATGGATTCATAAAAGGATTTAATTGTTCATCAACTCTGCAAGGGTTTTCATAGGGAAAGCTAACTATATCAAGTGGATCTCCTATATTAGATGGCATATGAAATTGACAATAAGTTGTGAAGAGAGTATAACTATGGTTAGTTAAGAATCTTCTAGCTCTACTTCAACAAGAAAAGTGTTTTAGGTAATTGTTTGAGGCAAACCAAAGGACACAGCATACCATAGACTTCTTTGGCCTAACTTTAATAATAAAACCTTTAATACAACAATCCAACAATCCTAGGATTAATTTTAGACAAAGAAAACATTTAAGATAATAGTGAGTGCGGCTAAAGAGCAAGAAAAACCTATCTTATTTAACTAAACACTCTAAATACCTTCAAAGAAACATTTTGAGGTAGACCAAAGGACAGGGCCTACCATAGACTTCCCTAGTTTAGACTCTACTAAGTATACTTCAAAGAAAGGCCTCAAAAAACAATATTTCAAGCTACACCAAAGGACAGGGCTTACCATAGACTTCTTTGGCTTGACTCTATGAAATCATTTCCAAGACAAGAACCTAGGTGGAACTAGAGAGAAATTAAGAATTCTCCAATCAGACCTTGGAGAGGAAAACATTAAGATAAAAAACACAGACAGAAATAGGGTGCCAAGACAACATATCCTAATCTAAAATTTATGTTCATTTATCAGAGAAATAATGGACAGAATGGAAAACATAAGGAAAACAATGACAAAGAAGGAAAACTTCACCATTAACATAGCTCAAGAATCTTGTGAATGTGCTTGTATTACTGATGTTCAAACGATTTACATTACTTCATGTACAAGAGAACTCTACAACTCAGAGCTTTCTCAAATCCAACCTAGCAATCCATCAACTAGCATAGCAACTAATCAGTCCATCAACTACTCAAACAACCAACAACAATAATGGATCATACATGCAATATTTAATTGCAAAATGAGGTAAACCTATTCTAGGGCTTCTGACTATAGTTATTACAGAGTAAATGAACTCTTGAATTTTGAGACCATGCAAGGCCCAAGGAAAGATATGAAAGACTGTCTATCTGCAGTAATAATTCTTAACTTAACTTTTTGAGCTAACTTGTACGATATTTTTGACTTTATGGCTTTCTATTAACTTCCGTAATAACTTTTCAACTGTTTAAAATATATCTTACTATTTGTAATAACTGTTGATGTCTTTATTGGCAGAAAAAATGTTGTAGGTGGAAAAATGTGCCTCTGAAGAAGTAAATGCCTTGGGTTTGATCATTCGAATCTGTTTCTATGCTAATCTGCATCTATTTTATCTTTTCAACTTAATTTATCTTTTTTGTTTGCTTTATCTCTACCTTCTATCTTTTCCTTTTAATTATGCCTTTATCTTTGATCTGTCATTAACCTCTTAATTTGTCCTTTGATCCTTAATTTCATTATTTAACCCATTGATCTTCACCTTCACTGTCCATTGATTGTTTTCTTCTCTTCGCTGTGTCTCTGTCTGCAGTTTTTTGCACAGTGGAGAAATATTCTACTGTTGGAGGGTTCGAATAACACCAATGATCATGATTCATCTGTGTGAATGTGGAGATCTGGCGCCCTCGATCCCTTTAGTAGACAAAATAGTTGGATCGTCACCCAGGAAGTTCATATAAATGCTTTTTCAACCTTTGGAAAGTCAATTACGCCTTCCTATCATGAAACCTACACAAAAACAAAAAAATTATTTTAAAAATCTTGTAGGGAAGGATTTTTCTGCATGTATTTGGGATCTTGTGGGATTTTGAGGATTTGCAGAGGTGGGGAATGGTTGGTGGATCAAGGCTTAGTTCCATAGGCGGAAACCTCCAGTAAGTTTGAATGAGGGAGGTGGTATCGGAATTTGGTGGGAGGATAAAAGTGGTTTTTGGGAGTCGGAAGGCAGTTTTCGCACAAATGGAGGGGCGGTAATGGTATTCAGTGGGCAAGTGCGATTCCATACAGGGGCTACCATGTGGTGGAGGGTATGGGGGTAAAAATCACCCATATAAAATATTTTAAAAATGCTAACATCCGTGCAAATATATTTGCAATGAGGGCTGTGGTCCATCAGATCTCGGGGAATGAGATCGACGATGGTCAGGTGATCTGGGGGTGATGGGTAGGTGAAGTGGTGGGATCTGGGTGGCTAGATGGAAGAGTTTGAATGGGTGTGGGGTTTTAGTGGAAAGCAAGTGGAAGTGGAGAAGGAAAACCATTTGTGGACATCGCCGGGGTCCCTTGTGGTTTCCAGTTTTAGGCAGAGGGAGGGGGCGAACTCATCTCCTGCTGCCACGTAGCTAAAATAGGCGGACATTAATACCAGACTCCCCCCCCCCCCCCCTTTTTGTTAATGAGAAATGGGTGGAGGGGAGGCGAAGCCACTCTTCGTTGTAGATCTGAAGAAATGAAATGATTTGCCATCGAAAGTTGCGATTTTTTTAACCTTTGATTTGACTCTCTTTATTGTTTACCCGATTTGATAATAAAATCAAAATGAACTTATTTTCTGGAGAGAGCCGAGGTTCTATGGCTGCAGGGAGAGGTATGTGTGGGTGGGGGCTTAAGAATAATGCAATGTTCCCAAATTTTAGCTTCAAAGGTAAATGGAACATTAGAGTTAGCAACATCTTTAGCCGGTGAATAAATCGGTAGAAAAGCCCATAAGTCTCCTAAGAAGGAATAAAAGCACTTCAAGTGTGAAAGGAGACACTCCTTGAAGCTCAATAAAACAACTCCATGTGTTAACAGGGACAATATTAGGTTCATTTAGTCTAATTTGACTAAGTCAACAACACATATGTGGAGGAACAGGGATCAAGGAAGGAATAACGTAGTTTTGGAGGGAGATGAATATCTTGATGGAAATGAACTAATTGGGTGGGGCCAAGGGCAAGAAATATTAAATTTTATTTAAAGAAGAGGATGGCAGCATTTTTTATCATGTTTTAGATTATTATTTTGGTTTTCTCAGACTTTTCCTTCCTCTTGGTGTTTAGCAGGGTTGTTGTGTTGTTTAGCACCGGGTGTTCCCGAGCGGGAATCCCATCTCTTTCCTTGAGGAGCCTCTTGGAAGAGTTCGCATTCATTTTCCACATCAAGTTTTCAGGCCAAGCTTCAGCCTACTTTATCAGCATAGTTTCTGTAGGTTATTGTGCAGTGTTGCATGGTGCAGTAGTGGAAGGGATTGGAATCCCACTTTTCTCAGCTAGTTTCTCATAGGAGGGAGGTTTCCTTTCATTGGGAGATCTGTTTGGAGAGGTATTGAGCTCATTTCAGAGCTGTGGTATCATATCACTCATTTTCCCATATTCCTAGTGCTATTCTAGCAAGGGAATGCGTTATTTTTGGAGGCAACTTCAGTAGATGGTCTAGTGGCTCTGTTGTAGTGTTTTCTTGTGATTGAGAGGTTCATATTTTCATTTGAGGAAGCCCTTGAGGGATATACATCAGATAATACATATTTTCAGCCTCCAACACTCTTATTCTTCAGTGTTTTAGTGATTATGCAGTAATTTTCTGAAGTTCACATTTGTATGCAGAGTGTATGACAAGAAACCCTTCCCGGGTTCTCTTGTATTTTGTATAAGGAGACTAGATGTCAGTTCTTAAGCACTATTGATCAATATATGAGTAGATATACTTGTTCTCTTAATTTATAAGTTGAAACCCTTATAATAATATGCTGTCTCTTTTGTGCATAATTTCTGAGTAGCAGTGTTCTGGGGTTTTAGTGATTTTCAGCTACACTAGGTGTGGGAGGTCTGTTTACCTCACCTAGTTTCATTTGTTTCTGATATCCTCTTAGAATTAGATGCTAGATGGATATATATTATGGATAAAAGTGATGATTTTAATTTTTATGGCTTATATTTCTTGAAATTCATTTTTCTGTGAATGCATTGCTGAGCAGTCCATTTTTGGAATATTTTAAGATATTCCCAATACTGATTATTTTCCCTATTTTGGGATATTAAAGTGTTATCAAAGATTCAATATTGGCTCAGCCTGTGGATATCAGGCCATTATACCTCAAGGAGAAGGAGATATGGACAGAAAAGAGAAGGCTCCATTATGTGAAAGGAGAAAGGAAGACATGCTTACAAAGCTTCTTCCAAGATCTATGCAAACCTTTCAAGGAGAGCTGAAGAAACTAAGAATGGATATGGGATCTCCAAAGGAATTTGGATCTATAGCTAAATCTAGATTTTCACATGGTAAGTGTGAGCATGCAGCTATACACCATGATGCACAGTGTAGTCAAGTGCCCAAATCTATTTTGAGATGGATGAAAGGAGGGAGAATGCCTAAGACGAGAACTCCTATGATTTTTTGCAAGAGTATGAATCTCAAACTGAGAGGTTTAGATATCATACCAATTTCCAAGAGTTTTGCAAGATCCAGGTGGAGAAAAGCAAGTATCAGGATGCAGATAGATTTTTTCTATCTACATTTGACGGTTCACCTACATGTTTAGCTGGAGCTTGGGTGAAGGAGCTAGACTCCTATTTACAACAACACCACATTTCTGAAGATGAAGCCATCAGAATTGCAGCACTGAATTTCAAAGGTAAGGCCTATGTATGGTGGATTTTTGAATCTTTTTCTTTGAAAAATGCAAACACTTCCTCTTATGCAAGATTCATTCAAACATTGATGGGGAAGTTTGATGGGAAACTTCCTAAGACACATGATCAAGAAAAACTTGATAGAACAGAAGCCTTGCATGTGATGGAGGAGAATCCACTTCAAAAAACCATGGGAGAAGCTGACATATTCCATTACATATTATTAACGGCAATACCTCTAGTTCATATTCCTAAACAAGAGGGCATGGGGATCTATTTTTCACAAAAGGATCCAATTGTTGAGATGTTTCCCATCCACATTGATGAAGATGAGGGAAACATAGCTGTCACATATAGAGCACATCTAGTACCTCATGCAGAGGTAGGAGGATAAAATTCTCCAACAAGAGGGATTCTTGTGTCCTTGCAAGAATTTCCCCAGGATCTCATACATGGAGGTCCAAGCACAATCAGTAAGAAGCATGATTATGGAGCATTATAGATGGAAGGAGGAGGTAGGAAGGAAGAGAAGCACCACTTGATGAGAGGCACACACCCTCCTCTATTTCAGAAAGCTAATGCAAGGAAGAGGTAGACTGATTTTTGCTATGAGGGTAAGGGCAAGGTTTCCCAACCATATGTATAGCCTACTCTTGACATTGATGTCTCTCTATATGGAGGCATTCCACCTGGGAGGCCACTAGATCTAGAGTTGATGAAAGACATCTTGTATTTGGATTAAAAAATGTTGGATTTTGGAGAGGTGTAGATTTTGGAGGAGAACTTTGGCATGGGGGATGTCAAAGTAGCAGGCAACAACATGAGGAGAGCTTTAGATGCCAGATCACCAGCGTTGTCTCTTGGGAGGATTGATCCATAATGGAGGTCTCAACTCTTGGTAGAATACTCCAAGGATCTTGGTGCATGCATGACTCTTGATGACCCTGAGGGAGATGACAGGTATACAGTGGATGATATGGTCATCTATTCTTATGGCAAAGTATTCTTCACTAGAGCTTCTAAGCTGTAGGAGAAGCTGCTACATGCAGCACATGAGGACTTCTTCTCCATGCATTTTTTTGCATATCTTTCTTTGGCAGAGGATTTCATTTGGGAGGGCATCCAGCATGACATATTTCAGCATATGGAGATATGCATAGCTCGGATGGTGATAGAGAGGATGTCACAGCCACCTTCCTACTCATTGGGAGTGAGGGATCATTTTCAGTTGAGCCATTTCAGCTCAAGGACCAAAGTACATGGTAGAGGAGGTATACATTTGCATTATGATTTTCATTTATTTACTTTATATGAGTATCATGTTGTATTAAGGAGGATCATCCCTTATTATAATTTATATTATGATGTACTTGAGGCTAATTGCAGCATTGAGGTTGGCCATATTGTTGGTGGTTTGTGGGGAAAGCCACATAATTCTTAGTGTGCACCATTGCCACCAAATTATATATTCATGATTCCATATTTTGGGATGACTGTGACAGAAAAAAATTGGCTGGGAGAGCACTTGTTATTTTCTATTTTGATGCAGGCAAAGGATGCATTGCGCTGGTTCCATTGGTGGAACTATGAACCACTCCCTGGTTGTCATATGGCAGCTTGTTCTTATTGCATTTTACTTCCATTTACTAATAATATCTTGATATTCATGGGAAGCATTTTTTGGAGAGTGCTGAAGGTGTTCGAGATTCCCACTGGGAGCATGATTCTCCCCACTTTACATGTTGTACATTTCAAGAGGAACCATGGGAAAACCATGATTGCCACATCACTATTTCTTCCTTCTTGTGGGAGGAGCCACTTGGAGAATTTGAGGAGGCACTTCATGGCTGAATTGTTTGATGGGGAAACTTGGGCCATTCTTGGAGGTCATTTTATTTCAGCCCAAGGATAGAAAAAATCCCATGTTTACCATAAATGGAGAGAGAAACCATTTGGATGGAAGAATCCAATCTCTCCATGCAGCCCCAATACATTGTATAAAACTGGGGTTAATCATTCTTTTGATGAGCTACCTAAGATGGCTCATTTCATTTGGATGATAGAATGGGTGAGGGAGTCACTCATTCACCATGTTTATCATCACTCCTACTCTAAGGAGGCCATGGGACAAAAAGCAGGTTTTCATTCACACTTTCCACCTTTGATTGATGTGGGCCATTTGGTTTTGCACACTTGGGAGGAAACATTGGATGACAGTTTTATTGCAGATTACCTTGATGCAGTGATGGAGGCCATTGATGGGAGGCCACAAGAGGAGGAGGAGAGAAATTTTTCTCTCCCTATACATTTTCTTGAGGACAAGAAATTTTTTTGGATGTGAGGACCGTAATGTTCCCAAATTTTAGCTTCAAAGCTAAATGGAACATTAGAGTTAGCAACATCTTTAGTCGGTGAATAAATGGGTAGAAAAGCCCATAAGTCTCCTAAGAAGGAGTAAAAACACTTCAAGTGTAAAAGGAGACACTCCTTGTAGCTTAATAAAACACCTCCATGTGTGAACAAGGACAATATCAGGTTGATTCAGTCTACTTTGACTAAGTCAACAACACAAATGTGGAGGAGCAGGGATCAAGAAAGGAATAATGCAGTTTTGGAGGGAGATGAATCTCTTGATGGAAATGACCTAATTGGGTGGGTCCAAGGGAAATAAAATTCACATTTTATTTAAGGAAGAGGATGGCAGCATTTTTTATCATGTTTTAGATTATTATTTTTCTCTGCTCAGGCTTTTGCTTCCTCTTGTTGTTTAGCAGGGTTGTTGTGTTGTTTAGCACTGGGTGTTCCCAAGCGGGAATCCCATCTCTTTCCTTGAGGAGCCTCTTGGAAGAGTTTGCATTCATTTTCCACATCAGGGTTTCAGGATAAGCTTCAACCTACTTCATCAACGCAGTTTCTTCAGGTTATTGTGTAGTGTTGTAGGGTGTAGCAGTTGAAGGGATTGGAATCCCACTTTTCTGAGCTAGTTTCTCATAGGAGGAAGGTTTCCTTCCATTGGGAGATCTTTTTGGAGAGGTCTTGAGATAATTTCAGATATTTAGTATCATACCACTCATTTCCCCACATTTTCAGTGCTATTCCATCTAGGGAATGCATTATTTTTGGAGGAAGCTTCAGTAGATGGTTTAGTGGCTCCATTGCAGTGTTTTCTTGTGATTCAGAGGTTCAGCCTTTCATGGGAGGAAGCCCTTGAGGGATCTACATCAAATCAGAAAAATTTTCAGCCTCCTACAATATTATTCTTCAGTGTTGTATTGATTATTCATTAATTTTCTGAAGTTCACATTTGTATGCAGAGTGTATGACAGGAAACCCTTCCCGGGTTCTCTTGTATTTTGTATAAGGAGACTAGATCTCAGTTATTAAGCATTATTGATCAATATATGAGTATATCTACTTGTTCTCCTAATTTTATGAGATGAAACCCTCATAACACTTCGTTTTCTCTGTTGTGCATAATTTCTGACTAGCAGTGTTCTGGGGTTTTAGTGATTTTCAGCTACACTAGGTGTGGGAGGTCTATTTACCTCACCTAGTTTCCTTTGTTTTTTATCTCCTCTTGGAATTAGATGCTATATGGATATATCTCATGGAACCAAGTGATGGTTTGCATTTTTATGGCTTATATTTTTGGAAATGAGTTTTTATGTGAATGCATTGCTGAGAAATCCATTTTTGGAATATTTTAAGATATTCCCAATATTGATTATTTTCCCTATTTTGGGATATTACAAAAAAGGGGCCCAGGTCAAATAAACAAGTGGATGTGTTTTGTTTATTAAGGTGAAGGGGGAGGGTTTAAAACATTTAAAGGGTCGGGTTCATATTTAAAACAGGGTCTTTTTAAATATAAAAGGTGGGTCCCAAAAGGTTAATATTTTGATCTAACAATGTAAAAGAGGATATTTTACATTGTTCTGATGAGATAAGGGGAAAAAATGAAGGTATTGGGGGTTTATGGGGATTTATGGGATGAAAGTTGGTTTTTAGTGGGGGAAATGAGGAAATGAGGTTTTATAATGGGAAGAAGGGTGAAAATGATTGAAATAGGTCCAACATGAGTTCATTTAAGAGCATGAAGGTGTTTTGAGAAGGAATAGATGGAATATAGTGAAAGTTTTATTGAGGATAATGAAGGCAGTGAGATTTCTAAAGATATTTGATAGGCAAAGAATGTTATCTTTAGCTTCTTGTGGAAAATCAATAGTCACCTAGTGAACTCTATAGAATACAAGAGGATAACAGTGGCTCCAGCTGGGGAGGGAAACTCGTTTAGGAGCTGTCAAGAACCTCAAAGTTAAAATCTCTGGAAATTATAGATCAGTGCCTTGATTGTACTTGGCAAATTTCTCACTCTTTAACTGTTGATATGTTGTTGTTCTTTATAACTTGAACCTTTAAAACTTGAAAAAAATGATTGGTGCAACTCAATTATACCTACCCATTATACTTCTAGAATTTTTTCTTCTTTTGGGTGCATTTATATTGGAAAATCCTTAACATCATTTTTATTTTGAAAATAGGAAATTATCTACTTCTACTTCTCATATCAACTAAAGGCTCAGATTAAAATAATGAGATCTTTTATTCTCTACCTAATCGACTTATTTGCCAAGGTCAAACAATTTGACGGATTTTCATTCTCTAATCTGTTAACAGAAAATTTAAAACATGACCAAATCAAGATTAAGCATTTTGACTTGTCATGAGCCGTGGCATTCTACACAGGCTGCACACAAATCTTATTTTGCAGAAAGTAAAATCAAAACATTTTCGGCTAAATTTTGGAACTTGTCACTCATCCCTCTCCTTTATTCTTGGTTCAGATTTTGAAATTTGTAACCAAATGTACTTTCCTAATCTAATAAATTGATAAGCCAAGTTTAAACATTTTGTGTAATATTCCAAAATGGGAATCACACAACAAGCCTGCTGAAATAACACACTCCTGATAATTTTGTCCACTGAAATGAGTTTTCAACTCCTGAATCCCTTATATCAGCTCCTCTAAGATCTAAATCCAAAAGGAGAGAAAAAAAAATCAAACTAGGTGGGTTAAACAGATCTCCCACAACCTAGTCTAGCTAAAAAAACCCAAAGAGAGGGGCTGCAGCTATATGCAAAGGACTGCTTCAGATAATAACGTAGATCCAATGAAGCAAAATGGTAGGCTGATATGGAGGTTCAAAGATAAAATATGTAACAAGAAATTAGATGTATATTACAACCCATACATTGTACAAGAGAAAGCATGAGATTATACAGGAAAAATCCTAAGAAATGAGGTGCTACAACCATAAGAAAAGTCTGCATGAACATTGTTAGGTCTCTGTAGTTTGCAAGATTGGCAAGAACAAATGCTCTAGAGCCTACATCAAAACCACTTTGGAATCCTAGGATCTATCCCTCTTGGATTCAGAGAGGGATCTCTCTATATAAGTGTCTTCAAAAGATATGATATTAGGCTAGTTATGAAGTACAAGGGTTTTGTTTGTTTTGGTTGGGTGGGATATCATCAAAATGAAGGAAGTCTTTTGAAGGGTAAAGGTGTGAGCAAGTTGACATAATAGTTCAACTGATAGGATAGGTAAGAAATAGTATATATTCATTGGGCTATGGAGTCACAAGGATTTAATTGCACAACAAGTTTCAAGAGTGGTCTATGGGGAAAGTCATCTATATCAAAGGATATTTTTAGATTGAGTTATGGTATGAGACATCAAGGAGTGTGGAGAAAGAAGCAAACATATGAGAAAAAAAAGGGCAGACTAATATTAGGTAAGGAATTTGAACCTATCCTACTTTTAACATACTCTCAAGGGAAAACATTTAAAACAAAGAATAGCCTAAGATGAAGTAAAGACTTTTAACCTAGCCTGCTTTCAGCATATTCTCAAAGGAAAAAATTTAAGATAAACATAAAAAAGTAGCCTAAGATTAGGTAAGGAATTTTAACCTAGCTTGGTTTTGGCATACTCTTAGGGAAAATTTCAAAGACAATATCTCAAGTTATACTCAGGAAACATTGGCTCACCAACACTTCACTGGTCATACTCTATTGAATTATCTTTAAAACACAATCAGAGAAAAACATAAAGATAAAGATTTATCAGTAAGAAATAGGGTACTTGATAGTAAATCATAATCTATATTTTCTGTTCTTTATCATAGAAAGTGGACAATATGGAAACATAAGTAAAATAACAATTACAGTAAGAAAACATCACCATTGACATAGACTAGGATCCCATAAATCAAGCTTGTATATTTGATGTTCAAACCAGTTACAGTCTTCAAGTCTAGTAGATCTTTAAACCTTCAAACTTCTCATCTCAACCTATCTTTATTCAATTACTAACAGAGCTTCAGTAGCCTCAACAACTATTTACATTCAACAAGTAATCAACCAACAATAACAATGAACTCCTCATATGGTATATATAGGTAAATTGAGGAGGTGGAGTGAAAGAAAGGGTCAATTATTCAATTAAAATAGAGTAAATGATTCTCGGCCTTGGGAGGCCTAATGGAGAAGATATCAAATGTTTTAACTCTACTAATTGATTTTTACATTAAATTTCATCAACTTCAGTCACTTTTGTTGACTTTTGAGGCTTTGGTAGGCTTGTAATTACTTTCTGAGTTGTCTTTGGAAAATATCTCTGACCATGCATTCAATTTGTATTATTTTGAGGAAAATGAACTTGTAGGTGGCATTTTGATCTATAGAGGAGTAACTGCTTCAATTATTTGGCATTTGAAGCATTATTTTGGTGATCTATCCTGTTGTCACTTTAAACACTGAATTAGGCCTCCGATTATGTTTTAAGGCCTTCTTATCATTTTTGGGCTTTTTGTCCTTTCTACTGACTATTTTATCCTTTAATCCCTTTGTCTTTATACTATGATTTATCAATAAACTGTGGAATAAGTATTTAACCTTCAAATTTGTGTGTAATCCTTTATCTTTAATCTTTGTCTTCATTGTTTTTTCTTCTGTTTTCTTTGTCAGTGTACAAGTGGATTTTAGTGCACTAGAGGGTTTAATTAAGTAATCAATGCCCATGAAACACTGATTAATCTTTGGAATTCAACCCTTTTGTCCCTTTTCTTCGCTTATGGGCCTTTTTGGATCATCATCGAAGGCTATATCACTGTAATTTTGACTGTGGGATGGCTTTTTATGACTGCCGCCGTGAAACCTGCAACAAACCACAAAACTGTTATAGAAACCTGCACGTATTTGGTAAAATGATTTGGAGGTTCAGTGGAGGGTGAAAAGAGCAGTGAGGAGGGGAAAATGCATGTAGGAGGAGGCTTTGTGGACAAAACCTAGGAAAACAGGGTTTGAAATTGAATTTTGGTGTGAATTGGTGGAGGTGGTTTCGGAAAACCATCAATGGTTTTCACGCAGCATTCAGGTGGTAAGTCATTTATCACGAAATGAATGCGATACCACATAGAGTGTGACACCTATCCACCCCAATACCTCCCATTTCGCATAGATTTGGGTTGTTAAACCCTGACACCAAAATCTACACGAAATCGAATGTGGTCTGTTGGATCTAGGGGTGTAGATCCAACAGCGAAGGATCAGCGCGATAGGTGGAAGGTGCTCGGGCAAGGAGGTAGTGGAGGCCAGGTGGTAAATAGAGATTGGACAAGTGGTTGAATAGTGGGGGGTGGGACCGATGGTGACGTGGATTATTTTTTTTGGTAGCGCAGGTATGTTGATAAAACAAGATGGAGGGTGAAGCGATAATGACTGTTAGATTGGGTGTTTCGATGGTCTAAATGTGTCAGAAGAGCAAAGGGAAAGGGGATATATGGGGAGCACATAGCCCTTTGATCAATAAGATCAACGATGGGGATTTCTTCATGGAGTGGTAAGGCGGAGGGAGTAAATGAGAAAACAGAAGTAAAGGGAGGGGGCTTGATAGCAGTCGGATCTCCCAGATCGACAATGGAGATCTACTGTCGAGGGGTAAAGAGGATGGGAAAAATGAAATAATGAGGCTGTGATGGAGTGCTGGCAGCCATTGATCTTTGTAGATGTACGGTGTAGATCAAGTCGGGATTTGGAGCATTGACGGAGGAAAAAGAAAATGAAATGAATAAAAACTGAGAATTGCCGATGCCGATGGGGGCTAAAATCTTGGTGCTGGGGCATGGTCTCATGGAGGAGCAAGGGACCAGGAGTGGAGAAATAAAGGGCTAGGAATTTGCGCGGAGAGCTAAGCGTTTGGCCATCCGATAAAACCCGATCGACGATTGCGATCGCATTGGGAAATCAGCCAATTGGCATAAATGGGGTAAGGGGAAAAAGAAATTTGAAACGCCGATGCCCGATGGGGCTAATGCCTGGTTGCAGGTGCAAGGTTTTATGGAAGAGAAGGGAAGGGGAGCTTAAGCCAAGGGGGCTTAAAACCCAATGTTTGAAAAAGGTCGGAATAGGCCCGGAATGGGTTTTTTTGGGGTTTTTTAGTGTTCCGATAAGTGTAAAAAGGGAGTTTAAACCATTATAAAGGGGTTTTAATGGTTTAAAAGGGGTAAATGAAAAATATTAAAGGGATTTTTTAGGGAAAATGGTTGATTGGGATAAGTGAAAATGAGTGGGAAAAATGAATGAAACAGGCTTAGGAAATGATAGAAAATGGCCTAAAAAACAGTCTCTTTTGGTATCAACAGGGTTACTTGGTGGATTTTTTGAATGAAGATTATTAGAGGAAAGGATATTTTGGACAAGGAAAACAGAAAGGCTTCAATAACTCACAATTTTTCTCAAAACTTGTTTCTTGAAGACTAAAAGACCTATTTTAGCCATCATTAGTTATGAAATTTTTTTATTGATGGCTAACAATGGCTCCACTTGGGGATGGCAGCTCCTTGGAGGTGTCAAAAACGTCAGAATTTTATCTCTGGAATGGAGGCCTGTGCCTTATCCTTGAAAACCTTTTTCTTCCTTCATCATGCTGCTTAAAAAGATGAGAAGTACTTTATATCACCAAACAAATTTCTCCCAAATATTCTACCTACACAGCCTAATTTTGCCTAACATTTTTTCTTCATAAGGTGAACTTGGACATGCAAACCTTTGAAATCAACATTTTATCCTTTTATTGAAATAAATCTACCCTTATTTCTTCCATGAGTTCAGATTAAATAGTTGAACTCATTAATTCTCTACCTAAGCTGCTATCTACCAGGATTAAACTGTTTGACGGATTTTATTCTCTATATTCTAAAACGGAAATTTAAATACAAAAAGACCAAGATTAAGCTGTCTGATTTGCTGTAAGATTATGGCATAAAAAAAAGCTGCACATAGACTAAAATTTATAGAAATTTAAAACAAAATTGTGAAGGCTTAAGATCTGAAAATTAAAAACATCCTTCATTCTTTCTTTCAGCTCTGGTTTTGATCTTTTTGAGTTGTCTTCTTCTTTTCCTAGTTCAAGTTTTTAGCAAGTCAGAACCAATTCTTTTTCTTTTTATTTGGCTCAGATTTTGGTCTGATTAGAGCCATTCTTCATCAAACTTACAAGTTCAGGATTTAAGAATTTTTGGACCCCTATTTTTCTATCCTAATGTAGTCTACTCATAAGCCAAGATTTCATTGTTTGGCAAGTCTTCTTCACTAACCTATCAACACTAAATTGAAATCTATCTAGTCATGATTATGTTGTATGACTAAATAGTAGTGCTCTCTTTTGGTAGTGGCATTTAAGCTTGCACACTTTCATATTTTCCTTTCTTTTTTTGGTATGGGGTTGCACCTTCCTTCTTTTATTTATGCTTTATTTTTCTCTTCTTCTATTGTTTTTGTATTTTTTCAATTTCTCTTTCAAAATAAAAACAAAAAAATAACTAAATGCTCACAAGCTGAGCTTTATTTCATTCCTATCTAACCTAATCTAACTCTGAAATATTTACATGTTTAGCTGATCAATTCTCTTTTCCAATACATACAGTCAATTAGATGGTTCCGTGAATGGTATTTTCTCATCTCCTTGAGCATGCTAGACAAACATGACCACTCCCATATCACTTTTTCTTTAGCAGTAGTGTTAAAAAAAATTGTTACATTTGGTGATAAATTGGTCCTAACAATCTTTATCCCTTCTTCAAATATCTTCAAGAAATGAGCATAGGGATCTTGAAACAATGTTTGGTTATGAATATTTGGAAGATAGGTTTCAACCAAGCTTACTTTTTCCTCCACTGGATCAAGTTTAAGACTCTTTTGAGGAATAATTTCTTCCTCATCTTCATTATCATCTGAACTAGAGGACTCATCATATATTGCAGCATTTTCCTCTTGTAGTCCCGGTATGCTCTGATTCAGTGGACTATACTCTGTGAAGAGATCATCATGTTCTTGAGTAGTGGTATCTTTGATTACCTCAACCCTTTCAGGAGATGGTTCTTTATATTCATCATGCTCAAGAAATTACTCTTTCTTTTCAATCTCAACCTTTGAGCTAAAAAAAGGCTGATTCCCAGTCATGTGGAAGCTATTTCTAATGGATTGGATTGGCTGATTGCTACTTTCAAGCTGATGATAGTGAATTTCATGACACCAATCAAATATTGTTTTCCCTACATGATTAGTTTCTTTTTGATGCTCATCATAATCAGACTGATCAAACATTGGACAATCATTAGTATAAACAATCTCACCAATCAAGCATATTGGGTTATCAGTTTTTTTTCCTTAAGCTGATCTACAAGTGTAATTTCTAGTTCAAGACAACAAGGTTCAGTAGGTAGATGAGTAGAAATGTTTTGTTCAAATGAAGTTTTGAGAGCTAGCTATTTTTTTAATATTTTATCAATTTCTTCTTCTGTCAAAAGAGGAGGGATTTTAATGTGGCTTTGGACAGAAGTACAATAGTCCTCTTTCTCTTGTGTTAACTGGTTTTGAGGCTGGATGCCCTCTTGAGCCTCTTCTAGTGAATCGGTACTTGTGCTTGCAGGTAAACCTTGAGGATTTTCTACTATTTCCTGATATTCTTCTATTTCAAACAAATCCTCATTGTTATTATGATACTCATTTTGAATACAAGGTTCATGAGTTATTTCTTCTACATTATCAGGATGCCACTCTTCTTGTGTAACCTGAAATGAGTTGTAACATAGAGGCAGAGTCCCGATATGTGCTAGTTCTCCTTCCACATCAGATTCTACGTTTTCTAAGTGGCTACTTGTTTCCTCAAAGCACTGCTCACTATTAGTATTTGCATTTTGGTTGTAAAGTTCTCTTAGCAGTGTAATACAAGATAGAGGTATGATGTCATGACTTTCTTGACAACCTTATTCATTGTTTTCACTGTAACCTTGCTCATCATCTTCTATAAAGTTTTGATCATCTTACACCTCTTGCTCATTGTCTAGGTCTTGTAGTGGTTGAGTTTGTTCTTGATCTAGAAAAAGCATGGGCTGCTCTAGATCACCAATATTTAAATTAGCCTCATACCTATCCATTATCTTTCCAAACATGCACAACATTTTTTCCATCATGGAAAACTGTTTTTCTTTTGGATCTATATTTGAATCCATGTTTGTAAATCAGGAGAGGGGTCACTGTATCTATTCAACCAATTTAGAGTCTTCTACAAGTGGAGTCATTTGGTCTTTTGGGAGTTGTGGAGTCGCCAGGTGGAAATGTTTAGCCTTTTGAAGGTAAAATGTTTCATGCTCCACCACCATTGATTTATTTAAATACCAATCTAAAATGTTCTGGGTCTTCTGAGGTCTTAAGGATGTACAAGATGTAATTCTTTTAGAATTCCCCAGTATGGTCACCACTATGATAGGGTGAGTGTCGAGACTCAAATTCTATCTGATCTATATCACCAAGTGACTTAGTTCTGGATGGGTTTCTTAAGTCAAATTGTGTATTTTGTAGAGCTGAGAGATCGTCAGGTACAGAATTAGCTCTATGAACTAGTCTGACAACAGTTGAAGTCTTGGATTTAGGATATTTCCTAAGGATACTTTTTGGATTATCAACTATCTCAAGAGGATTTGGGTCAAGATAGGCTCTAGTATAAATTCTTCTAGAAGCCACTATGTGGTGTTTTTAGACCCAAATATGAGAAAATTTCAGCCAAGTATGATAGTCTTTTAAAGGCTAACTAATATTTTTCAAAGAAAATTCAATCCTCAAATTTTTCTTAACTGGGTTTCAATGATGTTTGAAGGATAGAAGTATTTCCCAATGGAATCTTAGGAAAAAACAGTGGGGTTAGCAGGCCTACTGAATACCAATGCAGTCACCAAGTGAAATATTTTTACTCGTTTTGAAGGTTTGGTTGTTGTTCACCATCAAAAATCCATAATAACCAGTCTTGGTGACACTTGTCTCATTCAGAAATAGGGTTTCTTTGAGTTATGAAGTTATCTATTACTTAGTATTTTTCTCTTCAATATGGTCGCCACTTTTTTAGGTCTCCGTAGTTTGCAAGATTGGCAAGAACAAATGCTGCAGAGCCTACATCAAAACCACTTTGGAATCCTAGGATCTAGCCCTGATGGATTTAGAGAGGTATCTCTCTATATAAGTGTTTTCAAAAGATATGATATTAGGCTAGTTATGAAGTAGAAGGGGTTTTTTTTGTTTTGGTTGGGTGGGATATCATCAAAATGAAGGAAGTCTTTTGAAGGGTAAAGGTGTGAGCAGGTTGACAGAGTGGTTCGGCTGATAGGATAGGTAAGAAATAGTATCAATCCATTAGGCTATGGAGTCACAAAAGGATTTAATTGCACAACAAGTTTCAAGAGTGGTATATGGGGTAAGTCATCTATATCAAAGGATCTTTTTAGATTGAGTTATGGTATGAGACATCAAGAAGTGTGGAGAAGGAAGCAAACATATGAGAAAAAAAAGGGCAGTCTAAGATCAGGTAAGGACTTTGAACCTATCCTGCTTTCAACATAATCTCAAAAGAAAAAATTTAAAACAAATAATAGCCTAAGATCAAGTAAAGACTTTTAACCTAGCCCGCTTTCAACATATTCTCAAAGGAAAACATTTAAGATAAACATAAAAAGTAGCCTAAGATCAGGTAAGGACTTTTAACCTAGCCTGCTTTTGGCATACTCTTAGGGAAACTTTCAAAGACAATATATCAAGTTATACTCAGGAAACATGGGCTCACCAACACTTCAGTGGTTATACTCTATTGAATTATCTTCAAAACACAATCAGAGGAAAACATAAAGATAAAGATTTATCAGTAAGAAATAGGGTACTTGATAGTAAATCCTAATCTATATTTGTTGTTCTTTATCAGAGAAAGTGGACAATATGGAAACATAAGTAAAATAACAATTACAGTAAGAAAAACATCACCATTGACATAGACCACGATCCCATAAATCAAGCTTGTATATTTGATGTTCAAACCAGTTATAATCTTCAAGTCTAGTAGATATTTACAGCTTCAAACTTCTCATCTTAGCCTATCTTTCTTCAATTACTAACGAAGCTTTAGCAGCCTCAACAGTTATTGTTATTCAACCAACAGTAACAATGAAATCCTCATATGGTATATATAGGTAAATTGAGGAGGTGGAGTGAAAGAAAGGGTCAATTATTCAATTAATACAGAGTAAATGCTTCTCAACCATTGGGAGGCCTAATGGAGAAGATATCAAATGTTTTAACTCTGCTAATTGATTTTTACATTAAATTTCATCAACTTCAGTCACTTTTGTTGACTTTTGAGGCTTTGGTAGGCTTGCAATTACTTTCTAAGTTGTCTTTGGCAAATATCTTTGACTGTGCATTCAATTTGTATTATTTTGAGGGAAATTAACTTGTAGGTGGAATTTTGATCTCTGGAGAAGTAATTGCTTCAGTGATTTGGAATTTTAAGCATTCTTTTGGTGATTTGTCCCAATTTGTTACTTTAAAGATTGAATTAGGCCTCTGATTATGCTTCAAGGCCCTCTTATCATTTTTTGGATTTTTGTCCTTTCTGCTGACTGTTTTATCCTTTAATCCCTTTGTATTTATATTGTGCTTTATCCATAAAATGTGGAATAAGCCTTTAACCTTCAACTTTATGCGTAATCATTTATCTTTAATCTCTGTCTTCACTTTTGTTTCTTTTGTTTTCTTTGTCAGTGTACAGGTGGATTTTAGTGCGCTGGAGGGTTTAATTAAGTAATCAATGCCCATGAAACACTGATTAATCTTTGGAATTCAACCCTTTTGTCCCTTTTCTTCGCTTATGGGCCTTTTTGGATCGCCATCCAAGGCTATATCACTCTAGTTTTGACTGTGGGATGGATTTTTATGACTGCCGCCATGAAACCTCCAACAAACCATAAAATTGTTATAAAAACCTATGCGTATTGGGTAAACTAATTTGGAGGCTAAGTGGAGGGAAAAAAGAGCAGTGAGGAGGGGAAAATGCATGCAGGAGGAGGTTCTGTGGACAAAACCTGCAAAAACAGGGTTTGAAAGTGAATTTGGGCGAAATGGTGGAGGTGGTTTCGGAAAACCATCGGCAGTTTTTGTGCAACATTCAGGCGGTAAGTGGTTTATCATGAAACGAACGTGATACCACACAGAGTGCGACACCTGTCCGCCCCAATACCGCCCATTTCACATATAGTTGGGTCGTTAAACCTTGCACCAAAATCTATGAGAAATCAAATGTGGGTCGTTGGATCTGGGGGTGTAGATCCAATGGCGGAGGATCAATGTGACAAGTGGAAGGTGCTCGGGCGAGGAGGTAGTGGAGGCCAAGTGGCAGATGGAGATTGGATGGGTAGTTGAATAGTGGGGGGGTGGGACCGATGGTGACATGGGCTATTTTGTTTGGTAGCATGGGTATGTTGATAAAACAGGACGAAGGGTGAAGTGATAATGACCGTTATATTGGGTGTTTTGACAGTCGAAATATGTCGAAAGAGAAAAGGGAAAGGGGATAGATGAGGAGCATGTATCCGTTGGATCAATAAGATCAATGGTGGTGATCACTTCGTGGAGTGGTAAGGCGGGGCGAGTAAATAAGAAAATAGAAGTAAAGGGAGGGGGCTTGATAACCGTCGGATCTCCTAGATCGACAGTGGAGATTTGCCGTCGGGGGGTAAAAAGGATGGGAATGATGAAATAAGGAGGCTGAAATGGAGCACTAACAACCATTTATCTTTGTAGATCTATGGTGCAGATCAATTCAGGGTTTGGAGCATCGACAGACGAAAAAGAAAATGAAATGAAGAAAACCGAGAATTTTTGATGCTGATGGGGGCTAAAGGCTTGGTGTTGGGGCATGGTCCTGTTGAGGAGCAAGGGACCGGGAGAAGAGAAATAAGGGGCTAGGAATTGGCATGGAGAGCTAAGTGATTGACTGTCTGATCAAACCTGATCGATGGTTGCGATTGCATCGGGAGATCAGCCAATCAGCATAAAAAGGGTAAGGGGAAAAAGAAATTTGAAACACCAATGCATGATGCGTGATGGGGCTAATGTCTGGTCACGGGTGCAAGGTTTTATGGTGGAGAAGGGAAGGGGAGCTTAAGCCAAGGGGGCTTAAAACCCAATGTTTGAAAAAGGTTGGAATAAGCCCAGAATGGGTTTTTTTTGGGGTTTTTTAGTGTTCCGATAAGTGTAAAAAGGGATTTTAAACCATTATAAAGGGGTTTTAATGGTTTAAAAGGGGAAAATGAAAAATATTAAAAGTAGTTTTTAGGAAAAAATGGTTGATTTGGATAAGTGAGAATAAGTGGGAAAAATGAATGAAACAGGCTTAGGAAATGATGGAAAATGGCCTAAAAACAGTCTCTTTTAGTATCAGCAGGGTTACTTGGTGGATTTTTTGAATGAATATTATTAGAGGAAAGGATATTTTGGACAAGGAAAACAACAAGGCTTCAATAACTCACAATTTTTCTCAAAAATTGTTTCTTGAAAACTTAAAGACCTGTTTTAGCCATCATTAGGTATGACAAGATTTTATTGATGGATAACAAAATTGAAAGCATTTTTTTATGGGGCTGAAGAAGAAGTATATTATAAATCAGATCTAGAGTAGATCTGTACATAAAAATTTATATCTAATTCAGATCTGTGTACAAGAAGAGCTCATATATACATTCTCCTTGGTGTTTTGTGTAAAACATGAAGCACAAAGAGTAGATCTGAGATCTAGAGTTGTAGATCTACAGAATTATTCAGAAATTTATGAATCATACAATAGAACAGCAGATCAGATCTGAAACAAACATGGATTGGATGGCCAATCTATGGATCACCACAGTAAGAGGAAGAATCTCAACACCGGAGATCTCTCCTTCAAAATGCAGACAAAACACCCTGCAACTACAACCTTGCAAATAAAATAGTCCAGGGAGAGGAAATACGCTGTAGGCTCTGAGAATGATTTTTCTTGATGCCAAATTCTAGATCTGTAGCTCAGTTAGCTAATGAACTCTTCGAGGAGGTTAAAAGACACACTCACTGAGAAGAGGCACTAGTAAAATCTAGATTTGAGAAGATCTAGTGTCTTCCACTTGCTGCAACTCACAAGGATAACCCAACCCTCAATAGGATCAGCGCTGTAGGTGTAAAGTGAAGCTTGGCCCAATATTTATAGTGGAAAAGATGGAACAAGTCTCCTCCAAGAGTTGCTCAAGGAGGGAGGTGGGAATCCTGAACAGGAAAACCCAGAGAGGAGTGTCTAAACATAAAATACCTTCAGAAAATAATATCTTCAACAACCTCTTCATGTTTCTCTCCTCTTCCTTTTATAAGATTGGAGTCTTGTCAAACCCTAAACCACTTCATTAGTTTAGCCCCTTTCACATGTAGAATCTCCTTCTAGAACTGTGTTGTCCCTCAAGGAGGTTCAATGCATCTAGACTGCGCTGTAGATATGTTCATGGTTGACTTGGTCAAGTGATCAACCTCTTTCACACTCAAGTGTGTTTTATAAAATGGCCTAGATTTATCCATGTTCACACTGGGCATTGATTTATTTTGTTATTTTCAGGAGCTTTACATGTCCTCCTTTACATTTTATTCATCAACATGAAATGCAAAACAAAACAAGGCAACATAGAATATTCCCATTAGCCTAGGCTAACTGGGAATATTATAGTCCTCCCCTCCAAGATGCTGCTTGTCTCAAGCAACTGATAAGGTGAGTGCTACAAAATCTCCCCTCCTTCTCTTGTGGCCTCCTCATCCAATAGTCTCCACCATTGCTTCAGAATTTCTACAAGAATCTCATCTCCCAATGGTTCCTCCCAAGTGTGCAAGTTGGCCTTTGGTGAATAAACCCAATGGCCTCCCTCATGAAAGAATGGAAGGTCTATGTGGAAACCTTCTTGTTGATTCATGGCCTCCTCAAGGTAGGAGTGATGACAATCATGGGGAATTTCATCATCCATGAAAGACTCCCATCTCCATGCTATCATCCAAATAAAGTGGATCACCTCCCAGCTTGGCAATATGTTAGGTCCCTATATTACCAGTATAGCCCCTTATTTTTATTAGTGTAACCCCTTTATTGTTATTATTGTACCCTTGTAACCACCATTTTGTTATTATTGTGCCCTTAAATTATTATTGTTAGGTCGGCTAGGATTACATTGTGGCCCACTAGGATTACATTATGGCCACATGGACTCCTATATATAGAAAGGAGGTTTTGTAAATTGTATCATCCAAGAATTGTTCATTTATGTAATGTATTGGAGGTTTCCCCCTCAAAGTGGCTCATTTCTAAGGCACTAATATCTCTTTTCTTCTATTTTTGGAGCTGGTTACACAACATTTGTTATCAAAGCTTTGGATTCTAGGGTTTCGCTGCTCCAAACAGGTCATCGTGGAATTTTCACTATAAATTTTTTTATACGAAGTTTCAGAACCTAAAATTTTTATGGTGCGAAGCCAACATCCTAAGGAATAGTTTCTTAGAATTTCAGAGCTTGGTTCGCAATATTTTCGGAGATATGATCTGTGGAAGGTAGGTCTTTTTCCAGGCTCATAAACAGGTCATCGTGGCATTTGTGCTATAACGTTTTTTCTACGAAGGTTCAAAATCTGAAATTTTTAGGGTGCGAAGTTGAAATGCTGAGGAAACTCTTCGAAAAATTTCGGAGCTTTATTCACAACATTTTTAAAGATATGATCTATGGAAGGTGGTGCTTTTTCAGGCTCCCAAATTTCATCTGAAAGAGGTGATCATGGGAAAAGTTCAATAACTCTATCTTTGAGCATCGGATTGGAGTGACGTAAAAGTTGGTCACAAGTACACGGACTATACTTTCTTGGCTATAAATTTCAGAGGCAAAGGATGAAAGAGTGACACGTGGTAAGTCGTACAAGTTCTCTCTACTCAACCAGTCCATAATTAGGTCATTGTGGGAGATTGGACATAACTTTGTCTTGGAGAATCCAAATCAGGTCAGACCTGTGGCATTCAAAAGAGAATTCACAGGGCTACTTCAGTGCAGAATTTTAGATATTTAAGAGCCACAATCATAGAGATAGTCAAATTTCAATATTGAGCTCCTCAAAAGCAAGAAAAAGGTGTGCATTTCTTTTTCCGAATTGCATAAGTCTTGTTTGAAAAATCAATTTGAATTGATTCCAAGGGCATATTGTAGAATATATATCAGTATTGGGTTCTAAAAAATTCCCCGTAAAAACAATTCAACACCCATTAAGCCTTAAAAAGGCTCTACTATGACTCATGAAGATGAAGAATTGCAATGTGATCTATCAAAATTACAAGAGCAAGTGCACCAAATTTCGCTCTCGCAAAGAGCAGCAAAAAATGAAATGGATTTTTTGAAGAAAGGCATGGAGGCAAAGATGGATGGTGTGAAGAATAATATGGATGGTTTGAAGAAAGACGTGGAATCTAAGATAGATGACATGGAAGATGGTATGGAATATAAAATGTAAAACATGAAGAATGATCTAAAAACGGACATAGAAGGTTTGACAAAATTGATACAAGAAATGTTTCCTAATGGTGAAAATATAGTAGAGGAAACTCATGATGAGAACAAAATAAATGTTAATCGTGATTTCATAAATTCTAATGTTGGCAGGAAGAACCACCGTATTCCAAAAATGGATATGAGGAAGTTTGATGGAAAGGATCTTGTAACATGGATACTACAGATGGAGCAATATTTTGATCTCCATAATGTGCAAAACACACAAAAGCTAGGCATTGCAACTTTACATTTAGAAAAAAATGCATTTGTATGGTATTGATGGCTTTTCTCCCGTAAAAAAATTGTCACTTGGTCAATTTTTACGGAGGAAATGGTAGCACATTATGAGGATACAAAGAGCAACACCTTCTTTAGCCAATTGATAAATCTCAAACAAAAGGGTTTAGTGGGGCAGCACATTGAGGACTTCCAAAAATTGAATATAAGGGTAACTGATATTCCAGAGGAACACAGGATCAATCTCTTCATAGGCACTTTAAAGGATAACATCCAAAATGAAGTTCGTGTTTTGGAACCGGATTCATTGGAGAAGGCATTTAGGTTGGCAAGAAAAGTTGAACGTAAAATAATGGCGACAAGGAAGCCTACCACTCAATTCTATAAAGAAGGAAGTGTTGCTACGCCTAGATTTCCACAACCTACAAGGTTGACACCACAACAATTGGAAGAAAAAAGAGCAAAAGGGCTTTGCTACAGTTGTGATAGAAAATACACTAAAGGTCATAAGTGTGCTGAGAAGAAATTATTTTACATAGATTGTGAAGAAGAAGAAGAAAATGAACAAGAAGAGGATATACACCAGGAACCAGCCCTAGAAGAGGAAGAAATAAATCCGACCATATCGTGTAATGCACTGGCAGGAATTACCACTCCTCAAACTCTCAATATAGAAGGACATATCAAGAAGAAAAAGGTAATAGTGTTGATTGATTCAGGTAGCACCCATAATTTTATTCATTATAAGGTAGCCAAGGAATTAAATTGTTTCCTATACCCAGCACCAGAATGTCAAGTGATGGTGGAAAATGGAGGAACAATAAATTTCTCTGGAAAATGCCATAATATCAAGCTAACCATGGGGTAATATGTATTGACTAGTCCAATGCTTTCCATTCCTATGGGAGGTGCTGATGTTGTACTAGGAGTATGATGGTTACAATCTCTGGGGACGGTAGCTTTTAATTTTCAAGAAATTTTCTTGAAATTTTTTTCAGAAGGAAAGGAAGTCGAATTACGGGGTATTGCAGGGAAGCTGGGAAAGATAATAAGCTCTAATGTCATGACAAAGCTTCTAAATAAAGAACAACGAGGTGTAATTGCACAATTGTTCTCACTAGAAGTTCCAACATCAAAATCATCTATTTCTGCGGATCTCCAAAAAGTCTTGGACAATCATTCCAAGGTGTTTGAAACTCCCAAAGGACTCCCACCTATTCATGATCATGATCATGCTATTCATCCGATTCCACGAAGTGTTACTCCAAACATCAGGCCTTATAGATATCCTTACGTCCAAAAGAGCGAAATTGAACGTATGATTGCAGAAGTGTTAGAGGCGGGTATAATTCAACCTAGTCAAAGTTCTTTCTCTGCTCCTGTAGTATTGGTACACAACAAGGATGGATCATGGAAAATGTGTCCGGATTATAGGGAGCTCAATAAACTCGCCATTAAAGATAAATTTCCCATTCTTGTGATTGATGAATTATTGGATGAATTACATGGAGCAATTTATTTTACCAAGTTGGATCTTCGTTTAGGATATCATCAAATTAGAATGAAGACTGAATATATTCCAAAAACAGCATTTCGAACTCATGAGGGTCATTATGAATTTTTGGTCATGCCTTTTGGCCTTACCAATGCACCTTCTACATTTCAAGGGTTGATGAATTCCATTTTCAAACCCTTCCTTAGAAAATTTGTGCTGGTATTTTTTGATGATACACTAATCTATAGCAGGTCTTGGAAGGATCATGTTGAACATGTTGACAGGGTGCTCAAACTATTGCAGGAGAAACAATTATATGCAAAAAAATCCAAATGTTTCTTTGGAGTACAAGAGGTGGAATATCTGGGTCATATTGTATCTCACGAGGGTGTTAAAGTAGACCCTAACAAAATTAAAGCCATTAAGAAATGGAAAGTCCCCACAACCATAAAGCAGTTGCGAGGATTTCTTGGGTTAACAGGGTATTATCGCAAGTTTGTTAAGAATTATGGGAGAATAGCAGCACCTCTAACAACATTATTGAAGAAAAATGCATTTTCATGGACTCCTGAAGCAACTAAGGCCTTTGAACGTCTTAAAGAGGCAATGTGCCTAGCACCGGTCTTAGCTACACCAGACTTCACAAAAACCTTTATTGTGGAATGTGATGCCTCAGGAAATGGAATTGGTGTTGTTTTAGTGCAGGAAGGAAGACCCATTGCTTTTGAAAGTCGTCCAATCAAAGGAAAATATTTACAGAAACCTATTTATGAGAATGAAATGTTAGCAATACTGCATGCACTAAAGAAATGGATAACTTACCTAATGGGAAGACACTTCAAGGTAAAAATTGATCATGATAGTCTTAAACACTTTTTGGAACAAAGACTATCTTCAGAAGAGAAGAAAAAAAGGGTCACAAAGATGTTGGGTTCTAACTTTGAAATAATCTACAGAAAAGGAAAGCTTAATGTTGTTGCAGATGCACTCTCAAGAAAGAATGAAGAGGTGGAAGTATTTCTTTGTGCCATTTCTATTATCCAACCAGATTGGATAACTGAAGCAAGAGATGAATGGAAGAAGGACAAAGATGTATGGGCACTCATTCAAAAGTTGCAGCAAGATCCTAGTAGATCTAATACATTTAGTTGGAAAAATGATTCCATATGGTAAAAAGATCTCTTATATCTTTGTAAGAACTCCCAACTAAAACAAAATATTCTTCTGGAATTGCACACTTCTCCTTTAGGAGGACACTCAGGATTTTTAAAAACTTACCACAGGGTGAAGAAAGAATTTTTTTGGGATGGCCTTAAATCTGATATTCAAAATTTTGTGACGGAATGTTTGGTTTGCTAGCATAATAAAGTTGAGACAATTAAGACCCCGGGACTTCTACAACCTTTATCCATTCCAAGTCAACGTTGGGAGGAGATTTCAATGGATTTTATCACAGGTTTACCTAAGTCCGAAGGAAAGAGTGTCACCATGGTGGTAGTTGATAGACTTACCAAGTATGCACACTTTTGTGCATTATCTCATCCATTTAAAGAAAGTACAGTTGCTACTACATTTATGGACAGAATTCAAAAGCTACATGGAACCCAAGGGTTATTGTGAGTGATAGAGATCCCATTTTTACTGGAAATTTTTGGACGAAGTTATTTTCTTGTTTGGGTACTCAATTAGCTCATAGCTCATCTTATCATCCTCAATATGATGGTCAAACTGAGATAGTAAATAAATTTTTGGAAGGATATCTTTGTTGTTTTGTATTTGATAAACAAGCACAATGGGTCAAGTGGTTACCTCTCGCTGAATGGTGGTATAACACTTCCTTCCATACTGCAGCAAAGATGACCCCATTTATGGCACTTTATGGATATCATCCACCATCTATCACATCATCTTTAAAGGAAAATTCAAAGGTTCAAGCAGTGGAATATCACATCGAGCATCAACAAGAAGTTCTCCAACTCTTAAAGGATAACCTAAATTTGTCACAAAATCGAATGAAACAACAGGCAAATCAACATTGCAGTGAGAGAAGTTTTGATGTAGGAGATTAGGTATTTTTACGGCTAAAACCATACAAACAAATGTCCCTCAAGCAAGCTAAGAAGGATAATAAATTATCACCAAAGTACTATGGTCCTTACAAGGTGTTGCAAAATATTGGTGCTATGGCATACAAATTGGAGCTTCCTACTTCTTCACGAGTGCATCCATTTTTCCATGTTTCATGCTTAAAAAAGGTTATAGGTGAAAATCTTCCAATTCAAACAATATTTCTAGAACTTGATGAGAAAGGAAAAGTCATATTGGAACCTGAAGCAGTCACGGAAACAAGAAATCGACAGCTACAGAATTGATCAATTTCAGAGTATCTCATCAAGTGGAAGAACTTACCCACTGAATATTCTACATGGGAGGATGAGAAGTTTATACAGAAGCACCTAGAGCTACTCAAGCATTGAGGACAACACTTTTTTGAAGGAGAGGGGCATGTTAGGTCCCTATATTACCAGTATATCCCCTTATTGTTATTAGTGTAACCCCTTTATTGTTATTATTGTACCCTTGTAACTCCGATTTTGTTATTATTGTGCCCTTAAATTATTATTGTTAGGTTGGCTAGGATTACATTGTGGCCCACTAGGATTACATATTGGCCACATGGACTCCTATATATAGAAAGGAGGTTTTGTAAATTGTATCATCCAAGAATTATTCATTTACGTAATTTATTGGAGGTTGCCCCCTCGAAGTGGCTCATTTCTAAGGCGTTGATATCTCTTTTATTCTATTTTTGGAGCTGGTTACACAACAAAATCCGTAGAGAAACTCCTGCCCAATACATAGGAGAGGCATGTCCCCAACAAACATATGGCTGACCTAACAAAGCGACAATTGGTCTACCATAGTGGCCATATAATATCTCATGCTCCCATTGAAGCATGTAGGGAAAAAAGAGTGGGAGACTCCTCTCCCCAATGACACATCCCACCAATGTGCCACTCCTCCAACCACGTTCCCAAGAGTAAGAACATTCCCAACATATGGAATTATGATTAGAATCATGCTAGTTTCCATGTATGATAAAGGAGAAGGAAGATGTTTCCTCATGTGCAACCAGCGCAGTTTCACCCTTAACTGCCATAGAATAGGAGATGACAAGTGCCTTCCCCAACACTTGCTTTCTACCCCACCCTACATAAATGCTTGGAGAAGGTGTTTCATAATTGGTGTAAAAGAATCACACCATGAAGGATGTAATAACTTCCCAAGGGCCTCCAAGGGATGACCTGCATCAACATAGTTCATGGCCTTGAGTGGCCCATGAAACCCATCATAAATAGTGCCCCCTCTTGGAGCAATGTCCTGCATTGAGTGTTAGAAAAATATAAGCATATAGGAGATACATCATAATATTAAGAAAGGAAAGTTCCTCCATATACTTGTTTTACATTAGTGAGATGACTCATGGATGAGTCCCCTCTCACACTCAATGAGTAAGGAGGTGTGAATGATGGCTCTTTCAAAGAGCTATGTTCCTCCTTATATAACAAATAATCCATGCACTTCTTCATATGAGAGCGCACCTCTTCCTTGAAACCTTCCTACATGAATTCATCTAAGATAGTGTGATATGCTCTAATGAAACCAATCGGTTTGGAAAGAAGGATATCATAGGTTGCATTTAGCAGTTTCTCCTTGAGCTTGGAGTCTGTAGCCAAATCGATATGTTCATGGAAATAAATGACTCCTTCAACTACCTTATACCTCCCATCCATTACCTTCCCATCAAGAACCTCACATGTGAAAATGTCCTTGGAGTATTCCATCATGAGCTGGGAATCCCAGTAAGGATCCAGGCTACCCAAAAATGACAGTCTTGTAGAGGTCTGAAATGTTTCCCTTGTCATATCATGGCTATCCTCTTTGACATGCTTGATTTACAAATCACATATTGGAGCATCATAATCTTCCCTTTACTGCCTCATTTGCAGCTGATATTGGTCAAGACAATATTGAAGCAGACGAAAATCAACTTCCCCTCGGAAATTCCTTGTCTTCCAATACTTCCTTAATGTGGCCCATGCATGCAAGAGTGTCAAAATCCTCTTTTCATGTTTAGAAATATATTTTGTGAATGAAGGTACCATGGGCTGCCCCAAAGATATGGAGTTTCCATGTGTCCTCATGTCCATGCCATCATAGACTTCTAATTCCTCCTTTCTCAGTGCAGATAACTGAGTGGAAGATAGCAATGCCCCTTTCAGGAAATTTCTCACCTCTCTTCTGAATTCATGAGAGATTCTCTGTGCTATGGTGGCTTCTCCCAAGGCTCCCTCCTTAGCCAAGTATGCAAATGTTTCCCATAGTTGAGAGAACACTTTAGTTTTCCTCCAATCAGATGTGCTTGAGGTGCCTTTGTTGTGACTGTGTTATCATCTCCTACCTTCCGCTCCTCCTCTTCAATAATCGAAGTTGCCCCATCATCAATAAGAGGCCTTAGATCTTGGTCATCTATTGAAGGAGGAATATTCATGCCTTCCTCTTGAGAAGAGAGCCCTTCATCCAATGGATATGTTGCCCTTGGCAAGGTATCAAACACGCTTGCACCTTATTCCATGGTTTTAAAAAATGGAGTTGGATTCATAGACCCTTCCAAGTCATTCAAAATATTTTTTTGATATTGTTTGATAGTTTCAATAGGAGATGTTACTCATGAAGCTTCATCAAACCTTTCTACTAATATTTCAATAAACTTTGCATAAGTAGGTTTATTTTCATTTCTTAAGGAAAAGGATTCAAACAACCATCAAGCATATGCTTTACCTTTAAAATTCAGTGATGCTACTTTGATGGCTTCAATTTCTAAAATTTGATGTTTTTGCACAAATTTTCTTAGCTCCTCCACCCAAACCCTAACTAGACATTTAGGTGATCCATCAAAGGTAGATAGATAGAATCTACCCATACCATGCTGCTTCCCATTTGTGATTCTGTCCTTCTTGGTCTTGAAAAATGCTTGTAAGTTCAAGTTATCTTTGAACTCCTTATATTGAGCTTCATATTCCCGCAAATACTCACCAAGAGTCTCCTTCTTGGGCACACCTCCTTTCTTCCTCTTCATGAAGAAATCACTGATAGAGCATTGAAGATTTGGTGATATGGTTGAGTGCACATATCCATGAGATGATGATTTATTACTTTCCTCATGTATAGATCTTGTAGATCTGGTTGAGGGATCTTCCTGCTCTTCCCTCTTCATTTCCTTGATGTCTTTTCTGATGCCTTGCAGAGCTTGAGATAGAAGTTTTGTGAGCCTCTTTTCTCCAATCAACAATGTTTTTCTCTGGTTTCTCTTGCATATCTCCTCCTCCCCATGAGAAGACTCCATCCTTCTTGAATTTCGTAGACTAAGCCAAGATTGCAGCTCTGATACCACTGTAATATTCCAAAATGGGAATCACACAGCAAGCCTGCAGAAATAACGCACTCCTGAGAATTTTGTGCACTGAAATGAGTTTTCAGCTCCTGGATCCCTTATATAATCTCATCTAAGATCTAAATCCAAAAGGAGAGAAAAATAAAATCAAACTAGGTGGGTTAAACAGATCTCCCACAACCTAACCTCGCTGAAAAACACCCAAAGAGAGGGGCTGCAACTATATGCAAAGGACTGCTTCAGAAAATAACCCATATCCACTGAAGCAAAGTAGTAGGATGATATGTAGGTTCAAATATTATATATTTAACAGCAAATCAGATTTATATTACAACCCATACATTGTACAAGAGAGATCATGAGATTATACAGGAAATATCCTCAGAAATGAGGTGCTACAGCCATAAGAAAAATCTCAATGAACTTGACAACATTATTTTATGGCGCTGAAGCGGCAGTATATTATAACTCAAACCTAGAGCAGATATATACATAAAAAGTTATATCTAATTCAGATCTGTGTAAAATTAGAGCTCATCATACATTCCCCTTGGGGTTTTGTGCAAAACATGAAGCACAGAGAGTAGATCTGAGATCTAGAGTTGTAGATCTGCAGATTTATTTAGAAATTTCTAAATCATACAATAGAATACCAGATCAGATCTAGAAAAACATGTATTGGATGGCCAATCCATGGATCACCACAGTGAGAGGAAGAATCTCAACACCAGATATCTCTCCTCCAAAATGTAGACAAAACACCCTGCAACTGCAACCTTGAAAATAAAGCAGTCCAGGGGGAGGAACTATGTTGTAGGCTCTGAGAATGATTTGGCCTGATGCCAAAGTCTAGATTGTAGCTCAATCAGCTAATGCACTCTTCCATGAGGTTAAAAGACACACTCACTGAGAAGAGGCACTAGTAAAATCTAGATCTGAGCAGATCGAGTGTCTTCCACTTGCTGCAACTCACAAGGACAACCCAACCCTCAACAAGATTAGTGCTATAGGTGTAAGGTGAAGCTTGTCCCAATCCTGATAGTGGAGAATATGGAACAATTCTACTCCAAGAGCTGCTCAAGGAAGGAGGTGGGAATCCTAAACAGGAAAACCCAGAGAGGAGTGTCTAATCAGACAATACCTTCAGAAAATAACATCCTCAACAACCTCTTCATGTTGATCTCCTCTTCATTTTACAAGATTGGAGTCTTGTCAAACCCTAAACCACATCATTAGTTTAGCCCCTTTCACATGTAAAATCTCCTTCTAGAACTGCGTTGTCCCTCAAGGAGGTTCAATGCATCTATATTGCACTGTAGATATGGTCATGGTTGACTTGGTCAAGTGATAAACCTCTTTCACACTCAATTTTGTTTTATAAAATGGCCTAGATTTAGCCATGTTCACATTGGGCATTGATTTATTTTGTTATTTTCAGGAGTTTTACATGCCCTCTTTTACATTTTATTCATCAACATGAAATACAAAACAAAACGAGGCAACATAGAATATTCCCATTAGCTTGGGCTAATTGGGAATATTACAGTTTGGCAAATCTTCATTTACTAACTTATTAGTAGAAACTTAAAACTATTTAAAACATGATTAGGCTGTATGATTGAACATGATCCCTTTTAAAAGTAGTGGCATTTGGACTTGCACACTTTCAAAAACATTCTTTTATGGTATGGGGATTTACCTTTTCTTTTTATCTACCCTCTTTTCTTCTTTTCTTTGTTTTTGTGTTTCATTTTCCTAATTTTTCATTTAAGCAGTGTTATATACAATGAGTGAAGCTTTAAACTGATATTTTTAACAAAAATAATGCTTCTACATCCTGCCATTGAAAGGACCTCCAAATAGTTCTGTTCCATCCATCTCCTGCAGAAAAAATGCATTGTTACCTCTTGCAGAATGGACGATGTATGGACCTTTCCATAGATTTTCAAATTTTCCATGCTTGCCTTTGTCCTCTCTTCTTGAATCCCACTTCATCGATTTGTCTCCAATGCTGAAATCATTTTGCTTGGTCCTTCTGTCAAACAGCTTCTTGACATTTTCCTACACTTTTCGTGTTCTGTTATACACCTCTTCTCTGGTTTGATGCAGCTAGACAATCTAGTTTATTTTTCTTTGCATGTCATTTTCTTTAGACTGTACTTCTCGGATCAGCTTCATCACTGGCACTCCCAAACTTGTAGGAAAAACTACATCTTCTCCATACACTAGCTGATAGGGAGACATTCCAATTGATTATTTATTTCTCAGTCTTTCTGCCCATAGTGCATGTACTAATTTTTTGTGCCATGAATTCTTGTTTTCTTCCAACAACTTCTTGATGATGTTCACCAAACTTTTGTTTGAGGATTCTGCCAACCCATTACCTTGAGGGTAATAAGTTGTAGAATGACCCAATGTAATATGATATTTGTGGAAAAAATCCACCTTTTTATTGGATCTAAAAGTAACAACATTGTCAGTGATAATCTTTCTAGGACAGCCAAATCTGTAAAACATGTGGTTTTCAAGGATTTTGAAGATTACTGAGTATGTGGTAGTCTTATAAGGAATGGCCTCTATCTATTTTGTAAAATAATCAGTTGCAGTGAGGATCCATTTGTGTTCAACATAGGAGGCAGGGTGGTTTTCTCTAATAATATCAAGGTCCTATTGTTGAAAAGGAGACTCAACAGAAACAGGATGCAAAGGTAATGGAAGTAGTTTCTTTTTGCCTTCAAATATTTGGCACTTATGCTAGGAAATTACCATTTTATGGATGCCTTGAAAGAGGGTGGGCCAATAGTAACCAGCTCTAAGAATTTTGTTGACAGTGGTTTTCCAATAGAGGTGGCCTCCACATTCTCCTTCATGAAACTCATGATCCCCGGGCAAACATTTAAGAAATATACCACTAGAAATTTTCCAATACAAAAAATTATCTATAATGCAGTAGTTTACAACCTTTAACTTTAAGAATATAGCCTTTCTCTTGGACAAACTAGGAGGAAAATTAAGATTAAAAAGAACATATAAAATATCAACATACCAAGATGAATTCAGAAATGAGTCTTCAATAAGTGGAGTTTCGAACTCCTCCTGTTCATCCAATGCATCAATCATATTCATGTCCATTGCTTGAAAGTTTGTTTCAGCCATGAGTTTAGCCAATCCTTGTCCTTTGATTAGTTTAGTGGGCTTGATTTATAGATCATATTCTATTATAACAACAATCCACTTACCCCTTTTTCCATGAGGATATTGTGTTAGGATGTCTTTTAGCACTGAGTGAGGCACAAATGCAATGATGTGTGAGTGTAAAATGTAAACTTTGAAATCTTTCAATAACTTGATTAAGGAAAAAGCTTGTTTTTCCATTATGTTGTATTTCAAAGGTGCATCTCTTAATGCATTGCTCAAAAATGCTATAGGTTGTTCCTTTCCTTTTATGTTTTTATGTAGTAGGACAACAACAACTATATGTTCTAATGCAAAGGAGAAGATGAAGAAATCTTTCGTAAAATCAAGGCTGATTAGAACTGGTTTTGGGTAAGTGCTTGTTTTACCAGTTCAAAGGATTGCTTTGCTTCTATGGTTGATTTGACTCCTATTTCTCTTTTCAACATGTTTGTAATGTTTCTTAGGAGTTCTGCAAGGTTTGGTATGAACCTTCTTAAGAAATTTATCTTTCCAATGAAAGATTGCAGCTCTTTGATATTTCTAGGATGGCTGATCTACAATATTCTTTCAATCCTTTTTGGGTCAATCTTAATCCCTTCTTCAGATATGATATGGCCTAAAATTTTCCTTTCTTGGAGGCCAAACAAATTTTTCTTGGGATTCAGAGACAAACCATATTTTATACTTTTTTCAAATACTTTTCTTAAGTGAACTAGATGTTCTTCATCTGTTTTTTAATAGACTATTATGTCATAAAAGTATATTACAATGAAGTAGCCTATCTCTTTTGAGAAAGAAATGTACATGGCTCTTTGGAAGGTGACACCAACATTCATTAACCCAAAATACATTTTCACATACATGAAAGTGCCCCAAGGTGTAGTGAAAGCTATCTTGTGTTGATCATCTAGGTGTACCAGCACCTGATTGTATCCTGAAAAGCCATCTAGCAAAGAAATTAGTTTAGAACCTATTGCCCTTTGTAAGATGTGATCCATTTTTGGTAAATGGTAGTTATCCTTTAAGGAGGCTTTGTTTAAATTTCTGAAGTATATGCATATCCTAATTTCTCTTGTTTTCTTCCTCACTCATACAAGATTTGAAGCCCATTCTGAGTATCTCAGAGGGACTATTATTCCAGCATCATACATTTTCTTAATTTCTTTCCCAAACAAGGGTAACTGCACAGGGTTTATTTTGCATAATTTATCTTTAAAGGTCATCTGGTTTTCTTTGAGAGGTATCTTATGCTAAATTATCTCTGTATCATATGATTTTAAATCTTCATAACTCCAAGAAAAAACATCAGTAAATTCTCTAAAAAGCTCAAGATATTTCTGTTTTATATGAGCTTGCAGTGTTTTAGACAATTTTATCATTTTGGGTTTTTTTCAATGCCTATATTGCAATCTTCTATTTTAGTTTCAGTGGGTTCCATCTTTGGATTCCTAGCAACATCATTAAATTCGAACAATTCCTCTAGAGGAACCAGACCCTTTCACAAGTTATCATTATTGGACTGTAGCGCTTCAAAGTCTTCTTTTTCTAAGTTAGTGCACAGGTCTATTTTATGTGAGTGTTCTTTGTCTAACATATTTATATCAGTAGTATCATGAAATTCTTCTTTGTAAGTATGTTCCTTAGTAGGGAAGTATTCTTCATAGTCTGAGTCTAAATTTGGCATTTCAAACTCATTTCTAGATTGCAGGAAATATTCTATCTATTTATCTCCTTCAAAAACTTGCCAGTATTTTATGTTATCAGTGACTGCTGGCCTATATTTGACTTGGAATATTTAGTGTTTGCTATGATAAGGATTTTGGCATGTGATGGCTGCAGATGCTAGAACATTGGTAATGATGTTTTGATTTCTAGGGATGAAGGTGAGATCATATTCTATGAATGTTTTTAAGAGGTCAAGGGCATCGCCCCTATATGCTTTTAATATAGGATGCTTAGCTGTGTATTCTCCCTTAATCGTCCTAATAACTAACTTAGAATCTCCATGGACAATTATCCTCTTAGCTCCTAATTTCTTCAATAATTGTAGCCCTAGGAGTGCCTCATATTCAGCTATGTTATTTGTGAATTGAAATTTTAGCTTGTATGAGTGACCTTCTGCATGATGTTTTTCAATTTTATGCACCCATATACCTGCTCCTGAACCAGTCTTTCCAAAATAACCATCAAAACTCATACTCCAAAGAGGTTCAATTTTAGATTTATCATTGTGTTGGTTATTGTGGCTACCACTAATATGTTGTTCGTTGTTTTGTTCTTTATGGTCTCCACTGTGTTTGCTATTATTTTATGTTTGGGAAAATTATTTTGACTGTCTATCCTTATTTTCTCCCTCTTCACTTGTTTTCTCATTTTATGTCACTTGTACATTAATGTTTTCATCATTGTAAAAAATAAATGAATCAAGGTCTGTGTGAATGGAATCAAGAGGGGAGTTATATGGCCTTTCTTGACTACTAACCATGTATTTCATGTGAGTTACCTATACAGTCTTGTTGGTTGACTAAATACAGGTATGGTAGCATAGGTCATGTCCATTTGGAGGGTAACTTGGAGTTTAGCTCCCCATGATATTGAAAGGAGCATGCCATATTTGGGAGGAATATCAACCACTACAATATCCATCACGAGGCTCTTGGATGGTATTTGTGCTAGATTGACACATAGATATTTGATTAGGCCTAGACATTTAAGTCTACTGGAATCAAAAGTGTATAAATCTCTGTATGTTCTAGTTATCTCAAGGCCTAGTCTTTCCATTACTACCTTTGGCATAAGGTTATATGAAGCTCCTTGCGTTATAAAGGATTTTTTCATGGACATTTAAACTGACATAAAATGGAGGAACACCTCCCTCTTGAAATTTTCCTTCAACTTCTGGTCCAAACTGAAGTTCAGGTTTGTCATCATTTAAATTTACAGAATCAACATTTTCTCCTATGTTTAAAGCTTTCAAAACTTGAAATCTATATACATCTTGAGTAAATAATTTAGTAAGAGGAATAGAGATTTTGATCTTGGAAATTTCATTCTCTATACTGAAAGGTGTTTGAGTCTTTGAAATGTTCAAATCAGTTTTCAGACACTGTTTTCACAGAAATTTCAGCTTGCTAGTTTTTATTAAACGACTCATTTAAAATTTTTTTGATAGGGCCACTAGTTGATGTAATAGGGTTGCTTTGGTCATTGCTACACTTGCCACTAGGTCGGATGTTTTTATTTTTATTTCTATCATAACTTTCAACCACTATGTTTGCATTTTCTGTTGTCTTTTTAGGAATGTTTTCAGGGTTCTTCTTAGCAGAAATTTTAGAGGTTTTTCTTTTGTAATTGTCTTGGTTTTTATTTCTTCTAAGGTCATACTATCTATGTACTTCCATGATGGAATTTTCAAAGCCTTGTTTATAGTCTTCAGATTCTAGTCTTTCTTCCTCATATTGAGTTGGAGAAAACATACCTTGTTCTTCCTCTGTAAGGAAAACAATATCCTCATTATTTACTCCCATTAAATTCATGTGGTTTTCCTCTGTTCCTTCAATTATTCCCTCATCCTCATCAACATAATTTTCTTGGAAAGGAGTTCCGATTTGCTGATCATGACCTCTTTGTTTGATTTGAGGGGGGTTTCTTCTAAAGTTCTAGTTTTGGTTCTAATTTTGATTTCTATTTTGAGGATTTGTTTGGTTTTCTCTAGGATAAGCTCTCTCATTCACATTTATCCTCTCCATCATCCTCTCCATAGTTTTGACTAATTTATCGATCTTTGTATCAAATGATGATGGTGCAACTTCTTCCCTATATGTGACTCTTTTTTCATTTTTCATTCTAGCTCTCTTAGCAATTAGATTGGCTTCTACACTTACTTCTCCCCTCTGCATGCCTTCTAATCTTAGGGGTTCTCTTTCTCTTAATTGATAATCCATTTTTGGGTCAAAACCATTAGGAAATTTCACTAGATCTAGACCTTGTGGAGGTTTTATGTGAGGAGGTAGGTCATTATATACACTATTAAATTTAGTGCAGTATCCTTGGACACCCTCTCCAACTTTTCTCTTAATGTTATCATATTCTGATAAGATTTGTTTAAGAATAGTTGATGAAAAGCAGGGAGGTCATTTATACTATTAGGGTTTAAGCCTTTAAACCATTTTCTTACTTCTCCCCCTAAACTTTGAGAATTTTTTTTGAGTTTAACAGTTTCATCATATATCTATTGTCTGTCAAAGTAGTCATTCATCCTGTCCACATGTTGTTGAGTAGTAATAGAACTACATGCATCATATAAAGGAATCTTGTACTAATATTCATGTGGAAGAGCAACTAAAGGCAATGGTAGAACTAGTGGAGCATACCATGTTGCCATGATCTGTGGTTAGGGAAACAATGTAGGGTTAACAAGTGGAGGATTGACAAAAGGAGGTACAGGGTTAAATGGAGGAAGGTGAACAGTGGGGGATGAGGTTAGTACAACATAATTCTACTGTAAGGTGGATGGATATAAAACTATCTGGGTTATCCAACTCAAAGATCTAGTCCTATACAAGCTTTGTTCTAAGGGTGAGTCAGATAGGAGGTTGTGCAAGTTTTTAAGGTTTTTAGGTAGGGAACTTGTTTTGTGAATTGGTCTACCAACAACTGGAATTTTAGATCTAGGAGACTTCCTAAAGATGCTTTTAGGATTGTCAACTACTGTAGGAGGATTTACGTCAGGATGAGATTTGGTACAGCTTCTTCTAGAAGCCAGAATTGGGACCCAAAAATTAGAGAGGTTAAGAGTTTATGAAAGTCTTAAAGGAAAAAATTATTTATGAAAGAAATACTTCATCCACAAAGTATTCTTGACTGGGTTCTTTTGATGATAATAAAATAATTTTCTCAATGGAGTCCCTGGAAATCCAATGGAGTCAGCAGGCCTATTGAAAACCAGTGGAGTCACCAGGTGGACAATTTTTTAAATTGTTTTATGGCTGATTGTTGTCCAAAATCAGCAAACAGGTACCATTCTTTGCTAACACTTGATTCATCTAAGTTAATATGAGGTTTTCTCAGTTTTTGAGATAATTTTTAAGATGTTATTTATTTAGTATTCCCCATTATGTTCACCATTATGTTGGCTCCCCGTGATTTTCAATATTGGAAAGAACAAACTCTGTAGGGAACCAAATGAGAACCACTTTGGAGTCCAAGGACCTAGCCTTCCTCGACTTAGAGAGGGATCTATTTTATATATGTATTTTGAAATGATATATCTTTATGATTTTGTTTTATGATTTTAGGTTAGTTATGAAGTTCTAAGTACTTGTTTGTTTTGGCTGATTAATTGATAGGTAGACAGATCAGTGGTGTGATTAATTGAGGGAGTGTTTCAGCTAAATAAATAGACCATGAGAAAACATTAATCCATTGGGCTATGGAGTCATAAAAGGATTTAATTGTTCATAAACTCTGCAAGGGTTTACATAGGGAAAGCTAACTATATCAAGTGGATCTCTTAGATTAGATGGCATATAAAATTGACAATAATTTGTGAAGGCAGTAGAACTATAGTCAGTTAAGAATCTTCTAGCTCTACTTCAACAAGAAAAGCCTTTTAGGTAACTGTTTGAGGAAAACCAAAGGACAGGGCATACCATAGACTTCTTTGGCCAGATTTTAATAAGGAAACCTTTAAGACAACAATCCAGCAATCCTAGGATTACTCTCAGATAGAGAAAACATTTAAGATAACAGTGAGTACAGGTAAAGAGCAATCTAAACCTATCTTATTTAACTAAACACTCTAAATACCTTCAAAGCAACATTTTGATGTAGGCTAGAGGATAGGGCGTATAATAGACTTCCTTGGTTTAGACTCTACTAAGTATACTTCAAAGCAAGGCTTCACAAAACAATATTTCAAGCTACACCAAAGGACAAGACTTACCATAGAATTATTTGGCTTGACTCTATTAAATAATTTCCAAGAAAACAAGCTAGTTGGAACTAGAGAGAAATTAATAATTCTCCAATAAGACCTTGTAGAGGAAAACATTAAGATAAAGAATATAGACAGAAATAGGGTTCCAAGACAACATATCCTAATCTAAAATTTATGTTATTTTATCAGAGAAATAATGGACAAAATGGAAAACGGAAGGAAAACAATATCTTGTACATTGTTTTTATGAGATAAGGGAAAAAAATGAAGGTAAGGGGGGTTTATGGGGCTTTTTGGGATGAAAGTTGGTTTTTAGTGGGGGAAATGAGGAAATGAGGTTTTATAATGGGAAGAAGGATGCAAATGATGGAAATAGGTCCAACATGAGTTATTTTAAGAGAATCAAGTTGTTTTTAGAAGGCAGAGATGAAATATAGTGAAAAGGTTTATTGAGGATAATGAAGGCAATGATATTTCTAAAGATAGCTGATAGGCAAAGAATGCTATATTTAGTTTCTTATGGAAAATAAATAGTCACCTAGTGAACTCTGTAGAATACAAGAGGATAAAAAGTTGATTTTTGAGCTCAATATGATATATATTTTGAGTTGTGAATAAATTAGTTTCGGAGCTTTGTGACTATCTTGGATTGAGCATCAATGGAGAAAGCATATTCATAGGATTCATGAAATTGTTTAAATGTTGATGTTTTTCTGATTTTACACTTTTCTTCTTATGTTTTCCATGTTGTTCATCTTTTCCCTTATGACAGAGTAGAAATTTTAGATTAAGATATGATGTTGAGATGCACCTTAATTCTGTCTACTTTATGTTGTTTAAATGTTTTCCTCTACTAGGTCTGATTGGAGAATTCTTAGTTTCTCTCTAATTCCACTTAGCTTGTTGTCTTGAAAATTATTTAATGGAGTCAAGCCAAAGAATTTTATGGTATGCCTTGTCCTTTGGTGTAGTTTGAAACATTGTTTTTAAGGCCTTTTCTTTGAAGTTTACTAATTAGGGTTTGTCTAAAGAATTTTATGGTTTGCGCTATCCTTTAGTACATATTGAAGAGTCACTTTGAAGGTATTTTAGAGTCTGATTAAGGAATTTAGGAGTTCCCTGCTCTTTGATCATCTATTATATTTTAGCTTAAATGTTTTCTTTCTCTGAAGGTAAATAGCTAGAGAATTTAGGAGTTCCCTGCTCTGTAGGGTTTGCTGGATTGTTGTCTCAAATTTTACTTGATAAAGCTAGGTCAAACAAGTTTTTGTTGTGCCTTGTTCTTTGATTCTTTCTTAAGCATAGTGATCTTAAAGACTCTTCTTGTTATATTATATGTTAAAGGATTCTTGATTGCCCTTTAAACCTACTAAATTCACAACTTAATGTTCATTTCACACTCACACAAGAAATTAAGATCCATTTCGCTTTGTTAACTCGCCCTATGAAACACCCTTGTTTTATTGTTGTACTTTTCAAGCCTTTCAAAGACCCCATAGCCCAGTGGTTTGAATTTCTCTTTCTCTATATGTTCTTGTTAACAATCATCCCAACCAAAAAAAAAAAAAAAAACAAACCCTATCAATATAGCTAGCCTAAAATCAGCATCCTAAACCAAACAAGTTATATCTTTTATATAAATATAGAGAGAGCCCTCTCTGAGTCTAGGAAGGATAGATCCTAGGACTCCAAAGTTGATTTGATGTTACCCTTGTCTATTTGGTCTTTCCAATTTGATAAATTACAGGGACCTAACAGCTTACATGAGAGGTCGCAGCCAACACCTATGCGTACAATGCACATTTATATGTCATACCAAGTTTACACATATAGGTACCACTTTCCACCTATTTTTAAAGAAAAAATTCCCTTGACGGTGTCAACAGCCATCGTCATCAACCAACAGATCACTACCATATTAGTGACATAGAGAGAATGTGTATCTGTCAAATAGATTTTTTTACCTAGCCAAAGCATCACGAGCATGGGACATGCCCGCCCCATAGAAAATTTGTATATATTGTATTATACCATTGCTTACAGGGATCCCACAGGACATGGTCGCTCTTCGACCCAGTGCAGGGTGTCTCCAATTCTGAGCTACACAAAAGTCTCTCTCTCTCTCCACACACAGTATGCATAAAATAAACTATAATGTGTTTCGGCTATACAATTCTTCCTAGACCTCACACATTAGGGGGCAACTATTATCGCTAGAAAACTAGACAAGAAAAGATGATATTATTTAATGTTGGGAAGAAGGATTTACAGGGCTGAAAGGCATTAGAGAATCTAAAAGTATTTAAAAATATCTAAGGTCGGAAAGGAAAAATCAAATTGTGCACAAGAAGAACCAGTGAAATGTGCCTTTGCGCGCAAAATTATTTGGTAAGCACACCTTTGCATGCCTTTTGCTCAGAAAAGCGCGCAATCCTAGGAGTAGCGAAAGTTATTTTCTGGGACCACAAGGCACACTCTAAGACATTGATTCCAGACTTGAATCCACTTAAAGGAAAACCACCCAAGCCTCCTTAGAACATCAAGGGAGCATACAATAGAATAAATGTGGCACACAATGTAATCACCCTCCTCTCTTGGGTCACTATCCACAATGTACCAAGAGAGGGAAGGAGGATTTGAATTCTCCTATAAAAGACCACCATGAGATGAAAAATAAGAGAGAACATGGTTATTCTAGCCATAATTTACCCAAGCAATACCAAAAATGTGTGCTCCAGAGTAGAGATAGAGGGGACTCAGTTGTTGGCCATGTTAGCCAGCTATAATTTTTTTTATACCAAATGCTGGCTAATAAATTTTTGGAGTATTCAAGGAATAGATTTTGCTGCTAAAAGTGTTGGCTCTTGAAGCCTCTCAAAGGGCCTCATGCCTCTGGCTAAATCTTCACTACTGTACTCATTTCACACTCCGAAATTCTGCTGATTTCAAAGCCAAAATACTGTTGCAAACTCCATTTTTCCTCCTCCATCCCCTTCCAAAACTAACCCCATTTTAACCCCTTCATCCCCCATAAAATATTTAATTTTTCATGTTTTTCCCCTTTCCCCTTCATCAAAACCCTTTGATAAGGTTGAAAGACTCCTTCTTTGCCTTATCGAAACCCTCAAAACCTTTGAAAATCATTTAAAATCCATGAAAATCATGTTTTTTATGTATTATAGACTTAAGACCCTTGGGCTAAGTCTCTAACCCTTCCCTTCCGTATACCTTGGTGCTGGAACCAGGTGCTGAGCCATTTGGACGCTCATCGTAGTCAGGGGGAAACAAAAAATGCAAGCCTTTCCCTTTATTAAAAAAACCCCGATGCCGATTAGCCCTCCGTCCTATCTCCCTCGGTCATATTATCTTCCATGCGCCCAAAGGCCCTGCATTCGGGCGCCAAACCCTATCTAAAATAAATTTTCTGCCCCAAAGTATAAAACTTTGTTTATATTAAATTTTCGATGTTTATTATGTTATAAAATTTTCCGCTGGTGAAAAATTCCAAATCGATATCCACCATTGATCTGACCTGTAGATCGATGGTGCGCAATCCATTGCCTCTGTGGTCCCTGCCATCCATTCACCGTTGCAAAACGATGTGGTGTCCATTGCACTGCTTGTGAGAGCAGGGCGGTTTTTCTTATTTTGCAGCGATTCCATACACCGTTTGATGCGTGGCCTGAACACTATTCACAAAACCATCGTTCATCGCATGTTAAAGATCGAACGTGGACCCGGCGTGACATTGACGACCACCGTCCAATCTAAGGCCATTCATCAGACGATGATCGCTCACCAAAGAAGTCCGACAGTTAACCAGGATGCAGCATGGTCATTAAAGCATCTCCGTCGTCGATCTGATCTGCAGATCGACGACCCACAATTCATCGCCCTAATTCCCCCGCTTTGACTTTTTGCCTCCGCTCTCGACCGTCGATCTCTGTACGAACGACGACTCTGATTCTAAGTTCCTTTTTCACTCCCCTCTGACCTCTTCTAATCAATCTCGACCATTGGATGATGCCATCTAACGGTCATGCTCTCTCCACGCGCCTTCTGAAGCAGTTAACCTATGTATGCATGATTTTCTAATATTTTTCGTATTTTTCAGAGTTCAAATGATTTTTCGCTAGGTTCGAAGAAAATTTGAAGGCAGAGGGTGACGATCCTCCCGCTTCCAATTTATCAAATGAAATCATTCGCAAGGTTTAAAATTCATGTTTCATCGGTGTTTCATGAAGCATTGATGCCTTGTTACCCCTGCGCAACCCTGCACACCAGCAAGACACAATAAATCAAGCACATTCAAAGAGTATCAGTGTAGAAAACCATAAATGTGCCAGAACAAAGGATTGAAGACAAATTTTGTGGGGATTATGGCTAAAATTGATGATTAAAAGCCTAATCCTACCAACTAAACACAGTTTGAAGAAAATCATGAGTGTTTTCTTAGACAGAGAACCTACGCTGCCACTTCAGGGGCTAATTGAATCTTCGAGCTGCCACAAAGCCACCTACAACCTCAAATCAATCAAAGAAGGCCGAAGTTATTACCAGACCAGGAGATATTTTGCATCAATACAGCTGAGCAGTTAAATCAACCAAAGTAACTTATTGTAAACTATCAGCAAAAGCTATTGCAAGGATAACGAGGAGCCTTGAAGTCAACAAATTATTTCCAGCAAGCCTAATAGTTAACGTAAATCAATTAATGCAGGGGAAATACCAAAAATATTCTCTATTAAGCCCCTTAAAGGCCAAGAGACAGTACACTGTATTAATTGAACTTAGAATATATGTTATCCCATTCCACCTCCTCATTCTTCTATAAATATTACTGGAGAAGATGAGAAAGTGTTGGTTGGTTGATCACTAGTTGTAATATTGAAACTCTCTGAAATTATACATAGTCTACTAAAGTTGAAGAAGAAATTGAAGTCTTGGAATTCTTGATGATGTTGTTGCATGATTTTTCTTGAGAAGTCTCTATCATTGGATCCATGAGATTGGATGTTGGTGAAGTATTCTGAACTGTTTAATGTTTTCTCCTGTTTTCATTTTGTTCCATAATTTCTTACTATAGTTGGTTGAAAGTTTTAGGCTAAGAAATGACTTCTGGAAGCACCTTAGACCTGTTCATCCTTCACTGTTTCATTTTTTCTTCAACTGAGGTATTTTAGAGTCTTTAATCTCTATCTTTAGTCCTCATGCTTGTCTGTTGCCACTTAAAGGCTATTATTGAAGACTCCCTTTGAAGTATATATGTTTACAGTAAGACAAGGAGGTCTGTTCTAATCTTGCCCTTTGTCCTTACATAAACAGTTGTCTTAAAGGTCTTTATAGTTGTAATCATAGATGTGTTAGGTGTTCCCTCTTCTATGACTACAATTATCAGTGAATCTTCTATGTTTTCTAAGTCATTTGAAAAAAAATATTTGAGGAAATAGGGTGTTCCCCGAATCTTAGATTTCATTTTAAAAGTTGTTTTGAAATCATTATTTTCTTAAAGGTGTGATTTGTAGAATTTATGGTTATCCTTGTCTACCAAATAGCTCTTTATTATTCAAATTGTGCTTTCAAATTCCCTTTGTTTGAGAATTAAACTTCTCTTTCCATCATTGATGTCCATCTCATTCCAAAAACCAAAGGATCCTGTGGCCAAGTTAGATTTTCCCTCTGATATCCCATATCCATTGATGAGTATGTTATGACCTCTTCTTGACTCCATTTCCCAATGAACCAGATGTTTCTCCTTTCTATATATCTTTCCTAGACCTTTCATGTTCTGCGGTATCAGTCCAACCAAACAAACATCAAACACCTGCACTTAATAAATAGTCTAAAACCAATACTCAAAGCACAAAAGATAAACCTTTGCAAACAAACATTTGAGAGATCCCTCTCTGAGAATAGGAGGACTAGATCCTGGAACTCTAAATATTGGTTCTAATGTTACCTTGTCTTTTGATTTTCCAAACTATCAAAACACAAGACCCCAACATAATGGCGATCACGGTGGGACACGCTGAGTAAAATCTTCAAAATTAAACACTCACTCTATAGTATAACATAAGTAACCTTCTTCAAGAACTACCTGAGAAATGGTAATCATGATAAGACTTAAATTGAATCAGTGAAAAACTAAGTAATCCCTTAGGATTCTCTTAGAACCTTATCAAACCTTGAAGTTTTCAGTTACCAAGCCATAAGAGTAAACTCTGTTTGTTTGAAACCCTAGCTAAGTGTTAAGTCAGATTTAGGATACTCTCTTAACCTGTAAGACCGAAATAACTCAGAAAAACCCAAAACATTTCAGTTTGGCTTCATAATAAACATGGTGGTGGACCTATCCAATATTTTACCTTCATAAAAGCTAAAACGTTTCCACCTGGCGACTCCACTAGCCCTAGTAGACCTATTATTCATCTAGGTTCCTAGATCGATTTAGGACTGTGTTAACCAGCCTTGAAGAAGTTTAGAAGCTTAGTCCCATTCTAGATAAGACATCCTGAGAGGTAAAATTCCCAAAAACAATCCCTAAAAAACTCAACCTCTCTCATTTTTGAAAAATAGTCTAGCTTCACATAGGATCAACACTAGATCCCACCCAGATCCAAATCCTCCTTTAATCGTTGAAAATCATGAGAGAATTATATGGCAGACTTCTAACTCTAGAAAATCAGCTACTAATAGGAGCCTCTTATCTTAAGAACAAATTCTATCCCTGAAAACTTTGTTGTCTTAGAGGATTCACACTTTGATTTACATCATACAAAGAACATCTTCAGAGCTAGATCTCAAGGTGACTTAAACCAAACTGACCTTGATATTGCAGATTTGTAACAAAGCTTTAGTAGAGAAGCCTCGCCTTCCACTCCTCCTGATTCCCAGCTTCTTCATCACTTTAGTCTTTTTCACAAAAAGTCTGCTCAAAATCAGTTTGCTGGCCCAAGTATTTCTTCCACTCCAATTCATACTACCACTGTTCAAAACACTCCATTTCAGTCCACTTTCACTTTTGTAAATCCACCTCTTGTAAATCCACCCTTGTTTCCATCCATGGCAACATGGTATGCCCCATTAGTGTTACCACAACCTCTTCTTCCCCTACCAAATGATTACCAATCCAAAATCCCTCATTTCACTGGAAAAGAGTCTATAATAGCTCAACATCATGTAGATAGGATGGAAGATTCCTTCGATTACATGAAGATAGAAGAAGAAACCATGAAGATGAGAATATTCGCCCAAAGTTTAGGAGGAGATGTAAATAAATGGTTTAAAAACTTACCTCCTAAAAGCATAAATGATCTCCCTGCCTTGCATCAAACATTCATCAACAAATGGGAACTCAAAAGGAACCCTCTCCAAATACTATCAGAATATAGCAGCCTCAAGAGAAATCAAGGAGAGAGTGTTCATGACTACTCCACTAGGTTCAGTAGTGTTTACAATGCTCTTCCACCTCACATGAAACCTCCTCAAGGCATGGCCTTAGTAAGATATTCCGAAGGCCTTGATGCTAACATGATGTATTAGTTAAGGGAGAGGGATTACTCAACCTTATAAGACATGCAGAAAGGCGCTGTGAGCATAGAAGCAAACATAATTGAGAAAAGAAATAGGTTGAGATCAAAGAAGAGGGTAACTTATAAAGATGACCTACTACCCTCAACCTCAACTTATGACACAAAAATTGACAACCTAGTGAAGGTAATGGAGAGGATGCTCAAGAAGATAAATTAAATGAGAGAGTTCCACCAAGAGAACCTCAAAATAACCAGAACAGAAATAGAAATCAGAATTATAGAAGAGAAAACGATCAAGATAATCCAAAGGAAAGCGACCAACAGATTAGACCTCCCTTCCAACAGAACTATGTAGATCAATATGAGGAAGATAGGGAGTTGGAAAGGTTGGGAGAATCTCATGTAAATTTGATTGGATCAGACATTGGGGATGATGTTTTCCTCACTGAGGAAGAACAAGGTTTCTATTCTGATAAAAGTACAAACACCTATGAAGATTCTGATGACTATAGATTGGGGTTTGAAAATGCAATAATGGAGGTGAAAAAACAATATGATCTTAGGAGCAAGGGAAACATAGATAATTCAAAGGAGAAAAACACTAATTCTGTTATCAAGAAAAACACAGAAACTCAACCCAAAAAAACAGCAGAAAAAACCAACATTTTAACCAAGAAAATAGACATAAACAAAGACAAAGGTGTCCAGCAAGATGTTGAACAGAGTACCCCTAGCACTTTAGCTAGTGGTCCTAATAAACTGTCCCAATTACCAGTCCAAACAAGGTTCAAAAAATCAAAATTGCTGAAATGAATTCAATTGAAAAGACAGAGGTAAATATGAACAAGTCAATTGTTCCTTTCAATCTTGAGGGAGAGATTGCTAAGATAAAAATTACCATTCCCCTAGCTAAAATAGTAACCCAAGAAGTGTACAAAAACCAAGTTTTGAAAGCTTTGAACTTAGGAAGTGATACTGACACTTTAAACTTGACAGATGACAAGCCTGAGTTGTTGTTTGGTCCAGAAGTTGAAGGAAAATACCAAGAAGGGGTTGTCCCTCCCTTCTATGTTAGCTTGAACATACATGAGAAAATTTTACACAATGCCACGTTAGAATTAGGAGCTTCACACAATCTAATGCCCAAGGTAGTGATGGAAATCTTAGGCTTAGAAATTACTAACCCATACAAAGATTTGTATTCCTTTGACTCAAGCAAAGTCAAATTTTTGGGTTTAATCAAAGATTTGTGTGTCAACTTATCCCAAATCCCTGCTAAGAGTTTAGTCATGGAAATAGTTGTAGCTGGCATTCCCCCTAAGTATGGCATGCTCTTATCAAGATCTTGGGGAGCCAAACTTCAAGGAAGCCTTCAAATGGACATGTCTTATGCCACCATCCCTGTTTTTAACCAAAACAAAAGACTATATAGGGAATCTCACATGGAGTACATGGTTACAAACATAGACAAACCAAAAAAATCTCCAATATATTCTATTCAATCGAGTTTAGATTCCTTTATCTTATGTAATGAAGATGAAATCACTCAACAGGATAAGGAAAAAATAGACCAAATCAGTTCACCAGAACAATCAAATCTTCCCTCAAATCAAATTCAAAACATTGACAATAAACAGCAACAAGAGAATGAAATTAAGGATGACATACTTTGGACAATAAAATTTGATGGATCTTGTAATAAAACAAGTGCAGGAATAGGTGTGTGGATTCAAAATACAAATCAGAGTTTTTCATATAAATTGGATTTCCCATGCACTAACAATATTGCTGAGTATGAAGCACTTCTCCTAGGGTCACAATTTCTTAAATAGTTAGAAGCCCAGAGGATATCAATCTTAGGAGATTCTGAACTTATCATAAGAAAAATCAAAGGAGAATACTCAGCTAGAAACCCAAGGCTTAGGGAATATCGAAATACTGCCCTTGATCTATTGAAAACCTTTGAAAAATATGAACTTATTTTCATTCCAAGAGCACTAAACCATCTACCAAATGAACTCACTTTCAATGCCAACAATTGCCAAATACCTAAAATAAATGAACAACTTAGTGTGAAGGTAAAACACAGGCCTACTGTGCCTGATAACGAAGATCACTGGCAAGTGTTTGATTCTGACAAACACATAGATGATTTCTTGAAATCAGAAAATGATTTCAGCATACCAATATCAGAAACCAGCCATAAAGAAAATTGTTTGTATATTGAACAAATCCTAGAAGTTGAAATGAAATATACTAACAATGTTACCGATGAAATAGGTAACCTCAATGTTACCTACTTTTTGAAATATCAAGAAAAACACCTGGTTTTGAAAAAGTGGCGATGCAGAATCAAGAAAAAAAATTTTGAACATGTTTTTGGCACTTTAATTTTTTTTCATTTTGTTTTTTTTTTTTAATGATTTTTTTTTTTTTAAAGTGGTGTTTTTTATGTCGATTTTGAATAGTGGTGGTGTATCATCACCAACGTTTTTTTTATAGGATTGATTTTGACACTATAAATTTTTTAATGTCTTCTTCTTCTGTGAGATGTTTATTTTTAAGTGCATTTATGTACTTGTGTTTTAAAAATAAAAAAATATTTTTTTAAAAAATAAAAACTTGTAATGATATCTTCACTTTTTCACATACATAAAAGATGGAAAAAGGGTCAATATTCTAAAGTTTATATTTTCTACATGTTTATGTATTGTTAAATAATTTTTCAATGCACATCAAAAAATTGTCGCTAAAAAGCCAATATTTTGAACCATATGACAAAAAAATACAATTTTTCAATATAAATACAATACAAAAAATACACTTTTACAGAGTTTTTGTTGGAAAAAACATGTTAAATAAATTAATTTTTTGGGAGAATCTTAACAAAAAAATCTTAAGAAAACAACATTTTTATTGAATTTTATGTCAAAAAATAATAGCAATCACATGTTTTTTGCAAAAAAAAGGGTTGTTCTCATAAAATATCAAAGTCTAAACATTACAAGTAAAACTGATTAATAGTTCTAAAAAATAAGCTTTGTTTGCAAGCATAACTTAAACATCATCAACAATATCAACTAATGCATCTTCAACATCATCTAGAACAGCATTGATGGCTTCTTCCGCAGCATTTTCTTCTTCATTTTGATCATCGCCATCTTCTAATGGATCTTTCATGTCAGCAAATCTTCCAAAGTGTCCCTTTCCAATCATTCCATATAGTGGTGGTTGAGGTTCCTTTTCTTTTTTTGCCACACGTGATTCATTAAAATCTCCTTTCCTCAAACCAACTTCTTGCTTCGCATCTGGAAGGAATTTAAGAGCATTAATTCTTTGTTGAATAAATTTTCATTGAACTGGGTCTTTCTCAATGGCAATGCAATTTCTTCCTTTTAGTAGACAACATGCTAGTGTTGTACCTAATCATCAAGCATAAAAAAAATAAGTAAAAAAATTAGTATGGAGACATAAAAAGTAAAAAAAAACAATATTTAAATTTAAATTTGTATAATAAAACTTACCTGAACCTGAGAATATATCCAAAACCCATTCTCCTTCATTTGAACATAGATCTATAAGATAGTTAATCAATGCTTGTGGTTTTTGATAAATGTTAACTATATCTCCTTTTGCATCTTTATCCTCATATGTTAGTTTTCACCCACCCTTTGCATCATGTCCAATACCAGGCTATGACCTCTTTCCAATCTTATAGGTCATGTGTGCTGCTTATAGCTATCCTCTTTTGTCCAACATTCAACATGGATGAACTCACAATCATTTATAATAGGTTGATCTTCGGAAGAAACAATATTTGACTTTTGCCTGTTACATAACATAATAAAAGTTCAATTAAATTTTACATGAATAATTTTTTTTAGGAAGAATCAAACATACAATTTCAAAAAATCACCATATGGTGCATCCTTGGGATACACTTTACCCTTGACATTATTAACATTGGGCTTTGTATTGTTTTGAATGAAATGTCACAAATCATCGAAAGTGGTGATGTTGTCACTCTTGAAAAACCCGTATTTCTTTACAAAAAACGGTAAGTATATAGTTCTCTGTCATGTTCAATGTGCGAGAGAAATTTTAAACCATGAGAATATGCGTACTAACTGAGACATATTCCTTTTAACAGTATTAGTGATGCAATGTCTTCCACGATCTGTGTATTATTTGATATTGGACACTGTCGAGCCCATTCCAAATGTAATGATTAAGAGTAGGATCTAGTTCAACATTCATAAGACGCTGCCTTCTCATGTTCTCCATCTTAATTTTTTCAATAAAGCTTTTGAAAGTATCTGGTACTCCATTTCCATCCTTCTTCGACATCTTTAATGACATAAAAATATATAGATAGATATGTATAAGTAATAAAATAAAAATAGTTAAAATATGAATAAAATAAATTTATAAATCAACATACCTTATTGAATGCAGTATAAAACTCTTTTATTGTTGATGTAGAACTTGCTTCTGGGTAGTTGCGTACAACATCATCCCAACTGTCTTCATTCAACATTTTAACCATGTGTTCTTGTATTTTCATGAAAATTTTCTGACTAAATAAATCAAGTTAAAAGCGTTAATATATTGACATGTATAACAAATTCTACCAACATCATTATGTTTTTAATTAAAAGAAAAGTATAATGAAAGAGAAATAATTCAAAAACATACTTTTAATTACGCACACATTTCTTCATTGATAATTCACACGACTTCACACCGGGCACAATGCGGTGACTGTTGTCATCCAACTACACACCTTGCATTGTTCTCCAAGGTGTAATAGTCATATCCTCTAGAAGCTGCTTCATTTCAGGACCCCCCTTACTGTTGGTACATATTATGGGTTTACTCTTTCTAACCTTCTGATTTTTTATGTAAATATTCTCCCACCGATCAAAAATCTCATCGATCAAATCCCATACCTCCCTAGTTCTAAATGCCAACTAAAAAATGTTATCTGTGCCTCTGAAGAGATTTGTATTCAATTTTCCATCTTTTGTTTTTTTTCATCAATTTGATAACTTGTCTCCATTAAACATTCCTTTCGAAATGCTACACTAACTTGTGTCTTATCCCCACGACATTTTTCTATGAATTCATTATGAATAAATCTGACCCTTTGGATGAAAGTTGTTTTCATTATGTACTCATTATCTGCATTATGATCCCATGCCAATAACTTTGATTCCATTTCTGTTAAGCCAGCATAAATGATGCATTTCACTGTTTGAAAAAGATAGTTATTGGGATATTCTGCAATCAATTGTCTCTTGACATACATTGGGCTAGTTCCCTCCAATTACATAATGTATAATCAAGACATTTTGTCTTGTCAAATACTTGTTGTTGGGAACATTTGTGGATCGACAGACTTGTAATCCACCACACATGCATATAGATTGAGTACTTTTGAACAATGTTTTTAGATTATGTACATGTAGGTGATGGGCCTTTCTAATTTGATATTGAGATTTTTCTTCATCTGGCCTATAAAATTGGCTAACATTAAGCTCAAATGTTTGACCACCAAGAATTAATTTATTCTTCCTCAACTCTTGTTGAATAGCATTTTGTTTTGTTTTAATAATTCCATCCTCTAACTCAGCACCTAGTGTTATGTTTTCTCTGCTTCCGTGAGAGCTTTTAGTTTGTTCTTCACTGCTGCTCACGACCTTTACAAGTTCACCAATATTTTATTTCCTAGTCTTATTGGATAACATATCAGGATTTTATAAACAAGCTGTCCTTCATGAGGTAAAAGAGAGACATCTTTGGCAATTTTTCTTTTTGGTGTCTGATCTGTTTTCTCCTTTTGCACAACAGTTCTAATCTCCTCCTCACTAATTCTATCATAATTTTCTGTTTCATGTTCGACACCTTCAAAATAGACATGTTTAAGTTTACTGGGTGTGACCACAACTTAGTGACTCTTGGTTGATCCCTCTTTGTGTATTTAACGATTAATCATAGAACTGTTATCTTTGCTTCAATCTCCTTTCCTCTGCTTTGTCTTTGTAGAAAGTGTTGATCACATCCATAAAATTTGGCACCAACATATAAATACCTTCAAACATGTTTGAAAGACTCGGAACAAAATCCTATGAAACAAAATAAAACATGTCAATGATCAATAATTTATAAAAAATTGAATCATCCTTACAATAATGCATAGAGGAAATAAAAATAAGCATACTTACAATGTTATTTGCAATATTGCTTGCTATTTCTTCAGAAAATTTTGAAGTTATTTCATCTGTGTCATACTTGACGATTGATAGATGATATCTAACCTTCTCACCTTTCTGAGCCTTCCTTGCAAGACCATAAATAGTGTTTGTTTTTGGGACCATACATATGTCTCGTAGTCTGCCCATCACATCATATGGTTCATTTAAGTCAATCATGCAAACTACCTAGTGTGTATATCGACCTTTGTGCACACTTCTTCCAAAATACACGCAGCCAAGTTTTATCTGTTCCTCGGCGTTCTTCTGATCGATAAACTTTAATGAACAGAGACTTTTATTAGTGTGTGCAACAATATCCTTATTTCGTCCAACAGTGTCCATAGTGCACCCAGCTGCAACTTTAGATTTGGGAGTTGTATCCATAGTGCGTTGAGCTGCAGCTGTAGATTTGGGAGCTGCTACCGTAGATTTGAGAGCTGCTGCCCTAGGTGCAGAAACATTCACAGAAATCTTTTTTGATGTCATTTTCCTGATAATATATATATATATATTAGTTAGTGGAAAAATATTGCGGATAAAATAAATTTAGTAAACAAAATTTATTTCTAAAACTAAATAGTTTGAAATTAAAGCAGTAAAATTAACTATAAAATTTTTCATTTAAAAAAAAAATATTATAAATCATATGTATATATATCTATATAATATGTTTTGAATACATTTTATAAAAAATTTAAAAATGTGTTTAAGTTGTATAAAATAATTAAAAAAAAATAAACTAGTATTTTCAAACTTCAGTTTTTGTTTAATATTAAAAAAAAAAAAAAGTTACTAACTATTTATAACAAATGTTATAATACTATATATATTTTTTATTTTTTAATTGTATTGTTATATAGTTTTTTTTTAATTAATTTATTATATTTTTATATTAAAACAAATGTTTTTTTTTAATTATATAATGTTTAAAAACAAAACATAAATGTTGTTTAATGATTTTTTTTTTTCATATATATATATATATATATATATATATATATATATATATATATATATTTGTTATATTTTGAAAATTTTAACAATTATTATTTAACAATATTTTTATTATATTATATAACAATTTTTTTTTTTAATTTTTATATATAACAATGTTTCTATAAACTTTTAATTGTTTTATTAAAACAAATTATTTAAAAAAAAAAAATTTAACAAAAAAAATTAAAAAAAAAATCAAAATTATAAAATGTTTTGTTAAAACAAATTATTAAAAAAAAAAAATTAAAAAATTAAAAAAACAAAAAAAAAACAATTTAAAAAACAAAAACAAAAAATTAAAAAAAAAAAAAAAATTAATTAATTATTTAAAAATAAAAGTGGCCGTTGGCGGCGCGCGGCCCGCCCATCGGGCGCCGGGGGCCGGCTGAAGAAAGAGGCCTTCCTCCACAACCTGGTCAGTATGAGAAGACTTATGAATAGTAGGAGGGGACTTTAACATGATAAAATCCCTCGAAGAGAGGAAAGGGGGAATTTATCGAGAGGACCTAGATATGGATATGTTTAGGGATGCAATATCGGAGCTCAAACCAGTGTACCTACAAACCAACAATGGAACCTTCACCTAGAACAAATAGAGAGGAGGTCAAAATCAGATTGTGTCCATATTGGATCAGTTCTTGGTATCGGAATAGGTCACCTCCCAAGACATATACATGGAAACCTCCATTCTCCCCAAAATGGGCTCGGAACAATGGCTAGTAAGACTAGAAATGAACCTCAAAATAGGACCAAGAAATAATCCCTTCAGATTTGAAGCATTTTGGCTCCAAGACCCTAATATTTTGGGGAAACGCGAAGAATGGTGGAAGAAAAATGAAGTGGCGGGAATAAATATTATGCATACATTCCAACTCAAGCTAAAAGAGATCAAGAAAAGGATCAAGAAGTGGAATAAAGAGGAATTTGGAAACATATTCAAAGTCTAGGAGGAGTTAAGGAAGAAGGTGGAGACTTTCCAACTACTGGTTATCACAGAGGGCAGATCAAAACTTCTAATAAAAGAAGAGGGGCAACTCATAACACAACTAAAAGAACGCAGAAAATAGGAGAATGTACTCTCAAAGCATAAATCTAGAGTAAACTGGTTGAGGGAATGAGAGAATAACACACACTTCTTCCATAAATAAATGGTCCAACAAAGAAAACATAAGAGGACCTTCTCACTAAAAAATGAGGCCGAAGTCAAAATAGTTCGTCATGAGGACATGGAAGAATTTGTTGAACATAACTTTCATACCTTTCTCTCTGAACCAAAGCAGGATCAGTCTGAGGCAATCCATAGAATCACCCAAAATATTCTGCACCTCATTACCAAAGATCAGAACCTCAACCTTATGAGGGTGGTCATAATGGAGGAAGTGGAGGAGGTGGTAAAAGTTATGGAAAAAAACAAATCCCCAAGGCCTGATTATTTCACCATGGAATTCTTCCAACCTACATGGAAATTCATAGGACAAGACGTTCTGGAAGTGGTGGAGGAGTCAAGACGGCACCAAAATCCATGTCCAAGTCTCAATGCTACTTTTATAACGTTGATTCCTAAATATGCTAAATCGGAGGATCCCCAAGGATTCCGCCTGAATGCTTTATGTAATTTCATATACAAAATCATTGCAACTATTATGGTTAAGCACCTTAAACCTTTTCTTCCTTCCCTCATATCATCTGAACAAACTAGTTTTGTAGAAGGTTATCAAATCCTATATGGTTTTATTACCTCCCAGGAAGAAATTCACTCCTTGAAGCATCTGAAAATCCTAGGAATGATGATCAAAATGGATTTATCTAAAGCCTATGACCACATAAGTTGGACCTTCCTCACCAAAGTCCTTCAAGCTTATGGTTTTGATCAAATATGGATTCTATGAATCCAAGCTATGGTTTCCTCCTCTATCTATTCCATTCTCCTAAATGGTTCCCCCACAAAATATTTTAACCCTACTTGGGGGCTAAGACAAGGAGATCCCATGTCCCCATTCTTATTTATTCTGGCTACTAAAGACCTTGGAAGAATCCTAAAGAAGGAAGCTTGTAATCTCAATATCAATGGTCTTAGGCTCTGGGAAAATGACCTCCCTCCTACCCACCGGAAATTTGTTGACCACATTATGCTCTTTTTTCATGTTTCACTAAAGGAGGCCATAAAAATTAAAGATATCCTCCATGTGTTCATGGAAGCCTCTAGCACCCATATTAATAATGAAAAATCTTGCATCTTCTTCTTTAACACGACTAGAAATATAAAAACCTTTCGGGCATGAGTGCTGAGGTTTGGTATCATTTCTTTTCCCACTATATACTTGGGCATGCCCCTTGCTGAAAGCCCTCTGAAAATTTCTTGTTGGAGTCATATTATCCAAAAAATTGAAATCAAGCTCAGCAATTGGACTTTTTTATCCCTCAATATGGCTGGCCGCACCATCCTTCTTAAAGTCGTCCTGTAATTCATCCCCATTTACCAGCTATCTGGAATGGTTGCGCCCAAAAAAATATGTAGAAAAATGGAGGAAATATTCAAGAAATTCATTTGGGGAGGGGCCCAAAAGTTGGAAAAATGGTCCTTGGTAGCATGGCTGAACCTCATCAAACCTAATATGGAAGGGGGACTAGGCCTAAAAGACTCGTTTATTCTCAACCAGGTATTGGCAGCGAAATTATGGTGGAGATGGGCACAGGGAGGAACAAGACTATGGAAGTAGATATGGACAAGGAAATAAGACATGCCCAACCATACAGAAAACATTTTTAGATACCAGGACACCCATAAAGGATCGACCATCTTGAATCTAGCAACCCAAAAGAAAGATTTTATTTTGCAACAATTCTTCTTGGAAACAAGGAATGGAAAAACAACACTCTTTTGGAATGAATCCTCGCAACAGAGGGGAAAATTATTCCCTAGACAGGAGCTCAGTGAATGGTTCACTTATGCTATGAACAATAATTATAAAATGGTGAATAAATTCTGGAGGGAAGAGACCATTAACAATGGATGGAGAATATGGAAAGACATGACATATTGACCAAATGCGTTGAATTCAGATCAATGGATCCATTTAAAGAAGAACTAGACTCGAGAATAATCACCTTATAGGAAGGGTAAAACATCTTGATATGGGGCTATGCTACGAAAGGATCATTTACAGTTAAGGAAGCTTACAGGATAAAAGAAGGATGGGGAAAGGAGAATCAACATCAAAGTGTTGGCCGAAGGTGACCTACTTCATTTGATTGGTGTGTAGAGGAAAAATATTGACCTGGGACCGATTGACCAAAAGAGGCTTCAAAGGGCCCTCGATTTGTGCCCTATGTGTCAATAAGGGGGAAAAACTAGAACACCTCCTCAAACCCCTCTCTGTATGTGGAGATAATATGGTGACAAGTGGAAGCATTGTTTGGCAGGATATATCATGACCTGGGGAGCATAAAGGAGACCATCCTAATGTGGAGACAAGGATTGTAATCCAGTCCAGTCCTTAACGGATAATGGGCCCTTGTCATAGGGTTCACTCTATGGGAAACGTGGAAGGAAAGGAACCCAAGATATTAAAAAACACCAGCTTGGACGAAGAGATAGTGTGGGAAGGAATTAAGAACAACATAAGAGAAATCATCCTCTCAGAGAAATGGATGCCAAATGATTGGCAAGTGGAACCTCGGGAAGAAAGAATTCTCTAGGGCCTCAACCTAGTGCTTGACATGGCCTCCCCAGCTTGTTGGACAGTTATCAATGACAGATGGGACACCATTAGGTTATTCAAAACTCCTCCAGAAGGATTCATCAAACTCAACTTGATGAAGCCTTGAAAGTCAATTCGAGGGAATCAGGAGCTAGAGGGATTTTTGAGATCATTAAGGCAAAACAAGATTCATATATGATGAATCTTGTGGCTTTTCCAGCAACAATGAAGCGGAATTCATATGAGTGCACCAAGGTATCCTCTTGGTCGTCACGCTAGGATACAAAAAGCTAGTAATCGAAGGAGACTCTCAGTTGGTTACGAACATTATCAAAAAACTTAATCAAGGAATGAAGTGGGAAAAACTTAGGCAGAGCTGGTGTACTACTCGAAACGTGTAAGTATTGGAGGATACAATCAAGTAATTTGATTATATCATTATCACCCATGTAAGGAGGGAAGTAAGCATAGCAACTGACCTCCTGGAAAATTGTGGTTGCGCTCACCCGAATGAACCTATTAAATTAAGCAGGCCTCCTAATCTCAGGGAACAACCATGGATCAAGCTGTAGAGCATCATAAAGTAGGACAGGTCGGAGGGTGGAGCTCACCCATAGTTCCTGGACTTAGCTCCCTGATCGGGGTGTGATGAAGAATATCAACACTCCAATCAGTATTAATGGTAGTGGCCTTGGGGTTGAAGCCTACCACCTTCCACATGAGTGGCAAGGGTGGAAGGATGTATTTTCGCATGCAACATGAGGTGAGGTGGTGGTACGAAGGCCCGCACATGGAGCCTAAAATAGGGTGGTGGAAGGCATGGTGGTTTTTTTATGATGATAGAATTTGGTGCAGGTGTGATCGCGGGATAAAAAACCTCCATCAGACTTCCACCATGATGAAAATCAGGTATGTGCTTGGTTTCCTCTCCATTTTTCATTTCATGTTTATGTTTTATGAGTTGGGTCGATCTCTGTGGGAGCCTAAGGGGATTAAGCTAGACTAGTAGAGTCTTCTGTTGGTAGGGGAGAGCGAAACCATTCTGACTCTGGTTGGGGGACGGTTGGGGTTATTTTGGGTCCTTGCCTCTGTGTCAGAGTATGAATTGGGCATGGCCTCAACATGCACCCAAGTGTGAGTCTGTCGGGTAGGGGATGCCAGTAGGAAGGAATTGTGAGGGGTCGGGAAATCCTGCCAGGGTATAGAGTTAAGGAGTAGTCCTTAGTTGTCTTTAGTTTAGAAGCTTTGTAGGTTTATAACACCTTGAGCTGCTCGGGGTTGATGTGCATGGGGAATGGGAGAGGGAATTCTAGGGTGCGAGGTATGACGAGAGAGAGGACACCGGAAGGGAGGTCGAGAGATTTAAGGAAGGCGAGATTTTTTGGGGTATGGGGATAATTGTTGGGGTGCATGCAACCATCAGCGACAGGGGGTGGAAGAAATTAAGAAGGGTGTTGGGGTTCCCATGTTTTGGCAAGGTTGGAATACCAAAAGATGAGACAACATCAAAACCACTTTTAGACCTTAGGATCTAGCCCTCCTGGGTCCAGAGAGGGATCTCTCTATGATATGTCCAAGGTGTATGACTTTGAAGTTCAATGTTAAAATGTTAGGCTAGTTATAAGGCTCGGGGTTTGTTTGTTTGATTGTTTTTTTGGTTGCTGGTTATCAGGAAAGAAGGATTCCGTGTAAGACCAGGATGAGTAAAGAGAAAAAGGCAGAGGTGAAGTATTCCAAGGAGCATTCAAAACCATTGGGCAATGGAGTCAGGATAGGATTTTCTTGCTAATTAATAGGCAAGCTTTCAATTGGGCTAGTCATCTAAAACGTTGGATCTTAAAGATGATTGTGTGATATGGAATGGTAGGAGATGAGGAGACAACACTAATTCAGGGCACATAGTTAAAGACCATCTGGTCACACAAGGATCCTAGTGGACAGGGCTAACTCTAATCCCCAGTGTTCCCAAATATTCCAGCTAAATCCTTAATAAGAAACATCTAAGAATATAATCATTTAATTCATACATCAGATAGCAGGCAATATCATCTATTACACTAGTTAAATTAACCGAAATCAATTCTCAGATAATACATTCAGAAGAAAAACATCAAAGGCAAGGAGAGCAAAAACATAAGGTACCTAACAAGGGTAAATCCTATGCCAATATTCTGATGCAAGCCAGTATAAACGAAATGAAATGAATTAAAACACAGAGATAGGAAAACATCACCGTTGCTTTAGATCAGGATCCAAAGAAATTTGCTTGTCATATTAAACAACAATACCAGTCAAGTACAACAATGCCAATACCCGAATACTCAGTCTGAAATCATATTCCTTAGCCTATCTTACAACTTTACACAGAGACTGTGTCTCAAAAGAAACTACTTGCAATTCTCTGATAACTGATCAACAACCTTTACAATGAGTTTCTTCATGAATATATAGCTCTAGTGGAGCAGAGAAGGTAGGTGAAGCACTAAATGAAACATTAAACTCAGAAAAGAAAGGAGGCTGAAGCCCATTCTATTTAAACTCTGTGCATTCATTCATGGCACTCTTTGGGTGAAAGGGTGGTCTTCTTCTGGCTCCCATTTACTTCGGTATGTCTCTGATGTACTAGGCTGCAGTACTCTGTAGTACTTCTGGTGAAAAAAGAAAAACATAGAATCAAGATGCTAAGGTCTGCCATACTGTGCAAAAAATGTAGAAATTTGCTGAATAATGATTAATTATCCACCGCGACTATCCTGATCACATATCAATTCGAATTCATATGCAACACATAATCTCTTCCACTCAGATCATCACACGTGCGGAAATAAAACAAGCAATAGCACATCAAATCATCATACACATTAACACAGTATGTATGGGGAAAGCTTATAGCTGAAAACCCCGCAGCTATTGTGTATATTATAATGGAGAAAACATGTAACAATCTCAGTACAATACTCCTCACAAGTACTCAGTACTTTCTCATAAAGTTACACACAAACTAGCTTGGTTTTGAACAAGTCACAGGTTCAAAACTCATCCACTAATTGCCTGCCTCTATTGCGCAATCAAGGCTGGTCTAATGAGAGATCCAAGGTTTGAATCTCCTTGGCTTGACAGCGCAATCCTCATGGGAAATTCCTCCAAGTGTGGTGCAAATCTCATGCACAACTGATGTCACAACTGATAGCTATCTCAACCCTTTCATCTACCTCTTTCACTGGTCTCCACTGAACTGTCCATGCACTGTAGTGAACTGATGTGTTCTTGAGTTAAATAATGAGTTACTAATTAGTGAATTAAATAATATTTAATTCACTCCACTCATTACTAGTTGATTAGCTAGTTAAACTAATCTCAACTAGTTCAACTAAGTTAAACCGAACACAACTCCACCAACTGCCTCATCAACTCCACCAAACTTCTGCCACTGAAGTCCTAACTAAAGTCAACCATGCATGAGCTCACCAAACCCTTAGGAATAGCGTAATTCCTCTGTCAGATGCATGAGCCACTTCCAAGGCTCGAATTGAAGTGCTCCAAGAGAGTAAACTGAAGTTTATAGTCCAAATATTATTAATGGTAAATAATATTTGACCTCCCTATTTTTAGGATAGGCAATCTAAAAATAGACATCGACCTATAGGTCAAAAAAATAGAGGTCCATCTATTTTTACCAACATGACCAATACTCCAAGAATAACATACTGCAACCCCCGGACCATGCTCCATATGTCTAAAAATAGACATAGTCTAAAAATAGACTTTGCGCCAGAATTTGCCTGCGGGCCCACTTAGTGAAGGCGACTTCATTTCACTAAGCTCCATCATCTTGGTGCATTTTCAACACTCCCTCTCAGCAAGATATGGATTATCTGCAACCCCTATCCTGCCTCTGTGGAATTCGAACTTGCTCCTGGTGAGCGCCTTCGTCAAGATGTCGGCATCCTGATCCTTCGTGGGAACATATGAAAGCATCATGATTCTCCGCTAAACACAATCTCTGATATGATGGTACCTGATGTCGATGTGTTTGGATCTATCATGAAATACTGGATTATCCGAGAGCTTGATGCAACACTGGTTATCACAGTAAATCACTGTAGGCTCCAAATGCAACCCGAACAATCCAACAAGGATCTTCCTCATCCAAATAGCCTCGCATGCAGCCAAGATTCCTGCCATGTACTCGGCCTCTGCTGAACTGAGTGCCACGGATCTCTGCTTCCTGCTGTACCAGGAAAATGCTATCGACCCTGTTGGCCACCTGTAAATTTTGGTCTGTCAAAAGGTGGCCAAAACATGTCTTCAGCCTTCAAGAAACACTTTCCTAGCCAAACTGTTATCTCTTGAAGCCTGTAGACGACCTCATGCTCTTGTCTTAAGGTTTTCACTGTTATTTCTCAGAAACTCAAAATTCTGCTAAAAATTCCGTGAGAAGACTGCTGCAATATCCTCCTCCTTTTCCCCTTTTTCCTCTCAGAGACTAACCTTCATATTTTCATCATTTTCCTTTGTTCTCCATTTTCCTCACCCTCTTTTCATATAAAATTGCCTTTGCAGAGTTCCAAACTTCTTTCGAACTCTGTCGAAACCCTCAGAAACCTTTGAAAATCATTGAAAATCTGTGTAAAAAACCCATTTCTCTCTTAAGGGTTTAAGCCCCTTGGCCTGAGTTTCCAAACCACTTCCCCAATACGCCCTCATCATAAAAACCAAGCGCCAAACCCATGAAGCGCTAATCACATCGGAACGATTCGAAGTGTGCATGTTTGTGAGCTATTTCAAAATGCCGATTGCGATCAGCCCCTTTGTCCTAAACCGCAGATCGTATTATCATTTCATCTACCCCATAAGCCCGCAATCGGGCGCTAAACCATTGAAAAATCCCTTTCTAATCAATATTTTTCTGTGTAAAACTTGAAAACCCATTTTTCCAAAGTTTGTTTTAAAAATTCCAAAATCACGTGTTTAAATAAAATGGGTTGATCAAAAAGACCGATGCGCAATCGCATCGGAGAAGTTACAAATGGGTTGATTGAAGGACCGGGCCCGAATGTTCCGATTGCGATTGGCCCAAGTTATATAAAGCCCTGGGCCCATGGTACTCCATACACCCAGTGGCCCCGCAATCGGGCGCCAACCTATCATATATATATTCCGCCCGATCCACTCAAAACCTTGGTTTTTATTGAAATTTATGGGTTTCTCACAAAGTATAAGGGTCCCACCGGTGCAAAGAATTAAAGGATCTGGACCATTGATCTAGACCAGATCTAACGACCCGCGCACAATCGCAATGTTTCAATCGCATGCTTTGTTGCTGCCCTCCCGATTGCCGATCCCCGATTAAATCTGGGCCGTCCATCTCCCTGATGATCGGACGGCCTGCGCTTAATCGCATCGATGCGTTCCAATCGCATCCCCTTTGCTGCGACCTACCGATTGCGATCCTCCGATTAAATCTGGGCCGTCCACGTGTCCAGATCAGACGATCCCAGATCACCCCCACCGTTGCTCATCGCGCGATCGACGGTTCTGTTTTATTCTTCCTCCTGCATCATTTAAAATTCCTCTCAGTTAATCTCCACCGTTGGATGATGCCATCCGACGGTCCTGCTCTCTTCCTATGCCTCTGAAGTAGTAAAACCAAATACGCAGGATTTTATAACAAATTGTTTGTATTTTGCAGGTTTTTGAATGAATTCTTCCGCCATTTTTGAAGAAACCACAAAGGCCGAGGGTGACGATCCTCTGTCTTCTGAGTTCATAAAGAATCATTCAAGGGGTGTTAGATTTACGTTTTATCAGTGATTTCATGACCCATTGATGCCATTCGACCCCGCTACTTCCCTGCGCACCAGAAGACAAGCAGAAATCATCATTTATTAAAGAGTATCAGTGCCAAAGACAAAATTTATCAGAACCGGAGATTGAAGACCCAAAAACACAGATCTCAAGTAACTTAAAGTATTTTAGGAAACGACGAAGACATCTGTCGAGCTGAGAAATTCCCCACCGCTATAAGAAGAGGCTAATTGAACCCTCTACAGCTCCAAAGACACCTGCAGTCTCGTTGAAATCAAAGACCGCCGAACAATTAATACTAATTGAGCTATCTTATCTCTAATTGTCGGCAGAACCATTCGAGAAGATTAAAGAATAGTTTAGAAGTAGATATTTAGATCATTTCATCTCGGGAAGTAGAAATAAAGTCACTCCAGCATGACACTGAGCTTCAAAGGATAGCACACTTCCCACTGATTTTAATCTTAAGTGTAACTCAATTAATGCAGGTTAACACCTGTAGATTTCTTGATCGAGGCCCTCAAAGCACCGAAGAGTCATCTTCTGTATTAATTGATTGATCCAAACAAATCTTTTCATAGTGGACCACCGCCTCATTCTTCTATAAGTACCTCTGTAAAAGATGAGCAAATGGTTGGTCTCGGGACATCTGAATGCATGTAATAGTCATTCTGAAGCCACTGATGCCCTGTTCTATAATTGAAAGATACATAAGCTGATATGAGAAGTTCAAAGTTGTAGAGACCCACCGGGCTTGCTGATTGTAACTGGTTTGAACATCAATACAAGCTGTTGATTCATGGAATTCTGAAACTATGTCAATGGTGATGTGTTCCTTACTGTCAATTGTCGTTTTACTTAATGTTTTCACTCTGTTCACTTTCTCTGATAAAGAGCAGCAAACATAGAGTTAGGATATACTCTCCATGGTACCCTACTCTTACTAAAAGCTTTATCTTCTATGTTTTCTTCATTTGAATGTCCTCTTTGGAGAGTTTATTAATGCAAAAGTTAGTTTAAAAGTACTGATCTAGATAAATTTGAGACATTGTCTTCTTGTTATCCTTGATTTTTATCAATGCAAGATAGCTTAAAAGTAAATAGCCGATCTAGATTGCTCATGATTATCATCTCTGTGTTCCCTTATCGAATATGTCAAGGAAGCCAAGCGAAAAGCACGACCCGATCTTAGGTCAGTTTGAAATGGTTTTTAAATGTTTCGATGGAAAGTACTTCAATGCAAAAGCTAGTTTAAAAGCACTTACCCGATCAACAATAATTTTGTTTCTCTAGTACATGTCGAAAGCAAGCTAGTTTTTAAAAGTACTTACTTTGATCTAGATCGTGGCTTGTTTTTTCATTTGTTTAAGTCTTTCACTGCCTATTTGTTTCACCCCATTAATCACCTTAAGAGATCCTTTTATGTAAATGACTTGCTCCATGGATCCTTCTTGACTTTGCTATCCAATTAAATCCTCCTATGACTCCATAGCCCAATGGGTTAAATCTGTCTTTGTCCTTTGCTATCAACTGAAACATTCCTTCATTTGCAAGCTCTTCACCCTTTATTTTGAACTGCTTTCAACTTCACAATGTCTTCGCCCAACCAAAAACAAACAAAACAAACCCATTCTCTTCATAACTAGCCTAATATCATAATTCCAGTCTTTAAAGATCACATATTTGAACTCATTTATAGAGAGATCCCTCTCTGGATTCAGGAGGGCTAGATCCTTGAATCCCAAAGCGGTTTGATGTTACCTCTGCAGTTGGACTTTGCCAACCTTGCTAATTACAGAGTGATAACATAATGGCGACTCCACTGGGGAATGCTCCTGAGTATTTCTTCGATTAGAAGACAATCATAAGATACCAGATATCCCTTGCTAACTGAAAATTAACTCAGAAAAACCGAAAAATATTTCAGATTGGTATTTAATAAACATGGTAGTGGACCATAACACCTCTTACCTTTGAAAAGGAGCTAAAAACTTCCACTTGGCGACTCCACAATCCTAAACAGACCTTAAGACTCCACTGGGAAGAACCCCCATTACTATACTATCCTTCAAACTTAGTTAGAGGACTGTAGGATTGAAATTTGTGTAAAAAGATTAGTTAACCTCTCAAATATTGTCATACCTGGTTGAACTTTTCTTGTTATTTGGGTCTAAAAAATTACAGCATAGTGGCTCCTAGAAAGATTCACACTAGAGCCCATCCTAACCCAGATCCACCTGAAATAGTTGATGACCCAGAAAGTATCCTTTGGAAGTCTCCTAGGATTAAATTATCAATTGTTTTTAGATCACCCTTGAGAGCTAATTCTGTCCCAGAAAATCTTTCAGCTCTACAACAATCACAAGAAGACTTAGTAAATCCTTTTAGAACTAGGTCTCTTGGTGATTTAGATCAGTCAGATTCTGATTCTTTGCCTTCTTCTCCTGAGACAAGTACACATCTTGGTAGTAGAGAGACTACACCACCTAATTTACACTTCCTCCACAATCTAGGTGTCTCTCATCCGAGATCCGCTCAGCAATCTATCCCTGGTCCATCCATTTCTGCTCACTCTGTATCCACTGTTCCAACCACTCCCCTCCAACCCACTTTCACTCTTGTTAATCCACCTCCACCTCCTGCCATGGCTGCATGGTATGCTCCCTTAGTTCTTCCTGTACCTTTAGTCAATCTGCCACAGGAATATCTGTCCAAAATTCCATTGTATGATGATGGTGGTGCCACTACTGCATCACAACATGTGGATAAGATGAATGACTGCTTTCACAGAAATGAGATTGCTGATGATTCTGTCAAAATGAGATTATTTGCTCAAAGTTTGGGAGGAGAAGTAAGAAAATGGTTCAAAGGCTTAGCCCCTCATAGTATTAATGACCTTCAAGGTTTCCATCAATCTTTCTTAAGCAAATGGGAAGTGAGGAAGAATCCTCTCCAAATCTTGGCTGACTACAACAATCTCCACAGGAACCCAGGGGAAAGTGTACAGGCTTATTGTACTAGATTTAACAGTATCTATAATGCACTTCCCCCAAAACTAAAACCTCCGCAAGGCTCAGCTTTAAACAAATTTCATGAAGGTTTTGACTCTGACATGACCTATTCGCTAAGAGAGAGAGACTTTGCAACTCTTGAAGATATGCAAAGGGGTGCTCTTTCTGTCGAAGTCAATCTAATAGAGAAGAGAGCAAGAATGAAAGCTGAAAAGAGAGTATCTTTTAGAGAGGAATCCACACCTTCCACTTCAAACTCAAAGATGGAAAGAATGATGGAAGAGATGATGAAAGAGATGAGCATAATTAAGAGAACACAAGCAAGCCTAAACCAAACTGCTTCTCAGAATAGAAACCAGAACCAGAATCACAATTTAAGAAGAAACCAAATTCCAAATAGACCTAGAGAAGATGATCAAAACTATATAAGTGAGACAGAGGAAACAGGTGAGATAGCAGAGGAAAATGATATCAACATGCTAGGGGTAGATAACGATGAATTTGAGATTCATTATGAAAAGAAACGAGGTCTATACACACCCTATGATGACAACAGGGATGATGATCGACATTGTTATCAAGATATGGAAAATGTCATCATAGAGCCTCACAGAGAATATGACCTTAGAAGCAAAGCCAGTCAAAAAACTCCCAACACTAAAACCTCTGATAAATCTTCACAAAATAGCACCACAACCAAATGTAAAAATGTCAATCAAAAGGATAAAACAGTGGCTGTTGATTCTGGTAAAGATAAAGAGAAAGGCAATCCAAATTTTGAAAAGCAGGATGCAGATCTTAGCAGTACTAACACCTCAGCTATTACTCCTGTCAAAACCATGTTATCAAATGTAAATAGAATAAATCAGCAAGGTGATGTTGCTGAAAGACTAGCAGCTAGTAAGGCTGAGGCAAGTTCTTCAAAAAACCAAATTCCTTTCAGCCTAGAACAAGAACTTTCAAAGATTAAAATCTCTGTTCCCCTTACTGAGTTAGCTTCCCATAATGTGTATAGGACCCAAATTCTGAAGGCTTTAAACATAGAGGACCAGAATGACACAATAAATTATAATGATGACCAGCCAGAGCTCATTTTTGGTCCTAAAGTTGAAGGGAAATTTCAAGAAGGGATAGTACCTCCATTCTACGTCAGTCTGAATGTTCATGACAAAATTCTACACAATGCTATGCATGATTCCGGAGCCTCACATGATCTTATGCCAAAGGTGATAATGGAAAGTCTAGGACTAGAAATAACCAGAACTTACAAGGATTTATATTCCTTTGATTCAAGCAAGGTCAAATGTCTTGGCCTAATTAAGGACCTCTGTGTGAACTTGACTCAAATCCCAGCCAAGTGCCTAGTTATGGATGTAGTGGTGGCCGATGTCCCTCCTAAGTATGGCATGTTGTTGTCTAGATCGTGGGGTGCCAAGCTGCAAGGTACAATGCAGATGGACGGGACATATGCCACTATTCCTGTTTTTAACCAGCCTAGAAGACTATACAGAGAGGCACACATGAAATTCATGGTCAGCAGCCCAGAAAAACCTGAAAATTTTCCCATCTACTCTGTCCATACTGACCTGAACTCTTTTATCCTTTACCATGATGAACCTTCGAATAAGTCAGAACCAGAAGACAGTAACGTAGATAACCTGTTAGAGGCCCCAAATCTAGAAATGAATGCATTTCTAGACATGGATGAAAACGAAAGGGAAACTTTCGAACAATGCATTGAAATGACAAACCAAAATGAATATGGCCAAGATGGCCAACAACAAACACCCCATCGAGTTCATCTCCATGAAAGTCTTGAGGAACGAGGCCCAGTACAACAACTTGTTGACCTTAAAACAGAACACGACGCTGAAACAGTTGGCGAGCAAGTCACTACAACAAGATTAATCGCTGATGAAGCTCAAGAAACACCTAACTCACAAGTATCAAAACAGTTTGATGCATTTGAAGATATTAACGAAACAAATGAAAGTCTCAACCCACAAGTCATGTGCCCACGGCTCTCGAAACTTGAAACTCAGGAAAACAACCTTCAATATGGCGAGGAACTTGAAAATGAGACACAAATTCGACTAGGTGCTGACATACCACCACAATCAAATAGCATGATAGTTAGCGAGATTACCAACCAAGGCGAAACCAAAAATAATCCTCTATGGACCATGTTCTTCGATGGGTCATGTACTAAGAATAGTGTTGGCGCCGGTGTTTGGTTAACAAACACCGAAAATGGCCATACAGAAAGTGTTTCGTGCAAATTGAATTTTCGATGTTCTAATAACATTACCGAGTATGAAGCTCTCATTTTGGGCTTACATCTGTTAGAAAAGCTAGGAGCCAAAAGAATCCGCGTATATGGCGATTTGGAATTAATCATTAGGCAAGTTAATGGGGAATACACTGCTAATCATCCCAGACTTAGAGCCTACCGAAATGACGTCCTGGATCTGTTAAACATTTTCGAGGATCCAAAATTGATTTTTGTCCTAAGAAAACAGAATATTTCCGCTCACAATTTAGCTTTTATAGCTAGAACGTGTTTAGCACCATATGAAAATGAGGACAGCACCGTTCAGGTAAAATTTAGGCCAGCCATACCCGATAATCAAAAATATTGGCAGGTCTTTGAGAATGATAAACAGATAGAGGATTTCCTACTCGGTAAGAATGAGTTTGAATCATCCAATTCAGATTCTACATCCGATGAAAACTGTCTAAACGAAGAACCCCTTGAACAAGAACAACCATCTAGTCCTACAGATATTAGCATGTTAACTCAAAAACTCGAAACTCATGCTGAAGAGTATGAAGACTTAGAAAATGAAGACATTGAGGTATTAACACCGAGAGACAAGAACATACCCAGGGGGCTAGCACCGTTAGAAGACCTGTTTGATTTCAATGACGTGGCTAAGAAACCTGCAGTAGAATATACAGAGTTTGACGTTGAAGAATGCAACATAGGCATAAAGGATCAACCTAAAATGATTAAATTAGCTAGGTCCTTGCCCCCAGACATGAAAAAGAAATACATTGACTTGTTTAAATAGTTTGCCGATGTGTTTTCCTGGAGCTATGAAGATTTAAAAGCTTACGATACAGAAATAATCCAGCACAAGATCCCTTTGAAAGAAAAACAAAAACCTTTTAAGCAGAAACTGCGTCGAATCAACCCAATACAACTTCCTCTAGTCGAAAAGGAAATTAAGAAAATGTACGAGGTAGGAATCATTGTGCCTGTAAGGTTTTCAGATTGGGTTTCTAACCTTGTAGCTGTGAGGAAAAAGATAGGAGAAATCAGACTGTGCATTGATTTCAGAAATCTTAACAGAGCTTCCCTAAAAGACAATTACCCTTTACCCAAAATGGAGCACATCCTACAAAAGGTAGTTGGTTCAAAGAGGATTTCTCTGTTAGATAGTTTCTCAAGATATAACCAACTTTTAGTACTCCCAGAAGATCAACTCAAGACAACCTTTACCACTCCTTGGGGCACCTTCATGTATGTGAAAATGCCTTTTGGACTAATGAATGTTGGGGCCACTTTCCAAAGGGCCATGGACATTGCATTTTCAGAGGAAATAGGACACTTCATTGTAATATACCTTGATGATATAACAGTTTATTCCAAAACCGATGAAGAGCACCTCAAACATCTAAGAAAGGTCCTTGAGAAATGCAGGAGATTTGGGCTATCTTTAAATCCCAAAAAGACAGTGTTTGGCTTGCAAGAGGGTAAGCTCCTTGGCCACATTATATCAGAAAAGGGGATTAAAATAGATCCAAAAAGAGTTGAGGGAATACTACAGATTAGCCACCTTAGGAACATAAAAGAACTGCAATCCTTTATTGGAAAGATTAATTTCTTAAGGAGGTTTATTCCCAACTTAGCAGAGCTCCTTAGAAACATGAATAATATGCTCAAAAAGGAAGTAGGAGTGAAATGGACTGTAGAGGCCAGAAAATCCTTTGAATTAGTAAAACATGCACTCACCCAAGCACCAGTCTTGATCAGCCCGAACTTTTCAAAAGATTTTCTTATTTTTTCCTTTGCCTCAGAACATACAATAGCTGCAGTTCTGTTGTAGAAAAAATCAGAAGGACAGGAACAGCCTATTTCTTTTTTCAGGAAGGCTTTAAGGGATGCACCCTTGAAATATAACATAATGGAAAAACAAACCTATGCTTTAGTAAAGGCTTTAAAGGATTTCAGGGTGTATATCCTTCATTCCCACACCATTGCCTATGTACCCAGCATTGTGGTCAAAGACATCTTGTCACAAGACCCTGATGGAAAGAGAGGCAAATGGATAGCTGTAATATTAGATTATGATTTGGAGATCAAACCCACCAAACTCATCAAAGGTCAGGGCTTGGCTCAATTAATGGCTGAATCTAATCTACAAGCCCTAGACATTAACATGATAGATGCCTTGGATGAGCAGGAATAATTACCCCCTCCCACTATGGAAGAGCAGTTCCAAAACTCACCTTGGTACGCCAACATCTTGTATGTACTTACAAATCTTAATGCTCCTCCTGATTTATCAAAAACTAAGGCAAGGTTTTTAAAGTTGAAAGCTAAGAATTATTTCATTTTGAATGAATGTTTATACTGGAAAAATGCTAATGGTTTATTGCTAAAATGTTTGCCTGAACTTGATGCAGAGAAGATCAAGCATGAATTTCATGAAGGAGAGTGTGGAGGTCATCTCTACTGGAAAAACACAGCCAAAAAAATCCTTAGAGCTGGCTATTATTGGCCCACCCTCTTCCAAGATGTCCATAAAATGATAATTGCCTGTCACAAGTGCCAAATTTTTGAGGGCAAAAGAAAAATCCTTCCCTTACCATTAAAACCTATCATTGTTGAAGCTCCTTTTCAACAATGGGGCCTAGATTTCATAGGAGAAATCCATCCTGCTTCATCTACCCAACATAAATGGATTCTTACAGCCACTGACTACTTCACAAAGTGGATAGAGGCCATCCCTACCAGGAATGCCACAGATTCTGTCATTATAAAATTTCTTGAAGACCATATCCTTTCTAGATTTGGATGCCCTAGGAAAATCATTACTGATAATGCTGCTGCTTTTGGTTCCAAAAAGATGATTTATTTTTGTCACAATTATCAGATTACATTGGGTCATTCTACTGCTTATTACCCTCAAGGTAATGGGCTAGCTGAATCATCAAATAAAAGCTTGGTGACCATCATCAAGAAGCTACTTGAAGAGAATAAAAAGTCATGGCATAACAAGCTGGTGCATGCATTGTGGGCAGATAGGTTGACCACAAAGAAATCCATTGGAACCTCCCCCTACCAACTTGTTTATGGAGCAGATGCAGTGTTTCCTACCAGCCTGGGGGTACCAGTAATAAAATTAGTCCAAGAAATTCAGTCAGAAGAAGACAATATGCTAAGAAGGATTAATGAGACAATACATCTCCAGCAGACGAGGGAATAAGTTTACAACAGAGCTCAAAAAGTCCAAGAAAACATCAAGAAGTTGTTTGACAAGAGAGCTAAGGCTTGTGACTTCAACATTGGAGATAAGGTACTCAAATGGGATTCTAGAAGAGAGGAAAAAGGTAAACATGGCAAATTTGACAGTTTGTGGCAAGGCCCTTATATCATTCAGTCCACCATTGGTCCAAATGCCTTTTTTCTGCGAGAGTTAGATGGCACAGATCTATTTGGGGGTCCTGTCAATGGCAGGGTCCTTAAGCATTACTACTGCTGAGTTCAATTTTCAAGTTTCATTTCCATTGTAAATATCATTGCTTCGTCCATTTCATAAAAACAAAAGAAAAAATACAAAAACAATAAAAGATAGAAAAGAGGGCAGAAATTAAAAAAAAGAGAGAAAGGAAAAGCCCCATGCCAAAAAAAAGAAATAAATCTGAAAGTGTGCAAGCTCAAATGCCACTCCTCAAAAAACACGCTTCTAGTTAGTCAAATTGTTTAATCTTGACTAATTAGCTTTAAATTTTTCTGCTGATAGGATAGTGAATTGGATTTGCCAAACTGTTTAAACTTGGCTTATCAGTAGATAGATTAGGCTAGAAAAGAAAGGTTCAAACAAGCCCAAAACCTGAACCTAAAGTTTCCAAGAAAGAGATGACTCTAATCTGTTTTAATTTTCTGAGTCATAAAGTTGTAAATCTGGTTCTAATCAACTCAAAATCTAAACCAGAAAGAAATAAATAACAGCTCAAACAAATTCGAACCAGAGCTGAAATCAAGGAAAGCAAGTGGCTCTAACAAGCTCAAAACTTGAGCCACAAATAAGAAGAAGGATGCTTCAAAAAAATTTCATATTTCAAACCTTCAATTTTTTATTTTTAATAGTCTATGTGCAGCTTGTTTTTATGCCATACATCATAGCAAGTCAAACAATTCAATATTGACTTGACTGTTTTTGAATTTCTGTCTTAGAATCTAGAGAATGAAATCTGTTGGACAGTTTAATCCCATCAGATAGTAGATTAGGTAGAGAAACATCTGAGCTCAACTGTTTAATCTGAGTTCAGGGTGAAATAAGAGGTAGAATTAGATTAGATTTCCTGTTTTCAAAAGAATAAAATGTTGAAAAAGAGTTTGCCAGTCCAAGTGCACTCTAAATGAACAAAAAATGTTAGATCAGTAGGATTGGGTAGGTAGAAAGCCTATGTTGATGAAGATTCATTGTTTTTCAATGATGCTAACCTTTTTTCAGCCAAAATAAGATCATTTCAGCAAAGACAACAGCCCAAATAATGAGGCATTGATCAGCCTCCCAGAGAATGCAGTTCTGAAGTTCTTGATGCCTTCAAGAAGGCACCATCCCCAAGTGGAGCCACTGTTGGCCACCTATAAATTTTGGTCTGTCAAAAGGTGGCCAAAACATGTTTTCAGCCTTCAAGAAACACTTTCCTGGCCAAACTGTTATCTCTTGAAGCCTGTAGATGACCTCATGCTCATGTCTCAAGGTTTTCACTGTTATTTCTCAGAAACTCAAAATTCTGCTAAAAATTCCATGAGAAGACTGCTACAATATCCTCCTCCTTTTCCCATTTTTCCTCTCAGAGACTAACCTTCATATTTTCACCATTTTCCTTTGTTCTCCATTTTCCTCACCCTCTTTTCATATAAATTTGCCTTTGCAGAGTTCCAAACTTCTTTCGAACTCTGTTGAAACCCTCGGAAACCTTTGAAAATCATGGAAAATCTGTGTAAAAAACCCCTTTTCTCTATTAAGGGTTTAAGCCCCTTGGCCTGAGTTTCCAAACCACTTCCCCAATACGCCCTCATCATAAAAACCAAGCGCCAAACCCATGAAGCGCTAATCGCATCGGAAAGATTCAAAGTGTGCATGTTTGTGAGCCATTTCAAAATGCCGATTGCGATCAGCCCCTTTGTCCTAAACTGCAGATCGTATTATCATTTCATCTACCCCATAAGCCCGCAATCGGGCGCTAAACCATTGAAAAATCCCTTTTTGATCAATATTTTTCTGTGTAAAACTTGAAAACCCATTTTTCCAAAGTTTGTTTTAAAAATGCAAAAATCACGTGTTTAAATAAAATGGGTTGATCAAAAAGACCGATGCGCAATCGCATTGGAGAAGTTACAAATGGGTTGATTGAAGGACCGGGCCCGAATGTTCTGATTGCGATTGGCCCTAGTTATATAAAGCCCCGGGCCCATGGTACTCCATACACCCAGTGGCCCCGCAATCGGGCGCCAGCCTATCATATATATATTCCGCCCGATCCACTCAAAACCTTGGTTTTTATTGAAATTTATGGGTTTCTCACAAAGTATAAGGGTCCCACCGGTGCAAAGAATTAAAGGATCTGGACCGTTGATCTAGACCAGATCTAACGACCCGCGCACAATCGCAATGTTTCAATCGCATGCTTTGTTGCTGCCCTCCCGATTGCCGATCCCCGATTAAATCTGGGTCGTCCGTCTCCCTGATGATCGGATGGCCTGCGCTCAATCGCATCGATGCGTTCCAATCGCATCCCCTTTGTTGTGACCTACCGATTGCAATCCTTCGATTAAATCTGGGCCGTCCACGTGTCCAGATCGGACGGTCCCAGATCACCCCCACCATTGCTCATCGCGCGATCGACGGTTCTGTTTTATTCTTCCTCCCGCGTCATTTAAAATTCCTCTCAGTTAATCTCCACCGTTGGATGATGCCATCCGACAGTCCTGCTCTCTTCCTACGCCTTTGAAGCAGTAAAACAAAATACGCAGGATTTTATAACAAATTGTTTGTATTTTGCAGGTTTTCGAATGAATTCTTCCGCCATTTTTGAAGAAACCACAAAGGCCGAGGGTGACGATCCTCTGTCTTCTGAGTTCATAAAGAATCATTCGAGGGGTGTTAGATTTATGTTTTATCAGTGATTTCATGACCCATTGATGCCATTCGACCCCGCTACTGCCCTGCGCACCAGAAGACAAGCAGAAATCATCATTTATAGAGTATCAGTGCCAAAGACAAAATTTATCAGAACCGGAGATTGAAGACCCAAAAACACAAATCTCAAGTAACTTAAAATGTTTTAGGAAACAACGAAGACATCTGTCGAGCTGAGAAATTCCCCACCGCTATAAGAAGAGGCTAATTGAACCCTCTACAGCTCCAAAGACACCTGCAGTCTCGTTGAAATGAAAGACCGCCGAACAATTAATACTAATTGAGCTATCTTATCTCTAATTGTCAGCAGAACCATTCGAGAAGATTAAAGAGCAGTTCAGAAGTAGATATTTAGATCATTTCATCTCGGGAAGTAGAAATAAAGTCACTCCAGCATGACACTGAGCTTCAAAGGATAGCACACTTCCCATTGATTTTAATATTAAGTGTAACTCAATTAATGCAGGTTAACACCTGTAGATTTCTTGATCGAGGCCCTCAAAGCACCGAAGAGTCATCTTCTGTATTAATTGATTGATCCAAACAGATCTTTTCATAGTGGACCACCGCCTCATTCTTCTATAAGTACCTCTGTAAAAGATGAGCAAATGGTTGGTCTCGGGACATCTGAACGCATGTAATAGTCATTCTGAAGCCACTGATGCCCTGCTCTTTAATTGAAAGATACATAAGCTGATATGAGAAGTTCAAAGCTGTAGAGACCCACTGGGCTTGCTGATTGTAACTGGTTTGAACATCAATACAAGATGTTGATTCATGGAATTCTGAAACTATGTCAATGGTGATGTGTTCCTTACTGTCAATTGTCGTTTTACTTAATGTTTTCACTCTGTTCACTTTCTCTGATAAAGAGTAGAAAACATAGAGTTAGGATATACTCTCCACGGTACCCTACTCTGACTGAAAGCTTTATCTTCTATGTTTTCTTCATTTGAATGTCCTCTTTGAAGAGTTTATTAATGCAGGTTAGTTTAAAAGTACTTCCCTGATCTAGATAGCTCTTTGAGATGAATGTTCTCTTTGTTATCCTTGGATTTTATCAATGTAGCGTAGTTTAAAAGTACTTAGCTGATCTAGATTGCTCTTTGTGATTATCATTTGTGTTCCCTTATCGAATATGCTGAAGCAGGCTGGTTTAAAAGCACTTACCTGATCTTAGGCTGTTTGAACTTTTTTTTAAATGTTTCTGATGGAAAGTACTTCAATGCAGGCTAGTTTAAAAGCACTTACCTGATCAACAGAAATACTTTTGTGTTTCTCCTTAAGTACATGTTGAAAGCAAGCTAGTTTAAAAGTACTTACTTGATCTTAGACTGTGCTTTGTTTTTTCATTTGTTTAAGTCTTTCACTCCTATTTGTTTCACTCCATTAATCACCTTAAGAGATCCTTTGATGTAAATGACTTTCTCCATGGATCCTTCTTGAATTTGCTATCCAATTAAATCCTCCTATGACTCCATAGCCCAATGGGTTAAAGCTATCTTTGTCCTTTGCTATCAACTGAAACATTCCTTCATTTGCAGGCTCTTCACCCTTTTGAACTGCTTTCACCTTCACCATGTCTTCGCCCAACCAAAAACAAACAAAACAAACCCATGCTCTTCATAACTAGCCTAATATCATAATTCCAGTCTTTAAAGATCACATCTTAGTTGGAATTTGCCAATCTTGCTAATTACAGAGTGATAACAGACCCAATGCTGAAAACTCCTCTAGATGTGCTCTTCCGGTCCATTGGGCTCCCTGCCCAATCTGCATCAGTGAAGCCAGAAAGCTTCGCTCCATCCTCTTGTCTGTACCATAGACCATATCCCGATGTGCCTCTAATATAACGCAATACATGCTTGCCTGCCTTCCAAAAGAGCTTGGTAGGCTTAACCATAGCTTGTGAAAGCTGGTTAACTGCATAGCATATATCGGGTCATGTATTGACCAGATACATAAGCGACCCTACCAACTGTTGATAGACAGTGGCATCCACTACCTCCGCTGAAGTAGCATCCTCCTTCCTCCAACCACCAGGAAGAGGAGTGTCAACAGGCTTGCAGCCTTGCATGTTGAACCTCTCCAGAATCTCCCGAGCATACTTTCCCTGAGAAACAAACAGTCCTCCGTTGCGCTGCCAAATCTCCAATCCCAAGAAATAATGAAGGATGCCCAAGTCCTTCATCTCAAACTCTCGTGCAAGATCCTCCTTACATGAAAGTATCAACTGCTTATCACCAGTCAAAATCAGATCATCTACATATGATACGATGATCAACAGCTTCCCCTCCACCACAATCTGGTACAGGTTAGGATCCGCCTCACTCTTGGAGAATCCAAGCCCGATGAAGTAGCTGTCTATCTGAGTGTACCAAGCACGAGGTGCTTGCTTCAGCCCGTACAATGCTCTCTTGAGTCGGCACACATGTCACTCATTGCTGAAGATCTCGAAACCTTCAGGCTGCTCTATGTACACCTCCTCCTCAATGACTCCGTTATGGAATGCAGTCTTCACATCCATCTGATGGATGTGCCACCCCATCTGCGCTGAGAGAGAAAGGATCATCCGTATGGAAGAGTACCTTGCGACAGGTGCAAAAGTCTCCTCATAATCGATCTCCTCGATCTGTGAGAAGCCACGGGCGACAAATCTCTCCTTGTACTTCTCCACACTCCCGTCAGCCGCCTGCTTCACTTTGTAGATCCATCGTGAACCCACCACTGATTTCCCCTCCGGTCTTGGGACAATCTCCCATGCACTGTTCCTGACGATCGAATCATATTCTTTGATCATGGCATCTACCCATGCGGGTTCCTCCACAGCTTCCTCAAAAGAGGATGGCTCCGTCACAACACATTGACTCACAAGAGCCATGTATCCAGTGTACCGATCCGGTGACTGTCTCTGTCTGCGCTGTGCTGTAGGTGGTCCTACAACCTTCTCTACATCTCGAGCCAGTCGCTCAGCTTCTGTAGTGTGCATGCGCCCTCTGATGGTTGGCGCTGCATGGGTGGTTTCTTCCACCTCCTGAACTTCCTCTTGTGGCTGATCCACATCCGGAAGCTCCTCCTTAGGAACTAATAGCTCCTCATCTTCATGCAAGTGTAGCTCCCTCTCAAGCGAACACTGCATGGCTTTCTCCTCCTAAAACTTGATATCCCGTCGCACAACAGTCTTGCGACTGTCTGACAAATACACCCGGTAGTTGTGAGGTGTATCAGTGTACCCCACAAATATTCCAACCTCAGCAGTTGGATCTAGCTTCCTTCTCGCATCCTTCGTCACATGCATGTAGACAGGAGAACCAAAAATCCGCAAATGGGAAATATCAGGCCTCTTGCGAGAATAAGCCTCCTCCGGTGTACTCATGCCAAGAACCTTGTGAGGACAACGGTTCTGCACATACACTGCTGTATTGCATGCCTCGGCCCACAAGTGAAGGGGTAGGCCCTGATCATGCAACATCGCCCGTGCAGCACCCACGATCGTTCTGTTCTTCCGCTCAGCCACCCCGTTCTGTTGTGGGTTATGGGGTGTGATGAGCTCTCTCCGAATCCCTTCTGCGCTGCAGAACTCCTTGAATTCAGCCGAGATGAATTCACCACCGTTATCACTCCTTAGAGAAATCACCTTCTTCCCCGACTCCTTCTCGACCAGTGCTTTAAACTCACAGAACTTCGCGAATGTATCTCTCTTCTTCGGCATGAAGAAGATCCAGCACTTTCGAGAGAAATCATCAACAAAGATCACATAATACTTGTGCTTTTCTGTCGAAGCAACTGAGAAAGGACCACACACGTCTGTGTGAACTCTCTCAAGGATCATCGTGGCGTGACTATCCTTCTCGTGAAAGGTGGCTTTCACATACTTCCCTAAAGTACACCCCTTGCACTGATCTGACTGCGCAAGGGTGCCCTTAGGAAGCCCAGTAGAAATCTGCTGCAGGATATTCAAAGCTCCATGGTGAAGGTGGCCCAATCTCCTGTGCCACAGTTCGCCCTCATCATCCCGGCTCACCACTTCTCCTGCCTTGCATGCCATTGCTGCGCAGCCATCTACCTGCAACTGATAAAGGTTCTTGGTTCGAACCCCTATCTTCCGGGTCTCTCCAGTAGTCTTACTACGCAGGAAGGCTTTTCCTTCGCTGAAGACCACATCATACCCCTTATCCTCCAACATCGCCATAGAGATCAAGTTCTTCTTCAATCTAGGTACATGCATGACATCCCTCAATACAAAGGGTTTACCAGACTCCCTCTGAAAGGATATGGTACCGATACCAGTCGCACTGTATCTACCATCATCGCCCATCTCGATGTGCACACCCAAATCTTTGTCCTCCAGATCTGAGAACAAATCCCGATCTCCCATCATATGAAATGATGCACCGCTGTCTAAGAACCATACCGATCCCAACACACTTGAAACCAAGCATGCGATCGGTGAAAAGTCAAGCTCGAACTATGAAGCCAAAGCTTCTCCATCTGCAGATCTTCCCGCTTGCTTGTTCTTCTTCTTCTTTGGACAATTTGTAGCATAATGTCCGTGATCATGGCAGTGAAAACACTTCACTTTCGCCATATCCTACTTCTTGCCCTTTGCACCAGAATGAGAGGTTTTCTTACCCTTCCCTTTCTTTGCTTTGGCAACCAAAGCGCAGTTTTCTTCATCAGCTCCCTTTGATGAAGATCCATCTCGAGTAGTCCTCCTTATCTCCTCCTGTATGAGATCCGCCCAAAGGCGCTCCCATCCCGGCAGCTTCTCCCGACCATTGACACTATCTTGATATGAGTGCCAAGCCTTCGGAAGACCAAGGAGAGCCAGGTCGACCATGTCCTCATCTTCGACATTTCGCCATCTTCTTTTGCCCTCCAACAGGATCCTTCGACATTTCGCCATCTTCTTTTGCCCTCCAACAGGATCCTTCGACATTTCGCCATCTTCTTTTGCCATGCTTCGACTTCAGCAGGATCAGTGGGCCTTTGGACATCCGTATCCATGAACTCCTTCAGTCCATTATCTTCTAATACTGCCTCCATGCGATCCTTCCATGCAACATAATTCGAACTTCCTTCAAGAGCATATTCGAGTCGCAAACCGTTGAAAGACATTTTCAACACTGGCACCAAGAAAACAAAACTGCTGCAAAATTGAAATTCCACCTCAAAGCTCAACCGCCCTTGATCTGTGAGAACAAATTATTTCTAGCACAGAGATCGACTGCAGGGGCATTTACTGGATATATCACCTTTCAAAGAAAGGATGGATCTAGAGGCTACCTGGCCCGCATGCAGACTCTGTCTACCGAAATAAGTTTGTAATCACTGTGATGATCAATCTTTGCTTCAATAGCTCCGATACCATGTAGAAAATTGCTGAATAATGATTAATTATCCACCGAGACTATCCTGATCACATATCAATTTGAATTCATATGCAACACATAATCTCTTCCACTCAGATCATCACACATGCAGAAATAAAACAAGCGATAGCACATCAAATCATCATACACATTAACACAGTATGTATGGGGAAAGATTATAGCTGAAAACCCCGCAACTATTGTGTATATTATAATGGAGAAAACATGTAACAATCTCAGTACAATACTCCTCACAAGTACTCAGTACTATCTCATGAAGTTACACACAAACTAGCTTGGTTTTGAACAAGTCACGAGTTCAAAACACATCCACTAATTTCCTACCTCTATTGCGCAATCCAGGCCTGTCTAAATAGAGATCCAAGGTTTGAATCTCCTTGGCTTGAAAGCACAATCATCATGGGCAATTGCCTGCAAGTGTGGTGCAAATCTCATGCACAACTGATGTCACAACTGATAGCTGTACTCACCCTTTCATCTACCTCTTTCACTGGTCTCCACTGAACTGTCCATGCACTGTAGTGAACTGATGTGTTCTTGAGATGAACAATGAGTTACTAATTAATGAATTAAATAATATTTAATTCACTCCACTCATTACTAGTTGATTAGCTAGTTAAACTAATCTCAACTAGTTCAACTAAGTTAGACGTGAAAAACAAATGTTTGACTGTGGAATGAACATATAACGGGGCGGGCGGATGTATGGTGAAGACACGTGGAGCGATGATGTGTCAGGTCAGGGAAATGACGGGATAGTCAACGACGAAGGTGAGAATAAACCTGGGCTGTCTGATCTCGAGAGGAGATCGACGGTGGACAACACGTCGGAGGTTGATGGACAGTGGGCTAGGGGTACGGTGGCCATGAATTATCACGTGCACAACTTCGTGGAGCGACAACCGTTGGATGGGTGATAGCAGATCTGACAGCACACAACGATATTGCTCCACGTCCTAGGATGAACTTTAATGCGCGATGAGGTGGTGGTTTTCCAGCCGTACCGGTGCCACACGTCGGATGATGTATGGAATCGCTGCGAAAATGGAAAAACCGCTAGCCCATCAAAAGTGGTGCGATGAAACCTGGTGGTTTTGAATAGTGTTGGTGCGGTTGCAGGGGCCATCGGGCGGGTGAATATGGACCGTAGATCTGGCGGGTAGATGAACGGTAAACGGAGGTGGGTGATGGGTGCTATGGGGAAAATGACGTCCGTCCGATTAATACAAATCGACGGTGCAAAATGTACCCGATAACCAAATGGGAAAAACACTTTTTGTGCTAGCGCTCGGTTCCAGCGGCCAGGTCACATGGAGGAAAGGCTAAGGGGGCTAAGCCGAAAGGGGTTGAGACCCAAACTATGGAGAATATAACTTTTGGGCCATTTTTAATGCAATTTGAGGCACGGGAAAGATAATGATAGGGAGGAGAGGATTGCTTAAACCAAACAAAGGTATTTGAAGGGTTTTAAACGGTTTTTTGGAAGGATTAGAAGATTAATGAAAGAAGTTTAGAAAGGGGAAAAGGGGGTGGAAAGGAAACTTAGATGAAGGGAGAATAGAGTGAAATGGGATATCTTGCAGGGGTTCAAGGGCAAAAGAAGGCATTTTGGAGCACCATTTTTTCCAATCAGAGAGGCTATTTGACATAAGGACAGCAGAGGGAAATAATAAATGGGCAGAGGGCATAAAAGAGGTTTCAAGGATGATGAGTTTGCAGGGGAAATGCATTCCTTGAAAGCTCAGAAAACAACTTAACCCCCCGTTTTTCTTGTCAAAAATTCATAGGGGGGCTAACAGTGGCTCCACATGGGGATGGCTTCTTCTTGAAGGAGTCAAGAATTCAGAAACTGATCTTTGGTGTAGGCTAGATGCCTACTGCTTGAGCCACCTTTATTCTTTGATTTTCAACTACCACAAATATGACAGATCAGTAGAAACATTCACAACAATCTACCTACCCCTCCTACAATCCTAGCATTTTTTCTTCTTCTAGGGTGCATTTGAGCTAGCAGACCCTTTACATCATTTTATTTTTGTAACAGAAAATAAACCTATTCTAAATCTACCCTTATTTCTCCATGATATCAGATTAGAATTTTGGTATCACATGTTTCTCTACCTAATCTAATATCTGTTGGGATTAAACTGTCCAGCAGATTTCTTCTCTACATTCTACAACAGAAATTGAAAAACAGACAAACTAGGATTAGACAGTCTAGTTTGTTGTAGATCCAAGGCATAAAGACAGTTGCACATGGAAAAAAATTTGCAGAAAAACTGAACAAAACTTTGAAGGCTCGAAATCTGAAATCTTGAAGCATCCTTCTTTCTTTTTTGTGACTCAGGTTTTAAGCGTGTTAGAGTCACTTCCTTTTCCTCATTTCAGCTCTGGTTTCAGGCATGTTAGAGCTGATTCTTCTTTCCTCTCTAATGGTCCAGGTTTTGAGCATGTTTGGAACAACTATGTTTACTTTCCTTGGCTTAGATTTTAATCATGTTAGAGCCAATCCTTTGCACTACATAGGTTCATGTTTTGAGCATGTCTGAACCTCCCTTTTCTCTCTCTCTTTTTTTTTTTGAAAACAAACACTGCAATGGTATGTACAATGGAAATGAAAACTGGAAATCGAAAATCAACAGAAGTAATGTTTGAGCATCCTGCCATTGACAGGACCTCCAAACAACTCTGTACCATCTAATTCTTGTAGGAAGAAGGCATTTGGACCCACAGTGGCCTGGATGATGTAGGGACCTTGCCACAAACTGTCAAACTTGTTGTGCTTTCCTTTGTCCTCTCTCCTTGAGTCCCACTTCAGAACCTTAGCTCCAATTTTGAAATCAGCCGCTTTGGTCCTTTTGTCGAACAACCTCTTTATGTTCTCCTGAACTTTCATAACTCTATTATAAACTTCTTCCCTCGTTTGCTGGAGATGAATTTTCTGGTTTATCCTGCTCACCATACTGTCTTCTTCTGTTTGAATCTCTTGGAACAACTTAATCACTGGTACCCCAAGGCTGGTAGGAAACACTGCTTCTGTTCCATAGACAAGCTGATAAGGTGACATGCCAATAGATTTCTTTGTAGTAAGCCTGTCAGCCCACAAAGCATGTACTAACTTGTTATGCCATGACTTTTTGTTCTCTTCAAGCAACTTTTTTATGAAGATCACTAGGCTTTTGTTTGATGATTCAGCTAATCCACTACCTTGAGGGTAATAGGCAGTTGAATAATCGAGTGCTATTTGATACCTGTGACAAAAATCAACCATTTTCTTGGACCCAAAAGCAGCAGCATTATCAATGATTATTTTCCTTGGGCAGCCAAACCGAGAGAGGATATGACCTTCTAGGAACCTAATGATGACTGAATCTATGGAATTCCTGGTAGGTATGGCCTCTATCCACTTAGTGAAGTAGTATGTGGCTGTTAGGATCCATTTGTGTTGTGCAGAATAAGTAAGGTGAATTTATCCTATGAAATCTAGGCCCCATTGCAGAAAGGGTCCCTCAACAATGATGGGTTGTAGAGGTAAGGGGAGGATTTTTCTTTTGCCTTCAAAAGTCTGGCATTTGTGGTAGGAAATTGCCGTCTTACGAAAATCATTGAAGAGTGTAGGCCAATAATAGCCAGCTCTAAGTATTTTGTTTGCAGTGGCTTTCTAGTTCAGATGGCCTCCACACTCTTCTGCATGGAATTCTTGTTTAATCCCCTTTGCCTAATTTTTAGGCAGACATTTAAGCAATAGGCCATTCGGGTTCTTCCAGTATAATCAGTTATTCAATATGCAATAGCTCTTGGCTTTTAACTTTAAGAATCTGGCCTTGGTCTTTGATAGTTCAGGAGGGGCATTGAGGTGTGTAAGCACATAAAAAATGTCAGCATACCAAGGAGAGCTCTGAAACTTTTCCTCAACAGTGGGATCAGGAAATTCCTGTTGCTCATCCAAGGTATTTACCATGTTAATGTCTAGGGCTTGTAGATTTGATTTAGCCATCAGTTGTGCTAAGCCCTGACCTTTAATCACTTTGGTGGGTTTTATCTCAAGGTCGTACTCTAAAATCACAACAATCCATTTTCCCCTTTTCCCATCTGGGTCTTAGGACAATATATCCTTTACCACCATATTTGGCACATAGGCTATGTTGTGGGAATGCAATATGTACACCTTAAAGTCCTTTAAGGCCTTAATCAGAGTGTAGGCCTGTTTTTCCATTATGTTGTATTTCAAGGGTGCATCCCTGAGTGCTTTGCTGAAGAAAGAGATGGGCTATTCCATTCCCTCTGAATTTTTCTACAGCAGGACTGCAGCTATAGTATACTTTGAGGAAAATGAAAAAATCAGGAAATATTTAGAGAAATCTGGGTTGGTTAGGACAGGAGCTTGGGTGAGTGCAAGTTTGAAAGATTCAAATGATTTCTTGGCTTCAACAGTCCACTTAACTCTTACACCTTTCCTCATCATATTAGTCATATTTCTAAGGTGTTCAGCTAAGTTGGGAATGAACCTCCTAAGGAAGTTGATTTTCCTAATGAAGGACTGTAATTATTTGATGTTTCTTGGGTGTGTGATTTGTAGTATTCCCTCAACTCTTTGTGGGTCTATCCTAATCCCTTTCTCAGATATAATGTGGCCAATAAGCTTGCCTTCTTGCAGCCCAAATATAGTCCTTTTAGGATTCAGTGACAGATCAAACCTTCTACATTTTTCAAACACTCTTCTCAGGTGCTCTAGGTGCTCCTCCTCAGTCTTGGAGTAGACTGTTATGTCATCCAGGTAGACGACAATGAAGTGACCTATTTCATCTGAAAAAGCTATGTCCATTTCTCTTTGGAAGGTTGCACCAGCATTCATCAACCCAAAAGGCATCTTCACATACATAAAGGTACCCCATGGAGTGGTAAACGCTATTTTGAGTTGGTCTTCTGGGATTACTAGGACTTGGTTGTAACCTGAAAAACCATCTAGCAGGGAGATCCTTTTAGAACCTACTACCCTCTAAAGAATATGTTCCATTTTTTGCAAAGGGTAATTGTATTTGAGTGAGACTCTATTAATATTTCTGAAATCTATGCACAATCTTATCTCCCCTATTTTCATTCTCACAGCCACTAGGTTTGATACCCAATCAGAGAACCTTACAAGAACAATTATACCTACCTCGTACATCTTCTTAATCTCCTTTTCAACTGCAGGCAATTGTTTTGGGTTTATTCTGCGAAGTTTTTTCCTAAAGGCCTTCTGATTTTCTTTCAAGGGTATCTTATGTTGAATGATGTTTGTGTCATAGGCCCTTAAGTCCTCATAACTCTAGGCAAACACATCAATGAATTCCTTGAATAGATAAATGTATTTCTTTTTCATGTTTGCAGGCAGGGACTTAGCTAATTTGATCATCTTGGCTTATCTTCAGTGCCTATGTTGCATTCCTCGACATCAAAGTCTGCATGTTCTATAGTGGGCCTTTTTACTACATCATCAAAGTCAAAAAGGTCCTGTAAGGGTGCCAGGCCTCGAGGTATGTTCTTATCTTTGGTCTACAACACCTCTACTTCTTCACTATCTGTGTTTTCATATTTTTCATTTTAATTTCCAGTCTGTTCATTTAAAGAGTTTATTTCTATGTTACAGGGTGTTTCTTCCTCATCTGAGGACTCTTCACTTAGGCAGCCATTGTCAGATTTGGAGTCTGAATCAGAAATTCAAACTCATTCCTTCCTACCAAAAAATCTTCAATCTGTTTATCTCCTTCAAAAACCTACCAATATTTTTCATTGTCCGGCACTGCAGGTCTAAATTTGGTCTGAATGATGATCTATTGGTCGCTTGGAGTCTTAGGGTATGAACTAGCTAGGAAAGCTAATCCGTTTGCAATGACATTTTGACCCCTAGGAACAAACACTAATTCGTATTCAACAAATTTTTTCAGTAAATCCATAGTGTCATTCCTGTAAGCTCTCAATCTAGGATGTTTCGCTATGTATTCACCATTCACCTGTTTGATAATCAGCTTAGAGTCCCCACACATAGTTATCCTACGAGCTCCTAATTTTCTCAACAGGTTTAAGCCTAGGATAAGAGCCTCATACTCTGCTATGTTGTTTGTAAATTTGAAGTGCAGGTTGCAGGCATGACTCTCTGTGTAGTCACTCTCTGTGTTATGTATCCACACCCCTGCTCCTGTAGTTCTCTTGGTGCATGACCCATCGAAATTCATCTCCCACAAGGGTTCATTTCTCATTCTATCATCACTTTCTTCCCTACAACTGGGTTCGCCATCATGTAGTATTATAGGGGTTGCACTAGGCTGTGGGTCATTTTTTTTTCCTTCATGTTTGTGGAAATCAGAGGGGTGACTAGTTGGCTGATTGAATTCTGTTTCCAGTTCACTTTGTGTTGATGTTGCAGTGCACTGTTCAAATTTTTCTACGTCTTCTTCCTCTGAGTCTAGAGTAGCCATTTTGTTAAAGTCCATTTTCTCTGTTTCCTCATGTGTACCTCTGCTTGCATCTACGTTTTCATATTTTGGTTCCCCCAAAGATCCATCATTACAGAGGATAAAGGAATCCATGTTTGTGTGTACAGAGTATAGAGGAGAGTTTTCAGGCTTCTCGGGGCTACTAACCAGGAATTTCATTTGTGCCTCCCTGTATAGTCTTTTGAGTTGGCCAAATATTGGGATTGTGGCATAGGCCCCATCCATCTGCATTGTGCCTTGCAGCATGGCTCCCTATGATCTTGATAATAACATGCCATACTTGGGTGGCACATCTGCCACAACAACATCCATGACCATACATTTTGCTAGAATCTGGGTAAGATTCACACATAAATATTTAATTAGGCCAAGACACTTTACTCTGCTAGAGTCAAATGAATATAGGTATTTATAGGGACAGGTTATCTCTAGGTCTAATATTTCCATCACTACTTTAGGCATTAAGTTGTGTGATGCCCCAGAATCATGCATTGCATTATGGAGAATCTTATCATGGATATTGAGACTGATATAAAAAGGGGGCACTACCCCTTCCTGAAACCTTCCTTCTATCTTTGGACCGAACATAAGGGCAGGTTGATCATCACTCAGATTTACAGTGTCACTATTCTCACCTAAGTTTAATGCTTTCAAAATTTGGCCTTATATACATCCTGAGTGGCCAACTTAGAGAGTGGGACAAAGATTTTAATTTTTGCAATATCACTCTCTAAATTGAAAGTGGACTGACTCTTTGAAATGCTCAAATCTGTTTTGTTAGCCACTTCCTTGGTGGCTGAATCAATGTGCTGATTCTCACTATGTACAGTGTTAGAAACTGTTTTATTAGGGGTACTAACTGCGGTGTTAGTACTGCTTTTTGGTTGACCTTGTGTATCAGTGTTTTGGTTGTCTTTTTCTTTGTTCTTTCCAGAACCCTCAGCTGCTGATTTGTTACTTTCAGCATTTGCTTTAGAAGTTTTCTCAGGCCTTTTCTTGATGGTGACCTCAGAGGCTTTTGGTTTGGCAGATTCTTGACTCTTTTTGCTTCTAAGTTCATATTTTTCTCTGACCTGCATCATGGAATTTTCAAATCCTAATCTGTAATATTTAGTTTCTAACCATTCCTCGCCCCCATATGAGGGCGAGGGTTGATCTTCTTCCGAGTAACAATTATGGATTGAATTTTTTGTTTCAAACATGTTTATTGTGTTCCCCTCAGACTCTTCTATGATTCCCTCATCTTCATCTAAAAATTTCTCTTGGAATGGGTGAATAACTTGTTGATCTGATTCTCTTTATCTGTTGGGGGTGGCATTGTTTCTTCTAAAGTTCTGGTTCTGGTTATGGTTTTGATTTCTGTTTTGGTTACTGACCGAGACAACCATTTTTTCCATCATTTTTTGTAGCCTTTCCACATTTTTATATAAACAGTCATAATTTGGATCAGATGTGGAAGCTACACTTTCATCTCTATATGTTACCCTTTTCTCAGCTCTCAACCTTGCTCTTTTCTTAATCAGATTTTCCTCTACACTCACTGCTCCTTTTTGCATGTCTTCCAACGTGTTGTAATCTCTCTCCCTAAGCTGGTAGGCCATGTCAGCATCAAAGCCTTTGGGGTATTTCGCTAGAGCCATACCTTGGGAAGGTTTCATGTGTGGGGGAGAGCATTATAAATGCTGTTAAATCTTGTAGTGTAATCATGGACACTTTCTCCTATGTTTCTTTTAAGGCTCATGTATTCTTCTAGGAGTTGGTGAGGGTTGGCCTTAACCTCCCATTTGTTTATGAAAGTTTGATATAGAGATGGAAGATCATTAATGCTACCTGGAGGTAGGCCTTTAAACCATTTCTTCACCTCACCCCCTAAGCTGTAGGAAAATATTCTCATTTTGACTATATCATCATCTATCTCCATGTAGTCAAAAGAATCTTCCATCCTATCTACATGGTGTTGGGCTGTGGTAGACTCTTTTGCAGTGAAGTGTGGGATCTTTGATTGATAATCATTGGGTAAAGGCACTAGAGGCTGGGGTAAAAACAGAGGCGCATACCAGGCTGCCATGATGATGTTTTGATGAGGTAAAGGGTTGACTTGGGCAGTTGGTATGTGGATGACGGGGATATTATGACCAGCAGAAGACTGATGAGAAGATTTAGGGTGACTGAGCCCCAAGTTTTGAATGAAATGTATATCAGGAGGTGTAGATGGAGGGGTCTGTCTATTCCCAAGGTGCTTACCTCTTTGAGGTGGTGAACCAGGAAGCTCAAGGTCTGGCTGGTCTAGAACACTGAGTGACCTAGTTCTTGGTAAGCTATTTTGAGTGCCTAGGTCAAAAAATGGGTCTGATAGAGCTGTAAAGTCTTCTGGCGTAGAGTTAGCTCTATGGATGTGGCTGGAAATAGTTGATTGTTTGGGTGTAGGAGATCTCTTGAGGGTTCTCTCAGGGTTATCAACTATTTCAAGTGGGTATGGGTTAGGATAAGCTCTTGTGTGAATGGTTAAGTGAATGTTGTTTCCAACCAACGGCTTAACCTAACGTTTCCTTCTATTGTAGTTGATGTTGTATTGGGCATGGTCTCCTAGTGGAGTCTTATGTGAAACCAAGATAATCGGCAGGCCTACTGATCACAGGTGGACTCTTTTAATCATTTACTAGGAATATTGAGCAGCTCCGGGTGGAGGTTTAAGATGCTTGCAGGTACAACGTCACCAGTGCTTATCATATGTCCCTTTTCAAGGATATCTTGCAAATACAACAAAATCTACCCAGAGATTGACTGGGAGGGAATTTACCAAAAATGTCACCTCTAAAAGAGTGTGAGATCTAGAGGCTACCTGGCCCTTTCCAGACTCTGTCCAAGAGTATGGGAGAAACACAACAAATGGTGAAGAGTTTTATGTGTGAATGGGAGTGTTTAATTTCCAACCTAACCAGAGATCGTAGGTTTTTGAGGCTCTTATGATGTATAAGGTGAGGAATACTCAGAATTCCCCAGTGGAGTCACCATTATGTTGGGGTTCCCATGTTTTGGCAAGGTTGGAATACCAAAAGATGAGACAACATCAAAACCACTTTCAGACCTCAAGATCTAGCCCTCCTGGGTCCAGAGAGGGATCTCTCTATGATATGTCCAAGGTGTATGACTTTGAAGTTCAGTGTTAAAAAGTTAGGCTAGTTATAAGGCTCGGGGTTTGTTTGTTTGGTTGCTGGTTATCAGGAAAGAAGGATTTTGTGTAAGACTAGGATGAGTAAGGAGAAAAAGGTAGAGGTGAAGTATTCCAGGGAGCATTCAAAACCATTGGGCAATGGATTCAGGAAAGGATTTTCTTGCTAATCAATAGGTAGGCTTTCAATTGGGCTAGTCATCTAAAACATTGGATCTTAAAGATGATTGTGTGATATGGAATGGTAGGAGATGAGGAGACAACACTAATTCAGGGCACAAAGTTAAAGACCAGCTGGTCACACAAGGATCCTAGTGGACAGGGCTAACTCTAATCCCCAGTGTTCCCAAATCTTCCAGCTAAATCCTTAACAAGAAATATCTAAGAATAGAATCATTTAATTCATACATAAGAGAGCAGGCAATATCATCTACTACACTAGTTAAATTAACCAAAATCAGTTCTCAGATAATACATTCAGAAGAAAAACATCAAAGGCAAGGAGAGAAGAAACATAGGGTACCTAACAAGGGTAAATCCTATGCCAATATTCTGATGCAAGCCAATAGAAACGAAATGAAATGAATTAAAACACAGAGATAGGAAAACATCACCGCTGCTTTAGATCAGGATCCAAAGAAATGTGCTTGTCATATTAAATAGCAATACCAGTCAAGTACAACAATGCCAATAGCCGAATAATCAGTCTGAAAACATCTTCCTCAGCCTATCTTACAACTTTACACAGAAAATATGCCTCAAAAGAAACTACTTGCAATTCTCTGATAACCGATCAACAACCTTTACAATGAGTTTATTCATGATTTTATAGCTCCGGTGGAGTAGAGAAGTTAGGTGAAAAACTAAATGCAGCATTAAAAACTCAGAAGAGGAAGAAGGTCGAAGCCTACTCTGTATAAATTTTGTGCATTTATCTCTGGCGTGCCTTGGATGAAAGAGCGATCTTCTTTAGGCTTCCATTTACTCTGGTATGGCTCTGATGCACTCTGCTGCAGTATTCTGTAGTAATTCTGGTGAACTGAACAAAAATAAGTCTGCCATGCTATGTAACTAATGCTCCTGATAGTGTAGGACTATTGTCAAGGTGGGAAACTCTCTAGGAACACGGTATAGAATAAAAGCTGCATGGGCACTCTGTCCTTTATGGGGAAAACATTATGTTGGTGTGCAAACCCTGACATACATAAATTTCTATGTGTTGTACCCTCTGTGTGCTCCATGATGTCTTCGATCTGGTACTTTGCCTCTAAACCACTGAATTATGGCTCCAAGATCTTCATTTCGTGCCTTAAACTCCTTGCTTCTCCCGTACTTTCTCTGTCGGTGAAAACTGCGTTTTTAATGGCTCTGGGGGAGTTTTACAGAATTCAAAACCCTGTTCTTTAATGCAAGTCCTGTCATGGCTCCTTCCCAGGCCCTTTCCTCATAATTCCAGCTCCTGCAAATGGTCTTTTCCTGTGTTCTCTGTCACTGTGACAGGGACTATAAATTATGGTGTTTTATTGGCCGCTCGAAACCCTGCAAAACACAAAAACCTATTGAGAAAAACATGTATGGAGGTGGTGGATGTAGCGGAGACGAAAAAAATGGACGTGGATGATGAATGCGGCGAATACTGTGGAGGAAAACCATGAATCAAAAGGAAATGCACGAGGAGGGATTGTGACAGATAGTTTAATCATAAAAACATTAAACTTTGACCTTGGAATGAAATATAAATACAGGGATAGGCGAGAGAAACAATGAGACATGTGGGGTGGTGACGTGGCGGTACGGGGTCAACGGCGGGCGTGCGAATGAGTCTCGACCATCCGATCTCAGGAGGAGATCGATGGTTGGGGATGCGGTGGAGGGCGATGGACAGTGGGCCAAGGGTACGGATGCCTATGGTTAAACTCCGTGCAAGTTCGTGGAGCGACAACCGTTGGATGGGCGATAGCAGATCTAATGGCGCACAGCGATATCGCTCCGTGTCCACGGATGAACTTTAATGTGTGATGGGGTGGTGGTTTTCCAACTGTACTGGTGCCATGTGTCAGATGATGTATGGAATCGCTGCAAAACTGGAAAAACCGCCTGCCCATCAAAAGTGGTGCAATGAAACCTGGCAGTTTTGAACAGTGTTGGCACAGTTGTGGGGACCACCGGGCGGGTGAATATGGACTGTAGATCTGGTGGGTAGATGAACGGTAAATGGAGGTGGGTGATGGGTGCTATGGGGAAAACAACGACCGTCTGATTAATACAAATCGACGATGCAAAATGTACCCGATAACCAAATGGGAAAAACACTTTTTGTGCTAGCGCTCGATTCCAGCGGCCAGGTCACGTGGAGGAAAGGCTAAGGGGGCTAAGCCGAAAGGGGCTGAGACCTAGACTATGGAGAATATGACTTTTGGGCCATTTTTAATGCAATTTGAGGCCTGGGAAAGATAACGATAGGGAGGAGAGGATTACTTAAACCAAACAAAGGTATTTGAAGGGTTTTAAATGGGGTTTTGGGAGGATTAGAGGATTAATGAAAGAATTTTAGAAAGGGGAAAAGAGGGTGGAAAGGAAACTTAGATGAAGGGAGAACAGAGTGAAATGTGATATCTTGCAGGGGTTCAAGGGAAAAAGAAGGTCTTTTGGAGCACCATTTTTTCCAATCAGAGAGGCTATTTGACATAACGACAGAAGAGGGAAATAATCAATGGGCAGAGGGCATAAAAGAGGTTTCAAGGATGATGTGTTTGCAGGGGAAATGCATTCCTTGAAAGCTTAGAAAACAACTTAGCCCCTTTTTTTGCTTGTCAAAAATTCATAGGGGGGCTAACACAGGGTATGAGGGTGATGGGTCTGCAAAGGGATGGGAAGGGGAGAAGTCTTGGGAAGAGGCCCCCGGGTCACCTTTGTCTTGATAAATGGAATGCATGGACCTTTGATCATTTTCATTATATGTAATTACGTCTATGTTTGATTGTGTGGACATGTCACCTACCCAGAAAACTAGTCAAAGATTGCGGGATGGCTTGCTCCAAGAGTCCTGCAGCTCACAACCACTCCAAGAGCCCTAAAACTTGATGCTGTGGCCACAAAGATAAAGGGAAGGTGGTAGAAGTCCAACCTAGCTCAACCTCGAGCAAGCCGAGAGGATGAAGGCTTACCATCGATGTGATCCAAGAGGAAGTGAAAGCATACCATGAAAACACAGGAGAGGAAATTCAAAAGTTCGTTGAAAAATGGGATGATGACATAAATAGACATGCAACAACAGAGATGGATATTGAGGAATGGAGAGGTTTAATACCGGATCTGGGACAAACAAGAGGCATGCTAATGCAATTCAAGAAAACAATATATCTTTATTGGTCTATGAAGAGCATCCTTGGCAAAGCCTTGGAGCATATCTATATGAGCCTAGTGACATTAGCCCAAGAATTCCCAGACTACAAGAGCGAGTTCGATAAGATCAAGTTCCAGCTGAGGAAACATGATGGCCGCCTCCAATGTATGAGCAGGTTGGCACCTCGATTTAGGATTTGACACCAGTGGATTCGGCCTTGGTTCCAAACGAGGATGAGTATTTCATGGCTATTTTAATCTGTCTTTTTGCTTAGTATTTATATGCGGCTAGAATTTAAATTTCAAGTGTCCAGTAAATATGTTAGTCAATCTGTCAAAAACTATATATGTGTGAGTATCGAGGCTTTTTTTGTTTGGTATGACAGATTCAAAACCTTATCTTTTTGGATGACATACCATGCCATCAGGTGGAAAACAGACTCGATTTCCCACTCAGGGTGTATTGAGGCCACCAAACTGGTAAATATGGTTGTTTGTTGTTTATAAAGTGAATGAAAAAGGAGTCCCACCAAGCTTACAAAAAAAACACTGTAAAATGCATAAAATTAATAACAATAACAAATTCTAAAATTACATACATATTATATGTAATGAAATAATAAAAAATATATTAAGTATAATATAAAAATGCAAATCCTACCATACCATGTGCAATACTATTGGATTCTCAATTCCACGAGCCCATAAAACACTATCATTAAGTTGAAGCAAAATTTAATGGAATATGTATATATTATAGCTCTATCAAGCTATGTGTCTCCATCAAGCTCCATAGCATGATTGAGCTATGTAGTTTAATTGAGGGCTTTATTTAGTCCTAGACGGACCTTTTCAAAGCTTGATGGAAGACTTAAAAAATACCCTCACAAAGCTACATTTTCAACCTTTGGAACACAAGTTCTTCCAAAAAAGAGTAACCCAACTCCATGGATTCACCCTTATTTTATTTTGAAATAATTACTTTGAATTTGTTGTATTTATGGTGCAAACTTACATAAACGAATTTTAGTTTTAAATGTAAACATGACAAAAAAATAAAACAAATAAATATTATAAAATAAATATTTGTGAGTTTAGTTCTAATTTATATATTCATAATATAAATATTTGTAAATTTTTACGTTGTAAAGTGTCCCTCTTTGAAAACAACTCCCCCAACTGGCACTTGTACTATTGTACACCATTGATTTTTATGTTAGACGATTTAAATAGTGTCTACCTTTGGATTAAATATTGCTATTAATCAGTTACAAAAATAATCAAATAAGGAAAACAATTTTAGAAATAATCCAATTACAAAACCCGCTGCAACTTTTTCAAAGTGGATGCTTCCTGCTAGAATATGGCCTCGCTTGGATTGGTTCGGATTCCTCTATTTGTCAAAAATTTAATCCTTAAGACCCATGGCTCGACTTTTGTAGTGCTCTCTGCATCAGTCTTTGAAGAATCTTTATCTTTATGAGGTTGTGTTTAGTTGGTTTGCAGGTGAGTGATCTGGAGAAGAGCAGAAGATATATTGAATATTTTTTTATGTGGATGTCAAATTGGCCTGTGTGTAATATCGCTAAATGCGGTCATTCTTTCCACACTGATACAACCCCCACCTCCATGAAAGTATGGTAGCATTCTTTCGTTTTATTTTTTTCTGGCTTTGCAGAATTAATCTGACATAATTGAACTTTGCTAGAACATGAGAAACAATGACAATTTCTGAAAATCTTCTAATGGAAACAGAAAAGTGGGGTTTTTTCAAAAGATCAAGGAGTTCTTGTAGGGAAAACCCCTATCCGAATCGACAAAGCTGCGACAAAGACAAGGTTCAACGCTGGGGGATTTAATTAGAGATCCAGAGTAAGGCAGTAAATATCAGATGCACAACGCTAGTGTTGGAGTTGAGAGGAGGCAGCCAGAGTCACAATGCTTAGATTTGGAGATTTATGGAGATACAAAAGAGTATAGCGGTCTCATCGCATTTCGGTACAGTGTAAGTGAGAAATAAATCTCAATGCTGGATTGGGTCTGATTTAATTTAATGTTGAATAGACTATTCAGAAATAAAAAGATTTATAATAGTTTTTGTATATGCATGTAACAATATAAGCCATATATCCGTTTTACAGGTTTTGTTGTCTAATTTTGATAAGATTATATATGTTTGTGAATTGTTTTAGGCACAAATTTTTTAGTTGAAAGGAATTTTTTTTTTTTCTTTTCTGTAATTTTTTGGTTTAAATTCATTATTTTTTTCAATTAAAATAATCTCTCTTAAACCAGTCTACATAGTTTAACTTCAAAACACAACATCTGACTAAATTTTAAATTGTGTCTAGAGTTAACTTTGTGGTGACATAGATTAAAAATGCTCATAAATTTGAACGAGATTGGTGTGATATGTTAAATTACAAAGTGCAGAATTATTTAAAAAATATAAATGAGTAAATCTGAAAGACTTATGTTTAGTTTAATTCCACTGTGGAAGATCTGTTTCCGTTTACAACTTCGTTTAATTTTAGCAATGTTTTAATTCAACTTTATTCGGCTTTATGATAAGTATTTTTAAATGTGTTTGAATTCAAGCTTGTGACAATGTAGATTACAAATGCTCATCGATGTGAACACACATGCCTCTAATATTTTAAATTATAAAGTTCAGAATTACTTTTAAATGAAAAAATCTTTTTTTTGAGAATATATTATTTGTCATTTTGCACTTTTGATTAAAAAATTATGGTTAGTTGAAGGATGATTATATTTGTTTGATTGACTTTTGTTCTCTCTCCTTCCCAACATGGTACCATAATAAAAAGTCTTTCTCCCTGCTTATTTGATAGTTCAAAAAAATTATAAACATATTTTGAATTCAGTGTATTTATTTGAATGGTTAATATGTTTATTGTAATCTTTTGTTTATTTCGTATTTGTATGATAATTAAATTTTAGTTTGGAATGTTGTTTTTAAAACTTTAATTTTAAATATTTTAATATTAATAATAATTAGCTTTTATTTTGTATACTGTTTTTAGATTTTTAATTCAAGATATTTTAATATTAATAGTAATAGTAAGATGGGGTTATAAAAACTTTGAACATTAATTAGGTTATAAAAACACTAATTTTTTTTATCTAAACAATTCTCCAAACCTATATTTGTTTTTTAAATAAATAATTTATATTTATAATTTAAATATTCAATTAAATCACATAACATATCACATGTTTTTTTCTTCATATTACTCATTTCCTCTATACTACTCTTTACTATGTTATTTGTTTACAACGTTTCCTTTGCAACATATGGTGCAATTACTAGTTTATGGTTATGGCGGCAAGTCACATAAATAAATGTACTTGTACATGTTAACATGGCAAACACAAAGTTAGCTACCCTACTTTATAGAACTTGCCAATATAACATACACCACTTCTTTAAATATATGGTGATATACTCCACTTCCAATAAAATCTGTAAAAAATTACTCCACTTTAACACTACATAGTAAAAATAGTGCTAACTTACCTATCAAATATGGTGATATAATTCATTTTTAACATAATATATAAACATTTACACCACATAACATAAATGGTGCTACCTTATGATGCTAAAAGAAAGTTTTTCTTATAACATCGCACATCTTTTTTTTCCAACCAAAAAATAATGTTTATGGTAGTTTTTATGCATATATATAAAAAATGATGACAACAGGTATATGCTAAAATTGAGAAAACAACCTGTAGGAATCGAATTCTCCCATTTAACTATTGGAACTCCTCACCTAACTATTAGACCCATCTTCAAAACCATCGACGACCTCGAAAACTGATTCTGTTAACATATGTCAGAGGAGTCATATTATTAGATCAGACAAATCATTGGGATTGTAGTAACTGTCGAAAATTCATAGGGTGGGTTTCGACTTTATATTTCTTTCTAACCTTGCGCACTCCAATTTATTGAGTAAGCCACGATGCAGACATTAATAAAATGATTCACAATATGGCCTGTCGATGCCTGAGCATTGCTATGAAGGGGAGAATAGTATGTTTAATTTATAACATCATCTTTATAAATATGCAAGAGATATAGTTTTCGATAAAGCGGGGGTGGGCACATTTTATCCAAATGAGGTAAGCGGCAAGGGAGTTTAAAGATAAACCCTAAAACTTAATTGTTTAATCGTCAGCAAAAGTAGTGATAAAGCTTTGATTTGTTTAATGGTTGATTTTTTTATTTCAGTTGGTGGAATCTATATTTTCTTTTTAATTGATTTTTTTTTTTATAAAGTTATTATTAGACATATAATTTTATTTGTGATTGAATCATAAAATCTATGAAAACCAAACACCTCCTCCTAACCATTTAACTATATCCTAAAAACTTGAAACAAATCTTAAATTACTAAATTCACACCTTGAAATAATTGAATGACAGCATAATCAACCATTGACTTCGAGAGGAGTCCAATGATGAGAACCGTGGGTAGCCTTGACGCTCTTGGTCGGATGAATTACAGCATACGAAACACATTATATGTGTTTTTTATATGAAATATATTATATTATATGTTATAAACGCTGGTGGCCGTCATAAAATACGAATAATAATATACATTAACGCATTACGATCATCTGCCCATGTTGGTGTAATTAGTCACGTTAAAAGTAGAAAATATGATATTGTGGGCCCAAATCAGCATATTATTGAACTTTGGACACCATGCAATGGGAGGTTATAACAAAAGAAATGGATCTATGATATATACACAACATAGTCGGAAAAATAGATATAGTGAGTGCAGTTTAAAAGTCGGGTCACATTTTTGGGTAAGTTTGCTGAATTAAAAATTATAATGATATGAAATTATTAAAATAAAAATATATTTTTAAAGAAAACAAATGGCAAATAAATAAAATTTTATTTTAAAAACAATTTTGTTATTTTTTATTTAATTATAAATTTATTTTTGAGTGTAAATTTTTGTGATTTATATATGTTTATAATTTTTTTTTTTTTTTTTCTCTGAAAATTACATTATCATAAAAAGAGCCTAAGTGGCTTCTCTCATGATGAATTACAGTGGGTAGTTCTAAAAGTGTTGAGGTTTTTTTATTTTCCTAAAGATTTTTATATACAAATTTATTACTAGCAATTGCACCACATGTTGCAAAGGAAACTCCATAAGGAAATAACATAGGAAATAGTAGAATACAAGAAAAAAATATTATATGTTATGTTTCCATTTTACGGAATAATTCAAATATAATTGGAGTTCAATTACAAATTTTCAAACCCAATAATTGAAATATAATTGGACTTCAATTACAAATTTACAAACTCAATAATTGAAATATAATTGGATTTCAATTACAAAATTTCAAATACAATAATTGAAATATAATTAGATTTCAATTACATAATTTTTTTCAAGGAAACATGATGCTAGGACTCAATCTACAAATTTCAGCTACCTCCATTGTTTAAACTTGAAATGTACTCAAATGATGTAGCATAAAAACTCAGATATGCAACAACTCATCGAAAATCATAATCAACGAAACGACAAACACAATTTTGAGATTCAACAAGATGATGATACTAGTGAAAATTAAGCACCTACACTAGGATTGAGCCTCACGCTATTTTTAGGTGCAAGTCTATTTTTAGAACGAATGAGAAAATTCTATTTATAGCGGAAGTCTATTTATAGATGTTGAGAGAATTCTATCTATAGATGATGTTCTATTTTTAGATGTATGTGCGAAGTCTATTTATAGATCGCATGTCTATTTATAGATGCATGTTGACTATTATTATCCCTTAATAATAGTTGGAAAATAAATATTAATCTATTCTCAATGAGCACTTGGAAATAGTTAACTAAAGTGGAAAACCAGTTAGCTATGGGAAATTCGAGTCCAAAGGTTGGTTGGCGGGACATGCAAGTGAACTTAGTTGTAATTGAGTGATTCGAAGTTGTAACAGAGTTGTATGTGTAGTTATGTGAGTTGTAAAATAGTTTAACTCAGTTAAGTGAGTTAAACTCAGTTGTGCTAGTTGTAACCGAACATACCCTAGTGAGAGATCAGTGAATTAATTATTTAATTAATTCACAAGCAGTGGTCTCACATGCAACTAAAGATTTATTACTATTAACTACATGCATGTCAGATCCAGTGGAGACCCAGTTAAGAGATAGGTGAAAGGGACAATTTGACTATCAGTTATGACATTAGTGGGTGCACTCATGAAACCACACACACATTGGAGATGCCAATGACGATTGTGAATTCAAGGCAAGCAGGATCTCATTCATTCATGGACTGTGATCAACAGGGATTGCGCAGTGGAGGCAGGCTGTCAGGAGGTAGTAAATTGGTGCATGTATTTTCCAATTTTTGTATGACAGTGTGAGACGATTGTATATTGTACTGAGAGCTCTTGGATTAGATTTTTGTATGATATTGTTTCATGATCCATGATATATGCATAATACATGATAGTGGGGTTTTTAGCTTTATGATTTCCCGATAGAAACATATGTGTTATGTGTGATTGATCTTTCTTCATGTGTTTGCAATTGGCGATTGTGTTTTAAATTTTCGCAAGGATTATTGTAGAAACAATTCTCTATTTAACAATGGCATATAATTGTTAGATCAGGAGAATCCAAGCAATACATAATTGTATTAAAATTTATACATGGTATTAAAGCTAAGAAAATTTCAATTTTGAAGCAGTAGCTGAGTTTGTTGGTGGAAACAATTTGAATTTGCTGCATGAATTTCTTGGTGCGGCAATTGAGTAAACATCAAAATGGATTTCAATGGCTTGCGGCTAGAGTATGCACTTGATGGAAACTCGAACTAAATTTCATGGAAAGACAGGATGGAGGCGGTGATTTAAGATAATTGCTTGAAGGAATTCATTGACAGTGATGTTCCTGAGCCCACTTCGACGAATGCTTCATTATTTGATGCATGGAAAAAGAAAGTAGAGAAGGCAAGAAGGATTCTGTTGGAAGGTGTACGAGACCACATTTTCTCAAGCCTTCATGGGAAAGCCACTCTATATGCTATGTGGAAGGCTTTGAAAAATATTTTCCAAAGCAACAACGACCATAGGAAACTGGTGCTGAAGGATAAACTCATAAAGATCAAGATGGAAAAGGGCGACAATATTCCAAAGTATCTCACAAAGTTTATCCAATGTCTGGATGAACTAGCGAGTGTGGGAATCACTGTTGCTGATGATGATTTGGCTCTCTTGGCTCTCTTGGGACTTCCTAAGAGCTGGCACAGTTATGAAGACTCTGTCAACGGACAGGAAAAACTGCCGGATTGGGAACAACTGTGGTCGAATCTAGTGCAGGAGGAGTTCAGGTGCAACACCAAAGATGGCTCTTCATCAAATAATGATGATGAAGAGGATTGTGCTTTGGTTTCCAAGGCAAGGAAAGGGAAGGGGAAGAAATTCCATTCAAAATCTGAGTCTAAAGGCAACAAGTTGGATTTATCCAAGGTGAAGTGTTTTCACTGTCACGAACATGGGCATCTTGCCAGTAACTGCCCACAGAAGAAGAAGAAAAAGAAGGTTGTTGGAGTTGCAGCTGGTGAGGCCCTTGCCTCGCAATTTGAACTTGATTTCTCTTTTATCACATTTTTGGTTTCAAGTGCATTGGGATCAGTGTGGTATCTTGATAGTGGTGCTTCCTTCCACATGACGGGAGATAAGGAGCTTTTCATTGACTTGGAGGAGAAATATATCCAAATGAATATAGAGATGGGTGACGATGGACGATGTAGTGCAACCGGAATTGGTACCACTACCTTTAAGAGGGAGTCAAGTAAACCATTTGAATTGAAATATGTTATGCATTTTCTATGTCTCAAGAGAAACTTGGTCTCAGTCGCGATGTTGGAGGACAGAGGCTATGATGTTGTTTTCAATGATGGAAAAGCTTTTCTGTGATATAAAACAATGGGTCAAGCCAAGAGGATAGGGATTAGAGTTGAGAATATCTACAAGTTGGAGGTAGATGGCTACGCTGCAATGATGGGCAAGGAAAAAAAAGTGGTGAGTCGGGATGAGGGCGAATTATGGCACATGTGATTGGGCCATCTTCATCATGGAGCCTTGAAAGTCATGCAACAAATATCTACTAGACTTCCAATGGGAACACTTGCTTAGTTAGATCAGTGCAAGGGTTGCACCATGGGGAATTATGTAAAGTCCACCTTTCATGAAAAGGAAAATCGTGCTTCAGTGATCTTGGAGAGAGTTCACAAATATGTGTTGACCAGTCTCGGATGCTTCAACAAAAAAACACAGGTATTATGTTATTTTTGTTGATGAATTTTCTTGTAAATGTTGGATTTTCTTCATGCATAAGAAGGACCAAACATTCTCAAACTTCTGTGAGTTTAAGGCATTGGTGGAGAAAGAGTCGGGGAAGCAAGTGAAGGATCTGAGGAGCCATAATGGTGGAGAATACATCTCTAACAAATTCAAAGAATTTTGTAGCAAAGAAGGAATTCGAAGAGAAATCATAGCGCCTCATAACCCATAGCAAAATGGGGTCGCAGAGAGGAAGAATAGAATGATCGTGGGTGTAACACGAATGCTGCATGATCAGGGCCTACCAATGCATTTGTGGGCGGAAGCGTGTAACACTGTGGTTTATGCTCAAAAACGTTGTCCACATTGAGTACTTGGCATGAGTACACCTAAAGAAGATTTTACTAGTAAGAAACCAAATGTTTCTCACTTTAAGATTTTTGGCATTTTTTTATGTGCATGTGATGAAGAACACCAGGAAGAATCTAGAGCTGAATGCTGAAGTTGGGATATTTGTGGGGTACAAAAAAAACACCCCATAATTATCGTGTGTATTTACCGAACAGTCGAATGACTGTGGTGCAACAGGATATAAAATTCAATGAGGAGAAATCCATGAAGTTGTCACTATAGAGGGATCTAGACTTACATGCAAAGGAGGAACTTTTGGTTCCTAAAGATGAGTCTCTAGATGTGGATCAGCCATAGGAATAGGTTCATTGAGTGGAGGATTCCACTCACGCGGAGCCAAACATCAGAACTGGCAGAAGGTGTACCACAAAAGCTGATAGGCTGAGACTTGATGCTACGCAGAATGTAGGAGCCCCTACTTCACAACACAGACAAGGATAGTCTCCTGACCGATTCAATGGATACATGGCTCTCATGAGCAAATGTATTGTGACTGAGCCATCTTCCTTTCAGGAAGCAGTGTAGGAGCCCACGTGGGTAGATGCAATGGTGGAGAAGTATGACTCCACTGTCAGAAACAATGCTTGGGAAATTGTTCCAAGGCTGTTTGATAAATAAGTGGTAGGTTCAAGATGGATCTACAAGGTAAAGCAAGCTTTTTGTTAGGGTCCTATAATAATAGGGTTCATAATTTTTGAATTGAATATAATTAGTCTTGTAAATATTTAGATACCTTTCTTTCTACAAGTTGTTTTCCCATATTTGAAAATAATAAAAATAAAAAATGAAAAGAGGGTAAAAGTCCTAAAAGAAAAATCAAAGGGATTGAAAAGAATAAATCAAAAAGAATAAAAAAAAAATGGACCCCAAAAGCAAAAAGAGAGAAGAATAAGACATGAAAGTGATGCAAGTCAAAATGCCACTACTATTTTCTTTTACTGCAAAAATAATGATTATGTGCAACTTGTTGAAAATGCCATAATCCATGATGAGTTAAATAGTTTAATCTTAACTTTTTCATGCTTTGAATTTCATGTTTATAGATAGAGAATAAAGATCTGTCAAACATTTTAAACTTGACAAATCAGCATATAGTTAGAGAATAAATGAGGAGCTCAACAGTTTAATTTGAGACCTTAGATGAAATAAGGTTGGAATTAGATAGTTTCTTGCTTTGAAAGAAAAAATGGATTTAGGGTTGCAAGCTCAAATGCACCAATGCAAATAATGAAAAAATGTTAGAAAAATGATGGGTAGGTAGAAATAAGTTGTACAGGACATGTAATAAAACATCATTTGGAAAAATTACTAATTCCGCTCCCCTCAAAATATTCAGTATTCAAAACCTTCAGTTAAAAGGCTCAGAGCATTTCTCTAACTTTTGTTGGGACCGGACCTAAGGCTTAATAGCTGATTGGTAATAAGTATTGAATTCCCTTCATAAAAACCCATTTACTCAACATAATCACCCTTTTCCAAAAATATAATCCCTTCCTAAAGTTAAAACACTTTTTCTTAGGGAAAGTAAAAATCCCCTTTAACTAATCTCATTTTCATGCAAAAACATTCAAAAAACCCATAAAATTATATTTATCCTAAGTACGAGTGTATAAAAGGGGCCACCATGATGAAAATGTGACAATAGCACTTAAATACTCTTTAATTAGTTTATTAATATACATTTTTCGAACATTTCATTTCATATTAACTTTAACATATTGTATTAATTCCCTTATACAATTCCCTCTCGTAGTTATATTTAATTCATTTATATTAAATACCCCAAACCCACTATATTAACATTTAACCTATTGCTTCCAGCACTTGATGGGACGTACGTCCCCCAGCGCCTCCCGAGGATGTTCGTTGGAGCTGGCCACATGGCCTCCCACACTCGTCTTAACGGTGGCATTCATTTCGCCACCCCACGCAGCCTTAAATGCTCTCTCTCGAACCATCTCCGCAGCAAGCCTTCCTTTCGATTTAATTCGACTCTTGAAATGGCTCGTGCTAATCCTCATGGCATTTTCCTTGTCTTCTCTGCGACTTTGCTTCTCTGTGCCTCCTGTCCAGCCAATTGCGCAAAGCCTAGTGCTAGAACATAGACTGGCCGGAGGTGCGAGCTCTTGTGTTGCTTGGAAACGGTTCCGGAATTTCACCATTCGCATAGCCTGCTATGTTGCTCAAACTCTCTGCGAAATTCTCCTAGCCCTTTGCTGCCACTCCTTTTCTGCCCGCTTCATCCACCTCTCTTCCCCGCCATGCCTCAACTGCGCCATCGTATGCGATGCCGTCGAGGCTCCAGTCTTGTTCGGGCTTCTCGGTCTCAGATTTCTCCCCTCCTGTGATCATTCTATGGACTTCAGGAACAACAGGGGCATGCCTCATAGCCCTGGCTCTGCCACTCCCTCTGCATGTCCTCCGCCTCCCTATGCTTTTTCCCCTGCACCCCATCTCCATACCTCTGCTTATCCCTCCACTCCCCATCTGACTTTCCCTTCCTTCCTTCGCCAAACTTTCCAGCATGCAGAGTTTACTTTTGAATGCAAATTTGATAAACCGGTCCTCCGAGCCAATGTTACTATCACGGTTAGTGAGGAAACAACTAGTTTGGAGTCTCCTCCACCTGTGCCTCCCAGTCCTTCAACTGCTCCTCATGGTCCCACTGAGCCCAGCACCACCGAAGCTGATTTAGCCAAGGAAGCCTAGGCCCAGTTACACTCCGCCCCTAGTGTAACTATGTAGGTCCAGCGCATGGAAGATATGAGCAAAGGAAAAGAGCCCACTTCAGCTGCTGATGACGGATGTAGCGATGAGCTCGGGTGCAGAATCATTGAAGAACCACCATCCCCAATCAATGAATAGTAGTCAGAGGCAGCCCTTGAGGTTTTTGTCCTTCAAGCACAATATCTCTAAGTTATTTTCAGCTTTCATGCTTCTTCATCCTCCGTTTATAGCGAGGCATGCTATAGGTTTTTGTTTTTTTGTTGAACAATCTGAATGTACAACCGATTTCCCCGATGTGGGCAGCAGTCTAAACTCTCAATCTGAAATGGACTGGTTTCCCCACGGTGGGCAGTCCAAATTATGGTTTTCTTGGCAGTAGGCCCTGTGCTTAGGCTTCCTCAGCTGAGACAGAGGCAGTTTTGTACCATTACTTTATAAATTAATAGATTTAGAGTTACTGAGAAAAAAAAAAAAAACATTTAACCTATGGTTTTAATACCCATGTGACTAAATATCCCTGCGATCCCCATAGGTTAAAATGTATTACATATTATATATAATATCCGCCGCCCAAATGGTCATAAAACACATGTAAATCACCTATTTACTGTGAAAATTCATATATACCGCCCATCACATCAAAACATTAGTTTATATGTTTAAACTACGTTTAAACATATTAAACCATGTTTAAACATATTAAACCAAACCCACCGCATATAATTATTTAGGCCCCATGCCCCATATGCCCAACTAATCCTCCATTTAATCTCCATTGTTCGCACCATCTCCGCTCAATCCAACGATCCAGATGCGATATCGCAATTTCAATAGCACCGAGAATAATCAATTTGAAATTTTCGAAATGGGTGGTTTAACCCTATTCTCTCTCCTCCACGTGACGATAAGAGATTGGATCACAGCCGATCCAAATAAACCACTTACCAGTCCTAACTCGCGCAATAAACCACTTATGGTTTTCTCTTCCCGATGCTAAACTACCTTCCCTCTTACTTGATTTGCAGTTAATGTAGAAGTTGTTTAAAGCTAAAAAATTTATAAAACTACATATACGCTCAGTTTTAAGGTTTTTCTGAGTTTTTCTAAATATTAAACCCTTCCGACAGAAAAAACAAGTGTTTTACACCATTTACATGCCCAAAGAACCATAGATCTATTACAAATTGCTACCAAGACCGCTTGAAGCCTCCAGTATACTTCCAAGGACTTCAACAGCATTCAAGAGCCCTCTGATGCCTCAGAAACCCTGTTTAAAGACCATATACCTGCAAGAACAGGTATTCTTTGGAAAATCAACCTTCCCGTCATTTTAAAAGGAGTTTCCTATGAAATTGATAGCCATAAACCCTGTTTTCCTACAAAAAGACCTGTATTTTCCTTCAAGGAACAGATTTACTGTGAAACCCTGATAAAATTTCCCTTTTGATACTATATATGGTTTTAAAATGAGATTTAATATAGTTTATCCTTTGCAGACCTTAAAGAACTTCTAATTAATTCAAAAACCATTTTGAAAATAATTAGAACCCTCTGTACATGAATCAAACTATTTTTTAAGTCCAATTTATCCAAAAAAAGTAGTGAAACCCATGTTATTTCATTTTCTGAGTTTGTAACAAGTTTGAAGATCAAGTTTGAAACCAAATTGAAAGTTTAAACCAAAAAAAAGCCTAATTGTACCCTTTGCTATTCAAGAAACCTATGTTAAAGCCAGAAATACCTTCTGTAAATAGTTCAAGCTTACAGAAGAGTACAAAAAGCCTAAATACAAAGTTTAAACTTGAAATGTACTCAAATGATGTAGCACAAAAACTCAGATATGGAACAACTCATCGAAAATCATAATCAGCAAAATGACAAGCACCATGTTGAGATTCAACAAGATGATTATCCTAGTGAAAATTAAGCACCTACACTAGGATTGAGCCTTGGGTTATTTTTAGGTGTAAGTCTATTTTTAGAACGAATGAGCGAATTCTATTTATAGCTGAAATATATTTATAGATGTTGAGAAAACTCTATTTATAGATGATGTTATATTTCTAGATGTATGTGCGAATTCTATTGATAGATCACATGTATATTTATAGATCCAGTGGAGACCCAGTTGAGAGATAGGTGAAAGGGACAATTTGACTATCAGTTGTGACATTAGTGTGTGCACTCATGCAACCATGCACACATTGGAGATGCCAATGAGGATTGCGCAGTTAAGGCAAGCAGGATCTCATTCATTCAGGGATTATGATCAGTAGGGATTGCACAGTGGAGGCAGGCTGTGTGGAGGCAATAAATTGGCGCATGTATTCTCCAATTTTTTTATGACAGTGTGAGACAATTGTATATTGTACTGAGAGCTATTAGATTAGGGTTTTGTATGATATTGTTTCATGATCCATGATATATACATAATATATGATAGTGGGGTTTTTAGCTTTATGCTTCCCCAGTAAAAACATTTGTGTTATGTGTGATTGATCTTTCTTCATGTGTTTGCAATTGGCGACCGTGTTTTAAATTTCCGTAAGAATTAGTGTAGAAGCGATTTTGTATTTAACAATGGCACTTAATTGTTAGATCAGCAGAATCCGAGCAATACATAATTGTATTAAAATTTATACCTGGTATCAAAGCTAATAAGATTGCAATTTTGAAGCAGTAGCTGAGTTTGTTGGTGGAAACAATTCAAATTTGTTGCAAGAATTTCTTGGTGTGACAGTTGAGTAAACATCGAAATGGATTTCAATGGCTTGCGGCTAGAGTATACATTCGAGGCAACTTGAACTACATTTCGTGGAAGGACAAGATGGAGGCGGTGGTTTAATAGAATGGCTTGAAGGAATTCATCGATAATGATGTTCCTAAGCCCACTTCAACAAATGCTACATTATTTGATGCATGGAAAAAGAAAGTAGCGAAGGCAAGAAGGATTCATTAAACGCCTTAATCAAACCCTCTGTTGTTGTTTCCTTTGAAATATTGAAGGATACCGACACCACGAGGCACAATCGTACTGTTCCAAGTGCCTTTTTATCGAGAATATCCCATTCTACGTCTATCATAGTCATCGACTTATTTTTTTTTCTGCTCAATGGTAGGTATAGATCTTTATGATATAGATAACCTTCCATCTTCATCTTCCATAGCGGGAAGTTTTGGTCGTTAAATTTCTCGACCCTAAACTTACCATCTTCCGCCATTGCTCCCACTTGAACTAAGAAACCTTCTTTCCTGCGAGTTTATCAGCCAAATAGACCTTTGGCTCTGATACCAGTTGCTATAAAATTATATATTAAAGAGAAATGAAACACATAAAATATGCAGAAAACACAAACATAAGAAATATATAAAACAAGAGAGACATAGATATACATGGTTCACCCAATTTGGGCTACGTCCACCTCGAACAACCAATCCTTCCTTTCTATTATCCAGCAAAATGAAGAGACACAACCTACAGCAGATCCGCTATAATATCCTTTGTTCTCTCTCATAGTATCCCTATCTATTTCTCGCTCTAAGAATAAACATACAATACAAAACCACAATACAATACCCTCATACAAGTGAGGGGTTGCCTTATAGGGCAAAAAACCCTAAACTAAACATAACTTCTATCGTCAGATCATCTGCCTAATGAACGGGCTAGATTAACTAGAAATTACTATACTTTTACAATGCAATTTTACATCTTTTTTTAGCTTCGTGGGCGCTGCCTCCGAAACACCCCGCCAAGGGGGGCTCCATAAACTCGCATCCGCTCCCCCTGGACCCCCCAGGTAGCATAAAATTACGGGCAGCATTGCCTCCCCATTAAGGTACAAGGGTCCAATGCTGTGATACAAAATAAACAAGATAATTAGGCTCCACACCCAACACTATGTACGTGTAGGTTTGTGGTAAGCCAAAACCACTTCACATGTTGTTTGAGAGTCATCCACAGAAAACACAAAGGTTTAATGCTAGATTGTGGTTGTGGGTAAACCAACAAAAACCAAAAATAATGATGATGCAAGGAAAGTTATAAGTAGAGGTACATGCATAAATACATGTGATGGAAGAATGGCTGAATGAACCATGTACACGAAGGACATCCTATTAGACTAGTAGTTATAGTGGCTATTTAGCCATGCATTTGGGTGGATGGTTGTTCCTTTATGTCGATGTCAACATCATAAAAGTATGATGAAAATTCCAGGTTGAATCAGACATAAACAATACTAGTCACAACAATCATGTGTTGCAAAGGAAGACAAGTAAGGTGTCGCAAAGAATATCCATATCCATTAAGGGAGAGTGTTAGAGTTAATGGGAGAAATACATTGCTCCAATGCATTCTTCTATATTATCATAGTTTCAATGTAGTCTTCTAGAGAGTTTCGAAGTTAGGAGTGACTTCGAGTTGCATAGGCATCATTATCGTCTAGGTTGTTGTGGTTGTCTTTTGCATTGATCCCATTACTATAAATATGAGATTCTTGTGTGTTTAAAACATAGATTTGACTTTATAAAATATTGCTATCTTGTTTTTTAATTAATAGATACTTACATTGGTTTTTTTTTTATTAGTATTATTATTTTAAAATGTTGTATGTGAACTTCATATTAAGTATTAAAGGAACAACAACCCTCATGACATCGTTATGAAGCACCTATATATATATGGAACTGCAAACCCACTTCATACCATAATTATGAAGCACCTATTAATTGATAATAATTATGTTACTCATATATATACAATATTGAGAAATATGCATATTGAAATATTTCATTTTTTGATATTCTTTAAATTCCACATATCAACCCATATGAAGAATTGAATTAATTACATGTTTCCTTCAAAATGGATAAAGTTGATAACGCTATGTTAGTTAATATGAACATTGAAATGTTTTATTTATAGTTGACATCGAAAATATTTAGTTATTAATATGCATTTTTTAAAATACCACATGTCAACTAAATACAAAATATGTAGGCTGAATTATTTTTTTACACATAATTATATTATATCTCAATATCAATACTATTTTTATGTGCCAAATGTCAACTCCATATTACTAAAAAAAAAAAAAAAAAAAAAAAAAAAAAAAATAATAATAATAATAATAATAATAATAATAATAAATTTGTTATTTTCAATTAATATATAGATATGAAATTAAAGCAAAAATGGAAGTATTCCCTTTAAAATAAAAATTATGTTCTAAATAGAAAAATAATGTTCCCTATAATAATAATAATAAAATGAATATATTGTAAAGTAATTAGAAGTAAAAAAAATGTGTGAGTAAGATGTTTAAATCTTATAATTTGATTATTGATAAAATATTTTAATACTAATTAATATTGACATATACTTAAATATATGTTAATAATAAAAAAATATTTTAATTTGAGTGTCAACATGCACATGTTATGTAAAATATTTTAATGTCAATTGCTTATACATTATATATTATTTTAAAAAATTTATATATATATCGTGAAAAAACTAAGTTTTTATATTTAAAGCCTTTATTATAGTTAAAACCTTTATTTGGTCCTATATATATTCTATTTAGCATTCAAAAATACAATTTAAACAATAAAATACAATTTGATCCCTTGAAATTCATGTTAAATCCATAGTTAAAATGAATCTATGTTAATGATATTACTATTTTTTAATTTGTTAATATAAACATTATTCTATATTTTTAAATGTAATACTATGACACAACATCTTTCCTTATTAAATTATAGAACTTTGAAAACAATAAATTTATTTAAAAAATTATTCTAAAATATATTTTATATAAAATAATAATATACTATTATATAAAAAAACAAAATTTATTTTAAAAATAAATTTTACATAAAATTACAGTATATTATTATATACGTCACCAAATAGAGAATTTTTTTGTTCCTTTCTTCAAATTCTCAAATTTAACTATTTTAATTATATTAATTTTAATTTAAAAATATTATAATATTTTATGGGATATGTAATTGTTGAGAAATCAAATTGTAATTTAAGTTATTTAACATTGATTTTAAATATAGAAGCCAAATTAACATATTGAGAAACCTTCGAAAATTTTAATTTTTAGATTTTAAACATTAAAATCTACCATTTTAATGTTAATGTTTTTGGCCAGGTTATTTAATTTTAATTTTTCATCAAACCATAGACAAAACTTAATTTAAAAACCTGGCCAAAAACATCAAAACATTTAGAATATTCCGCTTTTCCTTTTCATGTTCCACATAAAGATTTCACGTGGCAACATAGGGAAAGGGGCTGGAGAATTGTTGTAATAGCCTCCTCTATCTGATCCCCTTTCCAAAATAGTACCTATTTGAAACACGTTACAATATTATCATATTGTTTAACTTGAGAGGTGATATATATATATGGAACTGCAAACCTACCTCGTACCATAATTATGAAGCACCTGTTAATGGATAATAATTAGGTCATATATATGTGTGGTATATATATATAAGATATGGAGAAATATGAATATTGAAATATTTAGTTTTTTTTTTATATTTTTTAAATGCTATATGACGAATTGAATTAATTATATGTCTACTTCAAAATGGATAAAGTTGATAAAACACTAGGTTAGTAAATATGAATATTGAAATATATGAATATTAAAATATTTTATCTATGGTTGACATAGAAAATATTTAGTTATTAATATATATTTTAATTAATAGTACCACAACATTTTAATTAGATATATGTTATATAATTTCAAACTTTAAAGTTAAATAATTTTTTAATTTTCTCATTTGTTTTACAAATCTAACAAGTCAGGAAAAGACATTTTATGATAAACTTTGAAAATTTGTAAATATTTTCAGGAAAAAAATACAATGTCTTTCTTTACATGTGCTTGTCATCCTAGACTTCCAAATTGGCATTTAGAAAATCCCTTAGAATTTGAATTGGGAGGATCGAACTCAGCACACCAGAAAATAAGAAAAGAGCGAAGAGAGGAGCTCACAGGATCTTCATGAAGCTAATGTCGCAACTTATCCCATAGCATAACCTTGAGTTGTTGGGGCGTTGAGCACGTTTTTACTCCATCTATGCTCTCGTGCTTCCATTGTTGTGGTGTTTGGGTGTTGCACACGCTCTTACTCCATCCCTGCTCTGGTGCTTCCATTGTTGTAGTGTTGGGGTGTTGCGCATGTTCTTACCCCATCCCTGCTCTGGTGCTTCCATTGTTGTGGTGTTGGGCATGTTTGTACCCCATTCCATCTTCTCTATCAGTCCTTTTGATTTACCGATTATGTAAATTTCCTACGACAACTTCAATTTTTCTGAACCTTGTGTCGATTTCTTGCAATTGTCCACTAATGTGCACCCCACTTTCTCTATGCAAGAACTATTGGTGTACATGCACATAGTTATCCTTAATTAGCTTCAGTTCAACTCTAGTTATTGCATGTGATGTGCACTTGGCTTTATCTAGTTAACTCGAGTGCTTACATGTGTGCACTTGGTTTTAATTAGTTAAGTATTAAAGCTAAAAGGGGAAAGAAGTGTGCACATTAAAAAAAAGACAAAATTACACTTATCTTCGCTAGATTTAATTATCTATAGTTATTGCATGTACAATCAAGCTTAACATAGTTGCTTTATGTATTGATTCTCAAAATAATATCAAGGAATAAAATCTATTCTCAATTTCAATTTTCTTTTTCAATTCTTGCAAGTTTGTAATTATTTTTTAGCTAGATCTATATTTGTGCTCTAATAATTTATGGAAGAACCAACAATGTCTATTAATCACTCACAAGAGCCCACGCAGTTAAACATTAGAGGTAACAAGTTTAGAGCGTATTTGGATCTCGCAAAGAATATTATTTTACATAACCTATTTGAATGAACAACAATAAAAATCAATGAACACCCGCTGGTATGAAATTCAAGATAGTCGCAATATGTTGTGAAAACAACCAAAGACAAGCATTCACAATGAGTAGTTAAAGACAACAAAATCAATGAACACTTATATGAAATTCAAGATGCTAGTTGAAATACGTGGTTAAAAACATGAAATTAAAAAAGATGCTATCTACAATGAGGAGTTAAAGACAATAACAAAAATCAATGAATACCCTGGAAGGAACTAAGACGCTAGCTGTAGTATGTCATTAAAAGCATGAAATTAAAGATGTTATATACAATGAGTAGTTAAACAATGACCCCAAATGGAAAGAGAAAGGAGATAGAAACATGATATTTTTTTAGCCAAGACAGTAGTTACCATGAAGAATGGGACAATGATCTCTGGGATCTACTACATTGGTTGACAATCTATTGTATCACATCGCAAAAAAAAATTGTATCCGTAGTTCACCCGATGATGCAACTTGTCGAGATTGCAGGAATCCCATGAGCCAAACATGGACTCTCTTTAGTTTTATTAAGATAAACATATAATTAATAATCGCATGGAGATTTATCTAAAATTAGAGAGCGAAGTTACAGGAATTTGATTCAAGTCAAGTTAAGCTACAGTCAAATTTATGGTGGTTACATGTCGAAGCTATTTTGTTAGTCACTAGTCGGAAAGTATAAATACCAATTGGTTCATTGTGAATCAATCGAAGTTTGTGTGATCAATAGAAGAGAAAGAACTCATGTTATTGGTGTGTAAATTTCATGTTATTATTTTGCCTTACCTCCACCTTTCCAACAAATCATATCAAAGCGAGGTTACAAAGATCCGCGAGAACATATTAGCAACAATCCATACGAGAGGATAAATGCTTTATTCAACGTTTGGTGCGATAAACACACCGCCATGTTATGCATCGGACGCTACAACGTAGGCGGTGTCGTAAGTACCACGTTACAAGTTAGAAATTTTTGAAGACAGATTTCTCAAATTTTAAAACTTCGCTTCCATCGCTATAAGAAAGCATTATCATGTGTGGGATATTAAGATAGAGACTATGTTAAAGGCTCATGATGTTTGGGATCATGTCCAACTTTGGGTTTTCATTACCTCATAATGGAAGAGAAGAACTAGTCCTCACTAATGCAAGAGAGGAAACTATAAGAAAGACAAAAAGAAGAATGCACAAGTGTTGAAACTTATCCAGAGGAGGACTTAGAAGTGTTCCAAAAAAATTATGATCATGTTTTCAAAGACATGATGGGAGACCTCGAAGACAAGCTACAGAAGAAGGTATGGCTAAATTAAATATTGTTGGTTGCAAAATACCGGGAGAGATTTTTATGTTTGGGAGAAGGAGACAGAGGAACCGGGTCATGATGGTCGTAACCGTGCTTAAAAATTCATGGTGAAGAGTATTAAACAACAGTTGGTTGAGAGAACGCCTTCAAATATTTGTCTACTAAACTTGACGTTGTGGTAGCAAACTACAGAAGGAAGCAAAGTATTTGGAAACACTAATTGTTGATGAATATGGGATCACTTATCTCACAAGAGACAAGGATACAGACAGAAACAAGGATTCTGGCATGAAACTACTTAAAAAAAGTCAAGTTTTATCTTTCCAATAGACAGAGGTCAAGGCATACATAGATCGAGAAGTACTAGATGAGGCCATAAGACATGGTGGCTTTAGGACACATACTAGAAGAGCATGAACATGAAAGTATAAGCAACAACAAAAGCCCAACAATAATCTAAAAGTTGACAAATCAAAGGTGACATGTTATTATTGCAATAAATTTTTTCACTATGCTCGTGATTGCAAAGAAGAGGACACTGATCAAGGAAACCGTAGGAGTTAATATCACTGCAGAATACTAACCCCCATGTTCCTACCTTTCCATACCATCCACAAACCTTTTGATAATGTGGTTGAGCTAGGCAGTTGTCATGTAACCACATGACATGCACACATGTTCTGGTTGAAAATTCTGAATCAATCTATGAAGACAAAGGCAAAGAGTTGAGGACTAACAAGACTCTGGATGTAGATGAAAAGAAGCACAACATTCTCACTACAATAAGGAGACGAAGAAATCCCAGAGATATATTATAACTTGGTCTAAACATAATTTGATAAGTGTTACCATTGATGAGATGGGATACAAAGTTATCTTTTCGTGACAAGAGTGTAAGCGATAATGATGTTTCGGTGAAAGAAAGTGATAGCAAAGGTGCGATGACATGAATGTACTTTTCCACCAATCATGAATTACAGTGATCATGTTAGTTCATTCACATTTGCATGTTCTAATGATTATTTACGATATTTTCAAGTTTGGAGCACTTTCACTTCTAGTTTAACATTAACCAACAAAAAATGAATAAAAGGATGACTTCCATCACACAACCTTCTATACTTCTGGTGTAAGTGTTGGATGTTAAATAAAACGGAAATTTTTCTGAAGGGAGTTTCACACAAAGCAAAGAAACCCTCTGAGCTAGTGTATACAAACTTGTGTCGCACCTATGAGGACATAACACATTGGTGGAAGCGTTAATTCTCACTGGCCCATGATTATAGCAGAAAGACTTGGGTTTAATTTTTGGGCTATAGTTCAAAATATTTTCAAAATTCAAAGAATTCAAAAGCCTTAGTATAAACCAAAGTGATCAACATATCAAGGTATTGAGTACAGATCATGGTGGAGAACATGATTCAAAGGAATTTCATGAGTACTGGCAAAAACATGGAAAACTGTGAAGACATTTTACAAACTAAAATACACACCACAAATGGTTTACTTAGAGGAAGAACATGACAATCATGAACTTGTCAAGGAGCATGTTGAAAGAAAGAAACTTTTCTAATGAGTATTTGAAAAGAAGTTGTACAAGGTTTATGCGATAAACATATCTCTCCTACAAAGTGTGTGATGAAACACCGAAGAAGCATGAAGTAAATATGTCTGCAGCCGTATCTCATTTCATAGTGTTTGCATGTAGTCTATGCACATGTGACCAAGGGGAGCCAAGAGCCAAATTGGATGATAAAAGTGAAAACTCATATTTACCTAGGTTATAGTGAGTAGTCAAAATCTTACAAATCGTATAACCTTATCACCAAGAAGACCACACTAGCAAAGATGTTGTGTTCTAAAGAAAGAGTCATGAACAGAACGTAGAAAAATCAGTTGATGCACAAGTGCCAACGATGGAATAAGCTCATGTAGCGTAGAAGGAGTAACAACATTCACAAGAGCAAACACTGGAAGGACTCCAAGATTTTATGAGAAATATGGATCAAGCAACATCAACAGATCAAGATTCTCCTAGAAATCATTCAAGCGATGAATCAAATGATGGTAAGAAAAATATGACAATTTGGAAAGATATTTATGATGATCGTGATGTTACTCAAACTTCGTATTCTGTATTTACAAACTTTCTTCGTTGAACAAGAAATCGTAGATGAAAATTAAAAGCCATGGATGAAGAAATTGAAGCATAGCAAATGATATATAGATTTGGTTGATTTTCAAAGATAAAAATATCATTGGTTTAAATGTACTAGACAACTTAATGAGAAAGGTGAAATTTATGATTTAAAGCAAGACTTGCAAGCCAAAAGGATTCTCGTAGAACGCAAGAATAGATTTTGGAGGAATGTTTTCCCAATAGCCATATTGGATATTATAAGATAGTTTCTAGCTACAAGAGCTCAGAAAAGGTGAAGTATATCAAAAATGGATGAAAGAAACCTTCTTGAATGAAATTATAAAATAAATTTATGTGCAACAAACTCTAGTTTATGAAGTATGTAAAATACATAAATTTTACAGCGAGTAGTGTTTTTGGACTCAACCAAGCATTCAGAGCTTGGTATAGGAAAATTTATAGTTACATGATCAAGAATGGATTTTACACAACATTGAGCTCACTCGTACACAATGGTAAATGACATGGACATATTTTGATTGTTTGTTTATATGTTGATGATATGATTTATACATGGATTTTCAATTGGATAAATTTAAAATAAAACTAAGATGAAAGAATTTTGAGATGAAAAATCTTTGGTCTCATGAAATATTTTGTTGGCATAGGAGCGATAATCCTAAAGGAATTTTATTTGCCAAATAACATGTTAGAGATTTTTTTCAAAAAAGATTGAAGATGGATAATTGAAAAATTGTCCTTAATTAGCTTAACAACACAAAGTTAAGTAAGGATGATAAAGGATCATATGTCAACTGAATTGTCCGTGTGTTATTATTGGAAGCTCTCATATTCAACTATGTATCACAGGTTACAAGTATATTTGATTTCCATATTTATAGACACTCTAAAAGACAAACATTAGGATGATTTTTTTTTTTGATATACACAGCGGTGAACGAGTTTGTGACACAATGTATTGCAAGAACAAAGAAGAAGGATTTGATTGGCACATGACAATGATTTTGAGGGTAGCTCTGGAAGACAGGGAAGAGCACTTCCATGTGTGTTCCATCGTGGTCCAGTGTATATACGGGTATCAAAGAAATGAATCATTGTGACATTTTTCTTCAAACAGAAGAATATGTAGACAATCAACAACATCTCAAGCAATGTATAGAAGATATTTGATGTAATCAAGCATAAACAACAAGGGTCTACAACAACATATTGTGACAACACCTTTAATGTATTGTATTTATCTAAAAACAATTTACATCAAAAACAACAAGCATATTGATACTAGACATCATTTTATTGTTAACTTTATAATAGAGAATTACTCGCTAATAACATAAAGGTCGAAGATGAAGTTATCAAGACATTTTTGGTAAATTGTCTTAATTTGGAGACAAAAGAAAACTTGTGTATTGTCTTTAAATATTGTCTTTAAGCGGGTGTCTTAAATTAAATCGCCTGTAATTAATTGTCTTAAAATATTGTCTTCATAAAGACAACATATAACACAAGCATTTTTTTTGTTCCTCTAAAGACAATTTACCGTGGTTCTAGAGACAAATTTCATTTATTGTCCTCCACACAATAGTTGAACGCGACATATTGTCTTTATGAGTTAATGTTTTTAATCTTACATATTGTCTCTCCTGGAGACAACATAAAACAATGAACCAAGAAAATATCTCTCCATTAAAATAAATCAACATAAAATATTTAACTGTGACCCTACAATATCATTGAATAATTTATAAGAAAAGTGTTGAATCAAATCACTGAACCTCCTTATATATGTGCCTACTGAGCTAGAAACTCTTCAAAATATTATGTGAGGAGTTAGGAGTCTTTGAAATCAGTATAATAGGCATTGATTTTAAAAATGTTCAATACATAATGCCATAATCATTGGAAAATATATAATCATGCAAGCCCCTATTTTTTAATTTAATAAAAATAATTCAATGGAGTTAGCCTATGATGACCTCGTAGCTTGACTCCACAAAAAACTAATAATAAATAACAACTAGAAACAAATTAAGCTACATAAAGAAAAATTAACTATAATCATCACAAGTTAACATAACCACAAATTTAAAGAGACACCAAATTTTGTTAGTAGGCACTAATCAATATGTACTTATCTAATAAAACAAATTTTCAAATTTAAACTTCAGTCTTGAGTCCATCCGTACACTTGCATGAATTAAGACAACACAGCTAAACAAATAACACTAATTAATCGTGGTAATAAAACCTTTCAACAACAATAAATAAGAATAGTCACTATTTCCCCACAACTAACTTATAATAGGTATCACGTATTTTAGAGTATTAAAGTAATCTTAAATATAAAATATAAGGTCGTATTATACACATGAATCTTAATATAGCAATTACTTTTGTTCATTTTTCCGTATTGCTTGTATCCGCTCCAGACATCGAAGGCAATTTCATTATCTTCGTTAATGGAAATCACAAGATCACTTTATTTTTCACCATACAAGATTTAAAACTTATATCAAAAGGCAAGCTACATAAATAATTTGTTTCATTTAACCACTGCTGGAAGATGGTGGTTTAATCTGTGTTTTCTGATCTTGATGAGGTGTAGAAGCATCTTTCCTCCAAATGAAAATGGGCACCATCATTTCCTCTCAAAGTCATGACTATGTCATACTGATAAAGGACAATGATCTCTTCTAGTGAATGTCATCTATTGTCTTACTGTCAAGAGAATTAATGACCATCTTAATAAAGGAAGTGGAACACAGAACACCTGGTTTTGCTACATCTACACTGTATTTTAGCATGGTTGATATAATTATTCAGATTGTAATAGTGAATGGAACATAGACTATTATGAAACTGAAGGGATCCATCACCAAGGACAACATCCTTGACATATGTCACCACCTCTTTTCATGTGTGATTTCATCCATGTAAAGTTTTCTACCCACACCACATATGGTGGACATGATTGGTAATTGTAAACTGATAGTCTTGTTCACAATTACAGATGTAAACGACAGATGGGAAATCTCACATTTTGTTATTTTCAAAGGTTCCACAACACCGTTCGCTAAAGGATACTTCAGCACCGAAGTCTAAAAATATTCAAAACCCAATCACTTTAAAGAAGAACCCTAATACCCTTAGCTTTCCTAGAAATATTCAGAAGAGCCATCAGAAGCTAGATAATCACGTGACCCAAGGTCAAAAGGACGTACAAGGCAATTTTATGAAGACCCAATGAATCTATTAAAAGGCTCGTATATATCTCAGCGTTCCGAAAGGATGGCGGAAGCCGTATGATTGCGATTCTTGTTGGTATTTTGCAAGGCTACCCTTTTATATATCTGTAATGTGAGCCATCACAAGGTATACACTGCAGTTTATAATGACCCCCTCATCTATCGAAGTAAGAGATGAGCGTGACCTACCTGTTGAAACAGACTTAAGACCTCGATTTGGGTTTAATTATGTGACCATTCAATATTAACCTAGACAGTCTCTTCTAAGACTAAAGAGCACCTTCGGGATCCACCATGAAAGGATCATTGCCTAAAGGAAGTTACCCAAGAACATGGTCATTATAAAGACTCTTAGTGAGCCGCCGTACCATTAAATATTGGCAAAGCAGGAGCATTTCCACCTATTTCTAGACATGGTTCAATAAAGAGGGCACCCCTACTTTATGGCATGACCAATGGATAGATCTCATGTTGAATAGGTTTCCGTGAGCACCGCTTAGCCAAGATGTAAGCATAGTAAAACACATATTAAAATGTAGGTAAGAGGATATAAGAGTTACTGTTTGGTTATTCTTTCAAAATTGGACAACAAATTATTTGTTAAATGGCAAGTGGTAATAAAGACCTCTCGACCTATAGTAATCTCTTCAGACCGTGGCTCTGCAATTGCGTAATCTGGCGGGAGGATTGTTTAAGGCCAAGAGGCCAGTACAAGGCCCTCTTTCAGCCGCAGAGTAAACACTGCGTAAGCGTCAGTTTGAACTGCGTAAAATCTTGAATTACAATGTCTTGAAGGCTACCCTCGACCTATGTAGCAATTTCCTGTGAATTTTTATGGCTTGTATTTGCTAATCTTAAACTGTTATGCACTTTCTTCATGTACACTTGTTTTCATGCTCATACAATGTTGCGAAGGAACTCGAGTATGCAAGATGTGAGAACAAATAACGAAAGCTATGATGGATGTTCAGGATCAAGTTTTACAATAAAAAAATGCTACTGGTGTAGTAGAAAATGCATCAAAATGTTTTATAAAATCAAGATTGTCCACCAAAGAAATCGAATCCTAAGCAAAGTGAGTAAAGCAAACATGCTTATATGGAATCAACACCATCGAACAATATTTGTAATGTGAGATAATATGCAACAGCAACAAACTGCTAATCGTACTGAAATATGGAAAGAAAGCAATATCATATGTTACATTAAGATGGGTAGAATTTTTATCAGATCTGGAAGATATTAAGGTGTTTCAAGTAGAAATTATTGGAGATAAACCCACGCATTGAAAAAATTCGAAAACATGACTTAGGACTTTGGATCAATTTTATACAAGACACCCAAGGATCAATAGGTACTGTCGACAAGCGAAAAGGTGGTTACGCTTATCATTCTATCATTAAGATCAAGAAATTCTTTATTGTTCTCAGCCTTTAACAATAACATTTTGGATCAAATCATGAAAAGGCATTTCTTTAATTAAAGAAAATCAAGCTATATGATGAAGCATGACCATATTCAATAAAGATTTCATGTATTTTTACTTTCCAAATATGCTCTATTTAATCCAATTCAAAATCAATAGATAGATACAAGCCAAAAACTTCAATTTTTGTTTTAAAACTATAAAACATATCATCCAACAGATGGCTGAATTTCATCATAGGTGCCGTATACTTTGACATTCTCCAATGACACAGACTTAAATAAAACAAAGGGAAATGTAGCAGATGAATTCCATTATCAAAACTAAAAGTGTCGTTAACTTATCTATGCTCTAATTAATCAAAGGCACAACTACCTAGCTCATTTACATGTTCACTCATGTTTATGTAGGACCAATAGAAGCAAATCTAAATGAAAGAACACATGTCTCAAGGTCAGGAGATGGGACCCAACTTTGTCGGTGCTTATCCACAATTCACCTTGATTTCGCAACATCAATAGTAACACAATTGTTGTTCTCCATTAATTGTTTCCGTACCTAATATATTCGTGACAGTCAAATTCAGGCTCTCTTATTCCGTGAGAACACACAAAGCACCTCTCGGACCAATCGTAGTGTCTGCCCGCTCTGTCGCTCAAGGATGTGATTGTCCCTTCTTAGCATGAGAATTTCAGTGTCAAAGCCACCGAAATGAATGGCTCGAATATGTCATGAAACCAAACCACGCAATAATAATTCAATGAGTTAACAAGAGCTCGGCTGGGGGCCTAGAGCAAGGAGGTTGGAGAAGAGATGAACTGATAGATGCAGCGATACATATGCTCACTGCTTGCGAAGACCGGTGAAACTATGGAGAAGCTTCTTCACAGTAACGATATCAGCCTGCACCAGATTCACACAAAACAAATCAATCTACTCTAGAGTCTTGTCTCAGTAAGGCATCAAACTATCAAATATTTGGGGAAAAGAATCAAATGTGTGAACAGCTCAAGAGAAATTTTAAATGCAATTGGGAATATATTAACTATTGAAAATGATACTATTAAAAACAATATTTTGCTTTATAACTATTTTGGCAATGTATGTTCGTAAGAACTGGAATTTTTTGAAACAAACAAAGTAAGAGAAAATTTTTATAAAGGTATTTGTCTAAGATCTCAACTTGAAATGACAGAGGACAACGATCTCTTTATGTTATATTATTTTGGCAACGTATGTTCAAAAAAATTAAAAAATGGACATAAACCCACACACAAAGCATACCCGTATTTACACATATGACAACAAATCGTATATACATCTTGAATATCTATATTTAATATATGTATCATCAAAATTGAAGTGTTTTGACAATACAATAAAGACAATCGGTTTACTGCTTCATCTTTTTACAAGTCAAAAAATCAAGTAAATGGTATGTACCCTAAGCAATAGAAAATATTTTCACATAAACCTGATACTGTAAGCTGCAAAAATAAAAAGTAACCAATTATCGTTATCTTACCACAGAACAAGAACTATACGAAATACCATTAGAATAAATCATACCTAAAGAGATACTGCTGGAGAAGCACACACTTAACAACCGGAGGGCTCAAGCCAAAATTAAATAAACAAAATGTATTAGCAGCTTAGAAAATGAAACAATAGACAAATTTTACACAAAGACTACGAAAAGCAAACCAAATAGAAGATGACACAAATTAGACCGGTAATCCATTAATCATTACAAGACTTCTAATGAAGATATCAACAATAGGAAATATTATATATCCGTACAATACTCCCAATCATAGTTTTAATACTTAACTGTTCGAACCGGACACCTATCACAGACCAATGGACTCACTTAAAAAACACACAAAAATAATTAAAATTTTAATGAAAAATACTTTTAAGATTCCAACTTACCAGAGACAAAATCACAAAGTTTGTCTATCTTTAGGCTATGTCACAATACAACAATGGTACTATGAAATACATACCAGCAACATAACAGATAAATGATATGTCTCCGAATGGCATTTAGAGTCCAAACCAACAAGCCATCGGGCTGGCCCATCAAACTTGTCCTAATCTCTTCATCAACAACTTGTGGTTTACATCTTTACTTAGTATTAACAGAAACCAATCACTTGCACTCAAATATTTCAACATATGTTGCTTCCATGTATCGTAGTTCTTACCAAGAAATCTTTGGGTAAATTACAACGTGATGTTAAGTCAATAGGTGATCCTTACACAACAGAATATAAAACAAAGAACAAATCAGAACAACCTTCATCAATTTTTATTTTTATTTTTATTTTTGGTATTCTGCCGGGTAGGAATCAGACATGTACATGTATGCAGAAAGACACCCAAAGTCTTGGTAATTTGAGAGAGACTAGAGGAGCCATAAAAGATAGGTTTTTTTGAATCCATTTTAAATAGTGATTGGACAAGATTGTAATCGTAAATTGATAGTCTTGCCCACAATATGGATGTAAACAAGACAGATGTAAACTGCTATCCGATCTTTTCAAAGGTTCCACAACACTGCTCTGGCTAAAGGAGCCTACCCCCCCCAAGTCTAAAAATAGCCACCAACCAATTTAAAGTAGAAGAATCCCATCGATTATTTTTCTTCCTAGAAGTATGTTGCTCATCGTAAGCTAGATAATCACGGCCTATGTCATCAAAAGGACACAAGGAATTCTCAAGGGTAAGACCCATTGAATCTATTATGTCAGACATATCCCCCCTATTTGAAAGGATGGACAAGCCGATGATCATGACCTTGGTTATACTTAGTGGGTCACCTTTATATATCCAACAGAGCTATTGTCAAGGCACACAATTGCAGCCACAATGACCTCTATCTATCGAAGCAAGAGGACGGCACCCAGCCTTGTTGAAATCCACTTTAAGACCTCGATTGGGTTTGTCGCCGATCATTCATTGAATCGAGTCGTGAAATCGAAGACCGGAAGAGCACTGGGATCCACTACGAAAGTTGACCGTCGTTTCACAGCAGCTACTCTAAGAACATGGCTTATTATGAAGACTCTTAGTGAGTCACTACCATTAAATATTGCAGCAAAAGTATTTCCACCTATTTTCTATATGGTTCAATAGAGGGCATCACTTTATGGCACATGACCTAATGGATAGATCTAATGTTGAATAGGTTTCGGTGAGCACGACGAAGATACATAGGAAAACACAGAAAACGAGGTTGGGAGGACATAAGAGTTATTGGGTTATTCTTCAAATTGGACAACAAATTATTTTTGAAGCCATCCGTGGTAATAAAGACCTCCCACCTATAGCAATTCTTCGTATCCGTGTGGTTTGAATTTCAACTATGAGGATTGTTTAAGGAAGGCGAGAGGCCTAGTATAAGGCCCTCTTCTAGCCGCAGGCGCATTATGTAAGCAGCTGAAATTTGAATCGTGCGTAATCTTGAATTACAATCACCTTGAAGGCCACTTTGACCTCGTGCGCCTGTGTGCTTTCTTAAAGGCTTGACCAGCAACTAAAAGATATTATGCACTTTCTTCATGTACTTCCGTTTTCATGCTCATAAGGATTGTTACAAGGAAATCGAGTAATATGGAGAACAAATAGCAAAAGCCATGATGTGATGTTCGTGATCAAGTTTTACGTAAAAAAATGCTACATTGGTAGTAGAAATGCAATTAAACAAGCGAAGAAATCGAAGATTTTCTAGTATCCAAGAAACTTGAAATTTTAAGCAAGTGAGGTGCCAAATATAGCTTAGTATAATCAAACAAATTATTTGGAATTGTATTTGTAATGGAGATAAATCGTTAAACAGCAATGTCCACAATAATAACTAGTACCAAGAAACATGAAAGAAAGCAATCTCATATGTTACATTAAGATGGGTATAAAAATTTTACTTCTATTCAAACACATTAAGGTGTTTCAAGTATAGCCTGCTGAGATAATCTAATGTATTAGAAAATTGAAAACACATTGAGGATCAGACCACCTTATACAGACACCCAAGGATCAATAGGTGTGTACCCAATGACAATAGAAAAGGTGGTTACAGCTTATCATCTCCATCAATAAGACCGTTAAAAACTTTTTTATTGTTCTCACTAACAAAGAAGAATCTTATCAAATTATTAAAAGTATTCCTTTAATCAAAGCAAATCAAGTTTACATGGATGTGAAGCCGCTAATGATATTCAATAAATATTTCATGTACTTTACTTTCCAAAGTCATTTTCATTTAATCTTAATTCGAAACCTAGTTAGATAGATGCTTTGTTCAAAAACTGCATTTCGGTTTTTAAAATTATGGGTGCAACATATCATCCAATAGGATGCAAAAACCTCATCATAGGGGTGTCGCACTCTGACATTCTCCAATGACAAAGAATTTTGCAAAACAAAAGGGTAAATGCATAGATGAATTCCCATTATCAAAAACCAACAAAATTATCGATTTACCCCAGCTCACTAATTCTGCTTAAAATCACCTAGTTTGCCCATATGTTTATCTTGTTGCTCATGTAGGACCTCGAAAAAGAGACGCAAAATTCAAATGAAAGAAATACCCGTTCGCTGGTAAGGGTGGAGATGTGTCCAACTGTCATGTTTTCTATCCACAATCCATCTTGATTTTAGAACATCAAGAGCAATATAACGCGTTTCGCTGATTGTTTTAGACCCTAATATATTCGTGATAGTCAAATTTGGTGGGCCCTTTATTTCGTATAAATTTCGATTATACACTGACCGACCGGAGAACCAAATGATCCGTTTTTCTCAAGGATGTGATTACCAAAGGAGAATTTCTAGCAAATAAAGAGCCATCGAAATAATGTTCGGAATATGCTATGAAAACTGGAAACCACGAACATAATTCAATGAGTTAACAGAGCTCTCAAGCAAATGATGTTGAGGTTGGGATACATGGAATTACAAGGCAAATATGTTATGAGCAAACACTGCTTGTAGATCGCACCCATGGAGAAGCTTTCTTGTTGGTAAATGCATTGCACTCGTTACCAGGGATTCACACAAAACAAATCAATCGCTTTAGAGTCTCTATCCTAGGTATATACTCTCAGACCAACCATCAAATATTTGGGAGAATCAAATTTCCAAGGCAAATGGTAATTTTGCAATGAATTTTAAATTATATTAATCAGAAATGATGTTATTAGTAAAAAACAATTCCTTTTGTTTTATAATTATTTTGGCAATGTATGTTCAAAGAATCAAATTTTAAAACAAGAAGAGGAATTTTGCAAATATATTTGGCTTCCGTATCTCAATTGAAAATGACAGTAGGACACAACTTTCATTTTATATTATTTTTGGCAACATATGTTCAAGAACAAAAATGGACACAAACCCACACACAAGCATACCGTATTTTCACAAGGAGCAACCATATGACAACAAATCAGACATAACACCCTTAATATCTATATTTAACATGTATCATCAAAACCTAAGTGTTTTAAGGAACACAATAAAACAATCGTCTATCATTTCATCTTTTTTTATGAACAAAAAATCACAATGGTATCTACCCTAAGCAATATGTTACTTTGGCACAAACCTGAGTCGGTTTCTAAAAATAAAAAGGAACTAATTATTTCACATTCTACTATAGAAAAAGAACCATACTAAACACTACTAGAATAAATGACCCAAGAGATACTGTTGAGAAGTGCTACACACTGGTGAACAACTGGAGGGTTGTTCAACTCAAATAAATAAAATGCATTAGGCAGCTTTTTAGGAATGAAAACAATAGACAAATTTTATTGAAGATGAAGCGAAAAGAAACCAAAATAGAAGATGACACAAATGACTGGCAATCCATTAATCAATACACAAGACTTCTAATGAAGATATCAACAAAATATTATATCAAGTTACAACACTTAAACTTGCGTTAATACTTGAAATCGGGTCTTTTGAACTGACACTCATCAAATTAGACTCAATGGACCACTTTTTAAAACACATAAAAATAATTAAAATTTTAATGAAAAAACTTTAAGATTCCAACTACCAGAGACAAAATTGCAAAGTTTGTTCATCTTTATATCACATGTTGTGTGAACATGTTTTAAATGGTACCAAGTATACATACCAAAGAACATAACACACAAATGATAAGTCTCTCAACGAAGCCTTAGAGTCCGTAAAGCAACCAAGCTGCAAGCCATCGAAGTACCATTTAAATTGTCCTAACTTACCAACAACTTGTGGTTTATATCTTTACTTAGGATAACAGCAAAATCAATCACTTGTACCCAAATTATTCTCATATGTTGTTTCATATTTTAATTTCATCACAAATCCTATAAATTAAGGTCAGATGTTTCATTAGTGATCTTTACAAAGAATATAAAACATGAACAAATCACAACTTCATCGAATTTCTATTTTTATTTTTATTTTTTATATTCGTCGGTAGGGAATTAGAGAGGCATATGTATGCGTGTACAAGACAATTCTGTGTCTTGGTAGATTTGAGAGAGACTAGAGGAGCTAAAAAAGATAGCTCTTTGGCATCCATTTTAAATAGTGATTGGATAAGACAACAAAGAGTCTTAGCATGTTAGTAGAGCATCGAGAGGAGTTCTTAGGTTGTCTTGTCACATTAAAAGCTATATATCTCAAGTCAACTTTCAACCCACATCAAGGCCTAAGAATCGACGGCCAAGAAAGACATTCATATAACAAAGGACTATGTGCCTTAAGAAAGGAAACAAAAGGCAAACATTTTTGCAGTATTTCATTTTTGAAAACTCGAAGTATCCGACATACAACGATTAGAAGTTGGGTGCTCTTATCTTTAATTTGGATGCAAGGTGACTTCCTAAATGTGGGCTCTGCGCTGTTTTTTATCGAGGCTTGGTACAGTCAGAGGATTCTAATATCATGATTCAACGTATAGCAGCTTCCAAGGTCATGAGTCACCTATACGTGAGGACTATTTTTCCGAAATCAAAAGGTGGTGGCACCAAACTGTGTTTTCCGTGTAGTATTTATAAAGAATAACAACTTTTCTATCGGTAAGGCATAACAAGGCTGTCTTTAATTGAGTGAATACACAATTTAGTGGCTTTCGTGATTTTTTAACTCACTCAAAGTTAAAGATACCCTCTCGAAATGTACCTGATTAATTATGCTATTTCGTTAATGGATACCATAATTTAGGATGAAGAAGACCGTACAGAAAATCATCAATGCTATCCGATAACATGATCCCAAGAGTTTCCAAACCATTTATGTATAACCTACAATTCTACTTTGGCATTAAGGGTCCTCAATGTGTTTTTTTCAATAGCTTGATTTAAGAGTTCCCAAATTCATTTTTGGTTTATAACCTTTACTCTTGAAGCCCATAATACAAATTCTCACCGTCTTTCAATAGTCTAGATTTATAACTATGTCACTAAAATACACATTATATCGACCATATAAAAGAGAGTTGTTTTTAAAAAATCATTTTTTTGTTCAACTCCTTACTTCTCAGCCATGGCCTTACAAGTTGTGTTCACAACCTTCTACTTCCACATGGCAAATTGTGTATTTTATATATGTGCATAAATATTTTGAGGCCATCTACATTTATCATCAATTTCATTTATATCACCGAGTTGGTTTATTTATGTCCGTGGTACTTGCAGATGGTCCGTAATAGCCTCAGCTACTGTGAGAACAGACAACGAGACCGGGCACTTGGAATACCTATTTGACAGCCACAAGGAAGATGGCCCCGATCCCTCAACCCATGCACCCAAATCAGAAGTCAGTCCTGTTGCTCTGTCAGGGTACAATGCCTGACCACGAGGCACACAAAGCACAATGGGGAAAATGCAAGACTTGAAGCAAAGCTTGTCTTTTCTAGAGAATCACCCATCATGCCTTGAAATTATTCAAGCACCCACCAGAAGACACATACAGAAGAAATGCCAAGAACAACTCACCCAACGATTTTTTTCTTGAAGATATGGAATTCGATGTGTGTCTTTGTGAAGGAATCTAACACCAGGGATAACCAAGAGTTGTGGAAAATTCATACTGTGTTTGATAAAACTAACGAAATGGACTAGGACACAACTGTGTTCCTCATCTTCCAAATTCCAAAGACACCCGTATCCTTCCGCCCGCCTTCCCCTCGTTTACGTTTTCTACCCCAAATCACTGGAGAGTCTCGAACTCAAATGATAAAGATACAGATAATGGCCCCAACACCGGGTAACTCGCACCGCCTGACTGCGCAACTAACTTTTCCCCATTCATAAATTTGCTCTGTCGATCAAGGAAGGGCTAGTTGATGGCAAAGGCATACTTTATAGCCCTCTCAAAGGTTTAAACCCTCTCAAGCTCTACCACCACCATTTTTTTCACTTTTTTAGGAACCTCGGAATGAGGCTTCTTAATTGGGTCTTGCTTTTGGTATTGTGAACAAGATCAATTCAAGGTATATCGGAGTGTGAGGGTTATCGTCAGAGAAAACGCTCTCGAAGAAAGTTTTGGGTAATAGTGAACACACTGGCGCAGGGTTGGGATTATGATTTTTGCCACAGTAGAACAAGACTCTCTTATTGGGGAAAGGTTGTTACATATCAAAGGAGGCGGAGGAGAATGAAGTAGTCGACATTTTCTATTGAATGACTCATAGACCTCTTCTCGAACATCATTTTTGTATTGTACTGAATTCACAATGTACATGTTAAAATTCGTTGACATTAATTAAAACAGGAATTCAAAACAAGCAGGGGAGAAAGGATATGTCTGCCTGGAGGCAGCCTGAGCAATGCACCAGCTATTTTAATGCTTAAACCCAATGTCTTTGCTTCTTTGGAGTCTTTGTCCTTGCTACTTAGCATCGCATCATGCAAGAGAGTGATTTTCGTCCTGCTTCTGGCGAAGCAACGTTCGTTTTTTGTGCCATGGTCTTCCAACAATAATCCTTCAGTGAAAAAATGTGCTTCATTTGTGCGTATGACACTGACCCCACAAATTTAGTTTAGGTTTATTATTAGTTGATGATACAATAGAATTGAAGCATTTATCAAAGAAATTGGTCTTTGCTTAGAAAGAACCCTAAATCTCAAAGCATCGGTCGGTCGACCTCGAAGAAAGGATTAGTACCCATGCTATGTCTTCAGTTATGAATACTTGAGACAAAGTAGGAGAAAAAAGAAATGAACAAGAAAGTTAAACCAGACATACATTTGTAACAACAGCCCACTGGGGACATATGTTATTAAGCTACTAATTGTCTTGATTAAGCAACTGGATATAAATTTTCCTATGGAATTAAAACTCACAAGATTGCATCTCAGAAACCTAAAACTCAACAATATTGCATACCCAGATACCTATTCGGGAAATGTAGAAAATCATGTATAATCAACTCATGTGAGTATTATTATCATTTGACCGGTTTTCAATCCTCCTTGCTACACACGACGAGGTGGAAATGAAATTAATGAAAACTTAAAACTTTACGATTATCATAGTTATTATTATAAAAATATTATCGATTATTAATAATCGTTTTTATAAAATATTATTTGATTAATAACAAATGTTTTTTAACCTTGTTAAAGTTATTAACAACTAGACTTTAATATTATTAAAGGTTACAATATGGTTCAATGTTTTCTTAAGGGACCGATTAGTTTTAGAGATAATGTTATTATAAGCGATAAATGGAGAGGCACGTTACGCCCATATGGTTTGCGATGTGGCCTTAGGTTAGTGACTGGGATGTGACATGTTGGTAAATATGGTGGAGTAGGGTACTGGGGGCATGAGTTGCATTGAAAACTCGAAAGTTAAAATCAACCAAGTGTGAAAACATTTGGCCTTGAACTCAATTATGAATGAAAAAGGGTTTTAGTCAGCTCGAAGTTTACCTCCAAAATTTCCTTGGGAGTTTACCCAATGAGTAGTTCATTCAGAGAATCATTATTCCCAGCTCATGGAAAACACCACCGAGAAATGGTGAGGGAGGCGGCTGACAATGCATATTGATGGGAATGATGATGTTAATTGATGATGCTAGTAGAGAATGTAAGGAAGAAGTTAGAAAACAAAACATGGACCCAAAATAGGTGTCATGCAATGACATAGTTGTGCTACATGGAAAAGAAGATGGTGACCATGTGAAAGGTTTTCTTATATAAAAAATTCATTTAAGTGATAGAGGCCTTTATTTTAGACCCAATGTAGTATTTAAAATTTATTTTTGTTGGAAGAAGTATAGAAATACTGAAGAAGTTCCATAAAACTTTGAGGAATATTTGCCTCCTCCATCGACAAGTAACAGAAGGACTTTAAGGAGATGGTGACATCAACCAGGAGGAAAGGTCAATTAAAAGAGTCAACAGTTAGTGACATCAACATGATGTCATACAACTGAAAAATCAATTAAGTGGAAGTGAATATAGTCATATCTTCTAGGAATATTTTCTGGATGTGTTTTACAAACCAACCATAAAAGAATTCAATGGATGATTTTTGATGGGTGAAGGACATTGTTGATGCTGTACCAATAAGAACTAAGTGAGGAAAGGCATGGATAATATTTATGGCCTTATTAGTAAAGTGAACAATGGTATTTAACAGACACCGAGGAAAGACAAGGGGAAACATTATGACTATCCAGAAACCAAGATCCATGAAGTTTAAGCTCAAAGGGATAGTTCCACTCTAAGCTACTATATGAAGTGATTGTAATTTTACCTAGAGGACGTGGAGTGGGGACTAACTATTTTGTGAACTGTATAAAGTCATCTTTCGGGATTGAGAAAGTAGGCCCCCCGAACAAGCATAGGTTTTTTAGATACATAGGATCCAAATGATTGCCTCATCGAACAGATCTATACCTTGTGGAGAAAGAGGTCTTCTCTGCTAAATTCCACGTGTATGAGAAGAGAATTTTAGAATAATTATGGATACTAGGGAGGGGACTTTAACATGATAACGCTCCCTTCAAGAGAAGAAAAGGAAGAATTTGGCCGACATGACCCAGATATGGATATGTTTAGGGATGCAATATCGTGAGTTTTGTGCCCAGGACGACAAACCAACAACAAAACCTTCAATTAAACAACTTAGAGATGTCAAACCGAGATTGTGTCCAGACTGGACTTGTTCTTGGTCCTGGAAATGGTGCTACCAGAGACATATACATGGGAAACTCATCTTCTCTTTTTGAATGGGCTCGGAACATTGGTCGTAAGACCGGAAATCGTACCGAAACAGGGACCAATAACAACCCCTTTAGATTTGAATCACGGAAGTTCCAGACCCTAACCTATTCGGGCAACTCGAAGAATGGTAGAAGAACAACGGAGTGGTGGGAAGAAATCCTATGTAATAATATCTCCAACTCAAGCTAAAAGAGATTTGCTAAAGGATCACAAGTGAACAAAGATGACTTTGGCAACATTCAAAAAGACATGATGGTTGAAGAACAAGACAGAGATTGTACAACCCAAATTATCGGCAGGGTTAATCAAATTAAGAAAAGAAGAGGGCAATGGCAATGCAACTAGAAGAACATCAAAACATGAGGAGATACTTCCGGAAGCAACAACATGGAGTCAACTAGTGAGGGAAGGAGAGAAGAACATACGCTTTCCATAAAGCAATGGTCCAACACAGAGTAATACAACAAGATCTTCTCACCGAAAAATGAGTCAAGACAAAATAGCATGTCATGAGACAAGGAAGAACTAGTTGTATATCACTTTAGGGATTAAAAATTCAAATCTAATTAGACTTGAGAAGGAATTCACTACCTTTTTTGGAAGGCCCTCGCGGGAGGACGAACCCTTTGTTTGTGTTGTTGTCCGCTTCCTTGCTTGAACCTCCAAGTATGTGGTGTTCAGGTGGCAAGGAGAAGTTCACAGCATGTCCTTCGAACTCCTCGAAGGCTCTTGCTTAGGATAAATTCTCAATGTGGACTTATGATTACAAGCTTGGGGGCTTAGGGGTTAGGGATTTAGGCACTATTAGGGGTTAGGTGAATAATGAGTTAGTGGTTAAGGGATTAGGATTAGGGGTTAGGGGTTAGGGGATTGTGAACAATTAAGAATTTTAGGTTAGCCGGGCGGGATTAAGCATTAATGATTTGCGGCTTAGGGGTTAACGGTTAGGCTTAGGTGTTAGTAACAGTTTAAGGTTTAGAGGCTTAGGTTTAGGGGTTAAATGGGTTAAGCGTTCTGGGGCTTAGGGTTAAGTGTGGTTGTGGTTGGGAAATTAGGGTTTAAGGGTTAGGGGTTATGAAGCCTAGAGGTTTAGGGCCTAGGGGGTTAAACGTGCTAGGGCTTAGAGGCATATGGTTAAATGGGTTAGGAGGCTGGGAATTAGGTTTAAGGGGTTATGGGTTACGTTGTTAGGGGGGCAATGTGGTTAGTCGGTTTAGAGGTTTAAAGGGTTACAGGATTTAGCATTTAAGGATTAGGCTAGGGGTTAATGGGGTTAGGCTTAGGGGGTTAAATGGGTTAGGCTCAGGCTTAGGGTTTAAATTGGTTAAGGGTTGGGAATTAGGGTTTATAATAGTTAAGGTTTAGAGGTTAAGGTTTAGAGGTTTAGGGTTTAGGGTAATGAAATGGGTTAGAGTTTTAGAGGTATACAATAGGGGATTTAGACAGCCAATGATTTTAGGGCTAGGGTTAATGTGTTGGGGGTTTAGAAGTTAAATGGGGTTAGGGGTTTAGGGGGTATGCAAGAACAAATTAGGCCTACAAGTAAGGGTTAGAGGTTCAGGTTTAGGGGTTAAATGGGTTAGGGTTTAGAGCCTCTCTATCCATATTTACTTAATTTCATGATTAATTAGGCATTTTTAATGTCATCACAATTAGGATTAAGTTACAATAAAATCAAGGATCAACTAAAGATCTATTTTCTCCATCTCGCCTAAAACCCGTCCTTGCACTCCCTTCTTTAGCCAAGGTAACCCTTCCCTATATTCACATAAAGCATTGACCAATTTTCTAGAATTATATCTAAAATGAACATCAAAACCTTATTTAAACCCCATCGACTCCTAAATAAGGAAGCTCGTAATCTCAAGATTTTGTGGCCTTAGTCAAAATTACCTCCTCTTACCCACCAGCAATTTATTGATGACATTATGCTCTTTGTCATGTCTCGTTAACAAGAAAAAACATTAAAGATATACTCCAGGTGTTTATAAGCCTACATCCGTACACAATGAAAATCATATCTTCTTCTTTAATAACAAGGCTAGAAATATCAAAACATTTATGGTGAGAGTGTTAGGGCTCATAACAAATATCTTCCCCACCAAATACTTGGGCATGCCTTTAAGTTGAAAACTTCCTCTCGAAAATTTTCATGAGTGATTTTTATCCACAAAAAATTCAAAGCAAGCTCAACAATTGGATTTTTAGAGCCCTAACATGGCCCCCGCACCATCCTTCTTAACCTGTCCCACAAATTCATCCCCATTTACCACCGTTCCAGAATGGACAAGCACCAACAATTTGCAGCAAAATGGGAGGAAATATTCAAGAAATTACTTTGGGAGGGGCCCAACAGCTTGTACTGCCCTTGGTAGCATGGGGTAGGGTTTAACCTCATCAAACCTAATATGAAGGACTAGGCTCTTGCAGACCTATTTATTCTCAAATTGTGTATTGGGGATAAAATTATGGTGGATATGGGTATATGAGAATGGGATTGTGGAAGCATATATGGATGAGGAACACGATATGCCCAACCTATACAAAGGATATATTTTAAGATACCAAGACCCCTAAAGGACGACTATCTAGAATTCAGCACCTCAAAAACAGAGATCTTATCAGAAAGCATTTATTCTGGGAAATAATGAATGGAAAAACAAATTTCTTTAGAATGAATCTCTAGTAATAATAGGGGAAAATTATTCCCTAAATAAGAGCGAGTGAATGGTTCACTATGAAATGAACACCAATTATAAAACGGTAAACTAACATCGGAGGGAAGACACTATTATCGTGGTGATGGAGAAGATGAAAACATGATAGATTGGCCAAATGTGACAAATTCAAATCAATGGACACATTGAAGGAGCTAGAATTTATGAAGTATCACCTCTTATAAGCATTTTACATATTGATATGGGGTTATGCTAAGAAAGGATTATTTACAACAAGGAATCTATATGACAAAAGCAAGATAAAGACAGAATCAACATCAAAACTAGAGGAAATTTGGGGAGGGAAGTGTGGTCGAAGGTGACTCTGGCCAGAAACTTTAAGTTGGGAAACACTTTCATGTAGGATGGTCAGAATTTGGGTGAAATTTTAATTTCCCGCTCCCAGAAAATAGTCAATCGAATTTTCTCAACTAAAGAAAGTTTTTAAACTCTCGCTCAAATATATTTTTAATGTTTCGGCCTTAGAGTTTGATTGGGCTGACCGGATAAACATTTCGTACGAGACTTACATTTTTTCGCCATCCGGTAGAGTTTTATTGATATAAACTCTCGGGTAAAACTCTCATCCCAGAGTTTACAAAACTCTCGTCCTAGAGTTTATAAAAACTTATCCCAGAGTTATAAAATTTCCCGTTCCCAGACATAGATGGACAACAACATGGTGGGATCACAAGGTTATGGGGTGACGAAGGAATCCACAAGAAAGGTGGAGGGAACCCTAGCCACAAATCTCTACATTAATATAGCTCATGGTGGTTAATTCACAATGCAATTTAGTAATTGGTATGGATCCAAAGGTTTTGGAGATGCCAAGAAAGTAATACAAGATGGTCGTGTCACATAATATTACTTTTAAGAATTTTCAAGGCTTTTTGGAGATGCTAGACAAGCAACATAATATGGCCAAACCCCCGACCCCATTGTCTCCGCCCAATGTAGGTTTTCAGAGATGCCGTACAAGCAACAGAAGTCACAAGTCGACTCCCATTGTCTCCGCCCCCAACAACATATGTTGAAGTGCACAACCCCGACCCCGTTGTCCTCGCCCAACAAATATGTTGAAGCAAAGCTCAATTGACTAAACGAAACATTGCAATTCACAATGACACAACACTTAATCAAACTAATATACGAGATTCCTAGTTTCAAAACTCTCGCCCTTCAATTTCGAAATTCTTCGTTCGGGTTCTCGAGCTTGGTATCCATGACCCATATTTTCTTCAGAAATGACGTCGTGATATTCACCGAAATCAGGCACCAATTCCACAATCCCAATCACTAAACCCCGCAGCCTTTGAAGTTTCTTTTACTCGATACTCGTACACAAACTAAAACCCAAACTCAAAATTTGATTCGGCGGAAGCTCGCTACACCAGTTAGCCCTCAAATCAAAAGGGATTTAACGTGATTGGGCATCACAGACATAAAAACGATGGTTTCGCGGGATTTTTGGCCTGTTGCCTACGTTTTAAGGAGGCGGTAAAACATGCCTCCTCGATGTGAGTTGAGATTTGGGTTGTTGCACATATACTTCAAAGAATACAGAAGGTGATGAATCAAAGCATCAAGGCTAGGGGACAGTGATTCCGAGCCAGATATAACCACACCTTCACCTATGATGGTGGGTTGTTTTGTTAGGTCAATTTGCTCGCTCGTATAAGAGTGTGTGATGGTGAGCCGCAAGAAGTAGTTCTAGGTGTCTCTTAGAGGAGGGAGAAGCATGGAATGAGTGCTAGGTGGCAAGTCGTTATAGTGTCATGACATGCATCTAAGATGCTAAAGCAAGGTGTGCCAACATGCGCTAGGAAGTGTTAGACTGCTGTGTGGAAACACAAGGGGAGCATTTACGTTGAATTGCTAACATATATGGCTAGGAGCATTTAAAAAATGTAAGGCTAATTTGACTTCATAGAAAAGAAACCATGCATACATGGCTAAAGCGATTGCACCGCGGGAGTTTAAGAAGAGGCTCACACGCAAGATGTGGGAACAAAGGTTTATTTTCTAAAATAGTATGATGCATAGAGAGGCTTAAAATAAAAAGGATTGTGCAGAGCAAAATAGCAAAAGGCCCTGCCAAGGCATCGCTTTCCTAGGCTAGATTAGAGCCTAGCCATCCTCCAATTTTTTGAAATAAAATATGATGGTAACTTACATAAATTGATGCTCCTGAATTATCACACCAAGAGGGGAACCTTGATGCCCTTGACTTGAGGATTTTCGAAGGTTTGCACTTTGTAGTTCATCATTCGGAAACCTATTATCTTAACTATAAATGATCATTGGATGAGCCTTTACCACGGGATATCTCCCAAAACCTAGTCTCTTATAGTATTTCCCTAAACCCTAGACTATCTTTCTCTAGCCTTTTGGAGAGTCTCTTTGTTTCCAGCAGGGAACATATTATCTAATCTCTTTCTTGAATGGGCATTGGAAATCACATCGTGCATCATTATTGGTCTCATCATCTATAATTTCTACAACAGACTCCTCTCATCATGAAAGTTCATAAAGACAGGGAATGTAGTCAGAGGTGACAATGGGTCCTGTTCCATTGTTCCACTTGATCTAGTAGTAGTCCCTTTGGAACCCCTCCTATGACCTCACAAATTAAGCGCTATAAAATTTTTCAAAAAAAAAGTATAAAGCAAGATGGCTCATTTGCATTAATAAATTTAGGCTTGTGCAAAATTTTTTTACACAAAAGAAGGGGTCTTTTTATGAGAATAATTTTTTCCCCCATAGCAAAATGGGAGTACCATGGACATTCTTTATTCTAGAAACTCAAAAGTTGGAAATTCCGTCAAATGGATGTAAAACCGTTTCTTGAATGGAGATATGAAAGAGAATGTTTTTGTGTCTCAACCGTAAGGATTTTTTGTAATAGAACATAAAGTATGCAAGCGGTAAAATCCTCTTTGCATGGGCCCCAAGAAAGCCACCTGTTACCACCGTACAATACAAGTTATAAATAAAGCTTGCGGGGTTAGAGGCTTAGGTTTAGGAACAATGTGTTAGTGGTTAAGGGTTAGGGATTAGGGCCTAAGGGTTAGGGATTTAGTAACACGTAGGGTTAAAGGCAATGAGTTAATATTAAAGGGACTAGGGATCTTAATAGGGAACAATGAGTTAGTGGTTATGGGTTATGGATTTGGGGGGTTATGGGTTAGGGGATTTAGGCGCATTTAGGGTTAGGGGAATAATGAGTTAGTGGTTAAGGATTAGGGATTGGGGCTGGAGGTTAGGGGATTTAGTGGGCCAGCTTAGGGTTAGTGAATAATGAGCTAGTGTTAAAGGATTAGGGATTAGGGATTAGGGGATTTAGTTATGATTTTAGGGTTGTGGTGAGGGGTTGGGGTCGGTTATCACATGCGACAATTTAGGGTAAGGGATTAAGGGTTAGAAATTTAGGTGTTAAGGTTTACGTTTACGTTTAGAGGTTAGGGTTTTGGGGTTAAACAAGTTAGGCTTTAGGGGTTTAGGGGTTCATACGGTTAGGGGTTGGGAATTAGGGCTTAAGGTTAAGGGTTAGACATTTAGGGTTTACATGCAATAAATGGGGTTTAGGGGTTTAGAGTGTTTAGGGGGTTAGGGGATTTAGGCAGCTAAGGACTAGGGTTAGGGTTAAGGGGTTAAGGTGTTGTGTTGACAAGGATGTTTAGGCTATTAAATCGGTTAAGGAAGCCCAGCGTTTAGGGTTAGGGACGAGCAACAAGGATTTTAGCGGTTAGGGGTTAGGGGTTAGGTTTTGGGGGTTAAACAAGTTAGGCTTAGTTTACAAGCAGCCAAGGTCAATTAGGTTTAAAGGTTAGTTAAAGTTGCTTAGAGGTTTAGGCTTAGGGGTTAAATGGTTATGGGTTTATGGTTTATGGGGTTAAATGGGTGAGGGTTACATATTTATTAGGTGAACAAGGCATAACAGTTGTAAAAATAGCTTGGTCAAGCCACATAGTCAAGGAAAGACTTGGTTGGGATCCCACCCAAAAAAGTAAGGGTAATGAGGGCATGAGAACTAAGGAGTGTCGTTAAAAGAAGGAACGAAAAGGTATGCTACACATGCTAGAAAGTGTCATGGATGTTGAGGAGTGTTAGGGAGTGCTAAGATACTGCAAGGGAGAACTAGGTCAAAAATGTAAAAAGGAAATGAACGAATAAGAGTGTGTGCTAAGTAGTGCCAATGAAATCTGCTATTCTAACTATAAAATGTGTTAGGGGGAAGGCTTTGAATAAGACTTTAGGAGGTAATCCTATGGTTACATAAAGGGGTTGCATAAAAAGTAGTTTCTGCATAAACAATCTCTGCTACAATATTTATTTTCCAATGACTTGGTTGGGTTCCCAAGTCACAAAAAAATTAAGGTTATCTATGACGTGTCACGAAAGATAAAGAAACAAAAAGGTGTCAGTGGAATTCTCAGAAGTACCACATGTTAGGCCTAAGGCATTATAGGCATGCCAAGATGTATGTGTGCCAGGGTGGCATGAATACATGCTAGGGAGGTGAGGCCAAGTGTCAAGAAACACAAGGGAGCACTAGTTTAAAATTATGCATTTAAGTATTAGCCAGCCCAAGTAAAGCACATGTGAGTGACACAATATTCTAGGAACTGCCAAGGCATGTTAGAGTGCTAGGGGAAGCATACAAAGATGTTCCATGCGAAGGTGTGCCAATGCACATATGAGTGTTAGGGAGTGCCAGAAAACACAACATAGCACCAGGCTGCACTAATAAATGAATGAACAAGAGTGTGGCAGGAGTGTTAGTGAGTTCTAGGTGTTGGGATCAGCGAAGATGATGAGCTTAGTGTGAAAAGATTTCGCTCACTAAGTGGGCTCAGGCTATTTTTAAGTAAATCAATTTTTAGACTATGCCTATTTTTAAACATGGAGACCATATTTTTGTTGCGTGATGTTATTTGTAGATGGTTACACAATGGAAAATAGATGGATTTCTATTTTAGACATATTGGATGTTCATTTATAGATCGTTGATCTAAAAATAGAAGTGCTTATCATTATTAGGTCTTTGAAGAAGCACTATACCCTAAATAACAACTTATTACTTTGGGACATCGACTCTCAATTAACAGTGTGGTAGATCAACTAGCTGAAGAATTACAACAATTCCTAAGCCGATCGGTGTTCACATGGAGGACTAAGTTGTGACCAAGCAAGGTAGTTACATGGATTTGGTAAGTAGTTCATGTGAGTTTGTTTCGCTTAATCACATCCTTGGAGTTAAACTCAATTGAACTAATTGTGTCTATTTCAATGTATTGATACATTAGTGGGAGTGAGTGAATTAATTAGTTAAATTAATTTACAAAATAATAACCTATTAATCAACTTAATAGACAAATAGTTAACTACTTGCATGGGAGTTTCAATGTGGAGACTTAGGTGGAGAGATAGGTGAAAGGGCACAGACTATCAGCCAGACTATGTTGATGCATTCACTTAATCACACATCCATCGAGATGCCAACGAGGATTGCGCATTCAAGGCAAGGCACCTGAAGTCATTCCAGCTATTCAAATTAGGGTCAAACCCAAATATACCTGATTTGGGGGTTCCACCCAACAACATTTTCCCACAACAAGCACAAGACCGAAGCCAACATGTGATGTGTGCGTTTAAAGAGATGTGTATAGGGTAGGTTTACTCTTACGAGAATACTGGCACCTTAAATCACCACGATTATCGAGGGCAAAAGTACTTGCGAAATGGCATCATGAGGGGAGCTCTTCTGTGAAGAGATTATTCATTTACATTATAATATATAATAACATGCTTAGTGTTCCATCCATGTTAGCGTACATACTTGATGGTATCAATTAAACTAGTACAAAAAATGATTTTATATATTCACATACGAGATACTTACAAGATGTCAACAAATCAGACATACTTATCGAAATCCCCAACCAGGAATATGCTACATTGCTTCTTAATGTAAAGCTAACCAGGTAGGCATTAATGACAATTATTACAATGGGTTAAGGGGATCTAAGAGAGAATTATGTAAGGAGTTCCTTTCTAGGTAAAGGCCATTCGTATTACTATTATTAAAGGTGGGCTCACAAGGACAAGAACAGTCATCGATGCAAGAGTACAATTTCAACAATTTATTTCCAAAATTTGTATTTGTCCTCCATAAGGTCTTAGAGACTTATAGAAGAGGTTGGTTTTTTCCTCCCTATAATTTTAGAATTTCTAACTTACATTTGGGATAGGAAATTATAATTTTTAGGTATAAGTTAAGATGTTTTTATTTTTATTTTTAAGGCCTCCCAGTCATTAGAAAGTGAGTCTTGCCGTATTAGGATTACTTTATAAAGAACCACATTTTTTCAAACTCAACATACCAAGGTTAGAAATATGTGGAGGACATTTACAGAAATGTGATTGTCCATCAAATGTAGATTTGATTTGGGAACTTGTAGCTCTTTTCCTTGGACCCCATTAGTTTCAGAGGTCGTATTTGAAGCAAAGAAGTTATGTTACAATATGCCCAAGAATATTAGTTACTGAGCACTTCATGGTTTGGGATAAAGTGATATGTCCTAGGAGTTAATGGGTTTAAGGTTTAGGAGCAAGGTTAAGGGTGGTGTGGTTAGCTTATGGGATTTGAAGGTTAGGGGGTATATGGGGTTAGAGGTTAATGGATTAGTGGTTAAGGGATTTAGGGGTTAATATTAATTCACGAAGGGCTTATATGGTTGGGGGACTTAGGGGTTAAGTGCTCAAGGGTTATGTTATTTAGGTGTCAAGGTTAAGGTTAAAGGAATGAGTTTAGGGGTTAGGGGTTGGTGGGTCAAGGGTCAAGCTTTTAAGAGGATGTGGGATTAGGGTTTCAGGAAGTTCACGGATTCTAAGTTAGTGGTTAGGTTAAGGGGTTAGCTTGACTTGGGTTTATGACCGAGGGGTTAATTTGTTATGAGTTATGGTAGGGATTAAGGGATTGGGGCTTCGGGGTTAAAGGGATAGGGACCTTAGTGGTTACGGGTTAAGGGCATATGTGTTGTGACATTGTACTTAACCCTGTCACAAACTATTGGGGGTTCCCTCTATCGACCCTTCAATACTCCTACCTATAGGTTCCTTTGTCCTCTATGCCATAAGGCCTTAAGGCTCCTTCCTTGTTCTTCTAATGTTAGGATTTCAGATCTCGTAAACCATGTTTTAACCCTTCACTTCTACCTCCATCCATGTCACCTTATGTCCCCTCGTTCACATCAACACACCGAAATACCCCTCCTCAAAATTCATGAGAATTAACATTTGGAGGCGATCATTTAACAACAACTTCACAAACTACTCCATTTATAATGGTGTCTTGGAGCTATTAGATGTCATTTCATTGAGCTAAGCACTTTCGATAGTGAGAGCTATGCATATCTTCACTAAAGGTGTATCAAGAGATTATTAGTCTATTGTTTATAGAATTTAACTTTTTGTAACTTAGCGAAATGGAAATATGTGGAGACAATTCCATTCTTCTTCTTTTCATCAAAGTAAAATAAATGAAGCAAATAGTCTCACTTTTGAGAGAAGGAAAAAAAGTTGAGAACAATAATTAGCATGAACAAACAAAGAATCCAATGAGTTAAGCTTAGAGGGGTTCCCTTTGTGGTGTGCAAGTACATCCGTAAGCTTGTCTTAGTTAGTATGAATATTTACTAGAGGAAGTTGGGGTAGCCTTCTACATCGCTTGGAATCACATCCAATAGAAAGGTACTAACCCCCTACAACAAAAAATGATGTTCCACATACAGTGAAAGCATACTGCAGAATATCACCTTATGAATCTATTACAACATGACTTGGGAAAGCACGTTTCCACATGTGTGAAAGAAAACCATTTGGTTAGCAAAAGGAAGTCTTTTAAGACCTCTAAACCCCTTGAAGGAGACAAGAAGGGTTTGTAACCATATAACATGTTTATCTATGAACTCCTATTTCCGACGTTTTCTATGGTGTGTTGTTCACCGATTTTACATGTGATAAAACAACATATGTAGTTTTTTTCCACACATCATCTTCACGTTAGATATCATGTTACTAGGAATGGTTGTTCAGACTAGAGTTAAAGTTCATTTTAGTTTGTTGTCTTTTTTTGCCCTTTAGAGCACAAATCTTTCCGGTATTGTGTTAAGGTAGTTTGGCTTTCAAATATTCAAGGAATATGTGAGCTAACCGGGTACCATATGTGCTTAATAATTCTCTCCTTACTTCGTTGCATGTGTTTTTTTTATTGTTTTTGGGGGGCTTTGTATTTTTAGTAATTAGTATGCTACTCATGTTCAATAGATGAAACTAAATCTATGTCAAAAAGAAAAGAAAAGAAACCTTTAGACCAAAATAGAGGCAAAATTGTAAATTTAACTCTAATTAGGAAAATGATGAAAAGTGTAGAATATCTTAATTCATGGATATCCTAGCTTGTAAATGAATAAGTGAAATGTAACTCAACATAATACAACCAAGTATCTTTCATCTATTATTGATATGTTGGAAGAGTTTTTAAGAAAAAGAATGACTAAAGATAAATGAGGATCTTTTAATCTAATTGCAAAAACAAACACCAATTAACCAACATGATACAACCAAATCTTTTCATCTAATATTGATATGTTGGAAGAGCGTTTAAGAAAAAAGAATGATTGTAAGACAATGAGGACCTTTAATTCAATTGCAAAAATGGTAAAATGCTAATTAACTCAAATATAATACAACCAAATTTTTTTCATCTAATATTGATACGTTGAAGAGCTTTTTTAAGAAAAGAATGTTGTAAGATAATGAGAGGATCTTTAATCTAATTGCAACAATTTAAAACATTGTAGTGAAATCATTCATTTGATAAAGGTTTGTTGGAAGAGTTTGGAGAAAAGATTACTATAATGGGTATGATCTCTATGAAAACAAAGAAACAACTTATAACATTACAACTAGATCTCATCTTACAAATTAAAGGTTTATTGAAGAGCTTTTGAAAGAGATTAATCATAATGCGATATGATTTTCTATGAAATGAAACAATCAATAACCTACAATACTACAACTTAGTCCTATTCTGCAATTGTGTTGCTTATTGGAAGAGCTTTTCAAAGAGACTCACTCCATAAAGATAATGAGGAATTGATTCTAAAATTAGGTGAATACAAATATTTCTTACACAAGAGATTGACAATAGGGCTTTGATCAAAAACATTTCACCTTTATTAGAGAGGATGAAACCCTAAGCTTCTGCCTCTGCTGACCGCCTACAAAATGAATGTAAATACTAAATTAAATAAGGTTAGAAAATGAAATGCTAATAACTCAGTAAAAGTTATCACAATGAATTTCATCTATTTAATAAAGATGTTTTGGAATAGCATGAGAAAGAGACTAATCGTAATATCATGAGGATCTTTTATCTAAGCAAATGAAAGAAAAAATAATGCTAAAGCTATGATTTCAGAAAACAATCCAAGTATGGCATGAAAAAAACAATTGAAAACAACTTATTCAGAAAACATATAAAGCCTTTTGGATAGCAGCTCCTTGCTACTAATTTGTGCAATCTTTAGTTCTTTTAACATGTAATCAAAACAGCATCAAAGAACTTTATTGAAAAACTCACAAATTCACATCCCATTCTATCTTAAACTTACAAAATACTCTCTATTCTATTCTTTCCTTTCCTATTTTTCACTATCATTACCTTGATAGAGAAAGCTTCTCCTATTTACAAAACATGAGAAGTTATCCTGTCATTTAAACCATGAATCTCTCCATCTCTTCTTAGAGTTACAATCAAAATAGGAAATGATAAGACACATGTTTCTAGAATTTCAAATAATAACCAAGAACAGACATATCCTCTTAGAGTTTCAACACAACAAGGAAATGAGACACATATCCTTCTCGATCCCATAATATTCTCCAACCAAATTCGACCCACTTAGATGTTAAGGGTTCTCTAGGTCTTCCTTGACCTACAATAAAATAACAAAACTCATAACACACATATAGATATATGAAACTATACACTTTTCAGTTTCTAATCATAACTATACCAACATATAAAATAAATAATCTTTGGAAAACAAGGATCCTGAAACCTACATATTTATGAAAATGGTTACCAAGGGTAGGGGTTTTAGTTTAAGGGTCATGAAATGAGAGCTAATGGTTAGTTATGCATTTAAAAAACGCGAAAGCGTTTCTTACGATAAATGTGCTGCTAAAACACCTACTTATGTGGCAATGAACGCGCGTTGGTTTTTTTTTTTTTGACATTTTGACATTTTTGACATTTTGACAGACCAAAAATACTATAAATAACATGCCCTGTTTAAAGGAAATTCACTGTTACATGATGTACAATGTTTTCACTAAATTAATAAAGAATTAGTGTTACTACATATCATGATATCTTCTTTAATTTTTTTAATGTATTCACCCATATCTTTAATCAATAATGACCTAGTTCTCTTTCTCTCTCTCAATATTCAATTCCATATCTTTAGGGCTAATTTCAATAAATATTGAATGATGAGATAGGAGAAGAGAACTAAGCATAACAACATTGATTAAATAGTGAATAATAATAAACTAAAAAACACAAGAGAGAAAATATATTCGATAAAACATAATTCTTTATTAAATGGGAAGGGAAAACCTTATTACATCTACAACATGGAACATTGAATTTCCATTTTAAAGTGAGAAGTTTGTTATTTACAAGACTTTAGTGCTTCTCACAAGCATCAGTCACCATGGTTAATACCGTGAACTTATACTATGGGAAGATGCCACATGAATGCCACCATGTGGATCATTAAATAAAATACACCAATTCATATAAAACAACAAAATGTAAAGCGAGGAAGAACAGAAGAGTTTTAGAATGACCAGGAAGACAGTAATCAAGGTGTATATAGAACAGAGTTTATGAAGAGGAGTTTGGGAAGGGCCGAGCTGAGATGTCCAAGACATGGGAGAAAGAAATGGGTAGCTGTACAAGTATAGAGTGGTACTGATAGATGTAAGGTGGTATGAGCTATGTGATAATTAGAGAGAATAAGAAAATCAATAATGATGTGAAAGGTTATCGTTGGTCATGAATTACACCTTTTCTAAAGCGGAATTATATAAAGGACTTAAGTATTTGCTCTTTTCATGCTCACAATTACACATAATGAATTACCTAATCACCTATTTGAATGTTTTCAATGGAAGAAAAAATTATGACAATGTGCTTATGCTCCATTAATATAACAATGTTACATTAATGTTAACTATTTTCCATTCATTTTACAATACTGACCATGGCTTACCATTAATGCTATATTATTATTAATGTTAATGTTACAATAAACATTACGTTAATGGTTGAAGAAATTTACAAGGTTGACTATGTTTGATAAGAAGCTGATTATGGTTGATAATGGTCACCATGATTACCATGGTTCTCCGCTGAATAAGATGGTATATTATGGTTGACTCAATTGATTGGTGGTTCTACATGGTTGAACATATTACCACATGACCTTGTTAACCAGCTTTAACTATTAATACTTAACTAAGGATGAAGAGTACAGATTATGGTGGACGGCAAATCCTCAATTAATTCTAATTATCTTAGTAAATAATTGATTAGAAATTATACTTAAATTGTCAACCGTAGTTTAATGGAACTTATGAACTACCATGCACACGTAAGTACAGTTGGGAATATATTATGTGTCTTAAAGTTATAAAAATACAGAAGGCTGTCATAGTACATGATAAATATTCTTTCACAGCAACAACAATCCAATTAAATGCCCAACAAGAATAGAAAGTTGAACAATCAAGCCAAGAAATTAAATCGCATGTAAACAAAATCACAATTCACTAAATTAAACGCATTCACAAAAACATACCAAATACTAGAAATGACATGTTAAAGTATAATGTTATTCTTTTTTATTTGTAACATTCATGTGATCTCATGTTCCTATGATGCAATAAAATTAAAATAAAATATCCCCAAAAACATTCAAACACTCATAGAGCTCTTATTCGTAGATTGAAGGCTGAAAATATAAAAGTAAGCTATGAAAAGTTTTAAAAACAAATTAAGATTCCTAGAAATATGCAAACATGTTATTAAATTGTTAGCTATGGAATTAATATTTGAATTATATATATCCGTGTGTGTGTGTGTGTGTGTGTGTGTGTGTGTGTGTGTGTGTGTGTGTGTATTATTTAAACAAATGAAAATATAAAGGATACAACAAACTAAATTGCTGGTGTTACAAAAAAAAGAAAAACCAACACACCAGCATCAATGTGGAATAATTATAAAATTAACAGAACTATAAATATGAAGTAGCTATTACTGTGCTATCTAGAATTTCCAAGACAAGGAGTGTTTACTCATATCCTTACACAAGAGTATTTTGAAATATCTAATCCCATGATAATAAAATTAAAATCGAGTGATTGACAATATGACTTTTCATTATAGAGAATAGAGAAATTACACAATATCTAATCAATATATTCTCTCCTTTATTTTTCTCTTTCCCAAGCTTATATGAAGCTAGGTGTTTATACAAAAGGATTTTCTATATAAGCTAGTAAAATATTGGATAGCTGAATTTGAGAAAACGGGGAGCTCATCCTATTTCAACAATGTATTCGTAAATTTTGCGGAATGAAACAAAGGTTTATTTAGATCAACTATTTTTTGTTGAAAGTGAGTCATCCTTTCAATTCCAACAACGTACTTACCTTTCACTATCTTCCATCATGAGATATTCGGAAAGTAAAACATAGTTGAACATCGACCGATGAGTTGGACAGTGTTGTCATAGGTTGCCACAATTCCCATCCAACATTTCACGACAATGTGGTATTCACAAGTTGCAATAGTTGCATTGGTCATATGAGAGTTCTAACATTCTTTTTCTATGGCTACGTTGGATTTTAACCAATGTAGAGGAGACAAAATTTTATGGAGGAGAGTCATAACACTTTCCTAATATTGATTCATGAGTTGCATCACCTATGTGTTGCATGACATCACTTGTTATGATGTTGTGAAAGCAAAGGTAAACAACATTTAGGAAAGTTTGCTTAACGATTTTTCTCCTTTTTTTAACATTAGTATGAAACATGAACATTTCACATGATGGCAGTTGTTGCTGGTAAAGTGGTGAAAAACATAGTATTCAGTAACTATAATATAAATACAATAGTGGGATGAACAAGGTAATCATGAATAGAAAGTGGATGAATGACATCAAAATGATTATGTGCAGTATTGGCACCACAATTTGGACAATGGTAACATTTTAAACCAAAAATGTTCCATGGATTTTACAATTGGGTAATCCTAGTAAAATATAGAGATAACATGTACGACATGGTGGTTTCCCAAGGCTAAAATATGTTTGTCTCCACTTGGTTCTGTGGCATGTACTTCCCTTTTCACATATGGCTTAGAAACCTATTCTTTCACTCAACTTATATTCCTTGTTGTTGTAGTGGGGCTTGTCCACAACCATAATATAGGACAATGGAAATTTAACATAACAATGTTTTCTCCATATCTCTATCCACTCCTACACATTTTTTAACTTTCCAAGAAAATTGTAAATTTGTAGGACCTAATGATCTTTTTCCAAGATGTCTTCCTAGTTTGTTCCCACCTTATTATGCATCTTCCCAGAAGTTTATTTATGTTTATTTTATCCATGCAATGTAATAACCTCGCTATTATTCATCCATATTGTCCTTTCATGAGAATAAATATAGTCTTAAGTGATTTTGATGACCTTGTGAATACATGTAACGTTCTCCTTATCCATAGAGTAATGTCAAAGTTGTGTTCTAACCTTATCAATCGTAGCCTAGAAAATTGTTGTCTTTAAAGGAAACAAAAGCAAGAAGAATGCCCAAGGCTACAAATGAATAGGATTCTAGAATTTGTCACAAAATCACCATAAATTATTGCTAATACAACTCACTTGATAAATTCAAGAAAAATAGTCTCGTTGCTTCTCACTAGGACAAAATTTTTCACTTCATGGTTAATGAAGTGACCCATATTATTTATAAGAATTTCTTTTTTTTGTCCTATCATTTTCAATAATCCATCATTAATGTCATTATGTTGAATATGAAAATAATTTTCATACTTATTTAATTTCTAATATATTATTTTTCTATTGGTATACACATGATGTAATGAATTAGATAGCCACCAGTATATGTTATTATTAGATTCTTGCTTTTCATAGAAATTTTTACTTAAAATCTTAAATATTGTCCGTAACACTTAATGTTATACACAACCCAGCATCTCAATTACTGTGCTCTACCCATTACTTTTCTATCCTTCCCTACCAATATTTGTCTCGAGGTCACATTATTTACATTCATCCAAAATTTAGTGATCCATTCATTCACAAACTAGGCACATGCACCCATGCTACGTTCCTAAATAGTTGAGCCCACTTATTGAATGTGATAGATTTAACTGAGAAAAGAAACTCAATGAAGGAGTTTATGGCTTTAGGTCCTGAAATATTCAATAATGGGTTCATGAAAACACCCAGGTATATAGAATTTTTGTTTACTTGTTGGTACCATTTGTGCTTATTATTTTCCTTTAATATGCTACTGTGCTTATATCTTTGCTTTCCTCCTTTATCCTCTTTCTAAAATGAATGAGAAACCTAAACTCCGGATAGAAAGAAAGCATGAATGGCACATGTATGTCACCATAGCCAAATACTTTTTAGCAATAGGTTCTAACAAATTCAAACCTTATACCATTTTTTTCAAGAACTTGTGACTCTTTTCCTTTAATTTCTAATAGTTGTTGAATTATTCTTTGAAGAACCCATAATTCATCTTCCTTCAATTTCCTTAGCTATGGAAATATTTAAACTTTTAAAAATTCCAATCATTTGTTCATATCAATAATTGAATTATTTTTCTATCCACAATCATGTTTTCGCAGTGGAAAATTCAAAGGAACTGCTTTACATGGCTATTTTACAAAAAGTCCATTTCATGAATCGTTTGAAATATTTCTAAAAATAATTTGAGGCACTGCAAATTTTTTGGGGGTAAAAATTTTCCGATTAAGTGTTACACCCCTATTACTATTACCACATAGTTACCCCTACCAACAATGCAAGTATCACATTAATCAAAGTTCTTATATAAATTGTTTCCATCCAAAGTTGAAGTTCTTGCTTTAACCAACATGATTCTAGAGGATGCTACATCAACCCCTATTATTCATGACAAAAGGGCTAGTGACATGATTAGATGAATAATACTTCAGAATATTCAATATTACAACTCTATTTAAGAGTTGAAGGAGTCAAACTTAACCACTAGTAGCGTGATATTATTCATAACTGGGTACCTAGGAGGAAAATGGGTTCCATTGTATTGATGAATTATTTTTTACAGATGAGAATATATTTAGATTTGATAGGGAGAGAGATAACCCAATGGTTTTTACATTTTATTATCCTGGCGATCCTTAGGTTCAACTTATTTTTGCTTCATCCATTTCATTTAGAGAAACAAAAGCAATATAACCTCAACTTCTAGTAGTGTTTTCGCCTTGCACATTTTCCTAGATCATATATTATGTTATCATGGTTGAGAGTGATTATATATCTATTTTTTTCTTTATTTTCTACATATTTAGATATTCATGATTATTATTAATGTCCACTAGGATGATTACATGCATAAAAACTAACTTAATAAATCGAAGTATAATGAAAATAACCATCATAGTATAGATTTCACATTTTCAATATAAAATTTATCAGACATCTTTTCACAAAATTTATTGTATTATCGATAAAAAAAATTTATATATCGCCCACTCATTTCTTATGATTGGGAGAGGGACCACCATGCTAACAAGGTCATATGATTTGTTCCTTTCAAGGTGCCGATAAAAATATACATATTTGTTTTACTTCCTCTCCATACCATGAAATCGAAGTTCGATATGAATATATGGTCATAAAAAATACATATATTCTTTTGAATGATTTGGAGTGAAAATTTGCAATTTTCCACTAGTGGTATCCACCGATGGTAGCTCCGACTTCCATGGTATTGAATGATGTGTTATATGTTATCTAGAAATACCACAACAACAACTTCATGTTTCCGTAAGGACATGTTGTTCCATGATGTAGATGTAACAATGTTTTCTTCTCAATTATATTTAATTTTTATGCATATATATTTTTCCTCTTTTTCATTTTTTGTTGATGTATTAGTTTGGTATTCTTTAATCAATGTTCTAATTTTTATTTCTTTCTCCTTTCGCATTCAATTTTCGTATCTTTTGGGACAGCTTCCAACAAAGCTTGAACGTTGATAGAGGAGATGAAAAATTAACATGAAAACATTGATTAAAGAACGTGCTTAATTGAATACATCCAAAAAGGTATGAAAAAGAAAGTAACAATACATATGATGAAACCTATTTATTTATTAAATGGGGGAGGAAAAATTATTAGTACTAAATCATGGAACATTGAATTTTGAAAGGTGAGACACATATTTATAGGATTTCATTGTCTCCTTGAGTGCTATACTCACGCACACCTTGGGTGAATAGGAAGGATTGACACGGCGGTGAATTCCATAACAAGATCATTTTCTACATTGATGATTGATAAAAAAGACATTAAGCATCATATAAACTTACCCGTTAACACTATTTCCATTGAAAAAAAGTGAATGGACAACATATTTATGTTACATTAATCCAAAAATGTTACATTAATGTTAACCATTAATATACTCATTTTACATCAATGTTGACCATGATTGATGCTACATTAATGTTAATGTTAATGTTTCCATTAATGTCACAATAAAGGTTAGTGGTTGGATATATTGATGAGGTTAACCATGTAGACAAGGTCGACTATGGATGAAGAGGGAGGTCATGGTCAATATTGGTTGACCGTTGTTGACCATGATACTATGTATATCTAGGTATTAAGATGATATATTATGGTTGACCTTGATTTATTATGGTTCGATATGGTTGGACATGGTTTACCATACTTTACCTTAGTGTTACATATATAATAGTCAATAGTGAACCTATGAGAAAATTAATTTTGTAAGTTATTGGGGCAAGTGTTCAAACTATTTGATTCAAGGTTTAAATATTTGTGGTTCAATAAAAAAAAGTGACCCATTCAATGAATTCAAGAATCGTCAAATCTAAAAAAAAAACTATACACAAACGACAATTCCCATAATTCAAACCTTCAAACTTGTCTTTGAACTTCCCATTAGAACATAAATATTCATACATAGAAGCTTTGCATTACTTTATTTGCTGAATGAATCTTTAGTTTCATCACTAAAAATATATTCGTGAAGGCATTACATGCTTCTCTTTGTATGGCTAGTCTTAAAGCTTCGTTTATTTTCGTATAGGTACCTAGGCTAGTAAAAGTAATTTGTAAAATGCTTAAAAAAAGTAGATGCATCTTATGTTTTTCTACATTCATCACAATACATTCTAAATATGATAATGAAAGGGAGAAAATGAATCACTAAAACAGGAGTTGGACCTTAGAGTTGAGTACATATACATACATATATTGGTAGAATATAAATTAATTATTCGTAGGAATCATCTATTTCTAAATGAGCTCCAAATCACCTCTAGAGTCATCCACTTGCACTTTTCACGAACAATTCCTTAAATAAGTGCTGATGACATAAGCAAGCCTTTTCTCCACTGCCACAAAGGGGTTTGAGTCTCACATATATATTTGAGATACTATACCCTTTTCTACGTATAAGATTAATCTCATGAGGTCAAATCTATCTAGTGGGAAAATCTCCTCTAAAGTTGTTAATACTGGAGAAAATAACAAAGCCCACTATCCAACCTTAAAATTATTTTTATTTATGAATTTTTCATGCTACCATGCCATCTAATTATTTATTACTCATGTTTGATGTAAAGAGTCATGAAATCTTTTTATCCAACTCATTGATTTGTGAGTTCTACTACATGTATGCTTTTGATATACGACCCAAGTTCTAAAACTATTTTGGCGTTCATATTTATATATTAATTTGAAAATACTTTCTTTATGTACACTAGATCACAAGGTGAAACTAGTAGGTCTCCAAGTCACTTTGCTGCATCTACAAAGCCTCAAGAAGTATGTTATCTCAACTATTGAGATGTAACCCAATAGTTTTGGTTATGATTGTCTCAAAATATTAATATATCCATCCATCGTGTCCATTTCCTAGTGGATAATATGGTGTGGTAATTTCATGCTTGATATTTATTTCTCCTTTATGTCTTTTATGAGCCTTGAAGCAAACCTGTTTCCTCCATCTACAAATATCTCCCACGATGTCCCAAATATGGTGAATATTCTCCACAAAGAGATTATGCAACTACATTTTTGTTTGTAATTGAAGTTCTCAAATTTCATCCATTACAGAAATAATTTATGCACGTTAATATGTAGGATTTATTGTGAGAAGGGTTGAATCGGACCTAAGGTAGTTCATGTGATTCATTTATCAAAGGCTTTCCAACAATATCATATGTGGTTATAATGAACTATATTTCCACTGATCATCCATGGACTAGAAAATATCACTCATTTTTACACACCTTTGGAATCTTTTAACATAAAATAATATTAACCTTTGACAAGCATTTTTTCTACACTATTCTTTTTTTATTAAAAATGTTCCATCCACTACACCATCATGATTAACTTTGAGGATCTCATAGAATTCAATTTCTCTTTACACATCCCCCGAACAATGAGATTGGGCTTGTGTAAAAGAGACACCCATCTATCGATGAGCCTTTATATTTTTCTCACAATCTCTATATTATTTTTAGTGAGATATAGTGTGAAGCACACCGCATCCAAGTAGTTAAATAAATATATACAAACAATGGGAGTTAGTAGAATTTGCAAATAAGTTCTGCTTAGGAAAATATTTTTCTACGTAGGGCTCATATTTCTATTAGAAGTAAGTTTAGAGAAAAAAATAAACAAAAAAATTATATTTTCCTAATTTTTCTAGAATTTTGATATCATATTCTTGTAATAATAATAACCATCTAATTACTTTTTCTTTTCTAATTGTTTTATTTGTTTACTACTTAATGGAAATATGGCCATGTAATACTATTGGATAACATATACTACAATGTCAAAACTTATCGATTTCATAGGTAACTACAAGGAAAAGTTTTTAGTTATCGTACAATTTAGTTCTTTAAAAATATTCTTACCTACATGGTAGATTGCCATCGTAACACCATCCTCCCATATTTACCAACATAATTTGTCCACCTGGGTAAATATGTAACAAGAGGATATTATGATGTGATTCAACTCGCGTAAGGTTAAGGAAGTGAACGATGTAACCAAACTAATTTAACCTTCCACACATGCTGCCAGAACTTTAGGAGCCAACCAACTCTTTTCGTATGACCAACCCCCGAGAAGCTTGAAATTTTAATGTATTCATACCCTTAAATGCTCCCACAAAAATGTCATGCATGTGACCACAAGGCCTTGAATTTCTCCATATCAATGCACAAATGAATGGATACTTATTCAAATAAATGTTTCTTGAGTGAGAAATCGATGCTTTGAGTTACCTTTTCAAAGCTAGAAGCTTGAAGTATCTTCCCGCAACTTCATGAACCTTCAAAATGAGAATAAATTATGAGAAAATCTACTAATGAAACCACTAGTAAACATACTTGATCTAAACTCACTATACATGGCGAAAATTTAGCCAAAATGTGGTCACAAATATGTAATATAAGGTGCTACAATAACATATTTGGACATAGGGTTCCATACTTATCTTAGATTCATAAAAGAAAATATTTTCCTTATCAAAATAGTTTTATTATCATATATTAAGTCTTATATTCATCGTATGTTCATTTAAAAATAACACCATAATGAAATCCATACATCAATTTCTAAAACATACCTCCATAACCAGTATATAACTAACAAAACACTTAAATGACATAATAACCATGAAAATAAAATACACAGTACATTTACATAAAAATACTTTGTTAAGCATGAGCCTTATTAATGAATGTAACCAACCAAGTCCTGGGATCATGAACCACCCCACTACAGATTGTTGGACCAAAATTTTTCTTCAATCAATCACCTCAGCATTTGTTACTCCCAAGAAAGAATGTATCTACAAAACTATTCTGTGTTTCTTGGACTTACCGTAATCCCTAATCGGGATCAATAACAAGTAAACAAGCATGTGATTCTCCGGATCTTCATCTGTTAACGTATAATTTTTCTTATTCATTAGTTCTTACGATTTAGTTGCCATCCCTCCATTCAATGGTGAGGATTCTTAGCCTAATAAAGACCTCCACCTTCATACTTTTAATGTATATCAAACATTTATCAAATGTATGGTTCTTAGTTTAACGAGGGTACAAAACTCATACTTACCATATACCAAACATTCATCGGTTTATGATTCTTAGGCCTACCAAGGCATGCACCAAGCCATCGCAATCTCACCTTCTCTAGTCCATTGATTCTCGCCCTTGTGTTCATTCTTTCATAGACCACCCTACCCGCTCAAAATCCACAGCCTCCATTCTAACCGACTAAAACAAAACCCACCACTATGGATATCTAGAAATTAAAGGTAATGTTGAAAACGCTTTTATCAACACCTAGAAAAACTCATGCCAATGACAACAAGAGAACCAAGAACACACATGGACAACCATGAATGCCAAAATTAATGGTAAAATACATGCAACTTGATACCTACAAATAAATATAGCCATAGTTTCTTTATCCTACTCTTCCTTGATATTTTCTTTCTACTTTTCATTCTTGTTTTCTCTTGATCCATCGTTGGGTGCTTCAATAAATCTTCACAAGCGATGAGTGTGTGAGAGAGAATAGAGAGACAGTTTAAAACTCAATCGACAAAAAGGGTTTTGAACTGATCCTCACAAGTATTTTTATTAATGAGGCTTTATTTTCTTCAATTTAGACATTTTCGCTCATTTTTCTCTGTCATACGCGGTAACCTATGACCTTTCACCTTTCTTTTTCTCATAATTTATTTTATTTTCTATAACAATGTTGAATTAATGCTTCACGCCTTTACAAAGGCTTCACTAATTTTTCCAATTTACTTAGCAAAACAAACTAAACGAACACCCACTAAGATGCTTTTCTCAATATTTTGTAAGGTTCTGCTACCTTGGAGGCTTATATGCTTAGCTCGATGGATATTTATAATGATCAAGATGCTAATAAGAAAACAAGCATGACAACATAACATGAAAACCATAATGACATGAAATCCATGTTGCTTATTTGAGCTTTATAACAAAACTCCATCCATATACATATATATGTATATATACCAAAACATCACACTAAATCCTATGCCAAAAATATTCACTCAACTAGCGAACAGAGAAGGATACAACTCATACCTGATCCTGGGCCATCTCCCATGTAGCTTCACCCCGTCCTGTTACTCATTGTTTTTTAACCTTCTTGATTTCTGGTTCCTAAGAATGAGCATCTTTTCCGCAAAATACACCCATATTCCAAATTTAATTTCTGTGGCTCCACCGCAATAATAAACCATTCAATCACATGCTCGCATCTTTAACATACTTATTAAGTAATGACACATGAAAACATCATGGAATTTAATATTGGAGGAAATCTGGTCGATAGGACATCGGTTCCATCATCTAACAATCTTGAAAGGTCCACAAAACTTATAGTTTTTTGGTACATGATCCAACCTTTAAGTTTTATGTGCAAGTACATCTGTTTCCCAACATGGAACTCTCAACATAGAGAACTTTGAGTCTAAATGGGCCCTCTTAGAAATGGCAACCAAAATAAAATTTATAAGAACCAATGCAGATTCAAGATGATGATGTCAAATCTATGTGATGACCCACCATTTTTTGGTAAAATTAAAAAATATTAAAAAATAATAAAATAATAAAACTACTTTTTCAACTTGTATTTTCAACTTAAATACCAAGGTTTTACCCAAATTTCAAGCAAAGTAGTACTTTTGAACAAAAATTAACTCCTCATCCAAGGAACTTACAGCCTCATTATTTTGATGGACTGCTATATGAAAATGAGAAACATATGAAAATGTGAATGCAATCACATTTCTAATGTATTTTTCTATGTAACAGGGTCTATCAAAAGTATTAAAATATGGGTACCCCTTAGAAGTTAGGTCCCTATATTACTAGTATAGTCCCTTATTTTTGTTAGTGTAACCCTTATTGTTATTATCGTACTTCCGTAACCCCCATATTGTTATTATTAGCCCTTAAATTATTATTGTTAGGTTGGCTAGGATTACATCGTGGCCCCCATGACCCTAGCATAGAAAGGAGGTTTTGTAATTTGTATCATCCAAGAATTGTTCATTCATGTAACTTATTGGAGGTTTCCTTTCAAAGTGGATTATTTATATGGCGCTGATATCTCTTTTCTCTATTTTTGGAGCTGTTTCACAACATTCGTACCGTAGCTGATTCTAGGTTTTTCTCACCTTTCCAAATAGGTCATCGTAGTATTTTCTCTATAATATTTTTACAAAAGTATTCAAGCTTCAACACAGAGTGTGGCTGGCATCCCGGGTGAAATACCGTCATAAAATTTCCGAGCTTGGGTTCACAAATATTTTCAAAGATAAAGGATCCGTGTTGGTGATCAGTGTGCTCCCGACCCCACCAAAAGTCATCATGAATTTTCGCTATAACATTTTTTCTACGAAGTTCAGAAGCTGAAATTTTTAGAGTGCAAAGCTGAAATCCCCGAGAATATCTTCGTACAATTTTATTTATTTCATAAATATTTTGGATATATTATCTATGGAATTCTAGGTTCCTTTGTGCCCCGAATTTACCTAAAAGAGGCGTATCGTGGAAAAACTTGCACCCTTCTAGCACCGTATTGGAATTTTGTAAAACTCTGACCGAAGTAAATGGATGGTAGTTTCTGCTCATAAATTCTACAGCCAAAGTGGAGCAAGTGACACGTGGAAAGTTTACAAGTTCGCTCTACCCAACCAAATTTCCAATTAGGTCAAATTGTGGGAGACTGGACATAACTTTGCCTTGAAAATCTAAACCGTGTCATACCCGTGGCATTTGGAAAGAAGCTTCGCAGAATACCACATGACTAAATTTCAGATATTATGATCTACAAGTATAGGGAGGCTGAATTTAACATTTATGCCCTCAAAGAAAGTAAAAGGTGTGTATTTTTTTTTCCGAATTTTTTATAAGTCTTGTTTCATAAATCAAGTTGAATTGATTCCAAGGGGAATATTGGTAGAATACATATCCATATTAGAATTTAAAATGGCCCCTAAAAATAATTCAACACCGGCCAAGCCTTTACGTCGTCTCTCACTGCATCTGCTATTATCAAGAATGGAAACATGACACATCAAAATTACAAGAGCAAGTGCAACAAATTCTTCTTTTTTCACAAAGACAACAAAATGACATGGAAGATTTGAAGAAAGGCGGGAAACTAATATGATGGTTTGAAGAAAGGTATGGAATCTAAGATGGATGTGGTTTGAAGAATGGAATGGAAGCAGATGGATGGTATGGAAGCCGGGCTTGGAATTTAAGATGGATGACATGGAAGCTAAGATAGAAAACATGAAGAATGATATAAAAGTAGAAATGGAAGGCTTCAGATGTGCTGACAAGAAGCAAGAACAACACTTCTAATGGTGAAAATATGAGAGGAAATCGATTATGAGAACAAAATTAAATGTTAATCGTGATTTCATAAATTGGAGCAAGTTGGAGGAAGAACCACCATATTCCAAAATGGATATGAGGAAGTTTGATGGAAAGGGATCCCATAATATGGATATTGCCATACATGAGCAATATTTTGATCTCTACAATGTGCAAACACACAAAAGGTATGCATTACAACTTTATATTTATAAAAAAATACATTTACATGTAGCATTTATGGCTTTTCTCAGAAAAAATGTCACATCGGCTAATTTTTATGAGGAAATGATAGCACATTACTGGGAGACAAAGACAGAAACACCCCCCTAGCCAATTGATAAATCAAAAAAAATTTAGTGGGGGGACATTGAGGACTTCCAAAATTGAATATAAGGGTAAATTTATATTTTAAAGAGGAACACATGATCGTATCCCTTCATGTACTTTAAAGGATAAACATCCAACATGAACTTCGTATTTTGAACCCCATCTATCGAGTAAAGGTATCTAAAGTGAAAGGAAATTAAAATGAAAATTATGGGGATGAAGGAAGCCTACCACTCACTTATATAAATATGGAAGTGTTGCTACTCCCAGATTTCCACAACCTACAAGGTTGACACCACAATAAATTGGAAGAAAAAAAGGTGAGAAAAATGGGCTTTTTCATAGTTGTGATAAAAAACATACTGAAGGTCATAAGTGTGCTAAGAAAAAAACTATTTACATAGATTGTGAAGAGGAAGAAGAAAATGAACAAGAATATTCAAAACAAGAGGATATACCACCAAGAACTAGCCCTAGAAGGAAGAAATGAGTCCGACCACATCACTGTAATGCATTAAGTAACTACCACTCCTCAAACTCTCAAGACATAAGGACACATCAAGAAGAAAAAGTAATATGCTGATTGATTCAAGTAGCATCTATAATTTTATCTATTGTAAGACAGCCAAGGAAACTGACTTGTTTCTACACTCAGCATTTCCCCCCAGGAACGTCAAATTTACTCGCTGTAATGGAGGAACTATAAATTACTCTGTAAAACGCTACAATACCGTATAACCATGGGGGAATATGTATCGTATAGTTTTCAAATGCTTCTATCTTATGGGAGGCATTGATGTTGTACTAGATACAATGGTTACAATCTTAGATGGTAGCTTTAATTTTTCAAGAAATTTTCTTGAAATTTTTTTTCATAAGTATACAAGTTGAAATTGTTGTGTATCTTGAAGGAATCCCAAGATAATAAGTTTCTAAATGTCAGCAGAAAAACATTCAAAGAAAGAACAATGAGGTACAATTTCACAATTATGTCGACTAGAAGTTCCAACATCAAAATCATCTATTTCTCATATCTCCAAAAGTGTTGAAAACTATCTCCAAGTTGTTTGAAACTCCTGGAAGAACCCCACCTATTCGTGATCATGATCATGCTATTCATTTGATTCCACAAAGTGTTCCTCCAAACATCGTGCCTTATAGATATCCTTATGTCCAAAGAGCGAAATTTGAACACATGACTTGAGAAATGTTAGAGTATGTATAATTCAACCCAGTCAAAGTTCCTTTCTCCCGCCCCCGTAGTGTTGAACACAAGAAGTGATGAATGTGGCGATGTGTCCGGGGATTACGTGGAACCCAATAAGCCCATCATTAAAGACAAATTTTCATTCCCCGTGATTGATGAATTATTGGATGAATTCAAATGTGAGAAATCTTTATTTTTGTTGGATCTTCGTTCAGGATATCACCAAATTAAATGAAGATCTCAAGATATTCTGTCATGATTTCAAACTTCCATGAGGGTCATTATGATTTTTTGTTCAAGTGTCTTTGGCCTTACCAATGAACCTTCAGTTTCAAGGGTTGACGAGTTCCATTTTCTACCCTTCCTTAGTAGTAATTTTAAAGCAGGTATTTTTGATGACATACTTAACTCACACTGTGTCTTTGGAAGCACTATCTTCAAATATGTTGATGGTGTGGTGCTCAAAATATTGTAGAGTAATAATTTTATGTAAAAAACATCCAAATGTTTCTTTGGAGTACAAGATAAGAATATCCGAAGCCATATTGTATTCCACGACGGCATAGCAGAAAGACCCTAACAAAATTAAAGCTATTAAGCGAATGAAAGTCCCGACAAATCATAAAGTAGTCACAGCGTTTCTCGTTAATAGTATTATCGCAAGTTTGTTAAGAATTATGGGAGGATAGCAAGACTTGTCAACGTTATTGAAGAAAGATGATTTTTCGACCGGGATAATTCAAGGCTCTAACATATTAAAGAGGCAACGTGCCTAGCACCAACACGAAAGCAAGACTAACAAAAAACTTTTATTATGGAATGTGATGCCTGTGAAATGGAATTGGCATCATTTAATGCAATAATAACACCTATTACTTTTGAAAGTCGGGGCCCAATCAAAGGAAAGTATTTATAAAAATCTATTTACAGAAGGAAAATGTTGGGAAATATTTACAGGCACTAAAGAAATGAATGAATAGGTAAGCATTGCTTGAAAGGCCCATTATCCAACCGTATTGGATAATCAAGAAAGAGATGGAATGAAGAAGGACACAGACACTCATTCAAAAGTCATAGCAAGATCCTAGTACATATGATACATTTAGTTGTAAAATGATTCTCATGTACAAATACCATGGTATATTTGTACACCCTAACTAAAACAAAATATTCTTTAAATTTTTGCATACTTCTCTCTTTAGAGGACACTGGATTTTTAAAAAATTACCACAAAGAAGATTTTTTGGATGGCCCTAAATCTTATATATTCAAAAGTTTGTGGGCGTAATGTTTGTTTTCTCACAGTAATAAATTAGAGACAATTAAGACCCTTAGTTTCTACAATTTTATCCATTCCATGTCAACTTTGGGAGGAGATTTTCAATGACCATCAGGTTTACCAAGTCTGCAGGCAGAAATATGTCATCATGGTGGTAGTTGACAGACTTACAAGTATGTACACTTTTTGTGAATTATGTCATCCATTTAAAGCAAGTAAGGCTTACCACATTTATGGACACAATTCAAAGCTACATGGAACCCAAGGTTACCGTATACAAAGATCCCATTTTTACTAGAAATTCTTGATGGAGTTATTTTCTTGTTTTGGGTACTCAATTATCTCATAGCTTATATTACCATCCTCAATCTAATGGTCAAATTGAGATAGTAAATAAAATTTCAAGGATATATTAGTTTTTTTGTATACGATAAACAAATACAATGGGCCGAGGAATATCTCTTGTTTGATGGTGTATAACACTTCTTCCACACCGTAGCAAAAATGATCCCATTTGTGTCACTTATGGATATCACACACCATCCACGCACTGGTCTTTACAGAAAATTTGAAATGTTCAAGCAATGGAAGATCACATCGAGTATCAAAAAGAAGTTTTAACTCTAAAACGATAAATCGAATTTTGGCACAAAAATCCAATGAACAAATAAAACATATCAATATCCTGAGAGAATTTTTTGATGTAGCAGCATCGGGTATTTTTATTGCCACAACCATACAAAACAATGTGATCACAAGCTACATGATAATAAAATTATTTCCAAGCACTATGGTCCTTACAAGTTGTTGCAAAAGATTTGCACTATGTAGCATACAAATTGGAGCTTCCCGTTTTTCACGCAGTGCATCCGCTTTCCACAAGCTCATGCTTAAAGAAGGCGGTAGGTGAAAATTTTCTAGTTCAAAAAAATATTGCCAGAACTTGATGAGGAAGGAAAAATCATACCGAACCTGAAGTGGTCACGTAAACAAGAACATGATAGCTACGAAATCGATCAATTTTAGATTATATTGGTCAAGTGGGAAGAATTTTCTACCAAATATTTCATATGGGAGATGAGAATTTTGTATGCAATACTTTAGCTGTCAAGTATTGAGAAGCATATTTTTTAAGGAGAGTGGAGTATGTTAGGTCTTTGTTATTACTAGTAGGTTCTTTGTTTTTTACAGGTAATTCTCTTGCTGCTGCTGTACTGTAACTTGGCTTTTGCTGCTGGTGCTCTTGCACCATTGTCAAGAAGTCGGCGGATATACCGTGCCTGGCGACTTTTTGGTATATAGCGAGTACGGTACTTATCATTCAATGAAGCGGCACGAAAATGCCGGTAGCGTTTTGCCGACAAATGGAAATTTGCCAAATACCCAAATTTGAAAACCGGAACGGCTACGGTTGAGTTTGCCGGCAACTTTTGCCGGAAATTTTTTTTTTTTTTTTTTTTTTGAAATTTTGAGACGAGACGAGACGAGACGAGACGAGACGAGACGAGACCTTGCCGGAAACTTTGAAACTTTGAGACCTTGCCGGAAATTGCCGGAAATTGCCGGAAATTGCCGGAAATTGCCGGCAAATTTGCCGGCAAATTGCCGGAAATTTTGCCGGAAATTTTGCCGGCAAATTTTGCCGGCAAATCGGCAAATTTTGCCGATTTGCCGGCAAATTTTGCCGGCAAATTTTTTTTTTTTTTTTTTTTTTTTTTTTTGATTTTTTTTTTTTTTTTTTTTTTTTTTTTTTTTTTTTTTTTTTTTTGACATACAATATGAATACCCTAGTTAAGAGGGAGTGTTAAGAAATGCAACTAGGTTCGCATTCAAAATTAGCCTGAGTCACAATGAATGTATTTATCAAAAGAAGAAAATAACTTTATTAATAAATAAATCTGACTTATTAAAGCATGGGTTTCAGTGCTTAGGTCAATTGATTTTAACCTCCAAGGTCTCCATTAAAGGCCCTAGTTTGAAAATAAGTGTCCTGCCTGTCATAATAAAATAACTCTTCTGGGAATATTTTGTCAGAAGAAAGAAAATTATTTTAATGTAAAATTAAGTCAATTAGGCTCCTCCACCAATTTGGACTAAAACAACGTAATTTGACCTCATACAAGCCTATATATTGGAGTTAAACTCAACTCATATGTCACTCACTCTGGCAACTTAGATTTCTATAAGTCATGTGATGAATACAATAAAGTGTATTATATCCAATTAATTAATTTTGTTAAGAATAATTTCCATTTTTACAATTTTAGCAATTGGGAGATGTTTTGGCAAATTACCTTAGGAAAGAGGATAAATCAAAAGAATATTTAATCAGTAAAGAAAGGGCACCCACTTACAGAAAAGGAAATCATGAGCTATTGAAGGTAAATACCCATGAGGGAATACACACCCTTGGAGAGCTTTGATTTGGAGAGAGAAGGAGGAAAAGGAATTTGTTGTGGAGCCTATGTATGAAAGAGAAGGGGGAAAATTATAATGGAAGGGTGGAACACCCATCGTGGAGACTTTTTCATTTCAAAACTAAACTATTGATCCGGATTTACATGAACACAATAAAACATAGACATACAAACAAATGTAGAGATGAAAACAAAATTAAAACTCACCACTAATAAGTAATTGAAATATGCTTATGTATAGAATGGAAATAAACTAGCTAGCACCGGTAGCTTATCTCCTAGAAGAGACAAGTACTACAAGCCTCTTCAACCACAACAAGGCGAAAGGAATTTTTAATATTTAACAACATAGGAAATTCATAAATAAATCAAAACCCTAATCATGAGCTAGCCACCAAGAGTTTGGCCCTGCTGAAGAAGGAAACAACTTCTGCAGTCGTAATTGGCCATATTACTCTGCTTTTTAACATATGATATATCATTTGCAAATATATTCCATTACTGAAGGTGCTTTTTCTATGGCTATGGTTCATCGTAGACCCTACAAAATCATCGTTACCGGGTCAAATCGCTTCTCCGGGAAGTTCGTAAGACTCAAAAAGCGATAAAAATAGTAGACGATGCTATAAAAGAAACTAGAATCGACCGGAGGTACAGGGTGTGAACAGGTGGCCACCATTATCCACCGAATCGTTCCTCCCTCTTAGAAGAAATGTTCTTCATTGTGTTCGTAGCCCATGAGATGATGAACTTTAACTCGTCCATGGTGGAACTACCTTTACCTTGGTGAAGGAGTTAATTACTTGACAACTCATAGCTGATCCTTCTATCGGTGCGTGTTTCGATTCGTGGCATGATTCCATTAGTTGTGGCTTTTTCCATGCGAAAGAGTGGGTTTAATCTATGTTGGTGAGTTGTTCTTCCATGTTTGGATGTGTCTGGGGGAGAGGGTGGAATGTAGGGTTGAAGGCGGTCCATATCGAACGTTGGGTGCGTACTGAGCGAGAATGGTGAACAATGAGCTCGAAGGAATTGTCTCGTACAACCTTGTGATAAAAGGCCCATATTGACATCTTGCTTGCAGCAAGATCCAACGAGGCGCTCCTTCGGTAAATGTGTAGCCACCTTGTTGCCTAATTGCGTTTGTGTGGCACCCGTTGCTAATCATGTCGTTTCATGTACCTTGAATTAGATCCTATTTTGCAATATGTTATGAACATGTTGGAGGGTGTCAGTGCGCTCAATGAATTTTTTCACCTTGTCCATTTTAGACGGCTACGAGCTGAAATCGTCTTTGAGAAAGCAGCAATGGCAAGCGAAGCACGTCAATGGTTGGTTGGGCGAATCCCAAGCCCACCCTGAAGAACAAATGTCGAGCTGTGGAGAGTCAACATAGTTTTCGTGTGTACATAGGGGAGGCTCTCATCCCATGTGTGTGGATGATTTGGGTTGTACATGCGCACAATGCATGATCATCATGTTCATGACTTTTTTCAAGCCATCAATTTTGGGATGGAAAGTCGTGGACTTGGTGACCAGTGTTCATGAAAGACCATCAAGAGGCCCACTCAAATGTTTTGTGAAGATTTTTTTCCCGAACTAAGATGATAGATTATGGAATCCCAAATTTCATTTGGCACCTGCTCAAAGAAGATTTTAGCAATGGCTTCTCGTTGTGATATTGTCTTGTTATGTTTCCATAATGGCCATCTTCTTTAGAACATAGTTTATAGCTAAAAAACGCAATGGTTGCCATTCTTAGTAGAAGAAGGCCGAAACATGTAATCCATGGATAAGTGGATTCCCAAGGTCGACTAGGGGTAGGTAGTGAAGTATAGAGGCCTTGCTTCTTGATGACTAGTTTATAAAATGGCAGGGCAAAGGTGATCTCGATGTACTTTCCCTGGCATCCCATCATCGATGTCTTAGCAATAGAAATAATCTTTCCAGTACTACCACTATTTTTCAACTTAAAATCGCTAATGACCCCATCGTAGTGCGCCACTAAATCATATCGGCATACTCGATGAAGGAACATGCCCAGGACATAGGAGTGCATCATGAGGTGAAAATTCAGAACTTGTCACTCTTCCAAGAGTGCCTTACATGTGGCTTAATTTCCGTATCTTTTATAGAGAATAACCACCGTAAAGTCTTGTGCTCACAAGAGCAAGACACAATGGTTAGCACCATGATTGGTAGTCGACCGAGGCAACTTCAAATATTATTGGTCCTACCTTTCTTGGTACTTGATGTTCGGAATGAAACCATTGGTGTATGTGGACCATTTCTAATGGCAACGTTTTGTAACTTCGCTGCCGCATGAACCGTAAGGCTCATGAAGGTGATGATTGTTTCTTTCTGCTGGAGAGTGTGCAACTTCTTCCGGCGTACGCAGGCGATCCTGGCTTGGTCGAGACTGGCCCAGCAACAACCTAGCCGGGCCGCAAGATGCAAGTCTCTAATTGCAAAAGACCAAGATGTGACAAGAGGCTCACCTTAAGTCCTACGTCACAGTAGTTTGTGGAGAAGATGTGTTTCTTCCTTCCTTTGCTTTTACAGATCACAAATTTCCGGGCCGACGCGACGAACACTCGTACGTACAAGAAGAACAAATAAACACACAAGCATAAAACCTAATAACAGCATACCATGTATCACTAATATACAAACGACATAAAACACAAACACCGAGGAACCATAATCGAAGCCGCTTATTAACCGAACAAAGAAAGACACAACCCTAGCTCGACGCCGGGATCTTCCTTCGTAGGGTTTGTACGTAGTGAGCATGTCTCGTTAAAGCTCGTCGTACGATGACAAGTCTTCGTTGTCCGACGACACCTCTTACAATTGATTCAGCTCATTCAAAGAAGCCAGCGAAATGACACGCTTATATAGATGGTGGAAGGGGGAGTTGGGAACTCGAAATGGTGGGGATTGGCCTTACCTCAAGGAAGCTTCCACGATAGGTGGAAATCACTTTTACATGAGACCTGAAGCCAAACCTCCCAATTCACCCAGAGACCAGCTCGTGTTGCTGAAATCAAATTTCCACCTATTTATTTTTTAAAAACTCTCATTAAGCTCGGGCGGGTGATACACCGTATTGCAGCAAGTGACCGCACCTTTGGTGATTTCCCCATTGGCACGAGGGCTTAAATCGCTAGTCGCGCTGCTGGCCAAAAATGCGGTTTTAGGGCTTTTCACAGTGAAATTTTCTGTGAGAATGATTTTCTTACTGGCGGGGATGCCATGAAAGCGGTTTCGTGCTGCCCACCGTCATGTGCCATGGAACAAGCTCTAATGTGACAGGGGATTGTGATGCTGAAAATTACCGAGTAATAGATGCCCTCAGCATGAGGCCCTAAAGAGAGAGAGGGGGTGAAATGCTTTACGCAGAATGCGCCTAAATCGAAACACCGGGCCGTCGGAAAACTCGGGCAGAAAAATACAAATCGATATCTTCAACACATGACATATATGTGGTATGAAGTAACCATCCACACAGAGACACAATAACTGAAGACCGAAGGTATGACGCAACGTATCCATATGACCGTGAAGAATGGCGTGTCGATTCAAATTCTTCCAATCAATGAGTCATGTAACCAATCACAATAATTCACAAAAATCAAGAAATTGATTCTAACAACAAACCATATTGTGCACCATTCTAATTAACAAAGTATGTTCAAGCATGTGAATAAGTGGGAGTCATTTAACATGGAAGAACATCGTCGATTACCAGCCAAAGGATGAAAGCAGCAATGCTAGAGAACCACCAATAATGACAATGGCCCTTGGTTATTATAGGTACAATCCACGCAACGTAACAATGATCCATGTCAACACCGCAGAATCATCCATCGAAGGTCAACATGAAACCTTGCGTCGAATGCGGGTGAATTGCCGTACGAGGGCATGCAGTTTCCAAGGTACCTAAGGAAAGTCTCTAGATCAACTTCGGATAATGAGTCAAGTCGACAGAAGTGACCGTATCGAAGATGTGGCCAGTGTTTCCCATACTGGTCAACGTGAGACAGGAAAATAATTTTTTGTGAACTGTGGACTCGAAGGAGAATCGCAGAAGGTTGAAACTTGCGCAGGTCAACTTTCGTAAACATACTGTGCGTGCGCGAATGGATTTGGTATTATTTGACATCCAAACATCAAAGGGCACATGACGAGGAAAAGAGTAGATGAGAGGTCAAAAAGGATTACCCAAACTTCATGGAGGAAAACAGACAATGAGATGAGATTTCAAACTCGAAACGAATGCGACATAAGTTCCATGTTCAAGATGTAATACACCGGCCGAATACTATTTACGACATCGGTTCCATTTTTCTCACCATTTCTCGTAGCACCTAATTTTTTTTTACAAATAAGCTCGATGATAATATATGTCATAAATATAATTATCCTTCGTGACGAATCCATCCTAGTACATTTAACGAGCCCTAGTAATATGAAACTCGAATATCTTTCATTATGATCGTATCCCAAGGTCACCGTGTTTCACTAGTCTCAAAAAGGAAGAACTCGGCGTCTTTTTCATGTTTAGAGAGTTTGGAAAAGACAGTGTAAAGTAAACTCCAAACGGTCCCTTTTCGTGAAATAGTTCCTCAATCCAAAAAGGGTAGAAATTGGGTGTCCTAGAAAACTCTAGTCACATAGGGCCGTGTATCTTTTTTTGTAAACAATTCATCCCACCTCGAAAAGGTAAGACATCGGGTATACGTTTTGCAACTACTTTAACGAGATCAACGATGGTGGGACTCGTAAATATTTTCTATGTTTAGAGAGTTTAAAAAGAGTCAAAAGATGACTCCAGAAAATGACTTTTTCGTGTTTTTTACCGAGTCTGAAAAGTATAAAAATACAACTCGTATCAACGTTCAAGCTACGAAATCACAACGTACACAAAGTTATAAAATCCATTTTTCGACAAAATATATTAAAATATTGAGAAAAATGATTTAAAACCTAATTTTGACTTCAAAAGTTATAAACATGCCACAATGGTAAAAACATATTTACTTTACTTTTACCTCATTTTTGGGAGAGCATGAGCTTTTGGTGAAACTTGTTGCAGTGATTGCGTACTAACCAACATCATCCGTATTCTCGTTCGTCCAGTAAGAGGCACTCCCTTAGCTTTGTTTTTTGATTTGTTTTTTAAATTTTGTCAGTATTTGACCGGAGGAACCTTGCAACTTAGGCTCGCTAATCGTTATCGGCACGCACTCACGCTCAATTGGCGCGATCGTTACAAACAAATACGCAATGGCGCAACTCAAATTTCCGCGTTAATTTACCAAATGTGAGCCACTCAAATTAATTTTTAAGTGTTGAAAAGATATAACAAGTTGTTTTTGACCATGTTGCAAATATCCACCACAATGGTGATTTATAAGGAGAGGAACATGGAAGAGGATTAAATTGCTGCAAATGAAGCTGCATGAATGCCCCTCCGGACTCGTGTCTCAGTTCTTTCTTGCCACCTGCGTTTGGTGAGGTCAAACTCAGCTATTGTAGTATTTGGTTAGAATATGGGATGAGAATGAAGAAGTATTCAAATCCTAGACACTAAGTACTAGCACTTGGAAGCTCGATGTTTATTTCATAATCAGATTGTCTCACAGTAGGCCCAAAAGGCTAATCATGACAGTGTCGTACCTTCTAGGGAGAAATGGATATGGTAATGGTGAGAGGTGCTCAGGGCAACAAACAGATTGGGTAGTGGGAAATTAGACATCCACATGCACCGCGATCTAGCACCCTTGGGTTAGTGCTTCACACTATCACGCGCAGTCAGCAGTGATCACAGTGTTCCGTACGGAGGCAAACCAAAGCGGCACAGCCTCCTACTAGCTTTCGAATGCATGAATACCACACTTTTCGATCGGGCCACCGCCGTGACAACAAACACCGAAATGTACACTAACAAAGTGCAAGAAGGAAAACCTAAATAGTTTGGGTATGGTTCCATTCTCGTGTTGTCTATTCTAAAACGATTACCAATTTTCTGTACAAGGAGCGATAGTTCCTGTCATCGAGGAGTCGAGGATGGCCCGCGGGCATCACTTATGCCTGTGCTCCGCAGGGAGGCCAGCGTATGTCCCTGGAGGCCCTAGTTGTATGAACACGGCACACCGATTGCAGTTGAGGATTGGCCCCACAGTATCGATTTCCACGGGAGACCCGTATCTTTCCATCACGGAGGGGGAGGACCGGGACGTAAGAGCTAGGTATGAATCTTTTTTACTTTTTATGTATTTATGATTTTTTTTGTGATACATGCTCATTCTAACAATAGTTCTACGGTGGCGCACGCTTGGCCTAGAGAGTTTCTAGCATGTCGGCCAGCTTGCGCGGCGGGCCCTTCGTACAATGGCCTCAAGCTTAGGAGACGAGATGAGTGAGCTAATTCAGTAACTTAAGAGGTGGCATCGCCTTCTGGGAACTTCAGACTATGTGAGCCACCGCGTATGTCCTGGGTCACGCTCATTGAATTCGTGGGGGTGCCTAGTCTCTCCATCGACCGAGGCGATTGGTGCGAACCCGGCATGTTACCGTCGAGGCACCACATCGATTAGCCATTCAGGGATTTTTACATGCATATTTTTGAGAGACATGTTGTTCTTTCAAATTATTATTAGACAAACATGGTTTTTTTTTTAATTCTTTATGATGTAATACAAATCGAAATTATCGACATATATATATATATCTATTTCGGATGGATCTTTATATGTGATGATGTTTTTTATAAGTTAAACAAATGTTCATCTAAAATCAAATTAGCTAACGTATCCGTTAAATAATATCTATGTGTCCGGTTATATGTTGATATGTAATGTAATCAAATTTTTCAACAAACGAATACGTAGACACAGTATGTAAAATGGATGTGGTTTTTGGGAATTAACAATGATCATTAATAAAATACTACAAGCTGTGAGTCCCGTACACATATTTAGCTTACCACATTTATAAGCATACCTTCGTTAACAATTCTAAAATGGCAATTACCCTACATTATTTGTGGTAGGCCCAGACAAACACCTGCAAATTAATTAACCAACAAGAAGATTGTAGATTACCTAGGTCGCCGAGGTGATGTATTCCCCGGCATCACAGGAGGCACCATCTGCGAAATCGACAAAAAGGAGAAGAGACATCTTCGTACAATCAAGAAGACCCAATCAAAGAAATGACGCTTACAAAAGCACACACACCAACACATACAAAAATTAAAAACACTTCACTTAAAAGCACATACACCACACGGAGAATAACTTCAAGCATAGTACTTTTTAGAGGTAGCCTATCTGTGGTTGCGCGAAGAGGTGAATTTTTGTATTACAGCCCATAGGCCCTACTTTTAATACTCGTTTAACCAGGGCCCATGCCTCATGGGTCGTAATTTTCCCGGCTCAATTTTATCATGTGCTTTAATGACAGAGGATGAGAGGTTTCTTCAATGAAAGAACAAGGAGAAACCGATTGATCAAAGTGGCCGGACCGTTTTTTCTCAGGCTCTACAATGACCAAGGCAACGAAGCGGTGGGTTTTCATCCACTATTCCAAATACAAGAGACGCTTCTTCCTCCTAGGGGAGAAGGTTAGACAATAGTTCTAAGCACCAACTTTCAAGAAGGGAATTTCGCATTCAAACGTAGAGAGCGTTTCCAAACCAAGCACCAATTGACAAGGTGAATCCGATTGCGCTTTACGTAAGTCTTTCGATGTTTCCGCAGAGCCGAGAATAACCGAGAGCGGCTGGATTTGTAGATACTAACTATTCGTTGGGGCGATTGTGACTAAAACCTGTCTGCGCCCTCAACTCGGCGGTATTTGCTCGGGGGTAGTATGGCATTGAGCTATCATGGCGTGTTTTAACCTTTGACGCTAACTTAGCCATCATGTAACCTTAAAATGGGTGCTATGATCAGACAATGGGTTCCTAGGATCAAACGTGTAATAACATGGTTGAAAATAAATTTTGGCAATTGCCTTATCGCTTTCACTAATGGCATCGTTTCGGCCCACTTAGTGTTAATGGCTAAGCGACAATTACATACATGCCCCCAAGTAGTGAGGGTTACATGTCATAAAACACACGCCCATTTAGCAAAAGGGCTGGCAATAATGACAGGATGCAAGGTAGGTGGTACGTATCTTAAGTATAAAAGACCGCACGCATGATATTTTTGGACTGCAATGACATGTACTCTTTGAACACAGACAACTGTGGAGTAACCGTACGTAGAATATTTAAAGTAGCATATCTGTATATAAGCACCACCGTTGGAGTTTCGGATTGTTCTTTTTCCATCATACTACCTCATTTTTTTTCCATTACTATCTCAGTTTAAACGATCAGCTGAATGACAGTTCGTTTTGGGAATGAATATCATGGCTAAATTCTAATAATTTTTTATGATTTTTAATAACAATAAGTTATTTTGAATCAAACTAGCCAAGGCACGTACATTCGTAGCTGCTCTGCACCCGAGTCAAGCCACGTTTCCGGCTACGGTTCTGTGTCCTCTGTGAAAAGCGTTATGGGTGCATTCCACATCATGTCCCTGCTGCTTGCTGTTTGCCTTCGGTGAAGATTGAACGCATCCGTACGTGTTTTGTACTTGGGAACTCACACAAGAAGATGACCCTAATAGTGATGAAGTGATGTACTCGTATGTCCTTTGTCATTTTACGCCGCCAACTTTAGAGTTCAGGTCCAATTTTGATATGAAAAAGGACAAAGATCTCGTATTATCTCAATTTATGTTGAAGATTTGCTATAAATGGGCACCCGCAAACCGAGAGACTAGTTCTAGATTTTGATTAGATTTCAGGGATTGACTACTATATCAAGTCCTAGAATACCGTTTTGGGTTATTTTCTTTAATAAGAAGACAACATTCTTTCGAACGCGCGGAGTTGATCTTTGGAGCTAGATTTTCGTAAGCACTGTGGTAGAGGGCCTCGCTCGGCGCTTACTTTTGCAATTTAGATAAGTATCTTAGTTCGTTTTCGAAGTTTTTAAAGCTACGTTTATAGTTAATTTCATTAATCATTATTGTAGCGCTATACTTGTTCTAAGAAACCTTCAAAAGATCATTACAATGAATAAGTAAAATGGTTGTAGTACAGTAGATTTTATTTGGTAATTCTTTCGTCGTACGATCACAGTTTAAACTTACCTATAAACTCTTCAAGATATCATTATGATGACTAAGGCACAATCGTGACATCGTAGGTTTCAGCTTGTTTGCCCATACTACAGCATAGTTGACCTTATTTCTTAGAAAGCTCTTCCAAAACATTATGAACAATGATAGGAAATAGTCATGATGTCTTAGTTTTTTTAATTGTATTTGCTTTCGCTTATGTTTGTATTCAATTGCATTGAATTGGTATGTACCAGGATTGTTCCTGAAGGAGTTTTCCAAAATACCATTCATGATGAACGTAAATAGATGAACTTAACAGATTAATTGCATGATAACTTAGTTAGAGCACTCCGGAGGCAAATTGCATTTAGTTCATGCTTTTCTTCCGTTATTTCATTTCAAGTTTGATAATGGGATTTTTAGTTTAGTAACGTTTAACGTAGACTAGTAGCACCTTAAAGTTCAAATTAGCTATCTCACCGCATTTACATTCCAAGTTTAGTTGCCATCCATTGCATTTTAAATTGCACGGTAGTTAAATCCTAATACCATTACCATTATTTAAGCAAAACTTTTTGTTCCAAACCTATTAACTCACAATCATTCAAAAGATAGCATTTTCACTAAGGTTCTAAAGTACTTTTAAAACTTTTACCATTTCAAGGAACAAGCCTTTCCTCAAAGACCAGTTCTAAAAAGAAATTTACAATTTTGAGTGAGGTTTAGTGGTGTTAAACTAAGTTGCGTAATAGAATTAGGAGCTATTTTTATAGAGATCCAGTGATGCGTACCGTTTTTTCCAAATATGTTTCTAAATAAACCTTAACTATGGATGATGTTGTATCATTATAAGTTGATTGTTTAATTGTTTAGTTAGGAGAACTTTTATTTACCTCCAGAAATTTCAATGGATTATTGATGTTGTAATGAAGTGTTTAAGATGTTAAAATAATATGAAAACTTGGAAGATTTGTTGGAGAGATTTCATTAAACATCATGATAAAATGGAAAACCTAGATCAAGACACCTTAAAGCTCTTTTGTTGAAAGCAATTAGGATGAATGGTTGGCTCACATGATGGGAAAATGACATATCATAGCTCACATTACCTGAAATATCCTAGTTATGTATCAACCTTTAGAGGGAAATTTAAAATCGTAAAAGGTCCAAGAGATCTCGTTCTTGCATAAGTAATTGCTCGTATTATAAGTAGAGCAGTAAATAAGACATATGCTTGATGATTTCAAATATGACATCTAGAAGTCTTGAAAACAACAGACACCTTTAAGTTACAAAACAAGAAAAAAGTTGAATCATGCTCAGCAATTTTTATTCCAAAATGTAGAAAGAAACATGCTCGAGAGAGTGCTCGACAAAAAAGTTGTAGAGACCGTGGTTATTTTTTCAAAAACATGAGACCAAGAATTTTCTTCTTCCTGTCTCAAAGTTGTCTTTCAAGAGGAAATTCTAAATACAAGGTTGCTAAAATTCTCAATTTTGCCTTGAAGGGTTTCTTGCAAGGACCTCAAACACAAGGATTCCATGAACAAATGTATAATCAACTTCCGCTAAAATTGGAATTTTTACAGGTAAATTTTGGCCTAATTTCAAAATCAATTTCAAGTTTAACACAAGTGAGCACAAAGTCTTTGTGAAGATACTTCCGTACTATCAAACCGGGCGACCCCATCTACTTGGTACCTAATATTTCTTTCTCTCAAAACCTTGTTTAAAACCTCAAGAACATCATCAGAATCTCACTACACTAAACAACTACTCATTACTATTTCCTCAAAATTCAATGGTCACTAACCATACTAAACTCTCAACAATAAAACTTAATAAGGCATGATATAAGGCCAATAGCTTCAATTTATTAATTACTTTCCTTTAGACCTTAGTGATGTTCAACTTAGGTCCTGAAGAATAAAAGAGGAAACTTTTGTGGATTGGTACAAAGAACAAGATAACTCCCAGGAAGATTCTCTATGGTGAATAAAAGTCTTGAGGAAGACACATCTTTTCAGACTGCAACATTGAAAAATCAAAGTAAAAACTAACACTGCACCGTATTAGAGCAAACCATCAACATCTACTTTACCTTCTGGCAGTAAAGATTACAAATTGACAGAGGGTAGAAAAACAAATTTATGAAGTGCCTAATTATGATTTCCTAGATGAGCTAGAAATGTTTGCATTAAGATCTTCCATTATTACAAGCCATCAAGGAAATTCTAATTTTAGCCATAAACAATAAAGGATACAAGAAGAAACAAGAAAAAGAATAAGAGAGACAAAGAAAAATTAACCCATAGAAAAAGAAAGGGTATATTATGATGGGTAAGATTATGGTTCCAAAGTATCTAGACCCAGTGAATCCATTTTTTAAAATTCACATCAATGGAATTGAAACCAAAACACACTCATTGATTTAGGACAGTAATCAATATTATGAGTAGACAAATCATGTGATAAATCGAAATCTCCTAATTTTCTCTTTACACCCACATTATTATACCCGTACAGACCATGATCAAACTCGATGGGGTAACAGAAGACATCTCTCAAAGGTCCCCAGATTCTGGGAGTACTGTGATTTCCATGATCCCACCCCAAGAATCTAGGAGGGCATCCTTGTTATATTAGGAAGACCTTGTTGACATGTACCGCGCTTTGGCTAGTTGTAGATCCGTGATATGCACATTCTCGATGGTAGTCTAACTAAGAAATTCACTTTGTATCTCCAAATGACAATTACAACATTTAGATGATACTCAATGGATAGATATAAGAAGACTTACAACCTCTCTTCACAATTTCAGAAATTGTGGAAGATAGTCAAATCAATACTCTAGAAAACTTTGAATCCTCTTCTTAATACAAACATGAACCATTTCACAAGGATCCAACATTGAGTTTTTGTCATCAAGACAGAGTGTCTCTTCATTCTAAGGATAATTTACACTTAAGGAAGAGATATTTCCAGCAAAATTCTTTGAACATAAACAAGAACCTAGAAAATCTCAACAAGAAGAGTTAGTCAAGACACACAGACACCCTTTCCGTACATGCAGAGTGAGTACACCCAAATGAAAGGGACAAGCCCCAAGACTTGCACTCATCATATCTACATAGAGGAAAATTGTAAAACCAATCGTAAACCCTTAAAGACTAAGGAACTAAAATCTTAGGGAGATTGTTAAAGAAGAAATTGAAAAATTGTTAAATGTCAACTTCATTCATCCCATTTCGTATAGCGTCATGTTTTGCACTGAAACAAAGAAAATGGTAAATGGAGGGTATGTATCGACTATCGGAATTAAACAAAGCTACTCTTAAAGACCATTTTCCCTTACCTTTCATAGATCAAGTGTTAGATACATTTAGTCAAAAGCACTTCTCATTCCTAGATGGGTTTAGTGGTTACAACCAAATCCAAGTAGCACTTGAAGATCAAGACAAAACCACATTTACTCCTCGTCTCTTGGGGTACCTATGCTTATCGTAGCATTGCCATTTGGATTATGCAATGCACCTAACATTCCAAAGGAAATATTATACGTATCTAATACATGATTGTGTAGAGGTATATATGGATGAGATTTCACAACATGGAAATAATATTTGAAGAAGCCTTAGCAAACTTGGAAAAAGTTTTAAAGAGATGTCAAGAAGAAAATATTTTACCAGTCATGAGAAATGTTTCATGATGTTTACCGGAAGATATTGTTTTGGGGCATCATATTTGGTGATGGGATTAGAGTTGATGAGTCAAAAGTTGTCATCTCTAACTTATTCATTCCAAGTCAGCGAAAGTTGTTAGGGAGTTTTCTAGGATTTACGTGACAATACCTATGTTTATAGAAAACTTCACCAAGATAGCATCTCTCCACTTCTTTCAAATTACTTACCAAAGACCGTGAATTCAAGTGGAATTTCGATTGCCGCTAGCCTTTGGAGACCCTAAAACAAAAAATTTTCTCACAACATTTAGGGACCAGAATTGGAAAGCATTTTTGTATCTTTCATGCTCATAATTAGGAGGAGTTGGACACATCGTATCTTAGCGTCTATTATTAAGAAAAACTTGACCTCTTACAGTTAAACTAGATACCCGTAATCGAGAAAGAGCTGTAGTCGTTGTTCATGCCACAAAACAAATTCGGTATACCACATAACAGCTATGAAACTTTTGTTCACACCGATCATTCCGCAATTAGATACTTAATGAACAAATCAATTACTAATGGCAACAGTTACAAGATGGTTATTGCTTTTACAAGAATTCAACATATTACCATTCTAGATGGGCCCGAAAACAAAACATGATTCCGATTTTATCTAGACTTCAAAACATCAAAGATGACACTCAATGAAGATTAATTTCCATGAATATTTTTTTGGTACCTCCTACTCAAACTTCATTTTGCCGATATTGCTAATTATTTAGTTTAGGAAAATTTTCAATAATGAATGCAAGAGATAAAAGAAAAAACTATTTAAGTATGTTGAAAAATATTCATGGGTTGCTAATGAGTTGTAATAAGACAGTCCGTATTTGACTATTAGGAGATGTGTTCGTGAAGATGAGACGTTCCGAGATTTCGTACATGTCATGATGAACCTTGTAAGTACATTTGCCGATAAGAGGACAAATTTACAAGATCCCTTTTTCATTTAGGATATTATTGGCTATCCTTGTTTAAAGATTCTAAAGAGTATGTCAAAAGGTGTGACAATGCACAAAGGCAGGGAAACCTTCTCTTTGTGTGAGATGCTATTATAACCTCAGTACATATCGTAATCCTTTTTAGGTCGGGCTTTTGGATTTTGTAGGACTTATTAGTCCTCCACGAACAAGACAAAAGAGACATATTAGTTTTCACCCATTATGTTACCAAATGGGTAGAGTGCTTATCATTATTTTTTGGTTAATGAAGCATCCGTAGTTAATTTTCTTTTTTATTTGTTATTTTTACCGTTTTGGTGTCCCAAGGAAATTGTTACGTATCAAGGAGCTCAATTTACATCGAGGCCAGGGAACAATGATGGAGAGGTACAAAACTGTGCATAGAAAACTACTCCTTATCATCCACAAGAATGGTCAAGTGGAATTCACTAATAAGGCTGTCAATAAATCCTACCAAAGACTGGGTTTACCATAGAAAAGATTGGGTAGATAGGCTTCCCGAAGCCTCGTGGACCTACAGACCACATGGAGAAATACAACAGCTATACTCTACAGAACTTGTTTATGAAAGCAAATGAGCCCCATAGAGTTCCGTATTCAAATTTAAAATGGAAGTTCATCTAGGACCTGATTTAATTGAGGTACAAAAGCACATTGGAGCAGATTAATGAATTGGATGAGATCGACAAGATGTGAAGCCTAAAAACAAGTCTAGTCCAATGTTAAAGGACTAGATGGCAAGGACAAGTACATCAAAGAGAAGAAGTTCAAAGAAGGTGACCGGGCTCTCTTGTTTGATTCAAAACTAAGGATTTTTGTTGCAATTTCAAACATTGGTTTAAATATATGAAATTGTTAAAATTTCTTAATAATGGACAAAGAAAATCGGATACGATGAAGAAGAGGAAGCTACTTTTATTGTGAATGGTCATAGATTGAAGTCGTATTGCAACCACTCAAGAGAAGAATTTACGAAGAAGTTCCAAGAAATAATAGATGGTTAATGAAGAAGAATATTTCTTCTTCATCAACCTGATTAATTTTTATGAAGTCATTTCTTTAAAAAAGTATAAACATGAAACTAATCACCCATTGGCATGTTTATACAAAAAAGATAGTAAAATCGTAGTTTTTTTCCGACACTCTAACTTTTCCATTTTGTTTCGCAAGCAGTCAACATAAAATCATAAGTTCGCATCTATTTCACTTATGATCCATCTCATTTCATTTCATTCCATTTACTTAACTATCCATACCCATTCATTCATTCATACTTCACTTCATTCCATTTCTCATTCATCCCATTCCATACTTCATCCACCTCATTTCCATATCAAAATTTAAAGTTTGATGTCTTTCCAATTGAATAACACATGTCATGAATTATATGCCATTTCTTATACTTTTCCATCCATTTCATATACAAATTGTAATCCATCCCACTCCATCATTCACTTACATATTCCATTATACCATATTTCACTATCTATCTTCACTCATTCCATATAACATTCCACTTATAGTTCCAACCACTCCATTCCATGATTAAAGCACTCTGTTGTGCACATTCACATTTAAACAAGATATTCTCAAGAAATTAATCGTACTTTCCAAGAATGGTATGGGTCATTCCAGCAACTGTTGTATCCCCGAATGCACCGATCAAAGACATTTGAACGTAACAAGATGATCTCGTATATCCATGAACAAGAAAATCAAGAAGGATTATGAAGACTAACAAAGTAATGATTTCCCGCAGGAGAACAAAAGAACATAAAGACCACAAAAAGCAAGACATGAAAAGCAAGGTAAAAAGTTCGATTATAATGGTACATCATGAAAATCCTTATATAGTCTAGCTTTATGAATCATTCGTGTGTTGTTTGATTATTTTTATTGATCATGCCAAATATGAGCCCCATAAAACTTTGGATAAAAATCCTTCATTTCAAATCCCACCCGATCATCATTTAAAATTCATGCCAGTCGAAGTGATTGATTTTCCATTGCCACCTGTACCCAAATCATTTAATGATGATTTTTGAATCCGTTGTGAAATATCTCCGGTATTTTCACTTCATTGGATTTGTTTTCTTAACTTACCATTAACCTGCCTGTAACCACTCCCTATTTCTCCATCCCGTAGCTAACCCTTCTCCATCATTTCATTCTCAGAAAATGTAGACAGTATCTCTATCACCCATGAGTGAGGTATACTGTTCTGAAAATTTGAAGCCATTGTCACCGTAACAAAGGAGTATTAATTTGAAGGTTGAATTATTGTCTCTGTGAGCAAGAAAGAGGTACTAATATAAAGATTAGCATGAAATTATGGGCCCTATCGTGAGAAATCGAACTGGGCACAAAAATACCTAAGGATACCTCAAAGCAGAAATGCTCGGGTAATGTTATGATGGCCGGTGTAATTTCGAAAATTTAATGGCTTCCACAAAGAAGCATAAAAACGTTTGAAAGGTCATTCAAAGGAGCCGAGGTTGAAGTTGGAGACATTAAATTCATCGTCATATAGGTTTATTGCAGAAGCAATAAGATTGCTTTCAGACATGGAGAAATATGGTTTAAGAACAGAATTTCATAATGAACTTGAAGCAGACCCTGGAGTCACCGAAAGATGGATGCCATCGTGTTTAAAAAGGGTCTAAGTTTCGATTAAAGAACAAATGGAGAAACATGTTGCTTATCCTACAAAATTTATCACTGTGGTTGCAGATGTGGTACTTTTCTATGCTTCATCATATTAGGCTGATAATGCATTTTGCAGAAGAAGAGCTTAATTTGTCTTATTTCTTGGCTTCAAATTTTAAAGAAAATGGCTTCAAGTGTCCAAAAGAGAATTCAATTTCTAAAGACAAACTTATATCACCATGGTTTAGCCAAGATTTTGTGATTGAGCATCATTTGAGAAAAATAGGGAATAACGGGGATAATTTTCAGGAGAAATTTCTGAGGAACTAAAAGAGTCACCGCAACATCGCCTACAAAGAGAAGCAGAAATGGAGAGCTCTAAAATTGAAACCGACAGCCAAATTCAAGAAAGCATGAAGAACAATCCTCCTAGAAATTGACCGCATTAAGAGACACGAAGGAAGAGAGGGCAATCGTAAATTTTCCACAGTAAAAGGAGAGAGGACCATCCCACCAGAAGGAGCTATGACCTGGGGAAACTAAGGAAAACAAATTGAACAAACTGGTGATAAATATGAAGAAAAAAAAAATATAGCAAGAAATTTATAACTATGTTAAATATCGAAAGGAAAGCCCAGAGAGTAGAGATAGAATCCCTAGTCTCAACGTCTGGAATAGATGTGTTACAAGACATAGGTATTTAGCCGTAAGCATTTAATAGACATATCAGGATCAATGATATTCAAGGAATGTTGTACTAAACCAATATGAACTCAACTCTGTTCTACAAATGGACAAAGTGGAAAAGGCTAATGAAAGTTGCTGAAAAAGAGGAAAAGAAGTAATCAGTAATTTCACAATTTGAAGTTTCCAAGTTAGTCATCATGAAGCTAGAATGCCTTTAACTTCAGCAAAGAAGAAGAAGAGGGTTGGATGTTTTTGTTAAGTCTCTAGTTTATGGAATAAGTCGATGAGGACATGCAAGAAGTCAGCAGTGGGGGTATGTTGAGCCCCAAGATTGTTCTCTTTCATCATACTTCACCTATTTTCTTTTGTCCATTGTTATCCTGTGCTCAAATGATCAATGAAATTAGTTAAAATTGCTTTAAGAATGAAATATCATAATAACTTGCTAAGTTTTGTGATTTGTCATTGTAATACATTTTTGAAATCGAAATCAGCCATGTAATGCGTACATTCCGTAGCTAGTTGCCAACTCGGGCACTGCTGCCACGTTCAAGTGCTGTTCCGTGTCTCTTAGAAAAGCACACATGGGTGTATTCCACACTGCGTCCTCATCGTTTTTTGCTCACCGTGAAGATTGAATGGAATCGGACGTGGTTTTGTACGTGGGAACTCACACAAGGAGTATGACCCACAGGGGACAAGTGGGCACTCCGTATGTCCTTTGTCATTTTACGCTGCCACCTTAGAGTTCTAGTCCGATTTTGAGTATGAAAAGACAATGATCCCCGTATTATCTTCAAGTTTCGTTATGAAGATTTGCTATAAAACAATTTTAAACCGAGAGACTAGTTCTAGATTTTGATTAGATTTCGTGATTGACCGCTATATTTCGAAGTCCTAGAATATTTCGTTTTTTAAGTTATTTCTTTAATGAAGAAGACAGCATTTCTTCGAACGGCATTGAGTTGATCTTGATCTAGATTTCATGCTACTCCGGTGGCAGAGGGCCCTCCCGCTTCCCATAGCCTTATCAATTTAGACAAGTATCTTAGTTCGTTTTTCAAGTTTTTGAAGTTTACGTTACAGTTAATTTCATTAATCATTATAGCTATACTTGTTTCAAGAAACTCTTTCCAAAAGATCATTACAATGAATAAGAAATGGTCGTAGTGTTATAGATTTTATTTGCAATTCCTTTCGTTCATTATCGTTTAAACTTACTCTATAAACTCTTCCAAGATATCATTATGATGACCAAGGTGTACAATCGTGACATCGTAGGCTTCAGTTGTTTGTTTACACCAAGTATATGAAGCACCACCGAGAAAGCTCAAAACATCATAACAATGAGTAGGAATAGTCACGATGTCTTAGTTTTTTTTTAATTGTATTTGTTGTGCTTATGCACCATATTCAATTGCATTGAATTGTACAGCCGAGATTGTTCTAACAAGCTCTTTCCAAATACCATTCATGATGAAAGAAATAGGTCAGAGAATCCTACGAGATTAATTGCATGATAACTTAGTTAGAGCATCCTAGAGAAAATTGCATTTATTTCCTATGCCTTGCTATTTTGTTTCAAGTTTGATAATGATTTTAGTTTAGCATCGCTCAACGTAGACCAGTAAAAGACCCTAGTTCGCCTAGGCTTAGCTCATCGTATTTACAACTTGGAAGTTTAGTTAAAGAACTACCGTATTTTAAATTGCATTAGTAGTTAAAACTTAAATACTGTCATTTTCATTATTTACAAAACTTCTTTGTTCCAAACTCCATATTAACCTACAATCATCTAGATGAAGATAGTACTGCCTGAAGGGTTCAGAAGTACTTTTGCAACCTTTTACCATTCTCACAAACAATCCTTTCCAAAGACTATTCTAAAAGGAAACTATAACTTTTGGAGTGAGCTTAGTGGTGTTAAATTGTTGCGTAATAGAATTAGGAGCTAGTTTTAGAGCAGAGATCTTATGATGTTACAAATGTTCTTTTCCAAACAGCTCTGGCTGGGAACCTTGAATTCACATGGATGAGATGTTGCATTATAAGTTGATTGTTTGATTGTTTAGTTAGGAGAACTTTATTTACACTTAGCTGCCCATTTTCAAGTTTTCCAAACATCTTTAATGAATGAATTGGAAGGGTTAAGTTCATGTCAAGATTTATTTTATTGAAGTCATTATCAAGCTTGTATTTTTCTAAGTCATACTAGGTTTGGCTCTACCAAATATTTGCATTTTTCATTTGTCATCAATAATTTAGGTTTCACCCTTGCTTTTAACCGCAGTTTCTTTTCCACCAAAGACTTAGTTTTTCTTCATGGAACATAAAATTATAAAAAACCCAAAACATCATAAAACACTAGACACAACGCAAGAAGAACAAACACCTAGGTACACATAGAAGGCACTACACTTCAAATAAGTTTACCAACTCCGGTTGACAATTAAATGAACTTAATTTAGAGACTAGGGTTGAGGCACAAACAACCACCACAAAGCGCTATTGTGACAATCATCCAAGACCTTTTCACCCTCTTCCAAGGCCGAGCACCGGGTGACACGGAATCACCCAACACGGCACAGTGGTATCTCTCCTACAATCCGTGTTGAGATTGATGCTTAATCCGATGTTGGGAATCCTTTGTCAAACTGCATCGGGAATGTGGATGCTTGAAGACACATTTACACTTTCTACTATACCATGGGTCATGAATGTCGATATGAAAGAGTTGCTTTCATCCAGATATGATCCTATATTTCTTCGATGAAACGGAAAGCTTGTTTAGAGAGAGAAAATCTCGTATCAATAAAATTGATGATTTCATCGTACTTAGCAAGGTGAACTCTAAATCGAACTCTTTGAAGGATTACAATCCACTCGTATACTTCTTCAAAGAATTAAGCGAGACAAGATATATTGTGTCGTGTTTTAACCACAATTACGTACGCAACATCGTTGTGTATAATCATGATGGGGCCCCAACTACCATGCAGCGCTAAACTTCTCAAATATGACAGAACAAACAGAAGATTCTTTAGACAGATAATAAACTACTCGTTTGGTTTTCATCATCGTCATATCTTGTACCAAAACCATAAAGCTATCGTGATAAATGCAATGGCCAAATAAAGGTGAAATCGCGATGATATTCGTGAGGACGTACTGCACGTAGCGCTGACGGCAACGTTGTTTATCAACATATTTTTGGGCAATCTCGCTCCAAATGGAAGGAAATGTCCCGTTTCAAAAGATGCGAGTCTTTGGCCATTTCCGCACAATGAATGAAGCGTCGTATAGTTAGTCGCAGAACTTGCACCGATGTAACGAGGAAGGGATGGAGTGTTAACAATGCAGTCTTTACCCTTGAGGGGGCCAAGGCGAATTTCTTCTTAGACAATGAATCCGAAAAATACGACGAATCCACAGTAAGACGACTTAAGGAGGATTGAGCCTAATATTGTGGTGTCCTTGCAAATGTGTGAGGAAAATCCGGCGCAGGTGTTCGGTGGTCCTCACACCGAGTCGAACAAGCCGGAAAATCATCCGTACATGGGTCGAACGATGATGGCGATGTCGAAAGCATAATACACATCACATTGAAGGTGTCTTAATGTTTTTAGACCGAACGAGCTTTGGTAAGCGGTTCTCAGCGGAAAAATAAAGGCGCTCGTAAAGTTGATCAACAGTAAAACATTGATTTGATTGTACCAAGAGAAGCTGCTCCATAAGGGAACAACCGCTCACAACATTCATTAACAATTTGATCTATAAAGGGAGTGGGGTAATTGTCCTTAGATAGCTCGATTGATGTCTTGCAACGATTGATGTACGCGCATAGCACTGCTTTTTATTCACAGACACTATTCCGAAACCTATTCTATGAGAATAGGATAGATAAAGTCGTTAAGAATTTTTTTTCAACTTATGCCTTAATAGCCGGCTTTTGTGGACGGTACCAGGCGGAGAAGTGCCGACGTACTCAGTTTCGGCATCTTGCGTGTTGAGTCCCAAACTTGGTATCTTTCCTACACCTTTCTAGACTTTTTCTACTTACTCCATTTTGGCTTACCAACATCATTGCATATTAATCTGTATAAAAGACATTTAAAGTGGTTTTTAAATTATGTTTTGTGTCTCATTGCTTGAATTGATTTTTGCCTATCGAGATGCGGAATCTTGTCATCGGCACTGCCTAACTTTCTCAGCCCATTTAAGTTAAAGTCTATACGTGTGTCTTCATAGTAACCAATAAGATGGCAAGTTGAATATAGATGGATATGGGACCGAGTCCTACTGCTCACTTAATCTACCAAAGGCTGCCTGGCCAACAGAAGCGAGCGATGGTCAGTCCTAAGAGTCTCATGTGACAGAATCGTTTTTCACCACGAAGACTTGCGTGGCTGCCCTTAACCAGACACATCAACACCGTAATCGCTCCATGCTTCTAATCCAACAGCCCATTCTCCACAGATTTAATCACTACACCATAATGCCAGATTTCCGGACGGGTTGTTCACATGTTCTTTACTGTGTGTCACATTGTGGTGAAAGTAGTTATGCCGTCCCTCCTGTTATAACAATGCGTTCACATTTATAGTAGCTGCTTTTTGTAAATGTAATTTTTTCTCGAAAGAAAGCCCAATTTGCTTGACATTATTTCCTCACAGGACCGTGTTTTGAATACATGAGAAGACCCGTTCACAAGCATAATTCATGGTTGATAGTCGTTCCCCGAGGATTGTGCGCAGGGCCCCACACAAAGCAGGTTTTTGTTTTCTATCGTCAGACAGTTTCATGCTTTATTTTTATACTTTCATTATGACATATATTCACGTTTATATATTATATCTTCATATTAACGTTTTATTTTCCGCTCATAATTTTTCATGCTTTATACCGTTGTTAATCGACTTCGGTTGTTCTCGGTTCTGCATTACAAATAGCGCCCCGCAGAATTTGCACATAGTTTTACAATGATTATAAGGAATCAGCCTTGTCCTTCGCTGATTTATTTTTCTTAGCTTTTAATTCCGTGACTGCTTTATTTATTTCAATGGTAAGCATTTGTTTTTATATTAGTTAGACGTATATTAAATTACCTGGTGTCATTACCGCTACTCGAAAGCTAATAGCAAGACTAATGGTGAGGGATTGCGATGAGCGTGTAGTTTTACATTATTATTTTTTCGCAATAGATATTAATTTCCATGTCATTATCAACATTTTAAAGTCATAGCGAGACTAATGGTGAGGATTGAAGTATGAGTGTGTAATTTGACATTAGTTTATTTTTCCAAATTAGATACGATTGCTTGTTGTTTATGATTACCTCCGAAAGCTGAACAGACTAATAAAAGAGATGTCGAATATGAGTTGATGTAATTTACTTGTATTGATTTTGCTTTCGAATTTTTGGATTTCTTTTGACATGGCTTTCTTTTTGTACTTAGATGTTAGCATATGTGTACTTTGCCTCTATGATCAATAGCTTTTCATCGTTTGTTTGATCGTTTAGCAGCACATTTCTATTTTCTTTTTAGGAATTAACTCTTGTCAGGCTGTGGCGTTCGGAACCCTTTTGAAGTTTGAAGTTTGGGAAATCATTATATGATGATTGCCTTGAACATTTATATTCATACTTGTCTTTTAGAATTTCCATCCTACATTAGGAAACCAACCAAGATAAAAACCCCCAAGATAAATAAAACCCAAAAATGACAAAAAAGAGATAGGTTATCTTGCACATATGTTGCGCTACACTGCCACCATTTAATCCCGGATCGACAAATTAATGTAGCAATTTAGGACACACTAAACTGACCAAACACCTGTATAGGGGCTAGAATCTCGGGGTACGACTATGTTGGGATCAACTCAAAGTGCCCCTTTCATAGGACCACGTGAAAAACATCTTCTAATTCGGGAAAAATGCTTGTATAAACTTGTGATTCTTTAGAGAATGTAATCACTTCCATATGAATATTATCGAATATCCCTAGCTCGACGAGATGTAGATCGGCACAGCTCTGAGTGAGTGGTCACTCAGATTCCCCTTCGAAAGGACCCGCGAGCCGCATCGGTGTTGAAGAGGCGGGGGGAACTCTAGATACAAAGCGCTCAGACAACCGTACACCGCCCCTGCTGCATGAATGAGGAACGGCGATGTCCGTCGAAGCCACCAGACCTCAAGAGACATGGTTTTCAAATAACAGTTTACCCATGAAAACTTTCTTAAAGGGTCAAAAATCGTATTCCAAGCTGGCGACTGAGAATATATCTGTAGCCATGTCAAGGATACGAACAGAGGAGGACCGTATCCAAAGCGACGACTTCGTTGTCAATTAATCTCAAATCGGAGTTACCCGTACTGACTTTCCGGAAGAGGCTCGTTTTTTGGTGAAGGATGATCCAAGGCTACTTCGCCCCTAGAGACCATATTAACTTGAACAAAGAAAGTGGTGGCGCAGAAAATACCCAAGGAGGACGGGCCCTTGAAGAGACCGTGTCCTACACCGTTAGGGGGATCGTATCCGATCTACGTAAGGAATGTTGGGGTTCTCTAAAGGATGAGGTGAAGAAAGACAATCGATCTGCTGTGAATGTATTTTTCCTCATGAGGAACTTTAAGAAGCCAAGAGGTGACGTACACATAGCATGGCGGAGTCCAATCGCGGCCGAGAAGAAGATTGCAGTTAAGCTTGGCGTCAACCACTTACCCACGTTGACCGTATTCCTCACAACGTAATCGGAAAACTCTTGAGAACACCTGTGGGTTTTGATTTTACTACCCATCGCTTCCTCATATTGGGAGACGACAAGATCCGTAGAGCACGGTTTTGAAGAAAGTGATGATACAATATAGGGTGGAAGCACCTCATCCACACCCGCTCTATGGATGTTAAGGCCATTGATCTCAACTCAGTATACGAAGAGCAATTTGATGTGTTTATACAAAATTTTCTAGGTCGAAGGTGAGAAGATTAGAACTCATGATCGACCCATTGATCGGGCAGAAGGTCATAGCCTGCTGCGATGGGCAACCCGATCATTTCCACCTACATGCATAAGAAGGCACCGTTCCAAATCCTCAAATAACACCGTAGTGCCGAGCGGCGGCACGCAACAGAGAAGATCTTCGCAGAATACCTTAGAAGATGGCCTTACAATGCCTGGGCCATTGGGTTTTAATTTCAAAGGACTAGAGATAGGTGGGGGGAGGTGTCATCCAGCCACTCTTCCCGGGCCTTGCGACCCAAGAACTGAATGTGAAGAATTAGGATAAAGAAACCACCACCACAGTGACTAGTCCCAAAGCAGTAGATGGTGGCGATGCGTCTGTCTGTCTGATGACATAGAATGATTCTGAGAACTGCTTGTTCCCCGAGCCCTTCGGAAACAGACCAACTTCAGACCACCGAGACAACCTTAGCATACACCGGCAAAGGTAAAGTAGCTTCGAAGTTACGTACCAGGAACCACCAAGCAGCGAGGTTTAGAAGCCTGGGTTTTGGGCATCGAATTTACTTTCTTTCTTCTTCTTTCTTGAGCCTTTTTCAGATTTTGTCCTTCGAATTTATGATCGTCCACATTTTTCACCGAGGGCCAAGAGCAGATATTGGAAGAATTGGACTTATGCCACCCATTTGAGGATTTTTGTAGAATTTGAGAAACTAACCAATAACACCATCCAACGCGTGTAGGTGTCACGTCTTTGTAGTCATGACATCACTAAAATATCATAAAGCGCATGATCGACATACCAGATCTAGTAATGCGGTCGCCGTTTACGGTTGTTCTTCAACATATGCCCCCATAGCAATATCTTTGGAGCGTATTTTGTTAACGGGCGAGGTGGTGAACCAATGAGTTAGTCGAATGCATATCAACTTGACCGAATGCATAACGAACGCCGCCATCATGAACATGATCAACATGGTGATTTATCCTTGCTCAAATAAGTCAAGAGATGCGCCCGCTTTCTTATGGTGAACTGCAATTCAGAAGTGAGTCAGAAAATCCATAGCTAACGATTGAAGTCTTGCAAGATGCCATGGGGTGCAATTTATACCACTTAGCAGCAGCACTTAAGAGTACACCGGAAGAGACGCAAATCTAACTGAATCATCCACCCAAGAATCGGATGAACACCATGTATGGGTGGCCGCGATACGAGCTTGTGTCCCTCCAAATTTTACCTTCAAACTTAGGATAGCTCATTGGCACCTTGCCTTAACTGTGAGGCCAATATGAATGAAGAATCGGATCAATAATTTATAAATGCTCGTAATTCCAAGGTGGCCAAGAACGGAAATTGCGATTGAAAGGTAGCGCAAGCCTCGACAAGGACCCATAATTGTACTCCACCCAAGGAGCACAACCTTGCCCCGCGTTCACTCCCGGCGATTTCGACCATAGGGGTATAGGCCACATAACCAGTCCTGGGACACAGCTGTCGGTAACCAATGTACGGTTGATAACCCGTGTATGGACCCTATTTATATGTCAGCCCTGCTTGACAGTATGCGATTCGGGGCCGCCTATAGGTATACTGTCGTTGAGGAGATAAGGACGGGAACCTTGGGGCGGGTCAGAAACCGGCCGCGATTGACCTCGAGGAAATTAACCGCCTTGGGTTGAGCGTGCTTCTGGGCTGGCGGGGCTCGTTGAGCTTGACAAGCAGGGGTACAACTGCTGATCTTGCCATGCTCAAATAAATCGGGGCCGGAAAGGTGGTTGATGGTGACGTGCGGTGCCACCTCGGGCGGACAAAGGACCTCGGTTGAACGGGTCGCCCGGCGACGAAAGGACCCGATGAACAGAAGGCATGGTTAGCTCGGTCGATGTGGACACTGTGTCGTGCCGTACGGGGCCGCTGGCTCGGCAAGGCACGGGGGCCAAAGCAGCCCGATAATTCAGTTTGACTTGCACAGACCGTAGGATGATCTCGGCCGTGGAAACATTCGTACCAACAGGATACCGAGGTCGAGGTTGCACCATAGGTTGAGAAGGTTGACTTGCCCCCCGTGGATCGTAAACGTCTTGCTTGCAATTTCCATTGACCAGGTTCTTGAGGTCGCTGTGTTGCTCATGGTGAGGCTGATAGGCCAACTCGAAGGGCCGAGACTGCCTTCGCGACCGGGACAACAACCCCCCGTTGGCATGAAGGTTGGCCTTGTGTTCGTCCTCGCAGGTCATAAAAGACAACTAAAGCGTCCAAGGTTGCCCCGAAAGGGTTGCTCACAGTTGTGGCGTTTCCGCCCCGTTAGATGAAAATTTCTATCATGGGAGACAAGCCTAGAGCGGTAAACATAAGGGTTTCTTGCTCATCGATTATTATGGAAAATGTAAACGGGGGCCATCTTGCGTACAATGCGAAAATACGTACGGTTGGGACCTTGGGAGGATTGACCCACCGTGTCCACCTCTAGATATTCGACATTTTTTAGGATACCCTTCGGGTACGCGTATGCTATATAGACATCTCGAGACACGTCCTTATGGGACCCAGGGTACAGCAGTAGATGCGCCAAGGTGCGCATGCTGCTCGACAGTACCGATGACGGAGGGGATGACGAATGGGTGTCCCAGGATACATCTCAAGCGATGAATAACCGGGCTCATAGAAGGAGCGATATTCACAGAGGTGACAAATGGGTCATAATCTAACCCAAGGACCCACACTGTTGGGGCGCAAGACCGAGGCGAAGACATGATAGATAACCCGAGGTTGTCTTCTCGTAAAAAGAACCCTCTACTCGTACGTATCAGAGAATGGGGTCGGATGATCCCATATCCAACCTCGCTACATCTTTACACAGACAAGGAGACTAGGGAGGAACAACAACAGCCTAGAAAAGGCGAACCCGACAGAAGAGGAGGAACAAGCCCTCACTTCCGAATCCATACCACAAGCGAATAAGGGCCAAATTGAACTCAACTGTCCCTCTGTATGAAGCTCGTATAGAATCGGGTCCTCTGCCCAGAAATTTGCAACGATAAAGTTACCGAGGTTCAAAGAAAGGATTGAGATACCCTCTGATAAATCGTCCGTACACGGACTACTGGAAGACGGTAACCGAGGGTTCCACCACTATGACAAGAACGACAAAGGAAAAAGACCGTAAACACATATTTAAAATCGAAGGCACACAATCAAACGGCCAACAAGCAAATTCCAACAGGCGTGTGACTTGGTGATTTATTTTACCGCATTGAACTTGAAACTTCACCGTTCATGTTTTAAGAGTTTGAAATTCGATGAAAGGTGACCTCTATCTTTTCAGCTGAAACAAGTGTGAAAGGACAAGTGCTTCTTTCAAATTTACAGAATGTAAAAGACCTAATGAATACTTATGTGGTAATCTAGTAAGGTGTACCGTATATCCGTGAACCGTAACATACACCTTGTTTCGAAATGAAAGAGAAATCAACCAAGGACTCGTACGTACGTGCAAGCAACTTCGAATGTTGTGTCCAATGTATCACGAGTATAAGGTATGTACTGCTTCTCATGTGACAAAGGATAGAAACCTAGTGGGACTCTTATATAGCATGCGTACGGCATGGGGAGCACAAGTCCACTAGTGGTGCTCCAGCTAAGAGGCGAACGATGTGCCTACTAGGTTTAACGACGCCGAATACACTGTCACTAGCTCAGACCTCTAAATATTTTTGTTAATGTTTCAATGCTACCTTAAGGTAAATTGAATAAATTTTAATGTTGATCTTCAATTATGTTTCAACTTCTGCATTCTCACCGAATGTTCTCATTTCAAAATTCCCCAAAAAAATGCACACTACATGCCATAAATGTATCATTCTGCTCGATGAATAGCTAACTACGGAAGGTTAGAGAGCTTTCACACAACAACAAAATGATTGTGAAACAACCACCAGTGTCTCTAATGCACGCTAATGAAAACTAAAAAGCTTTTATTTCTGGTGGCTACAAATTACTAACACAAGAAAACTAATTTACATTAATTCAACTAAAAGCAAAAGAGATTTTTGTATTTTTCAACAAGTTTAAGAGCAAAGTGCATTAAACAAAATGAAATTCAATGCAATAACAATTTGAGAAGCGGGGAAAGTAAAAAGACAAAGACAAGAAAGTCTACCTAATGTCAAACACACAATCGTATCCCAAACTGACAAAAGAAGTCGCTTCAACTCAAGAGAACCTAAGACTAAAATGAACCAACTAGGCTTCAAAGCTAGACAAAGCAATAATCTTGGGCAATGAAGAAGAAGCAATCACTCAAATAACGCAACAAAACAAAGAAAACCACCAAACGAATGCAAGAATTCACAATAAAATTAATCGATCAATGAGGACCAAAACCCCATGAGTTCCACACTACAGCACCTAGATGCCCTAGGGGCTAGAAATGTAAAATTGATAAGAGGGCAAACAAACTGTGAGGATGAAGGTCACACCACCAAATGATGGCTTAGGAACACTCAAGCAATCAAAAGTGACACCAAAACCACAAGACCAAGCCTGTAAATCCCAAAGGAGCAAACCCTAGCACTGTTGGTGATGGGCGCAACCGCTAAAACAGCAACTAGTGCTTAAGAGGACTACATGGTCGATAAATTAGGCAATGTGGAGGTGCAGCCTAGCGCACCTCAGTGAAAACCGCGCTTTGTACTTAGGTTTAATACTTGTGTATGAAAGAGAAATCCGTACGTACTGTGATGAGAAGCAACAATAAAGTTTAACACCTAAAAGCAGAAAACCACAAGAACCGATCAAGCAGAAAAAGACCAAATCAACTCGTTAGCAGCCTTTCCCTATAACACCTTCTCCAAAACCCTATTTCAAATTTTTTTGGAGCCCTTGAAGCTAAGAGAGAAACCAAGTGAAGAATCCGTAAGGCCAAGTCGCAATAAACTCATTTTTAGAAAACTGCAACTCTGCGACCTTGCGACCCCGTGACCTAAGGGTCGCCAGGTCGCAAGGTCGTCAAGGCTTTAAGTCGCAAAACTCAACTTTTAATGAAAATCGCGACCCCCGCTGATTTCATAATCTCCACGACCCCCGTGTCGCTGTGCAGTCACAACGTCAGCAGTGGTCGCGGATCCTCTAAAACACCGCAAATTGTGACTCTAGCGACCCCGCATTAAATGCCTGCACGTGCGACCTTTTATATAAAGGACGTCGCTAGGTCGCATTTTTCACATTCAGCGAATTGAAAGAAAATGTCTTTGACAGCTCGACTAGCGCGATTTTCCCGGGTAAGTTGCCATTTCCCTCCTGTTTTTTCCATTATGAGCATTTCTTACCAAACCCATGTCTTCTTAGGCCTTTAAATTGCCCCCTGTATGAGCTTTTACATTTTTGTTTCAGTTTAGGATTGTTTATGACCCTGGTTTCACCACAACTACCCAAGCTCACCACATTTCCTGTTTATCTTTTCATGGCCTTGTCCCCTGCTCCAAAAGCCACCCCTAAAATCTTCCTCGACCCTTTTAGCCTTATAATTTTCCAGTTAGAGGGAGAAAACCTTCACGACGCGCGCGCCCAAAACCCCCCGGCAAGCCCTAGCGCGACCTGCGACCTAGCGACCTAGTCGCGAGATCGCAAGGTCGCATTCTCTTTGGATTTTGGAATTTGTGACCCAGTGACTCAGCGACCCAGTCGCAAGGTCACAAGGTCGCATTTCCCAATTTTTCTCCGAGCAGACCCGCGACCCAAGAACCTCGGTCGCGAGAGGTCGCAAGGTCGCATTTTCCTCTCATAAATTTACACCTCCGATGCCTCCCTGCTAACAAGTCGCACCTCCAGAAGGTCGCATCCGGGTTTTTTCTGCACCGCAACCCCGCGACCAAGAAAACTGCTGACCCGAATTTCAGGCCGTGTCTCGCTCTGGGGCACCATAATTAAACTGAATTGGCTTTATATTATCATGTCATTCTTATCTTGGGATTCTTCATGAATTTGACAGGTGAACTTGAAGGAGACGCGGAGTGTATACCTGTTCTCTCGGATTCTAGCGACATGGCAACCCCAGTGTCCCGGAAGAAGGATAAGCAAGTGGCAGAAGAAGTTGTGGAGATGGACATGGTATCCCCACCCCCGATATACAGGGATACACTATGTACATTTGCAAAATGGGACAGCATGCGATGGTACCAAGTGTATCATGAATTCGCCATACCGAAAGAGGAATTCCCAGAAGATCTCCCAGACCGGGAAATATACTTAAAAGTCAAAAGGTCCAAACTGCATTTCGCAGGGGCGCATCCGGCCATATTTCCATGCCCAGAGGTTATAGACTGGATCATACAGAGAACAGATCCCAAGAAGTTCATGATCCGAGACAACGAAGGCAGGGCTAAGAGCGCCCATTGACTTTATGGCACCCCTATTACTTGTTACCACGCCCGTAAGAATACTTCACACTGCACGGGGCTATCGGGCCACTCAGCTCCCCGCGTAGTTGATACTATTAGACAATGGTGGGAGGAGCCCGAGAAATTTAAAGTCAAGAAAGACCAAGAATATCCGGTGGCTGCAGGCCTGGAGAAAGGCTAGTTTTTAAATTAGTTGCCGCCATGCTTGGCGCACTTTACTAAGGTCATTGCTCCACTGGGCCAGAAGTTGGGCTACTATCATGGAGCATGTGACTCCGAACATGGCACCCTTCAAGCTAACCGGGCCGGCATATTGATGACTTCGATCCGTACAAACTTGTCCGCGACATTGGCCCTTCAAGATGGAATGCCTTCCGAATTTCCATGGCTTCTTACCTACCGGATAATCGTCTCGCACAAGGTTACACTTTGAGGGATGGGCACACAACCGGGATTCCGAGGTGCATCGCGCAATCTATCCGCAAATCGGGGGTGTTTTGGGAGTCCAAGTACAAATCAGGATATAGAGCAACATATCCCAAGTATTTATCCCCTCTCTATATAGAAGACTATTTGGCCAAGACACTTCGCATGTTCGTTTAGCCAAAGAGATTCCCTAGTCAAAGCACATACACCCTTCACGGGGATATACCTTTATCTGAGTCTTTGGATCTTACAGGGCACCACATTCTATGCCTCGCTTTGTTACGGACAAAATTCTCATTCAGGAGGTATGCTTCCAGATGTCTCAAGGCTTCTCCAGCGTCTTGTCTAAAGGCAAAAAGAATCCGTGGCCCACGCTACCCCTCACCATTGGCGCATGCACAGTTAAAGACTTCAAGGAGGTAGCAGCGGAGGGAGAAGCGATGAAAAGCTATCAGCTTGGGGCGCTAGAACACTGAACATATGACCAGGAGAGAATAGTTCCTGAACACTGCCTGAAAGCTAAATTCAAGTGGACTTATCATCATATTGAGTGCCCGGCAGAAGATGAAAGAAGGAACTGGTATAACGCTGAGAGACAATTTTCTCCGGGAGTAGACTTGGGCCAAGAAGATCCAGATGATCAGAGCCTGGAAGACAAGAGACGTCAGTTGGGAGGTGCCTCTTCCTCTTTACCCAAGAAGTCTCGGACCAGCACAGGGCTTACTACATCTATCCAACAGAAAGAAGCAGAAGCAAAAGCCCAGCAAGAAAGGGAAAAGAAGATAAAAGAGGATGAGGAAGCACGCCAGAAGAGTGCAATGGCAACACAGAAGAAGAAGCAGGCCAAGGAGGCCAGGAAAGAAAAGGAGGAAAAGGAGGCACAGGCCGCAGCAGAACGGGCACTCAAGGCAGAGCTGGACAAAGCAGAAGCTGAGCGCCAAAAGGAGGCCGAACAGGCTGCTGTAGCTGAGTGGAAGAGGAAGGCCGAAATAGAAGAAGCAGCAGAAACTGAACGCCGGCGAAAGGAAGAAGAGGAAAAGAACACAAAATAAAAGGAGGATGACATGCTGGAAGACATCGGGGTAACTCCCCTCGAGATACCTCTGGGCAGTACCAAGCTTTCTGATGTTAGATCCCCCCAGGGGCAGGAAGAGGATGTATTTGACCTCACCAGACTCACATTCGATCAATTCTCTTTCAAAATCCGGCAAGAGAAAAGAAGGTCTCTGGCGCAAAGTCCCTCTGCCACATCCACAGTTGCAACAGGCAAAGACATAGTCCTTGATACCAGGACTAATCCTGTAATGATAGCATCGGTGGGTACTGCTTTCGCCGCAGCCACGGAAGAGAACGTAACCAGAATGAGTAGAGGAATAGTCTCTCTGCAAAATCGACTACAAGCAGCTAAGCAGCGCGAGAAAAGAGCAGAAAAGGAGAAATCAGAGTTGAGAGCAGAAGTTCAACAACTCTGAAACCAGACTCCACCTGTAAATGAAGTCCCCCTGGCCATTTCCAAAGAGTGTGAAGTGTTAGAAGCAACCATGAGGCAGGTGTACGGAGAAATGTTCACCATCCAAAAAACAGTCGCCCCACTAGTAAGAGCACGAGCAGAAACCAAGAAAAAGCACGAGCAGCTCAGGGAGGCCTCGCAGGCCTTAGACAGAATGATGGGCTGGACAGTACAATACCCTCAGGCACCTGAAAAGTTTCCCAAGAGGGATTGGATTCATACAGAGGATGCTAAGGTTCAGCTCCGTATGGCAATACAATCTAAGGACAAACTATCTAAGGACCTGGAAAAAGTTATGTCTTCATACAACCACCTGATCAGCGGTATCGACTCGATGCACACTTTGCACCACATTCCGTCGCTTGGGGCATTGGACGAAGAGAAAGCCTGGGAGCAAGTGGATCAGGACATCCAGTCATTTCTATAGCCTATCAAGCAAACCACTGCTGCTCCCGAGCCCGCAGAATCTCAAGAACAGCTGAGTCAGTTTATTGCCACTCCAGTTCGGATTTATACCAAACTTGCCTCGCTTTCGAACCAGATCTCACAGAAAAGGGAAACCCTAGTGCCAAATGCTTTGGAATGCATGCATCGGTTGAAGGAGGAGGTTCCTCTGGTTTCCCCCATAGCGGCAGAGTACCAGACATGGCAAGATTTTCTCAAGGAGCAGCAGATTGACGCACCTGACCTCAACATTGCGCGTCCATCTCCGCAGCCCGGTAGCAGCAAGTCATGAGCAAAGATGTGAGGCGGTGTCAGCAGTGTCGCACGTTCATCAGGCCGTGTGTCGCACCGTTCCATCTGCCGCAAGTCGCACATACTAGACAGGTCGCAGGTCGCAACCTCTTCAAGGTCGCGAGGCAACTCAACAGGCAGGCAGGCGAAAAGTCGGGAAGCCCAAAGGGCAAGTTTTGTGCTATAAAATTCCCTACGGGAAAAGTGTTAAGGGCTTTTCTTTTTTGGAAACTCAAGAGCTACATGGCATTGTATTGAAAGATTATACTCTTGTGCATATGAATACAGATTCTTGTTAAAACACCCTATGGTTATGATGTGTTTTTCTGTGCGAACACTGTGTGTATTCCTTGTACAGTTTTAGAACATCCTATGATTAATGAAGCTGCACTCTTCATGTCATCATTTATGCGTCATGGCTATCTGTGTTGTATCAATGATGTTCAATTTATCCTCTGCTCTATTAATGAATGTTAATGAACTATTTTGTTAGCATTTCGTTTTATCTTTCAAAAAGTAAAGGGATATCTCATCATAAAGAACTATTTCTTTTGTGGTCAGACTACCTTATAAGCATTACCCCAAAATATGTGTTGCTAATGACATCTCCTGAGGTGTACATGCTTTATTTATGATCTTGCTACGCATAGTGTTTGATTCGTGTTTAATGCATCAATCCTGTATTTTGTATCATGTGAATAAGTGTATGTCCGTAGGTTCAATTAGGTTCTTTTGAGACCGAAGGGAAGGCGTCTTAAGCGGTAGCCGGACCCACACCCCGGATGGGATCCCTACTCCAAACGGTTCAAGGTCTAATTGGGACTTTCTACCAGGGAGATCCCCTACTGTCGGCTGGACAAATTTTCATGTCAACAGATTTGGCGCTAGAAGGAGGGCCTGATGGTAGCCTCCCAGCATACAACCAACTTTCCATCACAAACTCCCCATGGGGAGGTCATAAAAAATGAACCTATCCCTTCTCCTTTGGAAGATATCCCAGGGAGGGAGACTCGGTATTACGAAATCACCAGAGCACAGTTGAGGGCCTTGCGCCCAGCTAGCCGCGATCTTATCAGAAATTTACGATTTACCCCAATCATGGAATTCCTTGCCCACACTAGAATCCCTGCTGAGAACATCACTTGTAATGGTGCCATTATTAGTACCATACCCGAGCTCGTAAATCTCATGCTGGAAGACCTCGGCACTGCTGTTGAGGAAAATGACCCGATTCTCCAAGAGGGCGAAGAATTTGGTGACACCGAACCTTTCCCCGACTCCCAACCTAACCAGACTCGGCAAAACAACAACCAGGCACATCCCCCACCTGGGGATGGTGAAGAAGACAGAGGCTGAGGAAATGTAGACGGGGGAAATAGGGCTCGCAGAAATGAAGGAGAAAGGAATAGAGCTCGCAGAAATGAAGGTGAAGGAAATAGAGGCCGAGGGGCTGGAGGTAGAGGAGATAGAGGCCGAGGCCAAGGAAACCAAGCTCGCAACCGTCACCCAAACCCAATTAGGCCTCCTGTCCACAACTTGGGATATCTTAGAGACTTTCTTTACCGTGAGAGACATCAAGACGAACACTCTCGTCATGAGTCAGAAGCATCGGTCTCAGGTTCGGGAGGTGAATATGAGCCTGAGTTTAGGCACCACCAGCGGGCTAGGAGAGTGCAACCCCTAGCCTGGATGGCTCAGTCCCCATTAAATCTTTTGGGCCCACTCCACGATCTGCCTAGGCATTCGGAGAAACACCTCCCCAAGTTTGATCCTGAGAAAGGCACCTTAGCTGAAGATCATATAAGCAGCTTCTATTTGTCTCTGCAAATCATGAGAGTCCAGTCCGATGATGTCGCACGTCAATTGTTCCCCCATACTCTCGAAAACAAAGCGGCCACATGGTACCGCTCTCTCCCCAGTGCCTCTATCACTTCATGGGACCAATTCTGTCGCGTATTCCTGCAGAAGTTTTCAGAAGATAAAACTCCTTCCATGCTTCTCACGGAATTGAGCACCATCAAGTGTCATAAAAAGGAGAAGGTTAAGGACTTCAACCAGCACTTCACTACCATACTGCAGAAGTTTCCCCCAAACCTGGCGTTGGATGACTCAATCACCATTGACTACTATGCCAAGGCTCTCCCTAGGGACATCGCCGTTTTCGTCAAACGTGAAGCCCGCGCTACCCTTACGGCTAATTATGAGGCTGCTCTCATTGTAGAGAAAGACATGCTTTCGATAGGAGCCATCGATCACGAAGGGAGAGATGATCACAAGCCTAACACAAAAAGGGGTCAGTCCTCCACTCCTAAGACCACCGATAGGGATAAAGATGCGTTTGATTTCGAAAGCATGGCAAAAACCCTCAAGCTCTTAACGAATGAAGTCACTGACCTAAGGAGAAAGGGCACAGAATCCACAACTAGCACTAAACCACCCAAACCCTTTTTCAGAAAAAGAAATCTCAACACTAACAGACCTCCGTCTAACTCGAATACTACTCTCAATGTGGAAGAAATAGGGAAAGATAACTTCTGTTCTTTCCACCAAGCTGCCCACTCTGAAAAAACGTGCCCTCAATGGATTGGCAGCATGACAGCAGTAGTTAATCAGCTTTTAGATGACCAAACCCCAAGGGATGTGACGGAGGATGATGTTTCAAATCACGATGAGGATCTGCCCTCGAACGAAGAACCAGGATCCTCTGTCCTTGCTTTTGACATAATCCGAGGTGGGGACAGCCTTACCTCCATTGATATCAACATGGAAGACAATCCCAAAGATCAGCCCATACGGAATTATATTCTAAGGAGCAAAGGACCTGTTCCCGAGCAATCTTATGAAGACAAGAAAAGGGCTTTCCTAAAGAAAATTCTGCCCCCAGGAAACGGAAAACAATCTGCTCCGGAGAAGCCCACCAACAACATTACCTGAGCAAGTCAAAAGGGCAAGCTTCCGACGGAATCCCAAAAAACCTCTACCGAGCCTAGCCCTCAACCAGATTCTAGCTATAACATTGTTGAGGATATGAAAAAAACAAGAGAAAACATCTCTCTCTACGAGCTGGCCCGCATTACTAACCAAAGAGAACTCATTCTAAAGGCTTTCGCAAATACTTCAGCTACGAAAACTGTGAGCAACACGTCTGCGCAAGCCGGTCCAGATGTACAGTCTATAGTAAACGCCATCAATACCAACTCAAGAGGATCCACACCTCCTTTCCTTTTGTCCTTCGATATTTTTAACTTCAACGTCCACAACTGTCTAGTCGACTCCAGTGCCTCTACAAACGTCATGCCCCTATCTGTCTGTAAGAAGCTGAACATTCGCCCGGAGAAAACTGACGCAAAGATCATACAACTCGACAGATCACAGGTGCCAGCCGTAGGAGAATTGAACAATGTCATCATCCGCCTGTCGTCAGACTCTAGGGTCCATCAATGCATTGGCATTGTGGTTGTCAACATCCCTGAAGCATACGGCCTATTGCTTAGCAGGGACTGGTCCAGCAAGTTGCAAGGCTATTTCGCCACCGACTGGTCCCACTTGTGGCTTCCTTACAAGGGGTGGAATAATCAAATCAAGGTCAAAAGTGAACCATATATGAAACACACCGTGACTGATTTGGATGTCGTTAATGAACCCATCAGCTTTGCCCAGGAGGAGCTTGGCATGTGTTTTCTGGAAGCCATATTCGGATGTTACCAACCCCCTCAGTCTTCCGTAGGCCCCGAGGTCCAATCTGAACTAGCACTTGTCGCAGAGGAGCAAGTCACCCTTGTCTCACACCCAGCCGAAACCCCTCCACAACCTATTACCCCGAAGGAGCCGGAAAGTGACATGTGGACCTTGTATTATGACGGTTCCAAGACCCATGACGGAGCTGGTGCGGGCTGCATCTTGCTTGACCCTCACAAGAATAAATTCTTAATCTCATGCCGGCTAGAGTTCCAGTGCACCAACAACACTGCCGAGTACGAGGCTTTAATCCTTGGACTTAAGAAGGCACTGGATTTGAAGGTAAAATGCCTACAGGTTATTGGAGATTCTGAGATTATCACTCGCCAGGTACGCAACACTATTCACTGTTTATCTCCACATTTAAAGGCGTATCAACAAGAGGTATGGCGATTGATTTCTGCTTTTGATGCATTTGGAATTAAATCTGTTCTTAGAATGCACAATGCAGCAGCTGATACTCTGGCTAATGCTGCTGCTAGATTTACCCCCTTGAGGGACGGTTTTTCTATTGAAGTTATATATAGACCCTCTGTGCCAGACAACATTACTAATCTACGTGTTTTTAACGATGATCAACAGATCTTGGACTTTATGTTCAATGCTGAAGTATTCAAGGACGCGGCGATAGACGAGGAGGAGCATGAGCATGCTTTGCAGAAAGAGCATGATGAACGCAAAGAGAACATCATGCCCAAGGGGGTGGTGTCATTAGAAAAGCTCTTTGATCTGCAAAGCCGATTCCGCAGGCCCCCGAACACCAAAGTGCAAAGTTCCATATTGGCACATCGGCAAGTGAACTTGGGATCAGATGAGAACCCAAAGTTCGTTAACCTCGGCAAAGACTGTAGTGATGAGGAGACACGGGCCTTCACCCAATTATTCCGAAAGTATCGAGACGTATTTGCTTGGACGTATGACGATTTACGTACGTACGATACTCGGATCATTCAGCACGTGATACCCGTGAAGGAAGGCGTTAAGCCCTTCCAACAGAAACTCAGAAAAGTGCATCCAGCTTTGGAGCCAATGATTCTAAAAGAACTTAAGAAGCTCTTGGATGCATGCATTATTTTCAAAGTTCGTCACTCCACGTGGGTGTCAAATTTGGTACCCGTACGAAAGAAGTCTGGCGAGATCCGCTTGTGCGTAGATTTCCGTAATCTGAATCAGGCCTCAAACAAAGACAACTACCCGGTGCCACCCATGGAACAGATATTACAAGTTGTCTGGATCTGAAATGTTCTCCCTATTAGACGGCTTCTCTGGTTATAACCAGGTGCTGGTAGCTAAACCAGACAGATTGAAAACCACCTTCCGGACCAAATTGGGAACCTTTGCTTTCAGGCGCATGCCCTTTGGGTTGATCAATGCGGGGGAAACTTTCCAACGAGCCATGGATATAGCTTTCCGTGGTTTGATAGGGCAGAGCGTGGTGGTCTATTTGGACGACGTCACCGTGTTTTCAAAACGCAGGGGTGATCATTTACGCCACCTCAAGCAAATCTTCGAGAGGTGCAGAAGGTACGGGATATCGCCCAACCCTAAAAAGAGTGTTTTCGCTGTGGCAGAGGGAAACTTGCTAGGCCACATTATAACTAAGCAAGGCACTGTAGTTGATCCAAAATGAGCGAAAGCCATTGCTCAGATTCCTCCCCTGAGCAACAAGAAAGCGATGCAATCTTTCCTGGGGAAAATCAATTTTGTCTGTAAATTCATCTTGGATTTTGCCCAGATAGTCAGGCCACTACAGGGAATGATTAAAAAGAATGATATGTTCCAATGGAATCCACCGGAAAGGGAGGCCTTCGACAAAATCAAACAGGCTATAGCTGAAACTCCTTCCCTCCAAAGTCCCGATTTTGGTAAAGGCTTTATCCTGTACACTTTTGCTTCAGATTCCTCACTTGCGGCTATCCTTACGAAAAAATATGGCAACAACGATGAACGGCCCATTTCTTTCATGAGCACCGGTTTACAAGGAGCTGAGTTGAACTACCCAGAAATCGAAAAGCAAGCCTATGCGGTCTACAAAGCGGTCAAGCATTTTAGGCCCTACATCTTGAAAAATCATGTCACGGTTTTTTTTCCACACCCAGATGTCCGCTCACTTTTCGTGCAGCAGGAGCTGGGCGAAAGGCGAGGCAACTGGGTGTCGTGCTTGCAAGAATACGATTTAGAATTTAAGCCGGCACACACCATTAAAGGACAGGGCTTATGCCAAATGGTCATGGAAGCTGCAAGTTCCCATGGAATTGAAGAAGAATGTTGGGAACAAGAAATTGAAATGTATCAGAGCGACCATGTGCCTCAGCAAAGTAGCTCTTCTTGGTATTCCGACATTTCAAGATATTTGGCCCAAGGCACCATGGACCCTGCTCTTAATGCCCGGCAGAAACACGCAATAAGACTAACCAGACGCCTCTCACCAACTGATCCAAGGTAAGTTGTTCAAGAAACATCACGATGGGGTCCTGTTACGCTGCTTGGAAAATGACGAAGCATAGAAAATCTTGACCGAGCTGCATGACGGACCAGCTGGAGGTCATTTTGCCGGAGATACTACCGCCCATAAGATAATGCGCGCAGGATACTATTGGCCTACTCTTTTTAGAGATGCGCATGCATATGTTCGGAAATGCATCCAGTGCCAGAAGTTCGCAAACCGAGAAGCACGGCCAGCCGCCCCCTTACTCTCAGTAGCAGTGGAGGAGCCTTTCCAACATTGGGGTTTGGATGTAATTGGTGAAATCACACCTCACTCTTCCAAACAACACCGGTATATCCTTACAGCTACTGATTATTTCACGAAGTGGGTCGAAGCAACACCTTTACGCCGAATCAATGATCAGGAGGTAATAGAATTCCTCACGCATTCCATCATCACCAGGTTTGGCGTTCCAACTTCTTTGGTTTTCGATAATGCGACTTACTTCTCATCTTTTAAATTATATGATTTTGCGCTGGAAAATGGTATTGTTCTGAAACATTCTGCAAATTACTATCCCCAGGGAAATGGATTAGCTGAGTCAACTAATAAGAATCTTATCCGTATCATTAAGAAGACCCTGCTATCCCACCAGCGCAACTGGCACAATGCCCTTCACAATGCACTTTGGGCTGACCGTATCACTCCCAAGTCCTCCCTAGGCACCTCTCCATATTTTCTCGTGTATGGAAAAGAAGTTGTTCTTCCTCCTCATCTATCTCTCCCTGCCCTCTAGTTGTCCCAAGAATTTCATGGTACCCCATGCCCTACCTTGCAGACTCGAATCGACACCTTGCTGAAATTGGAGGAAGAAAGGCAAAAAACCCGAGAAAAGTTTGCCATCCACCAGAGCCGAATCAAGAGATGGTTTGATAGGAAATCCGCAAGGAATAAAAATTTTGAGGTAGGAGACCTAGTCCTAAATTGGGACAAAGCACATGAGGAAAAGGGAAAGCATTCCAAGTTCCAAGCACTATGGACAGGCCCTTTCCAAATTAAGGAAAAGTTAGGATCCCACACTTTTAGATTGCAAACCCTTGAAGGACGAGTCGAGGTCCTCTCGGTAAACGGACATGACCTCAAACACTATTTCACTTAGCAGCCCTTAGAGGGCTATCTTATCCTTGTACCATAGTTCTTGTCTCACCTTTGTTAAAAATAAATAAATAAAATAAAATAAAATAAAATAAAACAAAATAAAAGTTTAAGGAAGGATTTGTTGGAGCCACGCATTTGGCACACTGCAACAGGTTCTATGCTGATGGAAAGCCTTTTCCGATAGACTCAAAGGCAGCAAAAGCTTGCTTGTTCTCTGCACCTAAAGGTAGCATATCACCGAGCTCAATTCATCAAGCGAGAAGCTTACCTCGCCAGTCTGAGAGGGTGTCTGCAAAAGAAAATACGGTTAGTGGTAACCAGACCAGAAGGGAAAAGAGGTACTCTATGCTACGACAGGGTATCTGGGAAAAACCAAAGTCCTCATACCAGACCAGGAACAACCTCTCTGCAAGCAAAATAAGTCGAGATCCCTCATCTGCCCAGGCTAAATCGCCATCTCAAATAAGTGCCACAAGCACATCTAAATAAGTGCCTCAGGCACATTCAAAATAAGTGCAAAAGCACACTAATAAAGGGTAAAGGATTGAGAAAGGATTCCTGCGTAGAGAGGTGATGTAACGACTCCGCCGAGGTACTAACCAGGCTCGCTGGCAGTGGAGCAACGTTCATGATTCCTAGGCAGTGACTTCTCCGGGACCGAAAGGTTCGCTGGCAGCAGAGCAACACGATGAGGACAAAATAATCGTACCAGACCCTGAAGCTGCTTGGAGTTTTCCAACCCTTCCAGTCCGGAAACCTGAAGGAATTAATTTTGGTTAAACAGCACCCGAACAGGCCAGCAGATTGAGCAGACCAACAAGGTGCCAAAGGGCTAAGCAGTATCAACCGTAAGATAAAGGAAAACAGCCAGCAGAGGCCCCTCCCTCCCCCCACCAAGACTAACTATCGGCAGAGACTCTGAGTTCGTCCAGTGAATCGCCATTTGTTGTAGCTTCTACAACACCCTCCAAAAATCCCACTTAAAAATTTTTTTGGAGCCCCTTGAAAGTAGAGAAAAACCAAGTGAAAATCTACAAGGCTAAGTCGCCAAGTCGCAAATAAACTCAATTTTAGAAAATTGCGACTCTGCGACCTTGCGACCCCGCGACCTAAGGGTCACAAGGTCGCAAGGTAGCCAAGTCGCAAAGTTAAGCTTTTGGTGAAAACTGCGACCCCGCGACCCCAGGTCGCAAGGTCGCAAGGTCGCAAGGTCGCAAAACTCCAATTTTAATGAAAAGTGCGACCCAGCGACCTTGCGACCCCGCGACCCCAGGTCGCGAGGTCGCAAGGTCGTGAGGTCGCAAAAATCTGGAATAACTAGATTTGCGACCCAGTGACCCCACATTAAATGCCCGCACGTGCGACCTTTTATATAAAGGAGGTCGCTAGGTCGCATTTCTCACGATCAGCGAATAGAAAAACGGCTCTGACAGGTCGACTGGCGCGATTTTCCCGGGTAAGTTGCCGTTTCTCTCCTACTTTTTCCTTTGTAGACATTTCTTGCCAAATTCATGCTTGCCCAAACCTTTAAATTCCCCTCTACATGAACTTTGATGTTTCTTTTCCAGTTTTGAATGTTTTGTTTAACCCTGCTTCATCACAACTGCCCAAACTCACCACATTTCCTGTTCAGCTTTTCATGGCCTTGTCCCCTGCTCCCAAATCCACCCCTCAACTCTGCCTGGACCCTTTTAGCCTTATAATTTTCTAGTTAGAGGGAGGAAACCTTCACGCCGCGCGCGCCCAAAACCCCCCAGCAAGCCCTAACGCGACCTGTGACCTAGTGACCTAGTCACGAGGTCGCAAGGTCGCATTTTCTTCAGATTTTTGGAATTTGCGACCCAACGACCCAGCGACCTAGTCGCAAGGTCGCATTTCCCAATTTTTTGAAGAGTTGCGACCCAGCGACCCAGCGACCTGGTCGCGAGGTCGCAAGGTCGCATTTTCCTCTGTTTTCGTAATTTGCAACCCCGCGACCCTGCGACCTAGTCGCAAGGTCGCAAAGTCGCGCCTAGGTCTCTTCTTGCAATCCGCGACCCTGCGACCCAGTAAACCAGTGACCCAGTTTTACATGCGTCTCAGTTAAAATTCATCACTAAACTGTAGTTGGTTTTATATCATCATGTCGTTCTTATCTTGGGATTCCTTTATGAATTTGACAGGTGAACTTCAAGGAGACATAGAGTGCATACCTGTTCTATCAGATTCTAGCGACATGGCATCCCTGCTATCCCGGAGGAAGGATAAGCAAGTGGTGGAAGAAGTTGAGGAGCTGGACATGATATCCCCACCCCCGATATATAGGGATACACTATGTACATTTGCAAAAGAAGACAGCATGCGATGGTACCAAGTGTATCATGAGTTCGCCATACCGGAAGAGGAATTCCCAGAAGATCTCCCAGACCGGGAAATATACTTGGCAGTCAAAAGGTCCAAACTACATATGGTAGGGGCGCATCCAGCCATATTTCCATGCCCAGAGGTTATAGACTGGATCATACAAAAGACAGATCCCAAGAAGTTTTTGATCCGAGACAGCGAAGGCAGGGCTTTCGCTACGCTAGTAGGCTCGGATGCCCACCTTTATTACTCATTGCCTCGCCCAGAAGAGTACTTCACACCAGAATGGGCTATTGCTCACGCAGTTCCTGTAGTTGATACTATTAGACAATGGTGGGAGGAGCCCGAGAAATTTAAAGTCAAGAAAGACCAAGAATATCCGGTGGCTAGCCTGAGAAAGGTCTATAAATTAGTTGCCACCATGCTTTGCAGACTTTACGGGTGCTCTGATTGCTCCACTTTCAGTGGTAGTTGGGCTACTATCATGGAGCATGTGACGACACATGGCACCCGTTTCAACTGGGCGGGCATATTGATGACTTCGATGTAGACAAACTTATCCGCGGCATTGGCCCTAGAAGTTGGAATGCCTTCTGAATTTTACATGGCCTCTTACCTACTGGATGCTGTCTGCGCAAGATTACACTTTGAGGGATGGGCACACAACTGGGATTCCGAGCAGAGTCGTGCAATTCATCTGCAAATCAGGGTGTTTTGGGAGTCCAAGTACAAACAGGATATAGAGCAGATCTCCCAAGTATTTATCCCCTCTCTATACAGAAAACTATTTGGCCAAGACGCCCCCTGCATGTCTTGGCGGGCCAAGGAGACTCTAGTCAAAGTGGCACATTGGTTCCCTTTCGCCGGATATACCTTTATCCGAGTCTTTGGATCTTACAGGGCACCACATGCTATGCCTCGCTTTGTTACGGACAAAATGCTCATTCAGGAGGTATGCTTCCAAATGTCTCAAGGCTTCTCCAGCGTCCTGTCTAAAGGCAAAAAGAAGCCGTGGCCCACGCTACCCCTCACCATTGGCGCGTGCACAGTTAAAGACTTCAAGGAAGTAGCAGCGGAGGGAGAAGCGATGAAAAGCTATCAGCTTGGGGCGCTAGAACACCGAACATATGACTCGGAGAGAATAGTTCCTGAACACTGCCTGAAAGCTAAATTCAAGTGGACTTATCAGCATATTGAGCGCCCGGCAGAAGATGAAAGAAGGAACTGGTATAACGCTGAGAGACAATTTTCTCCGGGAGTAGACTTGGGCCAAGAAGATCCAGATGATCAGAGCCTGGAAGACAGAAGACGTCAGTTGGGAGGTGCCTCTTCCTCTTTACCCAAGAAATCTTGGACCAGAACAGGGCTTACTACATCTATCCAGCAGAAAGAAGCAGAAGAAAAAGCCCAGCAAGAAAGGGAAAAGAAGATAAAGGAGCATGAGGAAGAACGCCAGAAGAGTGCGACGGAAACGCAGAAGAAGAAGCAGGCCAAGGAGGCCAGGAAAGAAAAAGAGGAAAAGGAGGCACAGGCCGCAGCAGAATGGGCACTCAAGGCAGAGCTGGACAAAGCAGAAGCTGAGCGCCAAAAGAAGGCCGAACAGGCTGCTGTAGCTGAGCGGAAGAGGAAGGCCGAAATAGAAGCAGCAGCAGAAACTGAATGCCGGTGAAAGGAAGAAGAGGAAAAGAACAGAGAAGAAAAGGAGGATGACATGCTAGAAGACATCGAGGTAACTCCCCTCGAGATACCTCTGGGCAGTACCAAGCTCTCTGATGTTAGATCCCCCCAGGGGCAGGAAGAGGATGTATTTGACCTCACCAGACTCACATTCGATCAATTCTCTTTCAAAATCTGGCAAGAGAAAAGAAGATCTCTGGCGCAAAGTCCCTCTGCCACATCCACAGTTGCAACAGGCAAAGACATAGTCCTTGATACCAGGACTAATCCGGTAATGATAGCATCGGCGGGCACTGCTTTCGCCGCAGCCATGGAAGAGAACGTAACTAGAATGAGTAGAGAAATATTCTCTCTACAAAATAGACTGCAAGCAGCTGAGCAGCGCGAGAAAAAAGCAGAACAGGAGAAATCAAAGTTGAGAGCAGAAGTTCAACAACTCCAAAACTAGACTCCACCGGTAAATGAAGTCCCACTGGCCATTTTTAAAGAGTGTGAAGTGTTAGAAGTAACCATGAGGCAGGTGTATGGAGAAATGTTCACCATCAAACAAACAGTCGCCCCACTGGTAAGAGCACGAGCGGAAACCAAGCAAAAGCACGAGCAGCTCAGGGAGGCCTCACAAGCCTTAGACAGAATGATGGGCTGGACAGTACAATACCCTCAGGCACCTGAAAATTTTCCCAAGAGGGATTGGATTCATACACAGGATGCTAAGGTTCAGCTCCGTATGGCAATACAGTCTAAAGACAAACTATCGAAGGACCTGGACAAAGTAATGTCTTCATACAACCACCTGATCAGCGGTATCGACTCGATGCACACTTTGCACCACATTGCGTCGCTTGGGGCATTGGACGAAGAGAAAGCCTGGGAACAAGTGGATCAGGACATCTAGTTATTTCTGCATCCTATCAAGCAAGCTGTTGCTGCTCCCGAGTCCGTAGCATCTCAAGAACATCTGAGTCAGTTTATTGCCACTCCAGTTTGGATTTATACCAAACTTGCCTCTCTTTCAAACCAGATCTCACAGAAAATGGAAACCCTAGTACCAAATGCTTTGGAATGCATGCATCGGTTGAAGGAGGAGGTTCCTCTGGTTTCCCCCATAGCGGCAGAGTACCAGACATGGCAAGATTTTCTCAAGGAATAGCAGATTGACGCCCCTAACCTCAACATTGCGCGTCCATCTCTCCAGCCCGGTAGCAGTAAGTCATGAGCAGTAGTTAGAGGCAGGTCGCAGGTCGCACCGCCCAGACAAGTCGCAGGTCGCATTGTCTATCCAGGTCGCAAGTCGCACATACCAAACAAGTCGCAGGTCGCAACCTCTTCAAGGTCACGAGGCAACTCAACAGGCAAGCAAGCGAAAAGTCGGGAAGCCCAAAGGGCATTTTTTGTGCTATAAAACTCCCTACGGGGAAAGTGTAAAGGGATTTTTCTTTTTTGGAAACAAAAGAGATACATGGCATTGTATTAAAAGATTATACTCTTGTGCATATGAATACAGATTCTTGTTAAAACACCCTATGGTTATGATGTGTTTTGCTGTGCAAGCACTATGTGTATTCCTTGTACAGTTTCAGAACATCCTATGATTAATGAAGCTGCACTCTTCATGTCATCATTTATGCGTCATGGCTATCTGTGTTGTATCAATGATGTTCAATTTATCATCTCCTCTATTAATGAATGTTAATGAACTATTTTGTTAGAATTTCATTTTATCTTTCAGAAAGTAAAGGGATATCTCACCATAAAGAACTATTTCCTTTGTGGTCAAACCACCTTATAAGCATTACCCCCAAAGATGTGTTGCTAATGAAATATCCTGAGGTGTACATGCTTTATTTATGATCTTGCTATGCATAGTGTTTGATTCGTGTTTAATGCATCAATCCTGTATTCTGTATCATGTGAATAAGTGTGTGTCCGCAGGTTCAATCAGGTTCTTTTGAGACCGAAGGGAAGGCGTCTTAAGCGGTAGCCGGACCCACACCCCGAACGGGATCCCTACTCCAAATGGTTCAAGGTCTAATTGGGACTTTCTACCGGGGAGATCCCCTACTGTTGGCCAGACAAATTTTCCCGTCAACACCTAGGTAGATAATAAAAGAGTTCACTAGTTCAATATGAACTCTTGGAAGAAATAAGGGTAGAAGCAGATAGTTTATTTCTATTTTCAAAATAAAAATGTCAAGAGTATGCAAGTTCAAATGCACTCAAAGAAGAAAAAATGTTAGGACAAGTAGGATTGGGTAGGTAGAAATGATGTTGAAAGAATCACATGTTGCAGATTGTTAAGATTGTCACTTCAAAAGAAATATCAGCAAGTGAAAAGAAGGAAAAATCTGCCCAATGGAAAAGACATTGGTCTACAAAAGTCAGAGATTTGATAAACTGAAAGTTTTGGACACCTCCAAAAGGGAGCTGCTCTCCCTAAGTGGAGCCACTGTTAGCCATCAGTAATTTTTGCTGATATCAAAAGATGACTAAATTATGATCCCAGATTTCTAAAAACAAAATTTGAGAAATATTGTGAGTTTCAAAAATCTCACTGCCTTCATTATCCTAAGTCAAAATATTTCACTGAATTTCCCCCTCTTTGCCTTTTAAAATTCTAACCCACTGCTACAAAGAAGAACTTCATCATTGGGCCTGTTTGCCTCATTCCACTGCCTTACCCTCACTCTCATTCATGGCCTTTTTCCTTTGAAAAACCCATTTTCTCCTTTCCTCAAAACCCTCATAACACCCCTTCATTCATCATTTTTTCCGTTGACATATTAAACGATGTAAAAAGTTCCCTTTTTACATTGTTTAAACCTGAGTTCTAACTTATCGGGTCCTTTTAATTCTATTAAAAACCCCGTTTTATATCTAAACCCACCCCTTTTTGATATAGTAGGCCTTAAGCCCCTCTCTTCTAAACCCCAGCCCCTTTTACCCATGAAAGCCCGACCTTTCGCTTATCCCTAAGCCCTTTTCCCCGTGGAACTTCTCCTTCGCCCCTTTTATTTTTATACACCCCCAAAACCTTATATAAAGGCCCTTCAAACCTTTGAAAAATCAAAGCGAGCACCTAGCCTTTTTAATGACTCCGTTAGCCCCCCTATGAAATTTTTGACAAGCAAATAGGGGGCTAAATCTTTGATGAGCCTTCAAGGAATGCATTTCCTCTGAAAACACAGTCTCCTTGAAGCCTCCATGTGTCTTTGCCCTTTGATAGTATCCCCTCTGCTAATTTCCTTTATGAAGCCTCTCTATTGGTGAAGAAATGCCCAAAGGCCCCCTTTTCCCTCTTATTTCATTCCCCAAGGCCTTTGTTTTCTATCCCCTTTCTCTCCCCTTCTATTTCCCTTCTTACCCTTCAAATTCCCCCAAAGTCCCCTTTAAAGTCCCCCCCTAACCTTTGTTTGGCCTTTTTCCCCTTTCCCCCTCTATCGTTTCCCTTTAAACCCCTCAAAGTCCATTAAAATGGGTTAAAAACCCCTTTCCGACCATATAATAGGGCTTAGCCCCTCTACCGCAAGCCCCTTCCAAACCACTTCCCCACATACGCCCTTACCCGGGACCAAGCGCTTAAGTCCCAGGCGCTAATCACAATCGGAACTATCGGTGGGAGGCAAAACCCTTTGTGACAACAAAAAACCCCGATGCGATTGTTTTAACACTTTAAGTCCCGCGATGTGTTGTGCACCATCGACCGTCGCGCATCCGACTCCCGCCGCTCAATCGCAAACCCCTCTCCGATCGCAATCGCATGCCTCCTTCTCCGTGCTCCGATTACAATCTCCCGATTCAATCTGGGTCGTCCATTCCCCTGTTGATCCGACGGCCATCGCACTTCCCATTTCCCCCGATCGCAAGTCTTTCTTCCCCCCGATTAAATCCCGTCCGTCCGTTTGGTGCACGATCCAACGACTATCGCTCGTCCTCCTCAATCGCAATCGGAAGTTTTTATATGTGTCACCCTGTGTTCCCCCCGATTGCGATTGATCTGATTACATCTCCGCCGTCCGTTTTCTCCCAGATCTGACGGCTCAGGTTTAATCGCCCCCCGCCACGGTCGGCCCCACATCTAAATGCTCCGCTCCATTGTTTTGTGCCCCTTTTCTTTGTAATTCGCCCAGGTAAAAGCCTTTGGGTTTTACGCTGTGCGTTCATTCCTCCGCCTTTTTCATCGTTTCTCCGCTGTTCCACCACCGTTCTCCCGCCTCCACAGCATTTTTCCACCACCACCGCCTGGTTTTACAGTTCTTTCCACTGTGTGGATTAGCACAGAGAGACCATTTCAGCCGGCCAGCGAAGCAGCAGAAACAGGATTTGAAGGGGATTTGAGCCTGTAATTGAAGATCAATGGTTATAATCCTGCATTCAAAGGATTAAGGCACAGTTCGAAGACCAAGAACACACTGTAAAAGTCTTATCTGTGTTAAATATCAGCAGAGTACATTCTCTCCAAACGTACACCATTCCTACAGCGTTCTCCATGCCTCTCGAGCCCAGGGAAATTAAATGCACAGACAGGAGCTTCATTAAAGACTGTCTGAGCAACAGTAATGGAGGAATGGAGAAACCGTGCAGATCTTTCATCCAGTTCATTTATTCAGAAGGCTAGCGCAAAGCTCCAAGCACCATAAAGGACTCCAAAGAAACATCAGAGGTCAATTTCCGGCCTGACAGAGCCTCCAAACAGTCTACAGAGTACATACAGTGTTGCAGAAAGCCATTAAGCAGTAGGGGCGCGAACACTTCCGCCATTCTGTCTTAATGAATCTCATTTAATTGTTCATCTACTCCTGTTTTCTCTCTTCTCCTATAAGAGATCCCCGAGAACATAATGTAAAGGTTGTTGTTCAGTTACTGGTAGTTTGCTGTTAGAGGGATTCATTCTTGACTGTTAGAACAGTCGCGGGAGGGAGTAGTAGAGTAGTTGTATGTAATAGGCTGGGAGGAGAAAGTCTGGGCTGTAACAGCCATTGAGCCATATTGTACATGACTGGTGTTGCATCAATTAATCAAAGCACTTTTCACAGGATCCTGGTCTATTACTATTGGTGATGTGTTTCTTAACTTTGTTTATTTCATTTTCACATTGTTTCATGTTCTTCTGGTAGGCATCAGAATAATGGTATAGGATTCACCCTTGTTAGGTGCCCTATGCTGTCTGCTCTCCCTACCTTTATGTTTTCTGCTTAAATGTGTTATCTAAGAGTAAATTCATGGGTTTAACCAGTGCAGCGGATGTTATTGCCTGCTGGCTGATGTATGAACTTGGGGGTTTGCCACTTGGATGTTTCTTTGTCAAATCTATCTCTGTTTTTTCCCTTGGAGTTGCTAAAGCAGATCTGGAGTTAAATGACCTCTGGTCTGATCTATAAGCTACCCCTTTGTCTCTTTGAGAGCAGCCTTTGAGTATGTCCAAGCAGGTCTGGAGTTAAATGACCTCTGACCTGATCTATAGACAGAAATCCGGTTGTTCTCCTTCTTTCACTTTCCTTCCTTAATGTTCCACCCCACTCTCTAATCTAAAGATCCTTTAGTATTAGATGACATGCCCTTTGAAAGCCTTGGCTAGTGGATGCAACTAATTCCCTCTCATGACTCCATAACCCAATGGATGGCACTGTCTTGGCCTATCCTCTTTGCTGAAGCCTCCTGCTATTTTGTTTCCTTTCTCTCATTACTTTCCCAGTCTATGATCTCCTGACCAACCCAACAACCCTTCAACCAAACCATTTAAAACCCCCCTCTGTGCTTCATAACTAGCCTAATATCTCAATTTGAGCTTTAAAGACATATCATTCTTTGCTCTATTGGAGAGATCCCTCTCCGGTCCAAGTAGAACTAGCTCTAGGGCCCCAAAGTGGTTCGATGTTGTCTCATCTTTTGGTTCTGCTAACTGGCCAAAACATGGGAACCCCCAACAAGACCCGCACCCCAGACCGAATCATCCCTATCGTTGATCGGAGATCCATTACCCCGATCCTACGGTTATCGCTTTCCAACCTTTTCCCTCATATATAATAACCTTGTGCTACACAAAAAACACTCCACCAAAACACTTAAAACTCGTTCCCCACCTCCTCACCTGCTCGCCACTCCCCTGAGACATTGCACATCGTTGATCTCCAAACCCGAGATCCAATGGCCCAAGATGCATATCGCATTTTAAGTGGTGCCAGGTTTAAATATTTGCGACCCACGCGAAATAGGCATTTTTCACCTGCCACGCGTCACATACTGGGTTATATTGCGTCCGTTTCACCCAAAACCACAAACCGCCTTCTATCCACGCGATAAACCACTTCTGGTTTTTCTAAACCACCTTTGCCCCGACACCAAAATTCAAAATCCTCCCGCCTCTGTTTGAATCTCTCCTGGTTCCGCCTTCAGAACCTTTTCCCTGCGCCATTCCTTCTTTTGCAAAGCATCCCAACAGCCCGAAACCACAGGAAAAGTTTCATACACCCTCCCCGCAGGTTTTTAACTAAAAAATGTGTTTTGTATGTGCAGGTTTAAATGGAAGAATGCCCTAAAGGCATTCTAATGGTCAAGAAACGACCAAATTAACCTCTGAGTGATGATCCAAGAGGTAAATTCAAATAAAATATGGCCATGGGGTTTGCACTAATGTTTACCATCAATGAAACATGATCATCAATGGATCATTAGAACCCTCAGCTAGGAAGACAACCTCCCTTGCACACAAAAAACACAAACAGTCAGAGAAAAAGTGAAAGGAAGAAAGAAGAAAGATTAGAGAAAGGAAGAAAGAAGAAAGATTAGAGGGGTAATCCTAATAAAAAGACAAAACAAAAAGGTTAGCCAGCTAAGCAGAAGTCAAAGAAAGAAAAGCAGACAGATGAAAGTAAAAGAGCAGAAAAGATAAATGCAAAAGGATCAAAAGAACTAAATCGAAGGATTAAATAAACAGAACAAAGATAAAAAAGATTAAAGAAAATATGATAAAAAGCAGACAGTCAGGCCTAAAGACAGAGATTAAAGATAAAACAAAGGAAGATTTATCCAAAACAGATCATAATGACTCGGCTTGTGGCAATTACTCCTTTCAAAAGATATTTTTGCCAACTAGTGCTTTGTTTCCTTCAATAAAGCATTTAGCAGTTATTAGGCTAAGTCAGAGATATTTATATCTGCCAGATAGTTATTGTAAAAGTTATGAATTGGCCTTAAAGTCAATAATTTCACCTATTTTTCCTTAGGAGTTAAGATATAAGTTACTATTTAGAGAAATATCTGCAGATCCTGCCTTGAGCCTTGCATGGTCTTCAAGGTTAGGAATTCATTAACTCTGTAATAAATGAAACTAAAACCCTACCTTAGCTTCACCTCCTCATTTGCAGCATAAATAATACATCTGAACCCATTATCTTGTTGGCATTTGATGACTCTTTGAAGTAATACATAGTCTCTTGGAAGTTGAAAAGAAATTGATGTCTTGGAACTTGTGGATGCCCTGATTTGTGTGTTGATAGAGGAGGCTAGATCATTGGATCCCTGAGCTTGGTTGTTGGCAAAGTGCTTCTAATCTGTTATTGTTATTTCCTGTTTCATTTTGTTTCCACCTTTCTATGTTTCAGTAGAATAAAAGTTTTAGGCTAAGAAATGTCTTCTGAAAGCAACTTAGTTCTGTTTATTCTTCACTGCCTTAATGTTTTCTTTTGCAAGGACATTTTAGAGAATTGTTAATTGCTCCCTAGACACCCTAAGCTTGTTTATTTCATAAATAGTTGAATACGGTTTGTATCAAGCATGATTTATGGCTAGCCCTGCTTACTTGTTGCCACTAAAACACTATTTTTGAAGTCTCTCTCTAAAGTACCATTTTTTAAAGTCTGCCAAAGAGGTTTTGTTTTGATCATACCCTTTGTGCTTGCTTAAATAATTGTTTTAGAGATATTTATAACTATAATCAAGGATTTTTAGGAGTTCCCTCTTCTTTGATTACAATTATATGTGTGTCTTAAGTGTTTTCTGTCCTTGAAAGTAAAATCACTAGAAGTTAAATGAGTTTCTCGCCTTCTATATTCCATTGGAAAAGTTTGTCTTAAATTGTCCTCTGCTTTAGTTGAATCAAAGAATCTATGGTTTGCCCTGTCTATTGATTTCCTCTTCATGTTTATGCTCCCCAATCCATTGATGAACTTATCATGACTTCCATTAGACTCAATTTCCCAATGACTTAGAGATTTCATCATTCTACTTATGCTTCTTGATCATTATACCCAACCAAAACAAACAAAAAAACCTCACACTTAATAACTAGCCTAAAATCAACCCTATAAAGCAAACAAGTTCATATTATTTGCAAAAAAATAGAGATATCCCTCTCTGATTCCAGGAAGGCTAGGTCCTAGGACTCCAAAGACTGGTTTCATGTTACCTTGTCATTTGGTATACCAATTTTCCAAATCACGGGACACTAACATTGTCTTCTCTTTAACTCTGCCTTTATCTCTTATTTGTGATTAACCCTTTAACCCTTTATATTTCACTATCATGGTCACTTTTGACTGTGTTCCTCCTTTTCTCTTTATCTCTACATTTTTAACTGTGACTTCCTTTAGAATGTTTTGAATAACCATCAATGTTCATGACCCATTGATGATTATTCTTGATCTTACGCTCCCGATCCCTTTGGCTGAAAAAAACTGCTGGATCGTAACCCAGGGAGCCTATTAAAACATTTTAAGGACTTTAGAAATGCAAATCATGCATCACCACCATGATTACTCTGTTTCGGCCTATTAGCCCCCATGATTTTTTCATTGCCAAAAGGGGGCTAAAATGTTTTTTGAGCCTTCAAGGAATGCATCTCCTCCGAAAACACATCATCCTTAAAGCCTCCTGTGCCTTTTCCCTTTGATCAATCCTCACTGCTGTTCCTAATTTTAAAGCCTCTCTATTGTGAAGAAGATGCCCAAAGGCCTCCATTTTTCCTTTTATCTCAGCCCTATTAAACCTCTGTTTTCTTCACTTTCCCCCTCCCTTCTAATTCCCCATAAACCCTTCAAATATCCTTTGTTTGGTTTGATATCCCCTTATTCTATCTACCATTTCCCTCTTTAGCCTCAAAATCATCTTTTTTGGCTAAAGACCCATGTTCATACATGACAGGCCAAACCCTTTTCGGCCATCCCCTAAACCACTTCCCCTCCATGCACCTAGGCACTAAGACCAAGCGCATAACTAAAAAGAGCCCATCGCATTGGAAGGTTGGAGCGGAGTGAATTTTTTTTGCAAGGAGGAAACTCTCCGATGCGATGGTGTTTGTTCTGGGGAGCATGGGAGCAATCGCAACCGTTGATATTTTCAGATCCGACAGTCCAGATTTCACCGCTTTTCGCTCATTGCCCCGTCCTTCTTCCCTTAAATTGAATCTCCACCGTCGATCCCCTTCGCGATCCAATGGTTGGCGCTTGATCGCACCGTCACCAATCGGCATCCCATAATGTGTCAACCCCCTGCGCTTCCCAATTGCGATTTCCCCGATTCAACCATGACCATCCGATCGACCTAGATCTACGGCCCGCATTAAATCCCATCATCGTCCATTTTTCTCCATCGTGCTTCTAATGATTTCTTCCGAAAATTCCTGCCGTTGATCATTTTACGATCTAACGGTCCACATTTAATCACCCTCCACCTTATCCGGGTCCCACCATCCACTCATTTCATATGTTTCCCACGCATCTTCCATTCAAAGGTCCAAACCTTATGTTTACATTAAATTTTTTTCATTCCGCCCGACTTTCACTAGTTCTATTTTCACTGTTTCACTACATGTCCCTACCACTTCCCATTGCATCCACAACATTCCCCTCATCCATCCTTCCCCATGCATGGATTTCTTAACAGGTTTGTGTGTTTTGCAGATGTATGGGCGGTGAGAGCCGCCAACGCTCACTGTCACTGTTATAGTGACACAGGGCGCATAAGGATATTTTTTGAGCCTGAAATTACAGAAAGAATGTCTGGAAAGGTTCCTACAGGAAAGATTTCATTAGAGTAAAGTGTTCAAACTAGTGAAACCCCTCCAGCATCATTAAAGATTAGATTTCACAAATAGAGACAGTCATAAAGCGGCAAAGTGTATCAATGGATAATCAAAGAGTTTAATGCTTGTAATCGAAGAATTTTAGCTCTGATTCATTGTTTGAAGAGGAAATGTACTAGATTGAAGACCTCACGATCATCGCAGTAGGCCTAAAGAGGCACAGAAAACAATATTGACAGTGTTTCACATTGGTAGAAGCTCCCTCCTGAGAAATGACACAGTACCCATGCCGTCTTTACTCCACATTGTGTCCCCGCCAAGATTTCCACCCTGACGACCGTCCTAATGCTACCAGAACATTTGTTACATAGTATGGCAGGCCTCATAGTCATTCATCTGTCTTTTATTTATTCACCAAGAGTACTACAAGTACTGCAGCGAAATCTCATCAAGAACATACCTAGAGTAAATCGCAAGTTCCTGTCGAAAACCACTCTTTCATCCAAAGAGTACTGAAGATTAATGCCCATATATTAAAATAGAATGGGTCTCGACCCTCTTTTCTACTCTTTTTTAATGTTACATTTAGTGTTTCACCTACCTCCTCTTCCTCTCTTTCGGCTATAAAACTCACGAAGAAACTCATTGTTGTTGTTGATCGGACATCTGTGAATTGCAAGTTGTTTCTCTTGAGATATATTTCTCTGTGTAAAGCTGAAATATAGGCCGAGGAAGATGTTTTCAGACTGAATATAAAGCTATTGGCAATGTTGTACATGAATGGTGTTTCTCTTTAATATGACAAGCACATTTCTTTGGATCCTGATTTAAAGCAGCGGTGATGTTTTTCTATCTCTGTCTTTGTTTTCATTTGTAGTTCATCACAATTCATTTCTTCTGGCACGCATCAGAAATATGGAATAGGATTTACCCTCACTTGGTACCCTATGTTTCTACTCTCCCTGCCTTTGATGTTTTCTGTTGTATGTGTTATCTGAGTACTGACTTAAGTTAATTTAACTAGTGTAGTGGCTATAATTTACTGCTAGCTGATGTATGAATTAATGAATCTGTCCTCAGATGTTCTTGTTGGGTTCTAATTGAAAGAATTGGGTTACGGGGAGTTTAGAAAATTGTTTCTGTCTTACTAGGACCCTTCCCGATCAATTGAACCTCTCTAAGATCCCTTAAGCTGGATGCCGAAGCATTGAGAGTTCAAAGTCTCTCTCTGATCTCAGGTATTCACCTTTGCGTTTGAATCCTTATATGTCCCCTTTGTTTGAAGAGTTTACCCTTTAAGAGTTGGGTCACAGGTGTCTAATGGCATGTCCTGTCCCTGGATCTAATTCCTGAAAGGTCACCTTGGAGGTTTTCTTTCCTTTTCACCCTCTTTCTTATCATTTCATGCCACACTATCATCTTTAAGATCCAATGCTTTAGATGACTAGCCCAACTGAAAGCCTGCATATTGAATAGCAAGTAAACCCTTTCCCGACTCCATTGCCCAATGGTTTCGAATGTTCTTTGAAAACATTCGTCCTTTTCCTAAAATCCTCTTTGCTCGTCCTTGTCTCATACTGAAACCTTCTTTCCTGATTCCCAGCAACCAAATAATCAATCAAAAAAACAAACCTGTGCCTATAACTAGCCTAAAACCTAAAAACAGAGCCTCAAAGGTATATACTTTGCCTATCATAGAGAGATCCCTCTCTGGACCTATGAGGGCTAGATCCTGAGGTCTGAAAGCGGTTCTGATGTTGACTCATCTTTTGGTATTGCCAAACTTGCCAAAACATGGGAACCCCAACATAATGGCGACTCCACTGGGGAAGCTTTGAGAAAAATACACCTTGAGACACTTCCAAGACTCAAAGAAGACCATAGTAGCCTTAGTTTGGTGGTTAACCACTGTGGTGGACAGTATACCCTCTTGAAACATTCTAAACCTTCCACCTGGCGACTCCATAGTTCCTCAATGATTAAAGACTCCACTGGTGATCAGTAGGCTTGTTGATTATCTTTGTTTTAACAAGACTCCATTGGGAGACCAAATTTCATCAAGTTCCCAAGCATTGATCCTTTGCAGGGGCCAGATATATCAGGAGTGGTCACCACTGATGGTGGCCTTGGTTTTGAAGACCCACATTCAAAGTACACTATGTGTATTTCTGAAAAGCAGTTTGATTTCCTCCTCACTCTTGTTACTACTGAACTGGCTGCACTGGCACTATTGTATCATATAACACAACAGAGAGTTCCAAGTTAGAGTAGGGTAAGTAGGAAAAATCTTAATAAAGCTCAGCCCATGAGCATGTAGTCAGTTGTTTTAATTTCTGCAAGGTTTTCAGTCGATGAGCAGTTTTGTCTTTATGCCTTGGATCCACAGCCAAGTAGACTGTCTAATCCTAGTTGAAATGTTTTTAAATTTCTGTTGTAGAATGTAGAGAAGAAATCTGCTAGATAGTTTAATCCTAGCAGATGTAGTTTAGGTAGAGAAAATATGAGACCAACAGTTTAATCTGGCCTCATGGAGTAATAAGGGTAGAAGTAGAATAGGTTTATTTTTTCTATTTAAAAAGGATTGATGATGTAAGGGTCTGCAAGTCCAAATGCACCCAGAAGAAAAAATGTTAGGATTTTGTCTGGGTAGGTAGCTGTGGAGTGATGTTGCTGCTGATATGTGTCTTCATGGTTTGTGGCAGCTGAAATCAAAGAAAAAGGTAGTTCAAGCACCAAGCATCTGGCCTATACCAAAGATTATTCTTTGAATTATTGACTCCTTCAAGAAGAAGCCATCCCCATGTTGAGCCACTATTAGCCCACTATGAATTGTTTGACAAGAAAACAGGGAGCTAAAATGTTTTTTGAGCCTTCAAGGAATGCATCTCCTCCGAAAACACATCATCCTTGAAGCCTCCTGTGCCTTTTCCCTTTGATCAATCGTCACTGTTGTTCTTGATTTTAAAGCCTCTCTATTGTGAAGAAGATGCCCAAAGGCCTCCATTTTTCCTTTTATCTTAGCCCTATTAAACCTCTGTTTTCTTCACTTTCCCCCCCCTTCTAATTCCCCTTAAACCCTTAAAATATCCTTTGTTTGGTTTTATATCCCCTTATTCTATCTACCATTTCCCTCTTTAGCCTTAAAATCCTCTTTTTTGGCTAAATACCCACGTTCATCCATGACAGGCCAAACCCTTTTCGACCAGCCCCTAAACCACTTCCCCTCCATGCACCTAGGCGCTAAGACCAAGCGCATAACCAAAAAGAGCTCATCGCATCGGAAGGATGGAGCGGAGCGCATTTCATTTGTAAGGAGGAAACTCTCCGATGCGATGGTGTTTGTTCTGGGGAGCACAGGACCAATCGCAACCGTTGATCTTTTTAGATCTGACAGTCCAGATTTCACCACTTCCCACTCATTGCCCCGTCCTTCTTCCCGTCGATTGAATCTCCATCGTCGATCCCCTTCACAATCCAACGGTTAGCACTTGATCGCACCGTCGCCAATCGGAAACCCATAATGTGTCAACCCCTTGCACTTCCCAATTGCGATTTCCCTGATTCAACCATGACCGTCCGATCGACCTAGATCTATGGCCCGCATTCAATCGCATCATTGTCCATTTTTCTCCACCGGGCTTCTAATGATTTCTTCCAAAAAATTCCTGCCGTTGATCATTTTACGATCTAACGATCCACAGTTAATCGCCCTCTGCCTTAGCCGAGTCCCACCATCCACTCATTTCATATGTTTCCCACGCATCTTCCATTCAAAGGTCCAAACCTTATGTTTACATTAAAGTTTTTTCATTCTGCCCGAATTTCACCAGTTCAATTTTCACTATTTCACTGCATGTCCCCACTTCTTCCCATTGCATCCACAACATTCCCCTCAGCCATCCTTCCCCGTGCATGGATTTATTAACAGGTTTGTGTGTTTTGCAGATGTACGGGCGGTGAGAGCCGCCAATGCTCACTGTCACTGTTATAGTGACACAGGGCACAGAAGGATATTTTCTGAGCCTGATATTGCAGCAAGAATGTCTGGAAAGGTTCCTACAGGAAAGATTTCGTTAGAGTAAAGTGGTCAAACCGGTGAAACCCCTCCAACATCATTAAAGATCAGATTTCACAGACAGAGACAGTCATAAAGCGACAAAGTGTATCAGTGGATAATCAGAGAGTTTAATGCTTGTAATAGAAGAATTTTAGCTTTGATTCATTGTTTGAAGAGGAAATGTACCAGATTGAAGACCTCACGATCATTGCAGTAGGCCTAAAGAGGCCCATAGCATAGAAAACAATATTGACAGTGTTTCACATCGGCAGAAGCTCCCTCTTGAGAAGGGACACAGTACCCATGCCGTCTTTACTCCACATTGTGTCCCCGAGAAGATTTCCACCCTGACGACCATCCTAATGCTACTAGAACATTTGTTACATAGTATGGCAGGCCTCATAGTCATTCATCTGCCTTTTATTTATTCACCAAGAGTACTACAATTACTGCAGCGAAATCACATCAAGAACATACCTGGAGTAAATCGCAGCCTGTCGAAAACCACTCTTTCATCCAAAGAGTACTGAAGATTAATGCCCAGATATTAAAAAAGAATGGGTCTCGACCCTCTTTTCTACTTTGTTTTAATGTTAAATTTAGTGTTTCACCTACCTCCTCTGCCTCTCTTTCGGCTATAAAACTCACGAAGAAACTCATTGTTGTTGTTGATCGGAGATCTGTGAATTGCAAGCTATTTCTCTTTAGATATAGTTCTATGTGTAAAGCTGAAAGATAGGCTGAAGAAGATGTTTTCAGACTGAATATCATGCTGTTGTTAATTTTGTACATGACTGGTGTTTCTCTTTAATATGACAAGCACATTTCTTTGGATCTTGATTTAAAGCAGCGGTGATGTTTTTCTAACTCTTTCTTTGTTTTCCTTTGTAGTTCGTCACATTTCGTTTCTTCTGGCACGCATCAGAAATCTGGCATAGGATTTACCCTCACTTGGTGCCCTATTTTTTTGCTCTCCCTGCCTTTGATTTTTTCTGTTTATGTGTTATCTGAGTACTGACTTAAGTTAATTTAACCAATGTAGTGGCTATAATTTATTGCTAGCTGATGTATGAATTAATGAATCCGTCCTCAGATGTTCTTGTTGGGTTCTAATTGAAAGAATTGGGTTACTGGGATTTTAGAACGTTGTTTCTATCTTACTAGGACCCTTCCCGATCAATTGAACCTCTCTAAGATCCCTTAAGCTGGATGCCGAAGCATTGAGAGTTCAAAGTCTCTCTCTGATCTCAGGTCTTCACCTTTGCGTTTGAATCCTTATATGTCCCCTTCATCTAAAGAGTTTACCCTTTAGGAGTTGGGTCACAGGTGTCTAATGGCATGTCCTGTCCCTGGATCTGATTCCTGAAAGGTCACCTTGGAGGTTTTCTTGCCTTTTCACCCTCTTTCTTATCATTTCATGCCACACTATCATCTTTAAGATCCAATGCTTTAGATGACTAGCCCAACTGAAAGCCTGCATATTGAATAGCAAGTAAACCCTTTCCTGACTCCATTTCCCAATGGTTTCGAATGTTATTTGAAAACATTCCTCCTTTGCCTAAAATCCTCTTTTCTCGTCCTTGTCTCATACCGAAACCTTCTTTCTTGATTCCCAACAACCAAATAATCAATCAAACAAACAAACCTGTGCCTATAACTAGCCTAAAACCTAAAAAAAGAGCCTCAAAGGTATATACTTTTCCTATCATAGAGAGATCCCTCTCTGGACCCAGGAGGGCTAGTTCCTGAGGTCTGAAAGCGGTTATGATGTTGTCTCATATTTTGGTATTGCCAAACTTGCCAAAACATGGGTACTGCAACAGGGCCAGAATTGTAATCTACGGATAAAATACACTTCCCTAGACCAGTGTCTAGTCTAGAACAATAGGTGAAAGGCTGCACTACCCTTTTTCCTAACTCAGAACAGATATACAGAGAGGATTGGATGCTTACTTGTTTCAGTCGCTTCCAAATGGCTCCTTTCTGTCGCTTCGACTATAGCCTCAACTTCAAGCGGTTTCAAATAGTTGAATGATTCCTGCAAGAAAGAGCACTGAAACAGTAGAAGATACAATAATATAGATATGTATTCAAGTTAATTAGCCAAATAAGTTAAGCATAAACTACATTCATCAACCAAGATTTTACCACATGGAAAATCAAAGTAAACATGGATGCATGTAGGATAAAACAAGAAGTACTCTTTATTGATGATAGAAGTAGAGGTTACAACCTAGTGACTGATTAATCATGACCTTCTAGCAAATTTCCCAAGTCTCATCACAGCATAAGTCCCTCCACCAGCAGTTCCACAAATCAAACTCTCTATTGAAAATTCTCCAGCATTTCTCTACTCAAATTCTTCCTCCTTGAACACTTGGATTTGTCTTCAATTTATAGATGAACTGTAGGTTGTTTCGCAACAAATTGCATTCCAAAAATAGGCAAGAAATTTTTTCCAGTCATGTGGATGTCAAATGAACACTTGGATCCGAAGAATGACACATGTGAACCCTTCTAGAAGACACTGGCCAAGTGGAGATTTCGGAACAATGAGAATTTCTCTCCCAATGTGACCAACACACCTTTGAATGTCGAGAAGTGCTTTGTAGATCAGCCTTGAATGGGGCTAACTTCATATGCAATTCACTTAGGCCCCTTAGAGCCTGCGTTGGTGAGCTCCCACATGTTTAATAATAAGCTTCAAACCATGGAAAAGCCTTGGTTTGATGAAAGTCATTTGTTTGATTCATGTTGTTTCCTGTCTTAGGGCATATAAAAACTAAGATGATAGGGAATGATAGACCCTTTGATCATCGGTCCTGGAGATGATGCCCAATTAACCAGGTCATTGGGAATGGTGCCCAAATTGAGCTATAACAATTTCCCCCTAAAGCATGAGATCCAAATAATAAGAACATTTGATTGAGATGCTTTACACTGTGAGGGTCTGGAAACAAAGCATAACGGTCACCTGAATCAATCTTAAAATACATTACATCATGATAAATTCTCTATTGATCATAATTGCTGAGGGTAGGCATTCCCATAGTCAGCACATAAAACAATCTAATAACATGTACATAATTTAGAGAGTTGTCTACATTGGAATGTTGCCCAGATGCAGACATCGCCTACAGATATAGGCCCATGTTTGGATGAAAATCTGTATGTAAGGTCACCGTATAGATGATGTGTACAACAATCCTGAAATCACAGCTCGTATGGCTGAAACTAGATCCAGGGTCTTCTTATCTCATTCACTCGATCATTCGGCTACAAGTCTAGCCATGCGAATATATGATTTGTCGTCGAACATGGAAAGACATCATTTGATTACCAGCCAATAATGAAAGCTGTTAACAAACGCGAGAAAACCACCATTATTGAAAATGGCCCTCAAGGTATTGTAGTACATTTTGTAAGGCGTGAATAGATGATTTGACATCGAATGCCAAAACAAATCTTTCGGTCAAAATTCCAGAAGTGAGGATATTGTCAATGCTTTAACAAGCCTCATGGTACTGGAATCTGATGTTTCTAAGTGAACTTCCTGGATATTGATTTTTAGTCGACAGGAAGTCACCTTATTACAAAAATGGAGTTACTGATTTCAAAGACAAGGGTATGACATGATATAGAAATTGTCAGGGATGACGGTCATGAAAATGAAGGTTTATGAGTATTGCAGATGGATGAGTTCTAAATCACTAGATGACTTCTCTTGAACATATTAGCGACACTGTGATGAGTTGGCAGCATTGCCCCAAAACCGAAGTGAAGGTATGATGAACCATAGGTGTGAATGAACCGTTAAGATGATTACCCAACCCAAACAGTCATGGACATGCAGTGAAAGAAGTGTCATGTTCAAGAGCGACTTGCTACCAAAAACAAACTTTGCTTGCTTTTCCCAAATTTTCCTCGATCATTTGTGGACCATTACCTCTTTATTTTTTAACAAGCTTGAGGAGGATAAAATTTTCTTGATCTATAATTCAACCCTTCGGGCGAATAAAGAATGAAGTATCGCTATTTAACAATTTAACGAGTCTAGTGATGAATGAAACTCGATTCTTGCCATGATTGACAAGCCCGTCGCTATTTTGTGTTTTAACGAGCTTAACGACAGTGACAACCCGGTCCTTTTTCATGTTTAGAGAGTCTGAAAAAGAGGATGAAAGAGGACTCCAAAATTACTTTTTCGTAAATTTGTCTCTTAGATCCGAAAAAGTTTAAAATAATATATGAAAGAACCTCTTTGTTCATGTTTAACCAAGGTATTACTTTTTCGTAAATAATCTATCTCAGTCTGGAAAAGGGTTAAACTTATACTGAGTAGATATCAATTCATTTACTTTAACGAGCTCGAAATGATAAGTGCTCGGCAATATTTTCACATTATCGCAGTCTGAAAAGAGCTGAAAGAAGACTCCAAGGGTTCCTTTTTCACTATTATTGAAGCTTGAAAGAGAGATAAAGGTGCGCTTCAAATCCTTTTTCATTTTGATCAAAGCTCGCAAAATAAGGATAAAAAATATGCTTTGTGTTCAAGTCTTTCTTTGAAATAAATCTGCATGACTAATTTGTTCATCAGTTGTATTTCCTGTTCAGAACAACATCAAATGGATTAAAAATACCTGTTTCATGATAAAAAACATAATAAAACTATAGTCATAGCAATAAATTTAACTTGCAAGTAATTAAATGACTATATAAAGCAGTTTCACTATTCATTTTTACCATTCCATAGTTACCATTTTCATTTTGGAGCTCTGAACCTGATTTTTACCTCGAAATTTAGTCGTCGATTGTTTTCGTTTCTGTGGACGGATTTCATCACCGTCTAATCCAGGTCAGTAGTAAAAACCTCCTCTTTCTTTCAGTAGTCATTTCATTTCCATTCTTTGCAAATTTTTAGGGTTTTAAGGCCCCTAGGGTAAATTTTGCCCAAAATGAGGGTAACGCACCCTTGTACATTGAAACCTGCGTTGCATAGTAGGTACAGTGAAGGGTACCTACATATGCAACACACTGTCTCAACCTAGGGAGTGCGTTGGGCGCAGTTCAAGTTTTTGATTTTCAAGATGTGCTCAAAATTTTCCTAGTTTTTTGCAATGAATGGTATCTAATGGATCTTGTGGTTGATTTTCAGGTTTCCATTGGATAATAATGACGATTACATGGAGAGAAAGAGAACATGAAGAACAAGATATGATTTCCTTGACTGATCCGAGTACTGTAAGAGCTTTAAGGGATTGCGGGCTGCTTAAGTACTTCAAATTGTTAGGAATGAGGCAACAGATAGAACTCTTGGAGTTCCTTGTTCGAGCATGGAATCCAGCGATAGAGGCATTTCACATAAAAAATAAAGTGTTGTCCATAACAGTTGAGGATGTTTATTTTCTCACAGGTTTGTCGAGGAGAGGTTTTCCCATTTCACTCACAGGTTCTACTGTTGGAGGAGAAACAGTGAGGGATTATATTATGCAGTATTTCTATCCGGGGTCAGAACCTAGAAAATATGGAAAAATAAACATCCATGATGTTAGGTATTTATCGTTGAGAACCATCCTATTCACAATCGCTAAACAAGCTGGCACCGTTACACTCCATGTAGCGAACAGATCGTACATGTAGTATGCATTAGAATGCTTAGAGCCAACAATTTTCAACTGGTCTGAAGCTGTTCTATCTCAGATAAAGGAACAAATGAATAAATAAAAGGGAGGAAGGAAAAAAAATTTCAGTTATGGTTCCATCCTTATCTCCTTTGCTTTGGAACAGATTCCACTGATGCAGCCACAACATGTAACATTGGATATATCTAGTCCTAGAGATCCTCGAATGCAGAGATGGGTAGAACTCATGGGTCGGCATTCAGGCCAATCGACCATTGTGTTCTTGACTACATTATTCGCCTGGTTTAGGTGACAGATCATCGCCATCGATGAGTATGCATATGCAGGCGTCAAATTTCGACGAGATCCAGATCTAGTTTTACCAGAAGGCGCTCAATGGGGTGCAATAGGTAAGATTGATTTGACCATGTTTTTTGATTTTTATAAGGTTTATAAATTTTTTTTTGTGTTTTGATTTCTTTCCAAAAATAAACAAAATGTTTTAATGTAATGAAGATATTGGTCGTGTTCAACCAGCAGAGGAATCAGAGCGCGAAGCGGATGCGCCAGAAGAGAGGGATGTCGGGAGAGCAGTCCTTCAGGACCTTGATATGGCCGAGACTCTTGTTGAGCTCCAGCAGGACATAGAGGGATTGACCTTCAGGATTCCAGATTTCCGGATCGAAGAGCTTCCAATGTGACTCCAGCGACACACAATTGGGGTTCCTAACCATTGGATGCGGTTGCTCCGTAGGATTGCTAGATCTATAGTGTGCTATCATGAGCACTGCTAGTTTACTTATGAATTTTTGCATACATTTTGAGGTCAGATGACCAATGTGTCTTGGGCACAAATTTTGTAAAAAACTTATGTCGCAAATGTCTATCTAAAACTTGATTAGCTAATGAATCAGTTAAAGTGTTTAGATTTATGGAAATGTGTTGATATTGAATGAAATCAAAATGTCTTTCCAAAAGTCAAACTCTTGGGAAAAAAATAAGAAGTGTTGGATTTATAACAGTATAAACACTAGTAAGTTGTAATAGCACGAGTTGTGAGTCTAACCTTATGATTATGCGATTAATACCAAATGAAATGGAATCAGAGAGAATTTCGATCAATGCGCTATACTCAGCGATATTGTTCGTCGATCTACCAATACAAATCCCTTGAAAACTCACTAACTCACTGTTCGGAGCGAAAATGGCCCATGCTGCAGAGAATAGATTCTGCGTACTACGACTAGCACCATCAGCATATCCAACAAATGGGTCCAAATATTCAGACATCTTCCATAAAATGTAAAGCGGATTACTAACGTCAATAAAACTCTAAAAAACAAATTAAGATAGTGAATGCAAATCAACATCATATAAACAATATAATACAAAACATTACTACGCTCATGATTAAGCATAGTAACGTTTAAGATACAACCCATTTCTAGGCTGCGCCAATGAAATCCCATCGTAATCAAATAACTCATAGGCGCCTTTAGCAAGAACTCTTTTGACAATGTAGGGGCCATGCCATAATGGCTCGAATTTCCCTGTACCTATTTTATCAGCTTCCTTGTCGTAAAGAAGGACCAAGTCGCCCTCTGAGTAGATGCGAGGCTGGACATTTTTGTCATATTGTGCCTTTATACGTCTCTTATGCGCTTCGTTGGCCAATTGGGCTTCACGACGCGTTTCATCTAGATGGATGAGGTTAAGGAGACACATTTCTTCTTCATAGGTGTCAGGTAACAAGTCTATCGCGAGTTTTAACGATGATATTTCACATTGGATTGGTAAGATAGCTTCCAGACCATACACCAATTGAAAAGGAGTAAATTTGGTAGCATTTCTCACTGAGGTTCAATACACCCACAAGGCGGAGTACAGGATCAAGTGCTAGTTCCTTTTACAGACTCCTATCATTCGCTGAAGCATTTGTTTAAGAATTTTGTTAATAGCTTCAACTTGTCCATTCGATTGTGGATAATAAGGAGTAGAATTATCATACGACAATCCTAACTTGGATGTCAATTCAGACATCATATGGTTGTGAAAATGCTTCCCATGATCCATAACTATAGCCTGTGGGACCCAAAACTATGCAATAATGTGGTTGAAGAAAAACGATGCATCTGTTTGTCCTGTGTTGTTGAATGTAGGCATCGCTTCGACCCATTTGGTAAAATAATCGACTACGACAATAATATAACCATGCCCCCCGGACAAAGGAGGGTTACAGGTCATGAAATAGATACCCCATTTCGTAAATGGTTCAGCAGAGACAACAGGATGCATTGGCGCTGGCAGTTTGCGGATTTTACGGTCATAAATCTGGCATGCATGAAAACTTCTGACTGCGAGGATGCAATCTCGAAAAATAGTGGGCCAAAAGTAATTGGCGCGGAGTATCTTCTGCACGGTAGCATAACCAGATAAATTTCCACCACATGCCCCAGCATGACAATCATTTAACACTTTTTCAGCCTCCTCATGAGTGAGGCACCTCCTTAAAATGGTATCGACACCACAACGATAAAGTGTATCGCCGATGATCAGATTATCTTTTTCTTGGTATCGAATATGTAGCTGATCAGAGCGAGAGGTATTAGGTCGAAAAGTTTGGGTTTGGAGATAAATGATGAAATCCCCATACCAAGGATCAGATGATCCGATCAGAAATAGAGACTCGTCTGGAATAGATGGTTTCGACGTAGTTGCAGTGCTATCACAAGGAAGGTCACAGAGAAGCTTAGCCAAAACTAAAGACTTCTTTGACTTGGATTTTATGAATTCCAAATCAAATTCCTGCAAAATGACGATCCATTTTGAATATTCCCCCCCCAGAAATTGACGTGATAAAATGTAATTCATGGGGTTGCAATCCAAAATTATTGTTGTTTTTTGGAGCAGGATATAATGGTGAAATATTTGGACAGCTTGAACAGCTGCCAACGCAAGCTTTTCCACGTACGAGTACTTAACTTCCGTATCATTGATATTATGACTCAAATAATAGATCGGATGTTCAATTCCATCTTCTACTTGGACCAAAACCATAGCGATGGTCGTTTCAACCGCGACGATATATAGGAAATAATCATTCTGATAATTTGGAGGATACATTAATGACACTAGGACAAGATAGTCCTTGATAGCATCAAAAGAAGCTTGCACAAATTGATCCCAATGGAAGGGAACCCCCTTTTTCAATAATCGAGTAAATCCTTTAGCCATTTCGGCGTAGTTTGGAATGAACCTTCTCAGGAAGTTAGCCTTTCCTTGAAGTTTTTGTATCTGAAGTAAGTTTGAGGGCGCAGGAAAATCAAGAATTTTCTGAACCTTTAGTGGGTCTATTTGAATTCCTTATTTTGAGACTACGAATCTGAGCAATCGACCAGAACCAACATAAAACACACATTTGTGCGGATTGAGGCGTATCTTGTAGTGTCGGCATCGTAAGAAAATGGCTCTCAAATGCATCTAGTGATCAGTCCGTTTTCATGAATGCGCTGGTAAATCATCTAGATATGGTTGAAAAATGTGCTTGATGTCGTTGAAAGCATAATCCATTGCTCTCTGAAAAGTTTCCCCAACGTTCTTTAAACCAAACGGAAGTTTCCGATACGCGAATGTGCCCCAGGGACAGATGAATTCTATCTTATGTTGGTCTTCTGGGCAGATATTGATTTGATTGTAGCCAGAAAATCTATCCATGAAATAAAATATTTCGCATCCAGCACAATCGTCAATAATTTGGTCGATAAAGGGTGTAGGATAGTTGTCTTTTGGACAAGCCTGATTAACATCCCAATAATCGACACACACTCTAATGGTCCCTTGTTTTTTCATAATAGGAATGATATTGGAAACCCATTCAGTTAGCGGAACAAGGTAAATGAAACCAGCATGCAAAAGTTTTTCAACTTCTGTTTTGATGGCAGCGGCTTTCTTCGGATGAATAGGACGAAGCCGTTGACACACCAGTTTGACATCAGGATACATATTAATACTGTTTTCAACTATACTAGTATCTATGCCTGGAATTTCCTCGTAAGACCCGTTAGCCACCTATAATATTTTGTTATACCAAAAGGTGGCTAAGACTTTTTGAGCCTCCAAGGAACAAATTTTATCACTAAAAATTGTTGGCTCTTGAAGTCTCTTTAAGGCCTCATGCCTTTGTCCCAAATCCTCATTTGCTGTTCCCTTTTATACTCAGAAATTCTGTTGATTCCAAGAGAAAGACTGCTGAGAAACCATCATTTTCCTCCCTTTTCTCACTCAAAACTAACCTTCATCTGCTCCCTTTTTTCTCCATAAAATCCCCTTTGTTTTCATGATTCCTTTTCTTCCCCTCATGAAAACCACTTTTATAAGGTTAAAGACCCATTCTTTAGCTTTTCCAAAACTTCCAAAATCCATTTAAAACCATGAAAAATGTATAAAAAATACAAGTCTTTACTATGGACTTAAGCCCCTTTGGGCTAAGTCCTAAACCACTTCCCCCCACATGCCTTCACCCTGGAACCATGTGCTAAGCCCCTCACGGCGCTGAATCGCAAAGTCGCAAATCGAAAAATTGCGGTTTTATTTAAAGCGCCCATCGCAAATATCTGCGATGCGATCCATCGCAAAGCGCAAATCGCAAAATTGCGGTTTTATTTGAAAGCACCCATCGCAAATAAATGCGATGCGATCCATCACAAATCCACCCATCGCACTTCCCTCCGATCGCGCAAATCGTAAATCACATATTTCATGTGAAACCCCTGATCACTCATCGCAAATATTTGCGATGCGATTGATTGATCGGAAATCCCTTCTCCATCGCATCACATTTTTCATCGCGCGCATTCGCTTTCTCCGCACTCTTCTTTTACCTCTTTTTGAATAAATCTCCACCGTTGGATGCTTTCATCCAACGGCCCCGCTTCCTCCACATGCCTCTCGACTCAGTTGACCTAAAATGCAGGATTTCATAATGCTTGTTTGTTTTGCAGGTATCAATGGTTTTTTCATTATAAATGAAGAAAAGCCGAGGGCTAAGAATGACGATTCTCATGCCCTCGATTTATTAAAGAGAAAACATCCACGGGTCAGGATTCAACGTTTATCAGTGTTCCATGGGCATTGATGCCTTAAAATGCCCCGCGCGACCTGCACATCGACAAGACACTATTCTATTCAGAACACAGTTAAAGAGTATCGGTTTTTGAAGAAAGCGCAGCAGATGAAGATTGAAGACAGTATTACGGGGATTACGGCTAAGACGGTTATCAAAAGCCTAATCCCCGATTCAAAACATAGTTTAAAGAAAACCTAAAGTTTTTTATCAGATAGAAAGCCTCCACTGCCACATCTTGAGGCAAATGGATTCCTTAGCTACCACCGAGCCACCTGTTGCCTCAAACCTTTCAAAACAGAGGCCGAAGTTATTAAAGAAAATCAGATATTCACCTCCAGCGCAGCCAGGGAGTTACTTATGCAAGGAAATCAATGCAGAAATATCTGCAGAGTTACTCCAAACATTACACAAAGCCTCAAAGTCAAATAAAGCTCCCACCGAGCTTAATTCATAAATGTAAAAAAATTAATACAGAGGACCACTTGTAAACTTCTTCATCGAGCCCCTCAAAAGGCCAAGAAATCTTGAATCTGTATTAATTGCTTCAAGAGATCTTTTGTTAGATTTCACCTCCTCATTCTTCTATAAATACCTCAGTAGAAGATGAGAAATTGTTGGTTGCAGAACTTTGAAATACATTTGAGCTCGAGACTTCTATTTGTATATAGTGTTCACTGGCCCTTGAAGCTCTGTTTGTGATAGAGTAGTTAGGCTGAATAGTGAAGATGATTGCTGAACTGAAACATTGGACTTGAAGACTGTAACTGGTTTGACATCAATAACAAGATTTTTCTTGGGATCCTGGTCTATATTACTGGTGAAGTGCTACTTTCTTTGTTAATTGTTTTTCCTTCTATGTATGCCATATTGTTCAAATTCTGCTGTAAAGAACAGTTTAAACAGGGTTAGGATCTACTGTATATCAGTAACCTTCTCTTGCTGAGAAATCTTTATCTTAATGTTTTCCTCAAATTTGTTTATTTAAGAATGATTCAATACAGTTTAAATAGTTAGGAATGTCGACGTTCCCTTGTCCTTCTATTTGCTTAAACATTGTTCTTGAATGTGATTTCCATTATTTTCTATTAAAGTTAGACTAGAGAAGATATGGTTTGCCCTGATTCCTAGATTCTTTTCTCCAAAGGCAGATTCTGAAAGTTTCCTTTGGTGTTGACTGAAAGCAAACTAGGTTTAAAAGTACCTTATCTGATCTTAGGTTACATTGTGTTTCTCTTATGTGTTTTCATACTTTTTGAAAGTAATTATGTGGATTACTAGATTGTTTGTCAATTAAGCTGCTTTAATATAGACTTGCCCAAGAAGTTTATGGTTAGCCCTGTTCTTGGTTGGTTTTAAACAGTTACTTAAGAGGCTTTTTCTTGTTTGGACTGACTATAAATCCCTTGAGAAATTATTATCAGTTTCCACCCTTCCAACACTTTATTGTTTCCATTCCATCATTTTAATCTCAATAATCTTGTGGTATAGATGACTTGCCCCTTGGATCACACTTGATGTTGTTGTTCAATTAAAGCCCAGATATGACTCCATAGCCCAATGGACTAAAAACCAGCGTTATATCTATCTTTTTAGCTTAGCTGTTCTATCCACTTGCAACTTCTCACTTTTGAAACTTTTGCACTTAGAACTTTCCCCTCAAGTAACATTTCATGCTCAACCATCCAAAACAAAACAAAACCCTTGGCCTTCATAACTAGCCTAATATCATTACCTTAAGCTTTCAAAGACAATATCCATCTTTGTACATATTGGAGAGATCCCTCCCCGGATTTAGGAGGGCTAGATCCTAGAATCCCAAAGTTGGTTGAAATGATGTTAACTCTGTGATCGAACTTTTGCCAATCTTGCTTATTACAGAGGCCTAACATTTCTGGCGACTCCGCTGGGGAAGAACCCTGAATCATTTTCATTTAAAGATAATCATACGACATCAGAGATTTGGTTCATATAGCATTTGCTTTATTAACCAGGTGCAGTCACCTAACATTTCTGGCAACTCCACTGGGGAATATTTTTGAGTTCTTAGTTGCTTGGCTAGTTTTTATAAACTCTTTAGTTTTCCATACAACCACAAAAACTCAGAAAAACCCAAAAATATTTTAGATTGGTATCCAATAAAACTGGTGGTGGACCATAAAACCTTTTACCTCCTTAGGAGCTAAAAATTTTCCACCTGGCGACTCCACACTCTGAAACTCCCAGAAGACCCAAAGACTCCACTGGAGGAAGAACCTGAAAGATGGCCATGCCTCATAGAAGGGTAGGACATATGGGTTGGATCTGGTTTAAAGAATTCATTGTTTTCGTCTATCAATATGTCATGTCCTGCTTTAAGCCTATTCAAGTATACAAATATGAAACCCACATTGAGTATGGGAAAGAACTCGGACCTCAATCTTCAGACTGTGAGCAGACCTGTACTCCTGTGAAAAATCTGGTGGGACCAGAGCCTCATGTTATATCTCCCACTTCTAAAGAAGTTTCAAACAGCCATGAGCCTCCTGTCATGCTACCCACACCCAAAAAGGTCATAGAAAGATATAAGCCTCTGGTTTTACCTCTTATCTTCCAGCCCCTCCCTCCAGAACTTATAGATGAGCTGCCCTCTTTTAATGAAGAAGATTCAAAAATCACTGTTGACCAGCATGTCCAAAAGCTCGAGGATGTACTTGACTTATATGAAATAGAAGAAGATGATGTGCGTATTAGAATGTTCGCCTTGTCATTACAAGGAAATGCAAAGAGTTGGTTTAAAAACCTTCCAGCTGCAAGCATCTTCAGCTTTCATCAATTTGCTCGAGTTTTCCTTGATAGATGGGCAGTCCCGGTGAATGTTTTTCTCATCCTAGAAGAATATCAGAACTTGAGAAGACAGGTGGCAGAGACAGTACAAGATTTTTCAGCTAGGTTCAATAAGGTGTACAATTCGATACCTTCTGATGTAAAACCACCTTTAGGATGGGCTCTACTGCACTACCCTAGTTCTTTTGAACCCGAGGTGGAATTCCGTATAAGAGAAAGAGAGCTTTCGAGCCTGGAGGAAATGAAAAGCATAGCAGTTACTGTCGAATACAACATAAAGTGCAGGGAGGAAGGATTGAAAGCAGCAAAGAAAGACCGAACAGAGTAGAAAGGGCAGATCTCTTTAGAAAGCAAGCTAGAAGGAACAATAGAGATGGCCAATACCTTGCTGAAAATAGAAGAGGAAGAATATTGGGTTGAAACCAGAAATAATGATTGGGACAAACCTACACCTTGTCCTCGAGAAAGACAAACCAGACCGCTGCAAGACAGAAGCCACATGCAAAGCATGTATGATGAACTAGAGTTTGAATCAGAAAATGAACTTGCAGACTATTTTGAAGAAAGACTTGTTGAGATTCCAGAAGGTTTGATGGGTAACGTTGCTTATAATTATGATTTATCTGATGATAATCTGTCTGATGATGGTTTTTTCCAAAAGGAAGCCGAGCTTGTAGGGCCATCATCAATAGTTTCATGGGAGGAAGATCACGACCATCAACTTCAAGAAAATGATGAGCCAATGCAGGCCATCTATGATACTGATGAAGAAAGCGTTGAAAGCATGATAGCAGATGAAGATTCATTGAATTTTCACTCTGATATATATCAGATCATCAGTAATAATTTCAAAGAAGATGGAAGCCAGCAGCTCTTCAGCACAGAGGACAAGGAAGAAAGACATGAAGAAAATCTTGAGCAAGATGAATATCCAGAGCCTTCGCCCGAAAGGGTCAAGGTAATCAAAGCAACCCCTGCTCAAGAATATGTTAATTTTTTCACAGAGTTCAGTTCACTCCAGCATAACCAGTTAGGGTCAGAAGAGGATAGCCCTGCCATATATGATGAACCCTCCAGTACATGTTGTAGTGAAGATGAGGGAGACCTCCTTTCCCATAGACATCTCTGTCTTGATCCAGTGGAAGAAGAGGTATTCCTGGTTGATGCTCATATGCCAAATACTCCCAGCCAGGAAAGAGAGGAGTGTGATTACAAAGGCCACACTGCAGATGCAGTGATTGAAGCTGCCCAGGATACATACAGCCTACCAACCATGGCAGGCCTTAAAAAAGAAATTTTATATCATGTTCCGATTGATCCTGTGGCAGAATACATGGAGGCCTTGATTGGCTTAGCACCTCAAGCATTAATCCTTCGTAAAAGCCAAACACATCAGAAACGGTCACCACTGCTGGTGGCCTCAGTTTTGAAGATCCATACGTAGAGCACCCTATGGTTGTCTCTGATGAGCAGTCAGTTCTTCTCCCCTTTTTTACTATTGCTTGACTGGCTGCATTGGCATTATTGTATCACCTAAAAAATGTAAATATTCCAAGTTAGAGTAGGTTAGATAGGAATGTCAATAAAGCTCAATTCTAAGCATGTAGTTAGTTGTTGATTTTTTTCTTGTAAGAAAAATAAAAATCCAAAAACAAAGAAAAGAAAGAAAAGAGGGCAGAAATGAAAACAAGAAAGGCAAAGCCCCATGCCAAAAAAGAGAGAAATAAATTCTGAAAGTGTGCAAGCTTAAATGCCGCTCCTGAAAAACACACTTCTAGTTAGTCAAACAGCCTAATATTGACTAATTAGCTTTACATTTTCTGCTGATAGGATAGTGAATTCGATTTGCCAATCTGTTTAATCTTGGCTTATCAATAGATAGTTTAGGGTAGAAATTAAGGTTCAAACAAACTCAAAATCCGAACCTAAGTTTCCAAAGAGAGATGACTCGAATCTGTTTTATATTCTGAGTCAAAAAAAAGATGTAAATTTGGTTCTAATTGACTCAAAATCTGAACCAGAGAAAAAGGAAGAGACAGCTCAAACAAAAACAAAAACAGAGCTGTAAAAAGAGAAGGCAGTGCTTCAAAATTTTCAGATCTTAAGCCTTCCATTTTGTTTTCATTTTTCTACAAATAATAATCTATGTGCAGCCTGTTTTTATGCCATAGATCACAGCAAGTCAGACAACTTAATCTTGACTTGACTATTTTTAAATTTCTGTTGTAGAATTTAGAGAATGAAAGTCTGTCGGACAGTTTAATCCCAACAGACAGTAGAATAAGTAGATAAATATCTGAGCTCAACTGTTTAATCTGAGTTCAGGGAGAGATAAGGAGTAGAATTAGATTAGTTTTTATGCTTTCAAAAGAATAAAATGTTGTGAAAAGAGTTTGCCAATCCAAGTGCACTCTGATGAAGAAAAAATGTTAGATCAGTGGGATTGGGTAGGTAGAAAGTTTGTATTGATGAAGAACCATTGTTTTATGGCTGCTAATATGTTTTCAGAGAAAGTCATCTCAGCAAAGGAAAAGCAGCCCAATGGATCAGGCACAGGTCAGCATCCTAGAGAGAACAATGGATGAGGCACATGGTCAGCCTCCCAGAGAAATCAAGTCTGAATTCTTGATGCCTTCGAAAAAGGCACCATCCCCAAGTGGAGCCACTGTTAGCCACCTATAATATTTTGTTATACCAAAAGGTGGCTAAAATTTTTTGGAGCCTCCAAGGAACAAATTTTATCACTAAAATTTGTTGGCTCTTGAAGTCTCTTTAAGGCCTCATGCCGCTGTCCCAAATCTTCATTTATTATTTCCATTTTATACTCAAAAAATTCAGTTGATTCCAAATGAAAGACTGCTGAGAAACCATCATTTTCCTCCCTTTTCTCACTCAAAACTAACCTTCATCTGCTCCCTTTTTCTCCATAAAATCCCCTTTGTTTTCATGATTCCTTTTCTTCCCCTCATGAAAAACACTTTCATAAGGTTAAAGACCCATTCTTTAGCTTTTCCGAAACCTCCAAAATCCATTTAAAACCATGAAAAATGTATAAAAAATACAAGTCTTTACTATGGACTTAAGCCCCTTTGGGCTAAGTCCTAAACCACTTCCCCCCACATGCCTTCACCCTGGAACCATGTGCTAAGCCCCTCACGGCGCTGAATCGCAAAGTCGCAAATTGCAAAATTGCGGTTCTATTTAAAGCGCCCATCGCAAATATCTGCGATGCGATCCGTCACAAATCCACCCATTGCACTTCCCTCCAATCGCGCAAATTGTAAATCGCATATTTCATGTGAAACCCCCGATCACTCATCGCAAATATTTGCGATGCGATTGATCGATCGCAAATCCCTTCTCCATCGCATCGCATTTTTCATCGCACGCATTCGCTTTTTCCGCACTCTTATTTTACCTATTTTTGAATAAATCTCCACCGTTGGATGCTTTCATCCAATGGCCCCGCTTCCTCCATATGCCTCTTGATGCAGTTGACCTAAAAATGCAGGATTTCATAATGCTTGTTTTTTTTGCAGGTATCAATGGTTTTTTCATTATAAATGAAGAAAAGTCGAGGGCTAAGAATGGCGATTCTCATGCCCTCGATTTATTAAAGAGAAGCCATCCACGGGTCAGGATTCAATGTTTATCAGTGTTCCATGGGCATTGATGCCTTAAAAAGTCTCGCGCGACCTGCACATCGACAAGACATTGTTCTATTCAGAACACAGTTGAAGAGTATCGGTTTTTGAAGAAAGCGTAGCAGATGAAGATTGAAGATAGTATTACGGGGATTACAGCTAAGACTGTTATCAAAAGCCTAATCCCCGATTCAAAACACAGTTTAAGGAAAACCTAAAGTGTTTTATCAGATAGAAAGCCTCCACTGCCACATCTTGAGGAAAATTGATTCCTCAGCTACCACCAAGCCACCTGTTGCCTCAAACCTTTTAAAACAGAGGCCAAAGTTATTAAAGAAAATCAGATATTCGCCTCCAGCGCAGCCAGGGAGTTACTTATGCAAGGAAATCAATGCAGAAATATCTGCAGAGTTACTCCAAACATTACACAAAGCCTCAAAGTCAAATAAATCTCCCACCGAGCTTAATTCATAAATGTAAAACAATTAATACAGAAGACCACTTGTAAACTTCTTCATCGAGCCCCTCAAAAGGCCAAGAAATCTTGAATCTGTATTAATTGCTTCAAGAGATCTTTTGTTAGATTTCACCTCCTCATTCTTCTATAAATACCTCAGTAGAAGATGAGAAATTGTTGGTTGCAGAACTTTGAAATACATTTGAGCTCGAGACTTCTATTTGTATATAGTGTTCACTGGCCCTTGAAGCTCTGTTTGTGATAGAGTAGTTAGGCTGAATAGTGAAGATGATTGCTGAACTGAAACATTGGACTTGAAGACTGTAACTAGTTTGACATCAATAACAAGCTTTTTCTCGGGATCATGGTCTATATTACTGGTGAAGTGCTTCTTTCTTTGTTAATTGTTTTTTCCTTCTATGTATGCCATATTGTTCATATTCTGCTGTAAGGAACAGTTTAAACAGGGTTAGGATCTACTGTATATCAGTAACCTTCTCTGGCTGAGAAATATTTATCTTAATGTTTTCCTCAAATTTGTTTATTTAAGAATGATTCAATACAGTTTAAACAGTTAGGAATGTTGGCGTTCCCTCGTCCTTCTGTTTGCTTAAACATTGTTCTTGAATGTGATTTCCATTATTTGCTATTAAATTTAGACTAGAGAAGATATGGTTTGCCCTGATTCCTAGATTCTTTTCTCCAAAGGCAGATTCTGAAAGTTTCCCTTGGTGTTGACTGAAAGCAGACTAGGTTTAAAAGTACCTTATCTGATCTTAGGTTGCATTGTGTTTCTCTTATGTGTTTTCATACTTTCTGAAAGTAATTATGTGGATTACTGGATTGTTTGTCAATTAAGCTGCTTTAATACAGACTTGCCCAAGAAGTTTATGGTTAGCCCTGTTCTTGGTTGGTTTTAAACAGTTACTTAAGAGGCTTTTCTTGTTTGGACTGACTATAAATCCCTTGATAAATTATTATCAGTTTCCACCCTTCCAACACTTTATTGTTTCCATTCCATCATTTTAATCTCAATAATCTTGTGATATAGATGACTTGCCCCTTGGATCACCCTTGATGTTGCTGCTCAATTAAAGCCCAGATATGACTCCATAGCCCAATGGACTAAAAACCAGCGTTATATCTATCTATCAGCCAAAGCTGTTCTATTTGCTTGCAACTTCTCACTTTTGAAACTTTTGCACTTAGAACTTTCCCCTCAAGTAACATTCATGCTCAACCATCCAAAAAACAAAGCCAAAACCCCCGTCTCTCATAACTAGCCTAATATCATTACCCCAAACTTCAAAGACAAATCCATCTTCGCACTTATTGGAGAGATCCCTCTCCGTGATTCGGTGGAGGGCTAGATCCTAGAATCCCAAAGTGGTTGCAATAATGTTGTTTCGTGATTTGACTTTTGCCAATCTTGCTAATTACAAGAGACCTAACAAACCAAGTGAATACGTCAAGAAAAACATGAAAAAGAGAGCGATATGAATCAAATTCTGAAGGAGAACAAGATACACCGACATGAATATTTTCTAAAACGCCAGGTTTAGTCAAAATTTCAATAGAAATCATTTCTTCAATATTTGATAAATTTCGCTGAGATTCAATTGCATTAATTGGAAAAGAATTCGAAAAGAAATTTTGAATGGATGGGTGATATAGTTCACTAAGATTATTTTTTTCATAATCTAGAAGATGGGAACGATGATGATAATCTTCCCATGGTTCTCCTTCTACCATCATAGCTTCCAAAATATTTTCATCTGTTAAATTTTTTAAGGAAAATGGATCAGATGGAGTACCAAAATCTAATGAACGATTAACCCAAACACTCGGCGACGCTGATTTTGGATTTTCTGCCCAAGCCAAATAGATTGATTTCTATTGTAGCTCAATAGGGCTGAGCGATAAAACATCATCCAACATAGAAATATCAGAAACACCCGTACTCTCCCTTAAGCTAGATGGAATGGAAGATATCGTGTAGTAGGTCTCTATGCTCTCAATTTCTGCCGACGTCGCTGGTGGCGGTAATGCAAAGGTTCCCATAAGAGTGGAATCCTTTAAGAGTCCTACACCAATGTTCTAGATTTCTAGTTGGGGTAAGTGAACACACGAAATGCTTCCAGTTACCTGCGAAGTGGAGGAAAAAAAGGATAATTGATTAATAACTATAATAGTACCTTTATGAGGAAAGGTGACCATTCCAAAATATGTAGAAACAATTGCAGTCATCGCAGATACCCATGGTCTTCCGAGTAAAATATTATAGTCAAGGGGTCCGTTAACAACCTCAACATCAATACTTACTGTTTTTCCCCCTAATTCAACTTGTAGGTTATTAATAATACCACAAGGTTTATATGTTCTTCCATCAAAAGCCTTCAACGTCGTTGATGATTGTGATAATCGCGGCGAGCCAAGTGACTTCCAATAGTTTAGAGGCATAATGCACGTAGATGCTCCCTAATCAATAATCGTACGATGAACAAGGTGATTGAGAACATTTACTTGGATGGAAAATGCCTATTCTGCTGGTAGCTGTGGCACATAGCCCGTATGATTAAAGACGACAAGATTAGAATCAGTTGGATCAATTCCACCAATAGCTGAAAATAAAGCCTGTTTCTGGGAGGGACAATTTTACAATACCTCAAGAGCAGACATAGCTGAAGGGGATTGAGCCAAATCTTCAAATATATTATAATTTTGTGCAGTTCATGCTCGAGGAATATATGTCAATTTATGAATTACTCCCTTCGGTGGTTTAATTGTCAATTCAGGAATAACAGGAGGTGGTACTGATTCAGTAGATGGATTCGTTGTCGAGGTAGTAGGTTGATCAGTCGAACTACCATAGTCTTTATTTCGCGTCGACACCGAAATATCTTGTGAAGGTTTTGAACTGGACAACATTAACACTTGGGAACTAGGAGCTGGATCCGTAGCAACCAAATTTGTGTCTGGATTTGGAAATGGGTATGTCAACACAACTGATGAATAAAATACGGATAAAATACGCTTCCCAGTGGAGTCGCCAGTTTGTTGGGCTAGAATTGTAATCTATGGATAAAGTACACTTCCCTAGACCGGTGTCTAGTCTAGAACAATAGGTGAAAGACTGCACTACCCTTTTTCCTAACTTAGAACATATATACAGAGAGGATTGGATGCTTACTTGTTTCAGTTGCTTCCAAATGGCTCCTTTCTGTCGCTTCCACTACAACCTCAATTTAATGCGGTTTCAAATAGCTGAATGCTTCCTACAAGAAAGAGCACTGAAACAGCAGGAGATACAATAATATAGATATATATATTCAAGTTAATTAGCCAAATCAGTTAAGCATAAACTACATTCATCAACCAAGATTTTACAACATGGAAAATCAAAGTAAGCATGGATGCATGTAGGGAAAAACAAGAAGTACTCTTTATTGATGATAGAAGGAGAGGTTACAACCTAGTGACTGATTCACTGTGACCTTCCAGTAAAGTTCCCAAGTCTCATCACAGCATAAGTCTCTCCACCAACAGCTCCACAAATCAAACTCTCTATTGAAAATTCTCCAGCATTTCTCTACTCAAAATCTTCCTCCTTGAACACTTAGATCTGTCTTCAATTTATAGATGAACTGTAGGTTTTTTTGTAATAAATTACATTCCAAAAATAGGCAAGACATGTTTTTCATTCATGTAGATGTCAAATGGACACTTAGAGCCGAAGCATGACACATGTGAACCTTTCTAGAATACACTGGCCAAGTGCAGATTTCGAAACAATGAGAATTTCGCTCCCAATGTGACCAACACACCTTTGAATGTAGGGAAGTGATTTTCAGAGAAGCCCTGAATGGGGCTACCTGCATATGCAACGAACTTAGGCCCCTTAGAGCCTATGTTGGTGAGCTCCCACATGTTTAATAATAAGCTTCAAACCATGGAAAAGCCTTGCTTTGATGAAAGTCATTTGTTTGATTCATGTTGTTTCTTGTCTTAGGGCATATAGAAATTGAGATGATAGGGAATGATAGACCCTTTGATCATCAGTCCTGGAGATGATGCCCAGTTAACCAGGTCATTGGGAATGGTGCCCAAATTGACTTATAACAATTGCCCCCTAAAGCATGAGATCCAAATAATAAGAAAATTTGATTGAGATGCTCTACACTGTGATGAGCCTGGAAACAAAGAGGAACGGTCACCTGCATCAATATTAGAATACATTACATCATGATAAATCCTCTATTGATCATAATTTCTAAGGGTAGGCATTCCCATAGTCAGCACATAAAACAATCTAATAACATGTACATAATTCAGAAAGTCGTCTACATTGGAATGTTTCCCAGATGCAGACATTGCCTACAGATATAGGCCCATGTTTGGATGAAAATCTGTATGTAAGGTCACCGTACAGATGATGTGTACAAAAATCCTGAAATCGCAGCCCGAATGGCTGAAACTAGATCTGGGGTCTTCTTATCTCATTCACTCGATCATTCGGGTAGAAGTCTAGCCATGCGAATATATGATTTGTCGTCGAACATGGAAAGACATCGTTTGATTACCATCCAACAATGAAAGCTGTTAACAAATGCGAGAGAACCACCATTAATGAAAATGTCCCTCAAGGTACTACAGTACATTTCGTAAGGCGTGAATAGATGATTTGATGTCGAACACCAAACAAAATATTTCAGTCAAAATTCCGGAAGCGAGGATCCTATTGATGCTGTAACAAGCCTCATGGTACTGGAATCTGATGTTTCTAAGTGAAATTCTTGCATATTTATTTGTAGTCGACAGGAAGTCACCTTATTGCAAAATTGGAGTTACTAATTTCAGAGACAAGGGTATGACTTGATATGGAAATTGTCAGGGATGACGGTCATGAAAATGAGGTTTTATGAGTATTGTAGATGGATGAGTTCTAAATCACTGGATGAATTCTCTTGAACATATCGGAGACATTGTGACGAGTTGGCAACATTGACCCAAAACCGAAGTGAAGGTATGATGAACCATAGGTGTGAATGAACTGTTAAGATGATTACAGAACCCAAACAGTCACAGACATGGAGTGAAAGAAGTGTCATGTTCAAGAGCGACTTGCTACCAAAAAGAAACTTTGCTTGCTTTTCCCAAATTTTCCCCGGTCATTTGTCGACCAGTACCTCTTTATTTTTTAACAAGCTTGAGGAGGATAACATTTTCTTGATCTATAATTCAACCTTTCGGGCGAATAAAGAATTAAGTATGAATTAAATTATCGCTATTTAAATAATTAAATAAGTCTAGCGATGAATGGAAACTCGTTCTTTCCATGATTGGCAAACTGTCCTTCTTATGTTTCTTGACTTAAACCAAGTCCTGACTGATATTTCATGTTTAGAGTAGAAAAAAAGAGGATGAAAGAGAAATCCAAAAGTACTTTTTCATAAATTTGTCACTCAGATATGAAAAATTGTAAAATAATATCTGATAGAACCTCTTTGGTCATGTTTAACCAAGGTATTCCTTTTTCCTAAATAATCCATCTCAGTCTGGAAAAGGGTTAAACTTATACTAAGTAGATATCAATTCATTTGCTTTAACGAGCTCAAAATGACAAGTGCTCGGAAATATTTTCACATTATCAGAGTTTGAAAAGAGCTGAAAGAAAAATCCAGGGGTTCCTTTTTCGTTGTTATCAAAGCCCGAAAAAGATATAAAAGTGCCCTTAAAATCCTTTTTCTTTTTCAACAAAGCTCGAAAAATAAGGAGAAAAAGTACCCTTTGTGGTCAAGTCATTCTTTGAATAAATCTGCACGACTAATCTATTCATCAGTTGTATTTCTTGTTCATAACAACATGAAATGGATTAAAAATACCTATTTCATGATAAAGTCATAATAAAAATATAGTCATAGCAGTAAATTTAACTTGCAAAAAATTAAATGATTATAAAAAGGTAGTTTCACTATTCATTTTTACCATTCCATAGTTACCATTTTCATTTTGGAGCTCTAAGCCTGATTTTTCCCCTGAAATTCAGCGGTCGATTGCATGAAATTAGTAAGAATTTTTTGAATGCCCCTTGCAAGAGAATATGCCCCCCAAGCTTCATTTCATTCATCTAAGTAGATTACTGGCTACTAATAGCTGGATGGAATGAAGATTCATTATAGGGGAGGATTTGTTTCATTTTTTAATGATCTTGACACAGGAAAAGAACTATGCTCATGACCTGTTTCATTTTTTAACGAGGTTGACACGGTAAAAGAACTTTCCTCAAAGGCACTTGTTTCATTTTTTAAACGAGGTTGACACAAGAAAAAAGAATTATCCTCAAGGTACTTATTTCATTTTATAAACGAGGTTGACACAATCAGCTGATGCATAAGTTTGTTGGGCCAGAATTGTAATCTACGGATAAACTACGCTTCCCTAGACCGGTGTCTAGTCTAGAACAATAGGTGAAATACTGCACTACCCTTTCCTAACTTAAGAGCAGGATATACGAGAGGATTGGATTCTTACTTGTTTCAATCACTTCCAAATCGCTCCTTTCTGTCGCTTCCACTACAGCCTCAACTTCAAGTGGTTTCAAATAGCTGAATGCTTCATGAAAGAAAGAGCACTGAAACAACAAAAGATACAATAATATAGATATCTATTCAAGTTAATTAGCCAAATCAGTTAAGCATAAACTACATTCATCAACCAAGATTTTACAACATGGAAAATCAAAGTAAACATGGATGAATGTACGGAAAAACAAGAAGTACTCTTTATTGATGATAGAAGGAGAGGTCACAACCTAGTGACTGATTCATCGTGACCTTCTAGCAAAGTTCCCAAGTCTCATCACAGCATAATTCTCTCCACCAGTAGCTCCACAAATCAAACTCTCTATTGAAAATTCTCTAGCATTTCTCTACTCAAATTATTCCTCCTTGAACACTTAGATCTGTATCTAATTTATAGATGAACTGTAGGTTTTTTTACAATAAATTGCATTCCAAAAATAGGCAAGACATGTTTTCCAATCATGTAGATGTCAAATGGACACTTGGATCCGAATCATGACACATGTGAACCCTTCTAGAAGACACTAGACAAGTGGAGATTCCGGAACAATAAGAATTTCGCTCCCAATGTGACCAACGCACCTTTGAATGTCGAGAAGTGCTTTGCAGAGCAGCCTTGAATGGGGCTACACATGAAATGCACTTAGCCCCCTAGTTTTGTTAGAGCAGCTGCGTTGGTGTGCTCCCACATGTTTAATAATAATTCAAACCATGGAAAAGCCTTGCTGATGAAAGTCTTTGTTTGATTCATGTTTTTCTTATCTTGGGCATATAGCAACTGAGATGATAGGGAATGATAGAACCTTTTATCATCGGTCCTGGAGATGATGCCTAGTTAACCAGGTCACTGGGAATGGTTCCCAAATTTACCTATAAAAATTTCCCCCTAAAGCATGAGATCCAAAGAATAATAACATTTGATTGAGATGCTTTACACTGTGATGAACCCTATAAAAATAAAAAAAACATGGTCAAATCATTCTTACCCATTACACCCCACTGAGCGCCTTTTGGTAATACTAGATTTGGATCTCCTCGGAATTCGACGCCTACGTATGCATACTCATCGATGGAGACGATCTGTCGCCGGAACCAGGCAAAGAATGAAGTCGAGAACACAATGGTCAATTGGCCTGCATGCTGACCCATAAGTTCTACCCATCTCTGCATTCGAGGATCTCTAGGACTAGATATATCCAATGTTACATGTTGTGGCTACATCAGTGGAATCCGTTCCAAAACGAAGGAGATAAGGATGGAACCATAACTGGAATTTTTCTTCCTTCATCCCTTTTCTTTATTCAGTTGTTACTTTGTCTGAGATAGAACAACTTCAGACCAGTTGAAGACTATTGGCTCTAAGCACTCTAGCACATACTGCATATACGATATATTCCTTCCACATGGAAGTTTTAGTTCTAGAAAGTGCATTATACACTAGTGCAGCTTTACACTGTTGATGTTTCTATGGAGGTTCTTGTAATCAGAAAGGACTTGGAGAGGATTATTTTTTACTTCCCTTTGTTTAAGAAAATTTGATGGAAGGCTTGGAGATCATTAATACTGTGGGGGGTTAAACCTTTGAACCATTTTCTTACTTCTCCCCCTAAGCTCTGAGAAAATAACACAAAAACGTGAGAATCATGTCATTCATTTCATCAAATGGTCATTCATCTTATCATATTACCTTGATGCAGTTGTAGCATTTCTAGCATCATACAATGGAATTTTGGACCGATAGTCCTCTGGAAGATTGACTAATGGTGCATGAAGGACTAAGGGATCATACCATGTTGCCATGATATGTGGTGGGAGTGGATTTACAAGAGGTGGATTAACAAAAAGGAAAGTGAGATGAAGTGGAGTAGTTTGAACAGTGGATGTAGGGTGAACAGAAGTGGATGGACCAGGAATATATTGCTGAGCTAATCTTGGATGAGAGCCACCTAAATTGTGAAGGAAATGCAAATCAGGATGTGTTGTTTCTCTACTGCCAGGATGTTCACTTGTTTCAGGAGATGAAAGTGAAGACTCAGAATCTAAATGATATAAATCACCAAGAGACCTAGTTCTAAAGGGGTTTACTAAGTCAGCTTGTGATTGTTGTAGAGCTGAAAGATTTTCAGGGACTGAATTAGCTCTCAAGGGTGATCTGAAAACAGTTGATAATTTATTCCTAGGAGACTTCCTAAGGATACTTTCTGGGTTATCAACTATGTCAGGTGGGTTAGGGTCAGGATGGGCTCTAGTGTGAATCTTTCTAGGAGCCACTATGTTGTGTTTTTCAGACCCAAAACAATAAAATTTCAACCAGATATGACAATCTTTAAAAGGTTAACTAGTATGTTTGAAATTCAATCCTACAGTCCTCTAACTGAGTTTGAATGATATTATAATAGTAAGGGTTCTTCCCACTGGAGTCTTAAGGTCTGATAAGGATTGTGGAGTCGCCAAGTGGAAGTTTTTAGCTATTTTCAGAGGTAAAAGGTTTTATGGTCCACCACCATGTTTATTGGATACCAATCTGAAATATTTTTAGGTTTTCTGAGTTATTTTTCAGTTTATGGTGTTTAAGAATATCCTAACTCTGTTTCAAAACTTAGCTATGGTTATGAGACAAATACAGTCTATTCTTATGGCTAAGCCAGCTGATTTTTCAAGGTTAGATAAAGTCTTAAGAGAATCCTAGGGTTCACCTAGTTTGTCACAAATTCAAACAAGTTTTATCATGATTACCAGTTCTTGGTAGTGCTTGAAAAGGCTGCTTTTTACTCACAAGTTTTATGAAGTTTTTAAGGGAACCCAAGGTGAAAAATTCAGCCAAAGTCCCAGTGGAGTCTGGCATTAGGAATATCAATTAGCAAGATCGGCAAATTCATCACAAAAATAACATCGTTTCAACCAACTTTGGGATTCTAGGATCTAGCCCTCCTGAATCCGGAGAGGGATCTCTCCAATAAGTGCAAAGATGGATTTGTCTTTGAAGTTTTGGGGTAATAATATTAGGCTAGTTATGAAGGCCAAGGGTTTGTTTTTTTTTTTGGATGGTTGAGCATGATTACTATTTGAGGTGGAAAGTCCCAAATGCAAAGAGTTTCAAAGGTGAGAAGTTGCAAGCAGATAGAACAAGCTCCGGCCAAAAAGACAGATAATAGCAGGTTTTAGTCCATTGGGCTATGGAGTCATAATAGGGTTATGGGGTCATAATAGGGTGTAATTAAAGCCAATAGAAAAGAAGTGGTCCATGGGGCAGTCATCACATCTAAGTCTAAGATCTATTTAGGGTTTGATTTATGGAATGGAATGATACAATAAGAAGGAGAAATAAACAGATGCAGAAACAAGAGCAGCCCAAGATCTGGTAAGTACTTTGAAACTAGCCAGCCTTTGACATGAACTCAAGAAAAACATAAAAGTAAACTAGGATTTGGTAAGTACTTTTAAACTAGCCAACCTTTGATACACTTTCAATAGAAAACATCTCAAAACAGAGGGAAACTTGAAGGCAACTTTTGGATTAGAAACTAGCGGGCTAGGCTCACCACAAATCCTCTCCTAGCTCTTCTTTACTTGATTACTTTCAAGACAAATACAAAGATAACAACAGAATGGCCTAAGATCTGGTAAGTACTTTGAAACTAGCCAACTTTTAACACATTCCAAGGGAAACAATCAAGCAGTCTGTGGGAACAAACTGGGACCAGGGCTCACCATATCTTCCTTAGTTCATCTTCACTAAACATATACTGAAAATAACATCTAAGAATAACATTCAGCTAAGACAATAAGACGAGGGAACGCCAACATTCCTATGCTTAAACTGAATTAAATCATTCTTAAATAACAGTTTGGAATAAAAACATTGGAACAAGTTTTTCGATCAGAAGAAGATTCTTGGTAGTCTTTGATGCTAACTCTATGTATGTTTTACCTTTGTAAGAGAATTAGAACAAGAGAAAATAGAAAACAAAAGGACAAGTTAAAATGAGGAAAACATCACCGTCAACATAGACCAGGATCCCATAAATCAGCTTGTATTGATGCTCCAAACCAGTTACAGCTTTAAGTCCAGTGCTTTAGTTTAGCAACCATCTACACATCTCAGCCTAACCTATCTACCACCAGCAGAGCTCCAAGAGCCCGTGAACACTATTTAAAATCAGAAATTTAAGCTCAAGTGTATATCAAAGTTCTGAAACCAACCCCTCACTCATCTTCTGCAGAAGTATATATAGAAGAATGAGGAGTTGAGATCTGATAAAAGATCTCCAATTACAATTAATACAGATTTAATGGCTTCTTGGCCTTTGAGGGGCTCAATGAAGAAACTTACATGGGTGCACTCTGTATTAAATGTTTTACATAAATTTTAAGCTCAGTGGGAGCTTTTGTTGACCTTTGAGGCTCTGTGTGGCGTCGAAGTAACTCTGAAGATGTTTGTCATTAACTTCCTTAGCAGATTTTTCTCTTTGGCTACGTTTTGAGACAAATATCTGATCCTGATCAATAAATTCGGCCTCTGATTGAATACTTTGAGGTACAGGTGGCATTTTAGTAGCTGGGAGGAATCAATTTTCCTCAGATGTGGCGGTGGAGGTTTTCCTGTCGATAAAACCCTTCAGATTTTCTTTAAACTATGTTTTAATTGGGGATTAGGCGTTTGATAATTGTTCTTAGTCATGATCCCTGCAAAATCTATCTTTTAATCCTTTGTTCTGATAAATTTTGGTCTTCTTCACTGATACTCTCTGACTGCGCTCGATTCATGGTTTTTGCTGATGTACAGGGCTGCGCAGGGTTATGTGGCATCAATTCTTCATGAACGATTGATGAAAACGTGTTTTTAACACCCTGTGATGATTCTCTTTGGTGAATCGAAGGCAGGAAGATCATCATCCTCTGCCTTCGAATTTTCTTCAAAAATGGCGAGAAAACCATTTAAACCCTGCAAAATACAAACAAATATTAAAAAATCCTGCATATATAGGTTTATTGCTGCGAAGGACGTGTGGGGGAAGCGTGGCCGTTGGATGGCATCATCCAACGTTCAGGATTGATCGGGAGAAGTGATAGAGAAGGTGGAAGATTTGAGAAGGCAGAAGATTTGTTTAAATCAGAGCCGTCGATCGCGCAGATATCAACAGTCGGGAGTGGAAACAGAGAGTCAAAGAGGAAAATTTTTGACCAGGCGATGAATCAGGGCAATGGAATATGGGCCGTCGATCTGCAGATCAGATCGATGGCAGAGATCTATTGAATGCCGCGCCGTAGCCCGGTTAACTGTCGGGCATTTTCGGTGAGCGATAGCAGTCGGATAGCCCGCCCTAGATTGGATGGTGTACAACGATATCACGCGGGGTCCACGTCCGAACGTTAATGCGCGATGGATGGCGGTTTTATGAACAGTGCCCAGGCCACACGTCAACCAATGAGTGGAATCGCTGGCGATCGGGAAAAAATCGTCGTCGCCCAAAGGCGGTGTGATAGATACCACACGGTTTTCGGAATGGTGAGTAGAATGCGGGGACCACTGGAGAGATGAACTCCGCGCCGTCCGATCTTCAGATCAGATCGATGGTGCGGAATGATTTAAAATTTGAATCGGCGGAAATTTAATAAAATAATAAAACCAACAATTTTTTAATATAAACCAAGGTTTAAAATATTATTTACGAAACGGCTTGGCGCCCGACTGCGGGACCGAAGGTTATATGAAGGGTATTATGACTGGGGTTTATGGAGGAGGGGGCTTAAGACTTAGCCCGAGGGGGCTTAAGTCCACACCATAAAAATGTGATTTTTATGGTTTTTGAATGATTTTCCAAGGAAATTGAGGGTTCTGATATAGTTTAAAAATGAGTTTTAAACCATATAAAGAGGATTTTCATAAATGGAAGAAGAGGAATCATGAAAACAAAGGAGTTTTTATGGAGAAAGAGGGGGGCAAATGAGGGTTAGTTTCGGAAGAAGGGAAAAGGGAAAAGGTGCTTGCAGTAGTATTCTCTCTTGGAAATCAACAGGATTCTGAAAGTGGAATAGGCACAGTGGTGAATATTTGAGGAAGGAGGCAGGAGGCCTTCAAGAGTCTTCAAGAGCCAACACTTTTTATTAATAAAATTTGTTCCTTGAAGGCTCAAAATTTTTTTAGCTAGCATTTGGTATAAAAAAATTTATAGCTGGCTAACAATGACCCCGGATAGCAATACTGCATAACATAATCCCTCACTATTTCTCCTCTAAAGGTATATCCTGTGAGTGAAATGGGAAAACCTCTCCTCGACAAAATTGTGAGAAAATACACATCCTCAACTGTTATGGACAACACTTGATTTTTTATGTGAAATGCCTCTATCGCTAGATCTCATGCTCGAACAAGGAACTCCAAGAGTTCCATCTTTTGCCTCATTCCCGACAATTTGAAGTACTTAAGCAGCCTGCAATACCTTAAAGCTCTTACAGTACCCGGATCATTCAAGGCAATCATATCTTGTTCTTCATGTTCTCTCTCTCTCCATGTAATCGTCATTATTATCCAATGGAAACTTGAAAATCAACCACAAGATCCATTAGATACCATTCATTGCAAAAAACTAGGCAAATTTTGAGCACATCTTGAAAATCAAAAACTTGAACTGTGCCCAACGCACTCCCTAGGTTGAGACAGTGCGTTGCATATGCAGGTACCCTTCACTGTACCTACTATGCAATGTAGGTTTCGATATACAAGGGTGCATTGCCCTCATTTTGGGAAAAATTTACTCTAGGGGCCTCAAAACCCTAATAATTTGCAAAGAATGGAAATGAAATGACTACGGAAAGAAAGAGGAGGTTTTTACTATTGACCTAGATTAGACGGCGATGAAATCCGTCCACAGAAAAGACCGCAATCAACGACTGAAGTTCGGGGGCAAAATCAGGTTCAAAGCTCCAAAATGAAAATGGTAACTATGGAATGGTAAAACTGAATAGCGAAACTGCTTTATATAGTCATTTAATTACTTGCAAGTTAAATTTATTGCTATGACTATAGTTTTATTATGTTTTTTTATCATAAAACATGTATTTTTAATCCATTTGATATTGTTCTGAACAGGAAATACAACTGAAGAACATATTAGTTGTGTAGATTTATTTCAAAGAAGGACTTGACCACAAAGCATACTTTTTCTCCTTATTTTTTGAGCTTTGATAAAAATGAAAAAGGATTTGAAGCGCACTTTTATCTCTTTTTCGAGCTTCTATAATAGCAAAAAAGGAACCCCTGGAGTCTTCTTTCAGCTCTTTTCAGACTCCAATAATGTGAAAAGATTGCCGAGCACTTGTCATTTCGAGCTCGTTAAAGTAAATGAATTGATATCTACTCAGTATAAGTTTAACCCTTTTCCGGAATGAGATGGATTATTTATGAAAAAGGAATACCTTGGTTAAACATGACCAAAGAGGTTCTTTCAGATATTATTTTACACTTTTTTGGATCTGAGAGACAAATTTACAAAAAAGTAATTTTGGAGTCCTCTTTCGTCCTCATTTTTAGACTCTCTAAACATGAAAAAGGACGGGGCTGTCACTTTCGTTAAGCTCTTTAAAACATAAAATAGCGATAGGCTTGTCAATCATGGCAAGAATCGAGTTTCATTCATCGCTAGACTCGTTAAATTATTAAATAGCGATAATTCATTCTTTATTCGCCCGAAGGGTTGAAATATAGATCAAGCAAATGTTATCCTCCTCAGGCTTGTTAAAAAATAAAAAGGTACTGGTCGACAAATGACCAGGGAAAATTTGGGTAAAGCAAGCAAAGTTTCTTTTTGGTAGTAAGTCACTCTTGAACATGAAACTTCTTTCACTCCATGTCTGTGACTGTTTGGGTTGGGTAATCATCTTGATAATTCCTTCACACCTATGGTTCATCATACCTTCACTTTGGTTTTGGGTCAATTCTTCCAACTCGTCACAGTGTCGTTGATATGTTCAAGAGAAGTCATCCAGTGATTTAGAACTCATCCATCTGTAATACTCATAAACCTTCATTTTCATGACCGTCATCCCTGAAAATTGCTATATCAAGTCATACCCTTATCTCTAAAATTAGTAACTCCAGTTTTGCAATAAGGTGACTTCCTGTCGACTAGAAATCAATATCCAGGAAGTTCACTTAGAAACATCAGATTCCAGTACCATAAGGCTTGTTACAGCATTAACAAGATCCTCACTTCCAGACTTTTGACCGAAAGATTTTGTTTGGCGTTCAACATCAAATCATCTATTCACACCTTAATAAATGTACTGCAGTACCTTGAGGGCCATTTTCATTAATGGTGGTTTTCTCGCGTTTGTTAACAGCTTTCATTATTGGCTGGTAATCAAACGATGTCTTTCCATGTTTGACGACAAATCATATATCCCCAGTGGAGTCGCCAGTATGTTGGGCCAGAATTGTAATCTACGGATAAACTACGTTTCCCTAGGCTGGTGTCTAGTCTAGAAAAATAGGTGAAAGACTGCACTACCCTTTTTCCTAACTCAGAATAGATATACAGAGAGGATTGGATGCTTACTTGTTTCAGTCGCTTCCAAATGGCTCCTTTCTGTCACTTCCACTACAGCCTCAATTTCAAGTGGTTTCAAATGGCTGAATGCTTCCTGCAAGAAAGAGAACTGAAACAACAGAAGATAAAATAATATAGATATATATTCAAGTTAATTATCCAAATCAGTTAAGCATAAACTACATTCATCAACCAAGATTTTACAACATGGAAAATCAAAGTAAACATGGATGCATGTAGGGAAAAACAAGAAGTACTCTTTATTGATGATAGAAGGAGAGGTTACAGCCTAGTGAATGATTCATCATGACCTTCCAGCAAAGTTCCCAAGTCTCATCATAGCATAAGTCCCTCCACCAACAGCTCCACAAATCAATCTCTCTATTGAAAATTCTCCATCATTTCTCTACTCAAATTCTTCCTCCTTGAACAGTTATATCTATATTCAATTTATAAATGAACTGTAGGTTGTTTTGCAATAAATTTCATTCCAAAAATAGGCAAGACATGTTTTCCAGTCATGTAGATGTAAAATGGACACTTGGATCTGAAGCATGACACGTGTGAACCCTTCTAGAAGACACTGGCCAAGTGGAGATTCCGGAATAATGAGAATTTTGATCCCAATGTGACCAACACACCTTTAAATGCCAGGAAGTGATTTGTAGAGCAGCCTTGGATGGGGCTACCTGCATATGCAACGCACTTAGGCCCCTTAGAGCCTGCGTTGGTGAGCTCCCACATGTTTAATAGTAAGCTTCAAACCATGGAAAAGCCTTGCTTTGATGAAAGTCATTTGTTTGATTCATGTTGTTTCCTGTCTTAGGGAATATAGAAAATGAGATGATAGGGAATGATAGACCCTTTGATCATCGGTACTGGAGATGATGCCCACTTAACTAGGTTATTGGGAATGGTGCCCAAATTGACCTATAACAATTACCTACACAACACAACAAACTGATTAATTAAAAACCTATGATGTGGTCTTCTGCGTTGTTTCGTGGCTTTCGAGCTTTTAAGACGTGTGGCATGGGCTTCATGGTGGCCACGTGAATTATCGCAAAGGTGAAGGGGGATTATTGCAAAGGCGCAGGCCTTTGGATTATTTTAATGGAGGCGACGGTTTTGGTTTATGGCGGGAGGCAGAAAGGCGGTTTTCGCATGGGATGAGAAGCGATTAGTGGTATCGGCAGAGAATGTGCGATGCCATAGAACGGGAGCTGTGTGGCATGAGGTACAAAGGAAAAAACCATTCATTTCATGTGTTTTGGATTTTTTAACCCCCACATTGTTAACCGTGCGAAATGTGACGTGGGACATTAGATCGGTTGGATGGAGATCAATGGTGGTTGGGGTTAAAGTGGAGTAGTGGGTAAGTCAGACGGTGGGGCCCGGAAGGATACGTGGCAGAGGGCTAATGTATAGTGGGGATTGGGGTTAAATAAATAAGTAGAGGCGATTAGTATTTAAGGTTGGGGGAATGCCATATGATAGCGGGGGTTTAGGATAAAGCAGGGGGCTAGATCATCATGATAGAGACATAGCCCCCTGCTTTATCCAAACTATCAACCGTAGATCATCATGATAGAGACATCATCTAAATACAACAAAAAACATAACACAACTGATCAAATGCCATTATTTATCACTAATGAAAACCCTACCACATATACATGATCATCACAAGATATATTAATGTATGTATGCGCTTACCATGCACAAAACCCACGTATAGATCTGAAAACTTGATCTCTAAATATATACACGACCCTAAATAGATGGATCTGCATATGTATGTGACTATTCCAAAACACACATGTGTAAAAATTTGAAAACTTTCGCTACAAACACAAATTCACTCTCTCCAACATTTTTGGACTATTGAATAATTTCATTTAGATCACAACATCATTATATATTCATCATTATTAGCTACTTTTACATTTTCAACAAGTAATTAAATCGGGCATATATGTCAACATATTTCAGATCTTTTAGATTTGTTTCTTCTCCTTTCTCCCCGGTGGACACATGTCCCAAATCAGATCACACATGTATAACCTATTACTTGCATTCTTAACAACTTGGTCTCCATATCCTTATATAGTTTTAGCCTTAGCCAATACCTTAGGTAAATCCCTTGGTAATGTTGTTAGTATTATTTGACGAGATCAAATAACCGTTTTCACACAAATTACTATGGATCAATACCATGGTAATGACCCCAGGTATCCAAAATACCTTTTCATTTTCTTGTTCTAAATTTGTACGTGAATTTCCGTTATAGGAGATGCGTATGTATGCGACCCTTCTTCATAGGACCAAAGTATACTTTCTCAAACTTCACCTTTAACATCCATTTGTCTATGAACTATCATTTTTCTATCCATACCATCTATATCAATATGCATAACCATCATGTTATCACAATGTTGACATATTTATAAAGAAGGTTGCCATCAAGGACAAGATGTTAGCCGTAATGCCAACAACATTAATGGTAACACAGAGAAGTGTTGGAAGTTACATCTAGAAATCAACCCAAATAATTGGAGGAAAGATGCAAAGAAGAAAAATCCCATAGTCATTACTTCAAGAAATCAAGTGGAAAGAAACTCAGACATGGATGAGAAGATATTTTTTACATCAATGCATAATGGGTGAACCTTAGTATCCTTAAACAATTGGAAGAGAAGGAGATGACCAAACTATTTTATATAAATATATAGGTTAAGAAGATGAAAGATCTATTAAATTTAGGATTATAGGTGAATACCACTACAATAGATATGGTCAACAAATTCGGATTGGATGTTCATCATCCCATCCCATATCCAATGGGATGGGTAAAAAACAAGGTAACAAAATAGTTTAATATCAAATTTTCTATCAATATTGATTTTTCTTAGAGTTGGATGTAGTTGCACTTGATGTATGTGGAGTTGTGTTTGGGAGTTCCCATATGTACATGTAGGATGTAATCTACAATCTTTATGCAAATATCCAACCATAACTATCTCATCAACAATGGAAAATCCTTCACCATCAATGTGCATAAAGGATATTGATCCATATTGGATCATTATATTGTTTTTCATCCATCTCAATGCATTAAGAGTGGAAAATGTTGAGGAATAAATTCACGATACAATTTTTACCTGTGGGACCCAGTTTGGTGAAATGGGGTCTAAAACCTTCCGGGAGAGTTTTGAGGCATGAAACAACATTTTTTGGGGTAAAAATTTGTATTTTTAGTGCCAAACCACTCCTTTCTATTCTACATAGAGAGATGTTTCCAATGGCACAAGAATCACATCAATTAGAGTCTGTATGCAAAAGTTATTCTACTCAAAAGTTGACCTTCTTGTTTTCACACCTATAGTTTGGGAGGATGCCAAGTCAGCACCCCATTATTCATGAAAAGGGGCTGGAAACATGTTTGTGATGTAAAATACTCTAGAAGAGTCTATTTTTTAACTCTAGTTAAGAGTTGAGGTAGTCAAACTTAATCACTAGTAGGCTATCGAGGTGTGTTATAACCGAGCCACTAGGAGGAAGAGGCATTCCATTCTTTCAAGAGAATTTTGTTCCATAGCTGAGAAAATATAGCGAGGAGAGATAGGAGGTGGAGAACACATAGAATATATGTGCACTATAACAACCCACATGTCATATACATTACTTCTTTGTACTTGTAGTCTTATTTTCTAAACAGATAAAGAGAGTGAAGAGACCTCACCTTCCAGTTGGGTTTTCTCCCGAAAGGGTTTCTTAGAGCATATTTTTTGTCTTATGTGTGTGTCTAAGCTTATTTTGTCGTTATATACTTTTTTTTTTTATAATTTCCATTCACATGCATGCACTAATTACAGCAAATCTACAAATCTAGAAATTAAATAAAATTGTAATAGTGTATACTTTCATATTTTTAATATAATATTGTCAAGTCTGTTGTGATGAACTATATAGTGTAAAATCCACGACAATTTACGGATAAAAAAGTATAAAATTTCATGGGTAAGTGGCAATGAAGCACATAAATTTGGTCAATTCTAACAAGAAGTATTTTTTGTTACTTCTAAGAGAAAATTAGTTTGTAGAAGAGTAAGTGAGAGCAAATCCATTTCTAGAGGTATGCACTAAGGAACAAATATAGCAACTAGAAAAGGTTCTAAAAACATACATGGGAGTGTTTTAGGAGCATAAAGGGATACCTCCAAGAGGGAAGTGGAGCATGAAATCCAATTGCTGTCATACTCTCTATCTCCAAACCAGGGGAAATTTTAGGGGCTAATATTTGTACGTGGGCTAATTTTTCATGCTTTTTCCATAAACAATATTCACCAATTTCCATTTTTTCTAAGAATGATTCGCACAAATTTTACAGTATAAAGTAATTTACCTTAAAAAATGCCAAATTTTTATAGAGACTATATGAAATTATTATAAATTTGAATATTTTACAAACATATCGCCAAAATTTTTATAGTTTTCATATTAGGGACTACTAAGATTCACTAAGGTTTCTAAACCTTAAAATAATTTTCCACCCTTAAAATTTTCCCTGTTCCAAACATTGGGTTGCACAAATAGCCTATAATAAAAGCAGTTGAGGTGAAGAAGCAATTGTAACTATTGGAGCAAGGTGTCATTTGACCAAGTAACTCACCATGTGTATCAACCACCATAATTGTGCCTAAAAATGATGGGACATAGAGAATGTGAAATGAAAAAGATTACGCTCATGAATTGGTATCTCCTGCCAATGATTGGTGATTTATTGGACCAATTGCAACAAGTAAAATACTTCACCAAGATGAACCTAAAATCAAGGTATCACCAAATTCAGGTCAAAGAAGAAGATGCATGGAAAACCACCTTCGAAACTAAACAAGGTTTCTATGATTAGTTTATAAAATGCACCAATTATATTCATGAAGTTGATGAATTACATACTATGCCATTTTCTATATTAACTTTTTATTGTTTATTTGTATGATATATTGATATATAATGCTATGTGGGAAGAGCACATCTCACTTTTGATGCAGGTGCTAGAGACATTAAATAAGAACTAGGTACTGGAAAATCTCAAGAAATTTGAGTTTGCACAACAATATTTGGTTCATTTAGGATATGTTATTGGTGGAGCAGAGTTGAAGATAGATCTTATCGATATGGAGACCATCATGGAGTGGTTAGCTCCTATTAATATTTTTGAGGTAAGGAGTTTTTCTGGGGAAGCATAATACCCATGGAAATTTTTAGCCTTATTTTCAGTAGTAGTAGCACCACTCAACTCCATAATAGCAAGTGGAATGAGTATCCATTGGGGAAAGGGTCAACAAAATACCTTTGAGGAGTTAAAGAATAAAATCATCCGAACCACTAGTTATTGCATAAATCATAATGCAACTTCCCTTTGAAGTGGAGACAAATGTGAATGAGTGTGTTATATGGGCAGTATTTATGCAAGGAGGAAGGCTTGTGTGCTACCATATGAAATATTTCATGGGGTGGGTCTCAACTACACTACCTATAAGAAGGACCTCTATCCCTTAGTACAATTGTCAAATACTAGAAACACTATCTAATGGAAAAGGAAAGAGTAGTATTCACAGATCATTAGCCACTACAATACCTATTGTAACATAAAAAAAAAAAATCACCTCAGGTAGCTTTAGTATCACCCCCATCTCATAAACAAAGCCATATTTCAAAACTAAGTCTTTCTCTTAGAACCTAAATCTCTAATTAATTAAAACCACAAATGATAATTAATAAGTTTGATATAAATTAATATTATTAATTAGATAAACAAAAATTATTAAACAATATTATTTATTTGAAAAAAATTATGTTATAGTTTTTATTTATAATATGAATAAAAATAAAAGTTATTTAAAAAAATACAAACCATGTACATTAATTTCCCTTGTAAGATTTGTCAAGGTGAGCACCTAACTCATGAATTCCATCGTATGGATGAAGTCCATCACCTTCTTGCATCAATAGAAGTTGTCCAACAACCAACAATATTGACTCATCTATTCACCACTCAGCCACAACAATAAATGGTTTCACAAGCTCGTCAATGTCCGTAAGGGGGAAATTGGGGGCCACAATTTTATCCTACTTGAAACAATGCACATATCCTTATGTGTTAGGAACGGGTTAACATGACTACACAAGCGAAATCCTATGACCCTCTCGAGTCAAGTTCTGCTTCTAAGAACTCAACCACCCCTACTTCTTCCACTAGACCTCTCATGCTAGATAAGCCTATAGAACCAATATATCGCCCACCTAAGGGTGTAGTCTAAATTTCAACACACAACCCCAATGCGAGATCTTCCCAACATTACAGTATTGTTGAGGACCTTTTCCAAGTACCATGTGCCAAATATACCCTAGAAGATTTGCATATTTTACCTCAACAACACAAAGTGTTGTTGATTGTTATCTGAGGGGTGGATCCCTTAGAGTCTATTATGATCAATTTTGATGTTGATGTTCCTCATTATAGACTCTTCGATCAGGTTGCCTTTCAGATATTGATGCATGTCTTTAATAGTGACATATGCCACACATTGGTGGATGAAGGGTCTTCCACTTATGTTATGTCAACATCATGCTAGAAATATCTTGGATATCCATCACTCACTAAGTCTAGTACCACCCTACAAGCCTTTTAAGAACACCATTTCATGCCTCAGGGGTTCTTCCAAAGTTTTCCATCAAACTAGGGGGAAATATTTCCTATTTTTATGTTGAACTTGTCGAAAATCCGTTGTTGCTAGTTTTATGCCATGTGTGTTGAAGTTTCCTCGGTATTTCATGTGCTTCACTTTCCCCATGAAGGCAATATTATTGCGATAGATCAATTATATTATTGTATATTTTTATCCAAGTCTACTACTATGGGTAATTTTGTGCCATTTTTTTGGAGATAACCCTAGAATCTATAAGAGTGTTGGAGCATTATTTTTTAAAACCTCGTCTCTTATCGATGTGCTTCCATTACCCCCCTGCCCAACATTCCTTCTTATTCTACAATTTTTTGTATCCATATGGTCTCTTCTATCACATGTGGACCTCAAAAGTATTCTAAACCTTGGGTGGTTTCTTCTACTTTTGAAATTAATCAATCTGGTGAGGAAATGCCCTTAATATCAGCTGAGATTTCCTATCAATGCATCCAATTGGCATATGAGTTTAACTAGTCGGGTGACACATCTCGAGAACCACTAATGATTATCCTATGCCCACTTGGGAAGTTGACCATCCTATTTATAGTGACTTTATATACATTCTACTTCCTTCCGATGAAGCCATTCTAGAAGTAATTTTAGATTTTTGGGATGAGTTACCTAAAATTGTTGTTTCCTCTAGAAAAAAATGAATTTTCCCGTTCTTATGCATTGGTTCTCATTGTTTCATTTGAGTGGAAGTTGATGAATATTTCATAAAATATCCCTATTAATATTTCCAAGAAACCAGGCATAGTTGAAATTTTTTTTATTGGGGCAGATTTCACTCCTCAAGAAATTGAAATTTATACTTCCTTTTTCAAGGAATTCCACGATGTTTTCACTTGGTCTAATGAAGAGGAGAAGCCTAGAATCAACTGCCAAATTTTTTAAAATGAAATTAAAACTTACCCAGTAGCTAAACATGTTCGCAAAATATGCTACTGGTCAACCCTAAGAAGGCAACTGTTATTAAAGCACAGGTTCAAAAATTGTTAGGTGTTGCTTTTATCTATCTGGTACCCTTTCTAATCTTGTTCTAGTAACTAAGAAACAAGAGATGATTGGGGTTTTTATGGATTGTAGATACTTGAATTTGGTTTGTCTTAAGTATAATTGTCCCACATCATTTATCGACCAAATTCTTAATTAATGCATCGAGAGTTCTATATTTTCATTTATGGATGGTTTTTCTGGCTATAAACAAATCCAAATCAAACCAGAGGATCAGCACAAGATTTATTTTATTTGTCCTTGGGGGACATTTGAATATCATAAATTTTCTTTTGGTCTTAAAAATTTTTGTGCTACTTTCTAGCGGGACATGTCTTATGCCTTTCACAATATCAAACACAACGTAGAAGTCTATCTTGATGACCTTACTGCTTGATCTCTACTTCATGAAGATCATCTTGCATACCATAGGGATGTGTTTCTTCAATTTAATTACTATAAAATATGACTCAACCCCCATAAATGTGTTTTTTGTGTACGATATGGGAGATTTCTAGGCTTTTTTGAATCTAAGGAAGGGATTTGTGTTGATCCATTTAAGGTTGAGGTTATTCTCAATTTACCTCCTCCGGGCACGATCATCCAACTTCAAGATATTTAGGGAAAGGATAATTTATAGTGTAGGTTCATTGCTAAGTATGCTCAGATTACTTAAGGTTTTATGCGATTGTTGAAAACAAGAGTACCTTTCATATGGGACGACTAAGCCCAATGATTGTTTAATACTCTCAAATAAGCCTTGTTATCCACACTATTACTAATTCCTCCTGATTTCAAATGTGACTTTCTATTATATCTAGCGACCTCTAACTCCACTATAGGTATGGTTATTTTCCAAGAAGATGAGATGCACAATGAACATCCTATATAATATCCTAGAAAAGGCCTTCTTGATACTGCTATTTGTTATTCCCATGTAGAGAAGTTGGATTTGGAAGCCATTGTTGTTGTCCAAATACTATGGCACTATATACTCTTTTAAAAGAACATGGTAATCGCTAACTCCAACACCATGAAACCCACACTTAGTCATCATATCATCAGGGTAAAATACTCCAAGTGGATTGTTATACTTTAGGATTTTTATTTAGAGTTTGCCATTGCTAAGTCAAATAAATCCCTAGCATTCATAGAGTCACTCACTAAGTTAAATCGAACTGATGACGAAATTGTGGTTGAGGACCCTCTCCATGATGAGTTCTTATTCCTCAATAGTTCTTCTGATTCTTGGTACAAATATGTCTTTTTATATTTCCAGACCCAACGTTTTCGGCCTAAGTTGTATTGCAATCAGTGTCTGTAACACCCCCTTCCTACATCTATCCAAGCAACCCGACAACCAGGGTAAATATTTGACGAGAGGCTACTATAATGAGATTAAACCTCTTATATGAACTTAAGGATGTGGAATTGATGAAAACATAACATACATACCTTGTACATCATCAATGACACACCCAGGAGCTAACCCAACCCTTAAGGCCTCTTACCCTTGGGTCACACTGATGTCTTGGCCTCTATGAGCCATAACCGTAGGCATGGAAATGCATGCCATTGGCAAGGAGGCTATAGCCACATGAATAACACTACATGCCAATGGATAAGGCCCAAATGCTTAATTATGTACTTGTAGCTTCGGGATTTGAGCCACCTTTTCAAGCCTAGATCCCATGTCACTTCCCAGAACTTCATGAAAATTTCAAGCATGATAAATAACAACAAGAAAATGATGTAGAAGAAAGCATCTCCTCAAGGAATCAATTAGACCCCTCCTAGCCATGACAAAAAAAATTTCAAACATGTCACAAAAATCGAATCTACAGGTATAAAAAACATATTTAAGCATAGGGGTCTCATACTTACCTGAGAATTGCTAAGAAGCATTTCTCCCTTACATCATTAGTTGCAATGAAATCTATTTGACCATAGATACATTGTGTATTAATTTACAAGTAAAAACATAGATAGATCCATACATCATCATTGATCAAATACATCTTATAATTAGCATAATAACAACATAAATACCATAATAACAACAAAAATATAATCCACATATAAACCAATACATTTTCATACCAAATACCAAAGGAATGAGCTCTTAATTACTGAATGTAAAAACCAATCGGAGATGGGACTTCCACCTTCCACTTGACCATATATTGGCTGAGCCAAATATCTCTTCAGCTAATCACCCCCGTTCCATATTCCAAGTATGAATGTTGGACTCAAACCAAAAGAACCAACCAGGGCATCCTGAGGCTAAACCACCTCACCCTCATCAATATAAGTCAAGATTTACCGTGATCCATCCCGGATCACTAGGCCCACACAATAAACATGTCATAACTGGATTTAATGTGATCTACACCCAGTCACTAGACCAACACAAAAATGGATATCACCGGATTCTCTTCACCTAAACCATGAGGAATTTTCCTATCTCCTAGTCTCTCAGTATTTACCACAACCCACATTTTGGATCAGGAGTCATTAGGCCCTAAACCGAGACACACTCTCAAGGCTTTACCGTATATCCCAAAATCGGGATTCCTAGGCCTGATGGAGAGAAAACCACCTCTAGGCTTTACTGCATATCCCACCATTCACCAATCGAGGATTCCTAGGCCTGCTGAGGAAACACACTACCCGGCTTTACGGAAACCCAAATTTTGGTTTAGGGGTTAATAGGCCATGTGTTATATCAATTCAGAGTTCTAGCCCACTCATATTTGAATCCATTCGGTAATCCATCTAAACCAAAACATGTGAAATCCACAACACCATGGCTATCCTAAAATGGCAAGGCTAGGCTAAAGACACAGTCACACCTAGTAAAAACCCATGACAAGACAGAAAAGAACCACATGCAATACCATGCATGCAAAACCTAGCAAGGAAAACACACATGCAAATTGGTACCTGCCAATAATCATGATGTAGGTGCATGATTCCTGCTCCTCCTTGCTCGCTTCCTCCTTCTTCCTAATTTCTTTCTTTTCTTGGTCTAATGCCAAAATGCTCCAAGAAAATATAAGTGTGCAAGAGTGAGATAGAGAGATAGAGAGATAATAATGAGAGAGCTCTAAAAAATTCACTAACAAAAATGTACCAACTAATCCTCAGAAGCCTTTTGATAGAAGAGGCCTATATTTTCTTCAGTTTCCATTATTTTTCCTTCATTTTCCTCCTCACATGAAAGCTGTGACCTAACATCTCCCCTTTCTCCTAATTTCCATTATTTTCATAAATAAATGTGCCAAAATTTTCATTTTGTATTTCTAAAACCTTTGCCATTTTCTTTGCCAATTTCCTTAACAAAAATAAACCAAATTAGCACCCACTAGGATTTTTTTCAAACATTCAACTTGGAATAATTGTCCCGTCAACTGCACTTATTTTCAACTTTATTACATGGAATTTTCACCAGGGATTTTATAGTTTCGACGTGTATGCTATCAGTCTAAGCATTATTTTATTATTGTTGATACCCTTTACCTCCATGGAGTTGATGAAATACTATGTTGATGTCTCACTGATGGTGAGACTGAACGTGTTCTAAATGATTTTCATGCTTGTTAATGTGAAAATTATTAGTATGTGTATAAAAAATGATTCACTTAAGCCACTAGTGACAAGTGACCTTAACAACAAAATTTGGCCGATTTTACGCTTTAGATTTGCAATAAAAGTGATAAAACCCTGCAAGAAAATATTATGATGCAAGCCTAAAACATATAACAATAGTTAAAAAAAGTGCAATAACACAATAGAGGACTTTAAATGAATTATAATTTTATTGAAATGCCCAGTGAAGAATATTTACAACATGGGTCTGTAAATCCACCTCCGAGGGATGGGTCCTTTTGATGTTGGGTATGTGTTATATTCTTTCCACGACTAAGCACGTGTGTGGGGGGGGGGGGGGCGATAGCCCCCCCTTTGCGCTGGGTACAATGGGGGGGTCACAGGGGGGGCGGTAGCCCCCCCCAGTCAGGGTCCGAGGCAGCGCCCCGACAAAATTTTTTGGTCCTTAATTTCTGGTGGGCGGTCTGCGCCCATGGTTTTGTGCATGGTTAGGCACATGGCTTTGGGGTACGATGGTTTTCTGCCCCTGTTTTTTTTGTAGATCTGGTCAAGGGAAATATGGTTATGTTCTCATCCAGGGTTAATGGATTAGGGTTTATGTATGCTTCAACATGTATATATATGTGTTGTAACACTAAAAGGAATATAATGAAATATCAAGTTGGTCGTCCTGATTTGGGATCCAGGGGAAAATCTCTGTGTTTATCTGTTTTATGTTTTATGCTCTCACTATTGTTTATTTTCTGTTATAAGATTCGTGTGTAGATAATTTCTGTTTAGGGTTAAAACCTACATTTGGTATCAGAGCTGTTTCGGCTTCAAGGGGACACCTTTGCTGCTAAGGGTTTTTTGCTAGGGCCTGAGGTAGACCCTGTTCAGTGGGAGATTTGCGGGATCGATTCTTGTGGTGAAAGAAGATGGCGAGCTATGGAAAGATAAAGATCGAGAAATTTAATGGTCAGAGTTTTGATTTGTGGAAGCTCAAGATGGAGGATTTTCTAGTGGATAAATATCAGTGGATCGCGGTAGATCCAGGTACTAAACCAACGGCAATGTCAGATGAAGACTGGAAGAAACTCGATCGGAAGGCTAAGAACACAATACAGTTGTGTGTCTCAGATTTAGTATTGTTGAATGTATCTGGGGAAGTTATGGCAAAGAATTTGTGGGAAAAACTTGGGACTTTGTACCAATCTAAGTCTCTGGTGAATAAGTTGTTCCTGTAGAAAAAGCTATATAAAAAGAGGATGAAGGATGGAGACTCGGTGACAGAGCATCTAAACGCCTTCAATACTGTGGTAAGTCAGCTGTCATCTGTTGATATTAAAATATCAGATGAAGATAAGTGCATCATTTTGTTGTGTTCTCTACCAGACTCATGGGACAATCTGGTTATTGCAATAGGTAGCAATACAACTACCTTGAATTTTGATGACATTGTCTCAGCCTTGCTGTTGGAGGAAATGAGACGGAGAAATATGGAGGGTCAAAATGGAGATGCCTTATCTGTACGAGGAAGGTCCCAAAACAGAAAAAAGAATAAGGTTTTGAGTGGGAGATCTAAATCTAGAGGGGGATCTAAATCTCTTGGAAAGTTTGTAAAGGTATGCTGGAAATGCGGAAAGGAAGGGAACTAAAAAAAGGACTCTAGATCTAAAGCTCCTGAGAAAGGAAAGGGATCTGATGATGCTCCTTCTGCAGAGGCAAAAACCACCTCGGATGAAGGTGGGAATGCGTATTTGGCTTCTTCTTCAAATACACATGTAGATCATGAGTCATGGTTGATTGACTCAGGTGCATCCTTTCACTTCACTCCCCATCGGGAATAGTGCAAGTATGAGATATGAAGTGGCGGTGATGTCTAACTAGGGGATGATAGGAAGGCAGGAATCATCGGTACGGTAGAAGGTGAAGGCTAGAAGCTGCAAGGTGGAAGGATTAGAACGCTTCTTGAGTCGTGCATATTCACGTGGCCGGGAAATCTGATTTACGCAGCGGGATGGATGATGCGAGGTGTAAAAACGAGTGTTTGAGTGGGATGCACATAAGATTGTTTGGGGAGCAACAGGTATTAATGTTAGGAGTTCGAATGGGAACTACTGTACAAGCTAAAGAGTAGCACTATTATTGATTGGTGCTCATGATCCCTGTGGCTATGGGTTGTGGACGGAAAGCTTTATGGCTGTCTCTGGAGAAAATACCATGCTATGGCATCAAAGGCTTGGACATATTGGAGAGAAGGGCCTTCGGATACTACATAGAAATGGTATGGTAGAAGGTATGTCTAATTTCTCTCTGGATTTCAATTTCTATGAACATTTTGTATATGGGAAGTAAAATTGGGTGAGTTTTCCTTCTGGTGCTAAGAGGGCGAACAAGATATTAGAACTTGTGCATAGTGATGTGTTTGGGCCTGTGTCAGTTCCATCACTGGGAAATTCTGTGTACTGTGTTTCATTCATAGATGACTTCTCAAGGAATACATGGATATATCTCTTGAGGAAGAAATCTGAAGCTTTTGAGAGATTTAAATATTTTAAGGTTATGGTGGAAAACTAGACAGAGAAGAAGATAAAGGCACTGAGGACAGATAATGGTGGGGAGTTCTGCAAGAATTAATTTGAAGAGTTCTGTAAGAAGTGGGGTATAGCACGACAGAAGACTACTCCATACACACCTTAGCAAAATGGAGTTGTAGAAATAATGAACATAACAATGATGGAAAAGGAAAGAAGCATGCTCAGTAGTACCGGGTTAGGATAAGAATTATGGGCAGAGGCAGTGGAGATTGCATGCTATCTGATTAACAGATCACCTTCATCAGTGTTGGAGGATAAGAATCCACATGAGGTATGGACTGGTAAGAAACCCTCTCTTTCACATCTAAGGGTATTTGGATGTGATGCATATGTACATGTTCCAAAGGAGAAAAGGAGCAAGTTGGATAATAAATCTGAAAGGTGCATCTTTATTGGGTATAAGGATGGTTTAAAGGGTTACAAGCTTTGGAACCCAGAAACAAGGAAGGTTGTGTACAGCCGAGATGTGGTGTTTAGAGAGGTGAAAGATGTTGTTACACATGAAGTCCTACCAAAGGAACCTGAGAAGAGAGAGTTTGAGCTAAAGGAGGATAACCGTACCTACAAATGTACAGAAGGACTTAGAAGAGGAAGACAAATCCATTCCAGAGAAGACTGGCTCATCAGAAAGAAGGCAACCGTAAAGATATAGTTCATCTGCTTTCTGTTTAGGTTTTGCCTTAACTATAACTGATGATGATCCCAAAACTGTCAGGGAGGTAGTAGATTCTGAGGATGGAAAACTCTGGAAGGAGGCCATGGTTGATGAAATGGAATCCTTGCACAAAAATGAGGCATGGGATCAGCGGGAGTCAGTTCATCTAAAGGAAGTTTACCTGGAGCAAATGTGGTGCTTAAGAAGAAGATGAACAGAAGGCAAGGTGGACAAAAACAGTCACATTTATAGCTAAAGGTTATTCCTGTGTCAATTTATTTCAAAGATATTTTTTCTCCTGTTGCCAAAGTTACTTCTATTAGATTACTTTTATCTGTTGCTGCTGCATTTGATTTTGAGATAGAACAGATGGATGTGAAGACATCATTTCTTCACGGGGATCTAGAAGAAGACATCTACATGAAGCAACCTGAAGGCTTTATGGTGAAGGGTAAGAAAGAACTGGTATGCAGGTTGAAGAAGTCTCTGTATGGGTTAAAACAGTCACCAAGGATGTGGTATCAGAAATTTGATACCTATATACGTGGACTTGGCTTCACCAAAAGCAAGGAGGATCACTGTGTTTATTTTAAATTAATTGGTGACCGTGTTATTTATTTGGTCTTGTATGTGGATGATATGTTGTTGATTGGAAATGACAAAGAAATTATCCAAGATTTGAAGACCCAACTGCTCTCCAAATTCGACATGAAGGATCTTGGTGCTGCAAACTATATTTTGGGCATGGAAATTAAGAGAGATCGGGAAAAGAGGAAGCTCTGGTTAAACCAGAGGAAGTATGTCGAGACTATATTACAGAGGTTCAATATGCAGGATAGTAAACCGGTGAGTGTTCCTATTCCTGTAGGTGCAAAGTTGTCTGCTGAACAGTGTCCCAAGACATAAGAAGAAGAGGAGGATATGTCCCGTGTTCCATATGCAAGTGCAGTGGGTAGCCTGATGTATGCAATGGTCTGTACTAGACCAGACATTGCACATGCAGTGGGAGTATTGAGCAGGTTTATGTCAAACCCAGGGAAGGAGCATTGGACAGCAATGAAGCGGGTTTTTAGATATTTACGTGGCACTAGTGATTATGGCTTGTGCTACCAGGGAAGACTAGGATTGGAAAGAATGTTGGACATTCGTGGTTTTGTTGATGCAAACTGGGCTGGAGATCTGGACCAAAGAAGATCTACAAGTGGGTATGTGTTTAGCCTATTTGGAGGCGCAGTCAGTTGGATGAGTAAAAGACAGTCTGTAGTGGCTCTTTCAACTACAGAGGCAGAATACATAGCAGCCACTCATGCAAGCAAGGAAGCAGTTTGGTTGCAGAGATTGTGCTCAAGTATGGGGTTGGTACAGCAAGCTATAAGGATAGACTGTGATAGCCAAAGTGAAATTTTCTTGGCTAAGAACCCTGCTTATCATTCAAAGACAAAGCACATTGATGTTCAATATCACTTTGTTAGAGATATGGTTGAGGCTAAAAGGGTGTTGCTGGTAAAGGTGGACACTTTGAAGAATGTTGCAAATGCATTGACGAAGTCTGTGAGCACTCAGAATTTCTCTTGGTGTAGAGAAACAATGGGTGTTGAATAATTGGGCCAATGACTAAGCTCTCTTACGGGCCCCTGCGGAAAGAAAACAACAAGTGGGAGAATGTTGGGTATGTGTTATATTCTTTCCACGACTAAGCACGCGCGGGGGGGGGGTAAGAGGGTGGGCGATAGCCCCCCTTTTGTGCTAGGCACAACGGGGGGGTCACAGGGGGGTGGTAGCCCACCTTGTCGGGGTCCAGGGCAGCGGCCCATCGAAAATTTTTGGTCCTTAATTTCCGATGGGCGGTCCACGCCCATGGTTTTGTGCATGGTTTTGCACATGGTTTTGGGGTATGATGGTTTTCTGCCCCTGGTATTTTTGTAGATCTGGTCAAGGGAACTATGGTTATGTTCTAATCCAGGGTTAATGGATTAGGGTTTATGTATGCTTCAGCATGTATATATATGTGTTGTAACACTAAAAGGAATATAATGAAATATCAAGTTGGTCGTCTCGATTTGGGATCCAGGGGAAAATCTTTGTGTTTATCTGTTTTATGTTTTATGCTCTCACTGTTGTTTATTTTCTGTTATAAGATTCGTGTGTAGACAATTTCTGTTTAGGGTTAAAACCTACATTTTATGTCCTTGTGCTTCAACTATCTTGTTCTTCTCTCTCAAATATGAAGAAAAAAACCCAAAAAGTAAGCTCGAACTCAAGTGGGAGCTCAAATGACATGAGATAATAATGGCGTCGATGATAATGATCATGGTGAAAAATGAATGGAAAACCCTCTTATTTATGACAAAGTATTGAGATAAATTAGGAATTGGAAAATAATAAAATATTATTGACCAAATCAAAATCTAACCATTAGGAATACATTAATATATTTTTTGGAGAGGGAAAATATATTCAAAATGGTCAAATATCTTTATTTAGAAAAATGTTGAAGTAATTAAGAAATAAAATTATTTATTAATTACTTTGTGAAAATTAAGGAAAGTGTGAATTTGAAATAATTATTAAATAATGTTTTAACAATTCCAAAACTAAGAATGAGGAATAATAAATAAATAGTGATTTATTTAATTATTCCAAGGTGATCTAGTCAAATGTGTTAAGAAATAATTATCAAATAATGATTTAAATAAATAACGATTTATTCAATTATTCTCATGGGGTTTTTGAATTTAATACTAAATTATTATTTAATAAAAGTGGTTTACTTAATTAATTCCTATGGTGAAAGTGATTTTACTATGGTAAAATTCATCCTACATGGTGTATTTCAATCCACCTAGTTAGAAATTTCTAGGTCATTTTTTTTTAGGTGATAACAAATTCCCCCGCAAGGTACGAGCATCAGGAGAAAATTGTATGACCGAAATATGTTGCAGGTTACACTTCCACGAGACACCAATTGAGAGAGAGAGAGAGAGAGAGAGAGAGAGAGAGAGAGATTAATGCAAGGAAGGAAGGATAAATGGAGGGGGAAAGACCTACTAAACTGATATAAGTCTCCTTTTATTTTGGAGTACATGATCTCAAATGTTGTAGGGGAGGCATACCCATTCCCACAGATATAACTGAGTACAAATAATAATGGGGTGCCCAACAATGTGGGATTGAGCTACAAAGTAAATAATACATGATACATGATACATGGTATGTTGGCATCAATGGAAAAAAATGTGACACAATGATACAATGAGTCCCATATATATAATGTGCCTAGGAAACAGAGGCCAGGACTGAATACAATAACATCTGTTGATCTAAGAGCGATGGTGTTCCAAGTGCTTAAATATGAGCTTCAAGCATTCAATCATATTGGAATGACATTCTCCAAAGGATAATTCGGAGATGAAGGGGCATAAGTGCCCCCCATTTTGGGATGGATGGGTGTAGCATGCTATGGACATGTCAAATGTATTTAGAATATTGGAATCTAAACATATTTTGGTGATGTGGTTCACCATTTGTTTTTCATGGTTGTCTTCCCGTGGGAAGAACGTATGATGGGTGCATTATGAGAAAGAAATTTTGGATTACCAATCTCACATGGCATTGTATATATGACTCAAATGGACTAAATTCCTAGGTTCGTGATGCAGAGTATAACACCATTGCAAAATGATGTAGAGATTCTGCGACAAATCAGAAAAAAATGCGTGTGGAAAATAGAGGTCACCAGATCTCTGAATACCAAATAGTCGACATGGTAATATGAAACTCTACCATTTTCAACTAAATGTTGTCATCAAACCTGAATCTTTGGACTCTCAATTAAACACTATGTGATTACATGTGTATGCTGGATCAAGTCGCAGCCACACGAGGCTTGGGGGAAAAATGGTTTGGGAATGTTTGCATCCAATATCGATTTGTGAAATCTGTCACCTATCCCACAATGAATCTGCTTTCAATTCTTCGACATTCACATTCCTATATGCACAATTCCCTTTCTACTTCACATGAAAATCCAATGCATTATCATGCGTTAAATACCTACATTGCAATGGCACTTCAATGGCATTTAAATACTATATGGTATAATGTGTATGATGTGTAACAGAGGAAAATAAACAAAAACTAAACATAATAGTGAATGAACTAAATGATTCCATAAACTGCGATAATGACTGTATCAAACTTTTATTGGCCGAATATTACATTTGTTGCCTTCTTGGCCCTCACCATTCTTCACATTGGTACACTATCCCTCTCTACATTTTTTTCCTCAGTCTTATTCCATTCTCTATATCTATTTTTCATCCTCATACAAAGCTCATATTTATACATAATTATGGATTAATTTGAATCCATGATTTCCTCCACAAATGACTCAACCAAATCCTAAAATAGCTTATCCCTCCTTTGATTCAACTAATTTCTATATAAGGATTTCATAATCCCTAAGATATCTATACAACCCAACTTCACTCATATTCTCAAATATAAGAGAATATTTACAATAAACCGCACACTCAAATTTTCCTCTTAATTTATTTAAAATGTACATAATTTATAAAATAATTAAAAAAATCATCACCCCCTAAATCACCCAAATACAAAATGACAATTTAGCAGGATGCTCCTGCATTAGTTCATATACATGGTGTAATTATACTAAAGAATGGCTTCATGTATAATGAAATGATGCTGACCTAGACGACATCGTGGTTAAACAACAACAATGTCTAAGGGACTGGGTTGTTGATGTAATATAGAGGAATGATTAAGTGGATCATCCTTAGACTGATATGGAGTGACATGAGACTCTAGATCAGGTTATTCTAAATGGGGAAGAATAATGGTACTAGAGTTGACACTACCAAATGCACTAGGAGGGTTGGGGCGAAATGCTTCTCCTGGACTCTTAAAAGTGGATTTCCCCTTACTGGAACATTATGCAGTAATGTAATGGACACAAGGAAGATGTGTTTCGAATTCATGGGTTCCAAGTAAGGGGTGATGGAACCAATTATCATCATGCAAGACATGGTTCACATGCGCATCGTCAGAAGGGTTGGACAGATGAATAGTAGATGTGTCATCTACCAATTTTGAGACCAAAGTGTTCTTTGTAGAAAGTTTGAAAGAAGCACAATAGGAAACTCCAAGAGAGTCTGAATATATCGATACCATGGATAACGACATGTAGAGAATAGAGGCAGAATGGTTTATCATCTCAACATCAGGAGGAAGGATCACGATGGGTGGTTAAGAAGCCTCTTATCCTGGTGATGCATTAGATGTGGAGGCACTACAAGAAACATATAATTTGTGAATAACTTGAATTGTATCACAAAAATCTTCGAGACGGGGAAAATGATGGGAAAAATTCCCATAGTTATCACACGAAGAACAAGGGTGATTTGTGGGTAAGTTTATGTTCTTCTTAGGTGACTCAGGTAAGGTGACATGGAACTTAGGAATGTTGGAGTCAGGAAAGGTATTAGATACCACACTCTTGATATGAGGGAGATTAGTAAAATTATTAGTGGCATGCCCAACAAAATCACACAAAGTGCATGGAGGAGAAGGATTTGGCGGTTTAGGATGGGTAGGGTTTGGTTGGGTTGTGTTGCCTTTAGTTCAATTTTTTTGGGCTTTTCTCCCCTCACCAGATGCTTTCAGAATAAGAATAGTGGCATGTTGAGGTTGTTTTGGAACTAAAACAAAGGAAGGGGTGGGTACAATGAGTTGAACTAGATTCAAAGTTATATAAGGTTTGAGTTCGTTAGGAGAAGTGTTTGTGGGAGGATCAATGTACTAGACTGGGATCCCCAAAGTGATGTTAGGTTGAATCAACATAGCCATAATAGGGGTAAAAAATATTACGGGTGGCAGGAATAAGAAAGGTATCTTTCTTGAGGAGTAATGACTTGGGGGAATGGTTTTGGGATGAAAAGTACAAAGAGAGATACTAACAAAAGGAAACGGGTCTGGAGGAATTTCACTTGAAGGTTAGCTTGGGTTAGGAATAGGAGGTTGCGAAGGGGTTGGATATTGTGAAGGCAACCAAGATCGCTTGTTGGTAGCCCATGATGCTTGAAGAATACAAAAACTTGATGAGCTAGGTGCAAAAGGGGTAGTTAGTGGGCCATAATAAGCCCAAAGTAGAGTGGTGCTATGAAACCGGCTCCCAAAATAGAAGAAAAGAGAGATTAACGCCTTAGAAATCAACCACTTTGAGGGGTCAACCTCCTTTGCATTACGTAAATGAAAAATTATTCGATGATACAAATGAAAAAACCTTCTTTTCTTATATAGGAGCCCATGGGGTCACAATATAATCCTAGCTGACCTAACAATAATAATGTAAGGGCACAACAATAATAATAGTGGGCTTTTATGGGGAACAATAATAACAATATGGGGACTACGTGGGTACAAAAATAACAATAAGGGGGCTACACTAACAGTAATAATGGACTACACTAGTAATATAGGAACCTAACATGACCCTCTCCTTCAAAAAAGTGTTGTCCTCAATGCTTGAGTAGCTTTGGATGCTTCTATATAAAATTATCATCCTCCCATGTGGAATCTTCAGTGGGTAAGTTCTTCCATTTGATGAGATACTTTGAAAATTGATCGATTTCATAGTTGTTGAGTTCTTGTTTCGGTGACAGCTTCAGGTTCCAATATGATTTTTTCTTCCTCGTCAAGTTTTGGAAATATTGTTTGAACTAGAAGTTGGTCACCTATAACCTTCTTTAATCATGAATCATGGAAAATTGGGTGTGTTAGAGTCATCCTTTGCAGCCTTCCTTCAGTGATCAAACATGCTCTTACAAAGTGATTTTAAGGTGTCAAGGTCAAATTTTGTCATTTCAATGAGTCTTCAAGCAAAATTTGGTCACTAGGCATTAGGTCTAGGGTTTGTTTTCACGCTTTTCAAAGTTGTCCAAATGTCGGTCCATGTCACCATTCAGCTGAGTGTGCCATCATTCAGAGGGTTGTCATCATCATGTCAAGTTCCATTGGGTCATTTTACACCTTGTTCATGCTTCAGTTGTGCCTAGGTAAGGTCCATTTCCCTCTCCTAGGGTTTTGGAGGTAATTTCTCTTGGATGGTCAAATCATTGGAAAAACTTGTATCCTGATGTTCACACACCCTCCCCTATCCTTAATATACCTTATTAAACACTTCCCATCACTGAGATCCCCCAAATTCCTCATTTTTGCACAAACCCTAGTTTCTTGCCACAACTTGGCAATTTTCTAGGCTAGGCCTGTGTTTTTCCCTTTTCGACCCCTTCCCCTCACTCAATCTTTGAGATTCCACTTTCCCCTACTTCCTAACATCCCTCCCTACTTCCAAAAATTTCCCCAAGAGTTTAGAAGCCCCTTATCCCCTTCATTTCGCTTCATTTCGACAAAATTCCTTGTTTCACACATCGGGGTAAGTTTCACTCGAAAGATGTTTCAGAGCAATAAAAGATGAAATTTGGAAAACTGAGAGAGGTTTTTGTCCACAACATTCCAAGGAATAAAAAAATCCTTCACTTTTTACACAGGTGTCATGGTTTTAGATAAATGTCAAAAATACCGTTGCCTCAAGGGAATTGATGCACCTGCTGGAAGTAGTGTTGGGAGATTTGAGTTTTGATAGGGTAAATGAGATCTAAATTGAGAAATTACACTTGTATTGGAAATTAGACTTCAAGAGCTTTCCAACGAGCTATCATGAGCTCAATTTGGATGCCGGGAGGTACTTCAAAATCAGGCTGAAAGTCATGCGACCCACTTGGCTCAGGGATGCGACCCATATGATTGGGACACTTGCTGGAGGAAAAATTTATATTTTTGGATTTTTCATGGAAATTTATTCATGCTAAAAGTATTACCGAAGCATTTCATCAGGTTCTGGATGGTCAAAAGGCCCAAAAACACCATGAAAATCACTCTGCCACCTTTTGCACCAGCATAAAGTACTTCTGGAAGAATGAAGTTTTGGAGGGTCAACTGAGCTCCAAATTGGGAAATTCCACTTGGGTTGGATAGAAAACATCCAGGGCTTTCCAACGAGCTATCATGAGCTCAATTTGGATGCCGGGAAGTACTTCAAAATCGGGCTGTAAGTCATGTGACCCACTTGTTTCAGGCATGCGACCCACTTAAATTTTTGGCTGAATTTTCAACTTCCAACTCAGATTTTCGGCCAGTTTGGACCAGTTTTGCTTGGGGATGAAATTTTTGAGTTATTATGATGTAAATTTATGTTTGGCATGTAACTTTGGTTCATTTTTACCTATTCTAGAAGATTCACTCTCAAAAAAGTGAAAATCATGTAAATGAATCAGTTTCCACTCTTTTAGAGACAAGTTGTTTAGATGCCTAGATTCTAGTTCCTTGTTTAGAATTTGTTGAAACTGATCCCTGAAGAAGGAATTCGACCCCTAGAGGTGTGGGAAGGGGTTAGGATGCTCTATATGATGTAATTTCTCAATCATTTTCAGAGGTTGGAGAGGTTGGACTCTTGGGAGACTTTTGGCACCTTTGTACATATTTTTTCATATTTTGGCTAAGGAAAGATCAGAGGTTTTGCGGCACTTGTTGGGATACTTGTGGTGTTTTGTTCTTGATGGTGTTTTCTCTCTGTTTACTGTAAGTTTTTCATGTTTAATGTATTCCATTCCTTTCATATGCTTCTGAACTAAATTGGATGAGTAGATGAGGTTGAATCCATTGTTTACCGTGCTCTGCCTTTGAATTCATTTAGTTCTATATGTTTTCGACTGTTTGAAGAGGATCCAAGTTCTTATTTGCCCTCTTCAGCTCCTCGTCGGTCTGATCTGTTCATATATCCAATCAAAAGCATCAAGACATTCACCTACCTCGCCCCAACTCGAAATCTGCAAAGGTCTGACCTTATCCCCGGACCCCAAAATTTGTTTTCCCATTTCTCCAGCGAAAACCCAAAAATCAAAAATCAAAAATACCCATCTCTTTACTAGCCTAAGATCAGTTCCCATTGTAAGTCATCTCGCACCCTATTGTTCATTTTATCGAGATTGACGGAGAGAGCCCTCTCCTGTCCTCGTAGGGCTAGCTACGAGGCTGAGCGTGGTTTGATGTAGCCTTGAGTTTTACCTCATTTCAGCCTGAGGTAGATTTGAGCGCTAACATAGTGGCGACCATACTGGGGAGAAACTCAAAACGTTTTCTTGTTATAGACGGAGTCTGAAGTCACGCCAGGTAGCCTTCGAAACGTTGTTGCTATGCATCAGCGAAGTAGATAAACGCTGCTTCAGTCGATCTCCGGTTTAACTTGTAATCGTAGCACTTAACTTATAAATTGCCCCAGTACGTGTATCAAGTTCAGATCTGATCGTTGATGGTGAACAACGGTCGGACATCGCAAGGCTGAAATCATTCACCTGGTGACTTCATTCACTGAACAAATCCAGAAATCGATGCTTCATGGTGACTTCACTGCAGGGAGATCAGTAGCTGTGAGATTTTCAAGATGGACCGAATCACAAGAAGATATGCTCCCATGAGCCGAGATCACATTCCAGGTTTTTCGAATAAGATGCCCAAGGTAGATTGGTCAAGGAATCTGCCTACGTTTAACGATGATGGTAAGAAAGATGCTGCTTTACATCTGGTTAGATTTCACATGCATATTCGCAAGTTGAAGGTGGATTTTCCTGAAGATTGCTTGATGAAGATATTCCTGGCCACTCTGGAAGGTGAAGCCCAAGCTTGGTATGAAAATTTTCCGCTGGCCTGTATTTATTGTTTAGAGGATTTTCATGCCCTGTTCATTGAAAGATATCAAGTATCTTATCCATCATTAAATTTAGTTCATGACTGTTGCAAACATGCTTCTACTTTTATTGAAAGCCTTGAAAAATATTATGAAGATGATAATTTTATGGATGATGAGATCATGGAAGCATTGTATGAAAATCCATTTCAGCAGCATAAAGATGATCATGAAAATTTGCAGCAGGATCAAGATTTTAGTGTGGTGGAAGATGAAGGAATTTTGAATCTTGACAGTGAACAGGAATTACATGAAATGGATCAGCAGTATGAGGAAAATCTGATCACTCCTTCACTTGAAATCAATGAAGAAAATCACTCTTTGAGGCAAAGAAAACAAAAGGTATTATCTCCTCTATCTGAAGATGAGATAGATCAACTCTTGAACGGGCATGTTAACGCAGATCCGCAGCGTGCACATGATCAAGAAGGTGATGGTGAAATTTCTTCCTTTTCTGAAAAGGATGACAGTCTTGTAAGCAGCCTTATAGATCAGCAGGTTGAAGATTTCTATATGGCTGAAAGTGATGAAAGAGAAAGTGTCATTTCAGATCTGCCCACAGAAGAAGACAGCATGTCGGGAACTCAAGTTTCAGTTTCAGATTGTGATAATGACCAGCCAGCTATTTCAGATCTACATTCAGATTGTGATGACCAAGCATATCTTGTGCTGAAACCCATCAGGGAGAATTCTGCTGTTGAAATCATCTGGGATGCAGAAGACAAAGTTTTTGATCCAAATGTTCACATGTCATCAGAACACAACCTGCATAAAGAGGTAATTCAATTAGTTCATGAACAGCAAAATGAGACCTTCATTCAAGTAAGTGAAACAGTTCCTTTGGATGAATTTATGATAGATGATAGAGATATCATGCTTGAGCATCAAGAATCAGCTGAAGTTTCTTTCCTTATGATTGATGACTGTAATGAAAATCCGGCTGTCCTATCATATGAAGATGACCTATCATATTTTCAGAGTACAAAAGATCAAAACATTCCGGATTGCCTTTCATTTTCTTCATATGTCTCATGTGTTGAAATGTTTTCTCAAGAAGAGATCTGCTCATCTACCTGTTCAGAGTTTTTTGAAGCTCAAGGACATATTGTTACTGAAGTACATGATGAAGGAAGATCAGAATTAGAAGCAAAAGACACCTTGTTCTTTCAGCAGGAGGTAAATCTTCATGTTTTTCAGGATCCAATGGCAGATTTGTTACAGTCAGCAGTGAAAGTGATTATAGCAGTGTTCAGTGATGAAGGAGATCATGGTCAATTATGTTTTTGGATGCCCAGTTGTCAGTTTGTATTGTTGACTAGGAGATCTGATCGGGAGAATCAGTTAGCAAGGCATCTGCTGGTTTGGTTACATTGGAAATCCCACTATACATGATTGTATATATTTCATTAGTATGCAGGTGGTTGTCATCATGATTCCAAATCTTGATGGATTGCTGCCTTTTTTCCAAAAGCTTGGTAAAGTTTTGTTTTAAGTCAGTCATGAGTCATTTGTGTTTGGTCTGTTGAGTCAGTTTTTTCAAGTTATTTCAGTTTTCCATCGAGTCGGTTTGAGTCAAGTTTCAGTCAATTTTTCATTCAATAAATGTGTCAAAGGTTTTGTGTTATCCGTTCAAATAATGATTCCATCGCCCAATGGATGAATGCACTGGTCTGCTCTCCCAAAGATCTGCCGTTCTTGGCACCTCCACGGAGCTAGAGCTACCATCCCCATTGGAGCCAATGTTAGAGTCAGCTTTTACAGCTTTCCTCCAGTGATCAAACATGCTCTTACAAAGTGATCTTAAAGTATCAAGGTCAAATTTTTTCATTTCACTGAGTCTTCAAGCAAAATTTGGTCACTAGGCATTAAGTCTAGGGTTTGTTTTCACTCTTTTCAAAGTTGTCCAAACGTCGGTCCATGTCACCATTCAGTTGAGTGTATCATCATTCATAGGGTTGTCATCATCATGTCAAGTTCCATTGGGTCATTTTACACATTGTTCATGCTTCAGTTGTGCCTTGGTAAGGTCCATTTCCCTCTCCTAGGGTTTTGGAGGTAATTTCTCTTGGATGGTCAAATCATTAGAAAAACTTGTATTCTGATGTTCACACACCTTCCCCTATCCTTAATATACCTCATTAAACACTTCCCATCACTGAGATCCCCCAAATTCCTCATTTTTGCACAAACCCTAGTTTCTTGCCACAACTTGGCAATTTTCTAGGCTAGGCCTGTGTTTTGCCCTTTTGGACCCCTTCCCCTCACTCAATCTTTGAGATTCCACTTTCCCCTACTTCATAACATCCCTCCCTACTTCCAAAAATTTCCCCAAGAGTTTAGAAGCCCCTTATCCCCTTCATTTCGCTTCATTTCGACAAAATTCCTTGTTTCACACATCGGGGTAAGTTTCACTCGAAAGATGTTTCAGAGCAATCAAAGATGAAATTTGGAAACCTGAGAGAGGTTTTTGTCCACAACATCCCAAGGAATAAAAACCTCCTTCACTTTTTACACAGGTGTCATGGTTTTAGAGAAATGTCAAAAATACCGTTTCCTCAAGGGAATTGATGCACCTGCTGGAAGTAGTGTTGGGAGATTTGAGTTTTGATAGGGTAAATGAGCTCCAAATTGAGAAATTACACTTGTATTGGAAATTATACTTCAAGATCTTTCCAACGAGCTATCATGAGCTCAATTTGGATGCCGGGAGGTACTTCAAAATCAGGCTGAAAGTCATGCGACCCACTTGGCTCAGGGATGCGACCCATATGATTGGGACACTTGCTGGAGGAAAAATTTATATTTTTGGATTTTTCATGGAAATTTATGCATGCTAAAAGTATTACTGAAGCATTTCATCAGGTTCTGGATGGTCAAAAGGCCCAAAAACACCATGAAAATCACTCTGCCACCTTTTGCACCAGCAGAAAGTACTTCTGGGAGAATGAAGTTTTGGAGGGTCAACTGAGCTCCAAATTGGGAAATTCCACTTGGGTTGGATAGCCAACATCCAGGGCTTTCCAACGAGCTATCATGAGCTCAATTTGGATGCCGGGAAGTACTTCAAAATCGGGCTGAAAGTCATGCGACCCACTTGTTTCAGGCATGCGACCCACTTAAATTTTTGGCTGAATTTTCAACTTCCAGCGCAGATTTTCGGCCAGTTTGGACCAGTTTTGCTTGTGGATGAAATTTTTGAGTTATTATGATGTAAATTTATGTTTGGCATGTAACTTTGGTTCATTTCTACCTATTCTAGAAGATTCACTCTCAAAAAAGTGAAAATCATGTAAATGAATCAGTTTCCACTCTTTTAGAGGCAAGTTGTTTAGATGCCTAGATTCTAGTTCCTTGTTTAGAATTTGTTGAAACTGATCCCTGAAGAAGGAATTCGACCCCTAGAGGTGTGGGAAGGGGTTAGGATGCTCTATATGATGTATTTTCTCAGTCATTTTCAGAGGTTGGATAGGTTGGACTCTTGGGAAACTTTTGGCACCATTGTACATATTTTTCATATTTTGGCTAAGGAAAGATCAGAGGTTTTGCGGCACTTGTTGGGATCCTTGTGGTGTTTTTATCTTGATGGTGTTTTCTTTCTGTTTACTGTAATTTCTTCATGTTTAATGTATGCCATTCCTTTCATATGCTTTTGAAACTAAATTGAATGAGTAGATGAGGTTGAATCCATTGTTTACCGTGCTCTGCCTTTGAATTCATTTAGTTCTATATGTTTTCTACTGTTTGAAGAGGATCCAATTTCTTCTCTGCCCTCTTCAGCTCCTCGTCGGTCTGATCCATACGTATATCCAATTAAAAGCATCAAGACAGTCACCTACCTCGCCCCAACTCGAAATCTGCAAAGGTCTGACCTTATCCCCGGACCCAAAATTTGTTTTCCCATTTTTCCAGCGAAAACCCAAAAAATCAAAATCAAACATACCTATCTCTTTACTAGCCTAAAATCAGTTCCCATTGTAAGTCATATCGCACCCTATTGTTCATTTTATCGAGATTGACGGAGAGATCCCTCTCCTGTCCTCGTAGGGCTAGCTACGAGGCTGAGCGTGGTTTGATGTAGCCTTGAGTTTTACCTCATTTCAGCCTGAGGCAGATTTGAGCGCTAACAGGGTGCACTCAAGAAGAAGCAGGAAGCTCCAATTTGTATGCCATAGTACCAATATTTTTCAACACCTTGTAAGGAACATAGTACTTTTGTGAAAATTTATTATCCTTCTTAGCTTGCCCGAGGGACATTTGTTTGTATGGTTGTAGCTGTAAAAATACCTAGTCTCCTATATCAAAAATTATCTCACTACGATGTTGGTTTTCCTGTTGCTTCATTCGATTTTGTGCCAAATTTAGGTTATCCTTTAAGAGTTGGAGAACTTGTTGTTGATGCTCGATGTGATCTTCCACTGTTTGAACCTTAGAATTTTATCTTAAAGATGATGTGATGGACGGTGGATGATATCCATAAAATGCCACAAATTGGATCATTTTTTCTACAGTATGGAAGGAAGTGTTATACCACCATTCAGCGAGAGGTAACCACTTGACCCATTGTGTTTGTTTATTAGATAAAAAACAATGAAGATATCCTTCCAAACATTTTTTCACTATCTCAGATTTCCCATCGAATTGAGGATGATAAGATGAGCTATGAGTTAGTTGAGTACCCAAAGAAGAAAATAATTCCGTCCAAAAATCTCTAGTGGAAATGGGATCTCCGTCGCTTACAATAATCTTTGGGTTTCCATGTAGCTTTTGAATTGTTTCCATAAATGCAGTAGCAACTGTAATTGCTTTAAATGGATGAGATAATGCACAAAAGTGTGCATACTTGGTAAGTATATCAACTACCACCATGATGACACTCTTTCCTTCGGACTTAGGTAAACCTGTGATAAAATCCATTGAAATCTCCTTCCAACGTTGACTTGGAATGGAGAAAGGTTGTAGAAGACCTGGGGTCTTAATTGTCTCAACTTTAGTCTGCTGGAAAATCAAACATTCCGCCACAAACTTTTGAATATCAGATTTAAGGCCATCCCAAAAAAAATTCTTTCTTCACCTTGTGGTAAGTTTTTAAAAATCCTGAGTGTCCTCCTAAAGGAAAAGTGTGCAATTCCAAAAGAATATTTTCTTTTAGTTGGGAATTATTACAAAGATATAAGTGATATTTGTGCCATAAGGAATCATTTTTCCAACTAAATGTATCAGATGTATTGGGATCATGCTGCAACTTTTGAATGAGTGTCCACACTTCTTTGTCATTCTTCCATTCCTCCCTTGCTTTGGTTATCCAATAAGGTTGGATTAAAGAAATGTCACAAAACAATGCTTCCACCTCCTCATCCTTTCTTGAGAGTGCATCCACAACAACATTTAGCTTCCGTTTTTTGTAGATGATTTCAAAGTCATAACCCAACATCTTTGTGACCCATTTTTGTTGCTCTTCTCAAGATAGTCTTTCTTCCAAAAATTATTTGAGACTATCATGATCAGTTGTTACCTTTATGTGTCTTCCCATTAGGTAAGGTCACCATTTCTTTAGTGCATGTAGTATTGCCAACATTTCCTTCTCATAAATAGATTTCTGTAAATACTTTCCTTTGATTGGACGACTTTAAAAAGTAATAGGTCTTCCTTCTTGCAACAAAATAACACCATTTCCATTTCCTAAGGCATCACCTTCCACTATAATTTTTTTGTGAAGTCTAGCGTAGATAAGACCGGTGCTGGGCACATTTCCTAGTTAAGATGTTCAAAGGCCTTAGTTGCTTTAGGGGTCCATGAAAATGCATCTTTTTTCAATAATGTTGTTAGAGGTTCTTCTATTCTCCCATAATTCTGAACAAACTTGCAATATTACCCTGTTAACCCGAGAAATCCTCACAACTACTTTATGGTTGTGGGGAATTTCCATTCCTTAATGGATTTAATTTGGTTAGGGTCTACCTTAACACCCTCCTGAGATACAATATGACCCAGATATTCCACCTCTTGTACTCCAAAGAAACTTTTGGAGGTTTTTTCATATAATTGTTTCTCCTCCAATAGTTTGAGCACCTTGTCAACATGTTGAACATGAGCCTTCCAAGACCTGCTACAGATTAGTATATCATCAAAAAATACTAACACAAATTTTCTAAGGAAGGGTTTGAAAATGGAATTCATCAACCCTTGAAATGTAGAAGGTGCATTGGTAAGCACAGAAGGCATGACCAAAAATTAATAATGACCCTCATGAGTTCAAAATGTTGTTTTCAGAATATCTTCAGTCTTCATTCTATTTTGATGATATCCTGAATGGAGATGCAACTCGGTAAAATAAATTTCTCCATGTAATTCATCAATCACAGGAATGGGAAATTTATCTTTAATAGTGAGATTATTGAGCTCCCTATAATCCGGACACATGTGCCATGATCCATCCTTCTTGTGCACCAATACTACTTGAGTAGAGAAATAACTTTGACTAGGTTGAATTATGCCAACCCCTAACATTTCTGCAATCATATGTTCAATTTCTCTCTTTTGGACATAAGGATATATGTAAAGCCTAATTTTTGGAGTAACACTTCTTGGAATCAAATGAATAGCATGATCATGATCATGAATTGGTGGGAGTCCTTTGGGAGTTTCAAACACCTTGGAATTATTGTCCAAGAATTTTTGGAGATTTGAGGAAATAGATGATTTTGATGTTGGAATTTATAGTGAGCATAATTATGCAATTACGCTTCGTTGTTCCTTCTTCAGAAGCTTTGTCATGAAATCAGAGCTTATTATCTTTCCCAACTTCCTTGTGATACCCCATAATTCACTTCCTTTCCTTCAAAAAAAAAATTCAATAAACTTTCTTGAAAATTAAAAGCTACCGTCCCCAAAGACTGTAACTTAGTACAACATCAACACATCCCATTGGAATGGGAAGCATCAGAATATTAAATACCTATTCCCCCATGGTTAGCTTGATATCATGGAATTTTCCAGAGAAATTTATAGTTCCTCCATTTTCAACCATCACTTGATACTCTGGTGTTGGGTATAGGAAGCAATTCAATTCCTTGGCTACCTTACAATGAATAAAATTATGGGTACTACCTGAATAATTCAACAATATTACATTTTTATTCTTGATATGTCATTCTATCTTGAGAGTTTGAGGAGTTGTAATTCCTTCCAATGCATTACATGATATTTTCAGACTCATTTCTTCTTTCTCTAGGGTTGGTTCCTGGTGTATATCCTCTTATTTAGAAGTTTCTTATTCATTTTATTCCTCCTCTTCACAATCTATGTAAAATAATTTCTTCTCAACACACTTATGACCTTTAGTGTATTTGCTATCACACTATAGAAAATCCCTTTTTCTCTTTTTTCTTCCAATTGTTGTGTTGTCAACCTTGTAGGTTGTGGAAGTCTACAAGTAGCAACACTTCCATATTTATAGATGTGAGTGGTAGGCTTCCTTGTCACCATAATTGTACTTTCAAATTTTCTTTCCAAATTGAATGCCTTCTCCAATTAATCAGTTTTCCAAAGGTGAACCTCATGTTGGATGTTATTCTTTAAAGTCCCAATGAAGACATCAATCATGTGTTCATCTGGAATATTAGTTACCCTTATATTCAATTTTTGAAAGTCCTCAATGTGATCCAACATTGAGCCTTTTTTATTTATATTTATAAATGTTGAAAAGTGTAACTAGGTCAGTCTTCATGTTGACTATGTAATTATGTATTTATATAAAGAAGAAGAAGATGATAAAGTGTATTTTTGGTGTACTTGCTTCATGGGTTTCATGAGCAAGATTTTATTATGTAGACAGACTTCTTCTTGATGTCTATTAGGTTTTTGTTGTCTAGGATTAAATAGAATTAATTGTCTCAAACATGAAGGATCTAGCCTAGGAAGATGTGCTCCATGACCTTGTGAAAGAAGCTCACAACAACTCTTAAATAAAGGTGAAAGTCAAGCTTTAAAAGTAGTGAAGAAATACATCATATATGTTGGGATAAAACTCTATGAAAGTAGGCCTAAATATGAGTTGAATGGTCAGCCTAAAAGACAGTCTTGACACTATATAAATAGCATATTTTATACGACCACTCGAAGAAGTATTATAAGTGCATATACCTCTGAATTGAATGCGGATAAATTAGACACCGACTTGTAGATATATTTGGAATAACATGAGAATTTTCTCTGGGGAAGAGTAGATAAGAAATGCAGTATATATATAGTGTGTATATTTGTAATAAGAAATTCGGTCAATGCATGTAATGAAGTGCGGATTTGTTCAACAGAAAACTAAAGTACCAGGAAGAAGAGCGAACAATCTGGAGAAGAATTTTTGGAAAAATATCAGTAATAGAAATGCGTCTCTTTTCAGATATACAATGTGGATATTATCTAACATACAACATAGGAAAAAATATTCACTACGATCGTTACATAATATAGAGAGCGAAATATACATATGAAGAAATGTAGAGTTTCTAAAGTCAATTGCAAGGTTTTTCAGTGCAAGAATAATCTAAGATGTTAACACTTGCAATGAGGTTAAAACTGTCATGAACACAATACGCATTTGAAAGGTGAATTTATCTGTGTAAAAAATGAGATGGAACAACGATTTTCAATGTGAATATCCTAAATGGATAATTAAGGGTTGTTGCTGGACAAAAAAAGAGAGCAAGGTAAATCTAGGATTCACCTTCCCTCTCATAGTTAATAAAAGAAAGGACAGTACAAACTCGTGCAAAGAAAGAAATATCTATATGGAAGATCGTCAAAGATGAAGCAACAAGGTCTTGGAAGCATTCATAAGTTAAGGGTCTAAGTCTGGGTCATGGTACTTGTCATTTGAAGATCTATAAGAGGAATAATTTTGTAGGTTTTCCTCTCCAAGAGGGAGAGGTTTTGCCCTGGCTCTAGGAGCCTAACTTTTGTGTCTCGTGCATTTTGAATATTGACTTGATGAAAGATTAACTAACCTAAAATAAGAAGAAGACATAAGTATCACGAGTTGTAGAAATTTGAATAACTGTTAAATTATTCACCGAGATTATCCTGATCACACACTATTTGAGCTTCATGCATAATGCATAACCTCTTCTACTATTGATCATTAATTGTGGAAATATAAACAATCACATGCGCACATTAAAACCATAAACAATCACACATATAAACACAGTATTTATGGGAAAGCTTAAAGCTGAAAACCCCCAACTATCTGTATATTATAATGATAGAGATCATGTAACAATCATTGTACAAACTCCTCACAAGCTCTCAGTACAATCTCCAATTGTTACACACTACACAAGCTCAGATCTAGCAAAACACATCCTCCAATCTGCCCCACCTGTTAGCCTGCCTCTATTGCGCAATCCAAGATTAATAATAGCCCAATCTGAGTTTGAATCCCTATGGTATGCACTGTGCAATCCTCATTTGCATCTCCATCAATGTGTGGTGCAAATTCATGCACCAGTATAGTCACAACTAATAGTCACACTTGCTCTTTCACCTACCTCTCCACTGGTCTCCACTGAAACTGTCCATGCACTGAAGTTAACTGATGTATTATTTATTTGATTTATGAGTTAATAATTAGTGAATTAATTAATAATTAATTCACACCACTCTCACTAGTGTATCAATCAGTTAGATTAGATACAACTAGCTCAACTATGTTTAACTGAGTTAAACTGAACACAACTCCATTAACTCCTCAATCAACTCCACCAAACTACGTCATGAGTTCTAGCGGAAGTATCCATGCAATAGCTCCACATAACCCTCAGGAATAGCGTAATTCCTTCTGTAAGCTCCTGTGCCACATCTGTGCACTTAACTGAAGTGCTCCAAGAGAATAAGATAATGTTTAGAGTCTAAATATTATTAAGAGCTAATAATATTTGACATATCTATTTTTAGACTGGCAATCTAAAAATAGATTATGCCCAGTATGTCTAAAAATAGAAGTCCATCTATTTTTTCCGACTTGACCAACCATCCACAAATAGCATCCTGCAACTCATAGAACATGATCCATATGTCTAAAAATAGACTTTGCGCCAAAAAATAGCCTGCGGGCCCACTTAGTGAAGGCGACTCCTTTCCACTAAGCTCATCATCTTGTTGCAATCTCAACACTCCCTCTCAACAAGATATGGATTATCTACAACCCCTATCCTGCCTCTGTGGTATTCGAATTTTCTCCTGGTGAGCGCCTTCGTCAAGATATCAACATCCTGATCCTCCGTAGGAATGTATGAAAGTAACATGACCTTCTGCTACACACAATCTCTGATATGATGATACCGATCCGTGAAGCCATGCCGCCTCAACTCATCCTCCTGTCTGTACCATGATCCATATCCTGATGTGCCTCTGATGCTTGCCTGCCTTCCAAAAGAGCTTGGTAGGCTTAACCATAGCTTGTGAAAGCTGGTTAATAGAATAGCATATGTCGGGTCATGTATTGACCAGATACATAAGTGACCCCACCAACTGTCGATAAACAGTGGAATCCACTACCTCCGCTGAAGTAGCATCCTCCTTCCTCCATCCACCAGGAAGAGGAGTATCAATAGGCTTGTAGCCATGCATGTTTAACTTCTCCAGTATCTCCCGAGCATACTTACCCTGAGAAATAAACAGTCCACCACTGCGCTGCCAAATTTCCAATCCCAGGAAATAATGAAGGAGGCCCAAGTCCTTCATCTCAAACTCCTTTGCAAGATCAGCCTTGCATGAGTGTATCAACAGTTCATCACTTGTCAAAATCAAATCATCTACATAAAGTACAATGATCAGCAACTTACCCTCCACCACAATCTGGTATAGGTTAGGATCCGCCTCACTCTTGGAGAATCCAAGTTCGGTGAAATAACTGTCTATCCATGTGTACCAAGCACGAGGTGCTTGTTTCAACCCATACAATGCTCTCTTGAGCCTGCACACATGTCACTCACTGCTGAAGATCTCGAAACCTTCAGGTTTCTCTATGTACACCTCCTCCTCAATCACCTCGTTGAGGAACACAGTCTTCACATCCATCTGATGAATGTGCCATCCCATCTGCGCTGAGAGAGCAAGAATCGTCCGTATGGAAGAATACCTTGCGACAGGTGCAAAGGCCTCCTCATAATCGATCCCCTCTATCTGTGAAAAGCCTTGGGCAACAAATCTTGCCTTGTACTTCTCCACACTCCCGTCAGCTTCTTGCTTCACTTTGTAGATCCATCTCGAACCCACCACTGATTTCCCCTTTGGCCTTGGGACAATATCCCATGCACTGTTTCTGACAATCGAATCATACTGATCCACCATAGCATCTACCCATGCGGGATCCTCCACAGCTTCCTCGAAAGAGGATGGCTCTGTCACGATACACTTGCTCAAAAGAGCCATGTATCTAGTGTACCTATCAGGTGACTGTCTCTATCTACGCTGTGCTGTAGGTGCTCCTACAACCTTCTCTGCATCTTGAGCAAGTCACTCAGCTTCTGTAGTGCGCTTCCGCCCTCTGATGGTTGGCACTGCATGAGTGGTCACTTCCACTCCATGAACCTCATCTTCTGGCTGATCCACATCCTGAGACTCATCCTTAGGAACTAATGGCTCCTCCTCTGCATGCAAGTGTGGCTCCCTCTCAAGCGAACACTTCATGGCTTTCTCCTCCTGAAATTTGATATCCCGTCGCACAACAGTCTTGCGACTATCTGGAAAATACACACGATAGTTTTGGGGCGTATCAGTGTACCCCAAAAATATCCCAAACTCTACGGTCAGCTCCAGCTTCTTCCTGGCATCCTTCATCACATGAATGTAAACAGGTGAACCAAAAATCCTCAAATGGGAAATATCAGGCCTCTTACCAGAAAACGCCTCCTCGAGTGTACTCATGCCAAGTATCTTGTGAGGACAACGGTTCTGCACATATACTGCAGTATTGCATGCCTCCGCCCACAAGTGAATGGGTAGGCCCTGATCATGCAACATCGCCCGTGCAACACCCACGATCATTCTTTTTTTCTGCTCAGCAACCTCGTTCTGCTGTGGGTTATGAGGTGCTATGAGCTCTCTTCGAATTCCTTCTGCACTGCAAAAGTCCTTGAATTCGCGAGAGATGAATTCACCACCATTGTCGCTCCTAAGAGCCTTCACCTGCTTCCCCGATTCCTTCTCAACCAGCGCCTTGAACTCACAGAAATTTGAGTATGTCTCGCTCTTCTTCTGCATGAAGAAGATCCAGCACTTCTGAGAAAAATCATCAACAAAGATCACATAGTACCTTAGCACAACTGTCGGAAGGCTGCTAAGAAGGTCCACACCTGCGTACGTAGTGAACTCTCTCAAGGATCGTCGTGGCGCGACTATCCTTCTCGTGAAAGGTGGCTTTCACATACTTCCCCAAGGTACATCCCTTGCACTGATCTGACTGCGCAAGAGTGCCCTTAGGAAGCCCAGTAGAAATCTGCTGCAGGATCTTCAAAGCTCCATGGTGAAGGTGGCCCAATCTCCTGTGCCACAACTCGCCATCATCCCAACTCACCACTCCTTCTGCCTTGCCTGCCATTTCTGTGCAGCCATCTACCTGCAATTGATAAAGTTTCTTAACTCAAACCCCTATCCTCCGGGTCTCACCAGTTGCCTTACTGCGCAGGAAAGCCTTTCCCTCGCTAAAGACAACATCATATCCCTTGTCTTCTAACATCGCCACAGAGAAAAGATTCTTCTTCAATCCTAGAACATGCATCACTTCCTTCAATACGAAGGGTTTTACCAGACTCCCTCTCAAAGGAAATGGTACCGATACTGGTCACACTGTATCTACCATCATCGCCCATCTCGATGTGCACTCCAAGATCTTTCTCATCCATATCAGTAAACAAATCTCGATCTCTTGTCATGTGAAAAGACACACCATTGTCCAGAAACCACACTGATCCCACCACACTTGAGACCAAGCATGTGATCAACGAAAAATCCAGTTCAAACTGCGAGGCTAAGGCCTCTCCAGCTGCAGATCCAGCAGCCTGCTTATTTTTCTTCTTTTGCGGACAATTTGTGGCATAATGTCCGTGTTGGTGACAGTGAAAGCACTTCACCTTGGACATGTCCTGCTTCTTGCCTTTTGCACCGGATTGAGAAGCTTTCTTGCTCTTCCCCTTCTTTGATTTGGCAGCCAAAGCGCAATTCTCTTCATCGGAGTTCTTTGATGAAGATCCTTCCCTGGTACTCCGCCTTATCTCCTCTTGCACAAGATCCGACCAAAGTCGCTCCCATCCTGGCAATTTCTCCCGACCATTGACAAAGTCCTGATAGGAATGCCAACTCTTCGGAAGCCCAAGGAGAGCCAAGCTCACCAAGTCCTCATCATAAACAGTCACCCCCACACTTCCCAGCTCATCCCTGCATTGGATGAACTTCGTGAGGTACTTGGGCATACTGTCGCCTTTCTCCATCTTTATGTTTATGAGTTTATCCTTGAGCGCCAACTTCCTCTGGTCGCTCTTGCTTTGGAATAAATCTGTCAAGGCTTTCCACATCAAGAATGGAGAAGCCTTACCATGAAGGCTGGACACTATGTGATCCTTCACACCCTCCAACAGAATCCTTTGATACTTTGCTGTCTTCTTTTGCCATGCATCAAGTACGACAGCATCAGTAGAAGTAGGCTTTGGAATTTCTGCATCTATGAACTCCTTCAACCCATTGTCATCTAGCACCGCCTCCATCCTATCCTTCCATGCAATATAGTTTGATCTTCCCTCAAGGGCATACTCCAATCGCAATCCGTTGAAAGACATCTCAACTTCGACACCAAGAAAACACTGCTGGAAATTTGAATTCCACCAGCACAAAACTCAACCGCTTCAATGTTTTGCAATTGCTCCAATGATCAACCTCACTCTAATACCATGTATAAATTTGAATAGCTGTTAAATTATTCACCGATATTATCCTAATCACACACTATTTGAGCTTCATGCATAATACATAACCTCTTCTACTATTGATCATTAATTGCGGAAATATAAACAATCGCATGCGCACATTAAAACCATAAACAATCACACATATAAACACAATATTTATGGGAAAGCTTAAAGCTGAAAACCCCAAACTATCTGTATATTATAATGATAGAGATCATGTAACAATCATTGTACAAAATCCTCACAAGCTCTCAGTACAATCTCCAATTGTTACACACTACACAAGCTCAGATCTAGCAAAACACATGCTCCAATCTGCTCCACCTGTTAGCCTGCCTCTACTGCGCAATCCAAGATGAATAATAGCCCAATCTGAGTTCGAATCCCTCTGGTATGCACTGCACAATCCTCATTGGCATCTCCATCAATGTGTGGTGCAAACTCATGCACCAGTATGGTCACAACTGATAGTCACACTTGCTCTTTCACCTACCTCTCCACTGGTCTCCACTAAAAATGTCCATGCACTGAAGTTAATTGATGTATTATTTAGTTGATTTATGAGTTAATAATTAGTGAATTAATTAATAATTAATTCACACCACTCTCACTAGTGTATCAATCGGTTAGACTAGATACAACTAGCTCAACTATGTTTAACTGAGTTAAACTGAATACAACTCCACTAACTTCCTCAATCAACTCCACCAAACTCTGTCACATGAGTTCTAACTGATCTCATACGATAGCTCCACTAAACCCTGGAATGATATAATTCCTTACATCACATGTGCCTTGTCTGTGCACTTAAGCTGAAGTGCTCAGAGGATAAGATAATGTTTAGAGTCCAAATATTATTAGAGCTAATAATATTACGACATATCAATTTGGTAGCAATATAAAAATAGATTCCGCCCGATATGTCTAAAAATAGAAGTCCATCTATTTTTTCCGACTTGACCAACCATCCACAAATAGCATCCTGCAACTCATAGAACATGATCCATATGTCTAAAAATAGACATAGTCTAAAAATAGACTTTGCGCCAAAAAATAACCTGCGGGCCCACTTAGTGAAGGCGACTCCTTTCCACTAAGCTCATCATCTTGTTGCAATCTCAACACAAGTAAGGTCACAAGTAATTATCAAGAAGAGAATTTGTATTAAACTACATCTTTCCAAATTTTAAACACGGTATCGGAGCTAAGGTGCTAGAAAGGGCATAGAGACACTCAAGGATCAGATTTCATGAATGGCATCAAAGGTAGGATTTTACTAGAAGAAAGGCCAGAATTCCACAATGAAACAAATAAGACAATATTATAGAACCATCTTAAATGTGCCCGCAGATCAATTCTATTTCAAAGTATTGCCATCAAATTCCTCAAGGCAAGTTACCTATCATCTTTTATCTTTCAAGGAAGCAGCAAAACATTCTCATCAATCACCATTCAAAGCAAGCTCCAACCATCTTCAAAGTAATCAAGCTAATAGAAGAAGAAAAATATCTACTCAAGTAAGTATATCTATGACTTTATATGAATCTATTAAAATGTTTCCTTTGCAAAGAAGGAAACAAAATATTTGGGGTTTCAAACTTTCCATAGAAGACAAGGAAAATGCAGTCATATCAAATCAAAGAAGGGAGATATAAGAGTGCAAAGGATTCTTAAATAATCCATAAAATAATTTATCATCTCGGGTGTACCAAATCTAAAATCATCAAAATAAGTATATAAGAAATTGGTGGAGCTTTTCTCTGTGAGTAGTACAGGAGAAGAAATCTCTCTGATCAACTGCAGGAACTAGGAGAATACTATAAGGGTGCTAAATTCTCTATGAGAAGAATGAGGAAAATTCACTTCAGTATTATACGAGAATATAGAAGCCATACCATTCCATGATTTAGGGTCTCTATGTAAAATAGAGGAAACAAGGTTGAAAGCCAAAGGTATTACAGGATCAAGTGAAGGAAATCAAGCCTTTACAACCACATCGAGAAAGAAAGGAATATTCAGTCAGATTGGTCCTCAGAATAGTATGAGAAAATCATGATGCTTTGGATGAGATGAACGTTGGTATTATAATATAAATTGTCCTTAATATGAAAAAGAACAAGAAAATAGGAAAGAAGCCCATTTCTTTGAAAATAACCTAATGCAAAGAAATCTAAGAAAGAAGAAGCAAGTGATCTCCACTATGATTGAGATCATCTTATCCTTTAAGATATTTCTGTTGATTGTATGATGGGAGGCAGCATCCTGATCGAAGCATGGTAGGAGCTCCTGGTGAATCAGCTCTGGGAAAACCTCTCTGACAAACATTACTAATGGAAAGCAATCATCAAGAGAAAGGGTAATCATGGAAACATATTTCTGGGATGTAATGAGTCATGACATATTTATGAAGCAGGACAATGGAATGAAGCTCTTCATTCTTGATGAATTTCTATAGGATGACTCAAGGGAAAAATGTATGAGGTATGTGTATATTTATATGTTGACATTGAATGCTGTGAAGTCATGTCATGTGGTTGCAAGTAATGGACTTCTGTACTTAGAAATATGATCTATGGAGGAGTATCTCTCAATTCACAGACAAATAAAATCAATATAATATGTCCTCATGGAATACGAGGTGGTTGTATATGAACGAGAAACTAGAAAAGTTGTATGTTCCTGGGAATCAAGAATGTGTGGAGAGGAAGAGGTCATGAAATGCAACCATGTCATGAGGAAGTTATCATCCGCAGGCTAAGAAGATGTGACTATGAGATCTCTTAGAAAGATATGTAGACTCTGACAGAAGTCTGGTAAAGAAGACCCTTTGAAAAACATGTCATTAGGAGATGTGTAAGGAAGAAGACAAAGATAATAAAATGTATTTTTGGTGTACTTGCTTCGTGGTTTTCATGAGAAATATTTTATTATGTAGACATACTTCTTCTTGATTTATATTAGGTTTTTTTCATCTAGGATTAAATATAATTAATTGTCTCAAACATGAAGGATCTAGCATAGGAAGATGTGCTCCATGACCTTGTGAAAGAATCTCACAATAGCTCTCAAATAAAGGTGAAATTCAAGCTTTAAAAGCAGTGAAGAAATACATCATATACGCTGGAATAGAACTCTGTGAAAGTTAGCCTAAATATTAGTTGAATGGTCAGCCTAAAAGACAGTCTTGACACTATATAAATAGCATATTTTATATGACCATTCGAGGAAATATCATAAGTGCGGATGCCTCTGAATTGAATGTAGATAAATTAGACACATGCTTGCGAATATATTTGGAATAACATGCAGACTTTATCTGTGGAAGAGCAGATAAGAAATGTGGTGTATATACACACACATATATATATATATATATATATACACACACACTCTGTAATAAGAAATGCAATCAATGCATGTAATGAAGTGCGGATATGTTCAACAAAAAAATAAAGTACCAAGAAGAAGTGCGAATAATCTGGAGAAGAATTTTCAGAAAAATATCAGTAATAGAAATGCGACTCTTTTCATATATATAATGCAGATATTATATAACATATAGCGCAGGCAAAAATATTCAGTGCAGTCATTACATAATATAGAGAGCGGAATATACATATGAAGAAATGCAGAGTTTCTAAAGTCAATTGCAGGGTTTTTTAGTGCAAGCATAATCTAAGATGTTAACACGTGTAATGAGGTTCAAACTGTCATGAACGCAATACGGATTTGAAAGGTGAATTTCCTTGTGTAACAAATGAGATGGAACAGTGATTTGCAATGTGAATATCCTAAATGGATAATTAAGGGTTGTTGTCGAACAAGAAAATAGAGGAAGGTAAATCTTAGATTTACCTTCCTCTCACAGTTAATAAAATAAAGGACAATACAAACTCGTGCAAAGAAATAAAGATCAGTATGGAAGATCGTCAAAGAAGAAGAAACAAGGTCTTGGAAGCATTCATAAGTTAAGGGTCTAAGTCTGGGTCATGGTACTTGTCATTTGAAGATATATAAGAGGAATTCTTTTGTGGGTTTTCCTCTCCAAGAGGGAGAGGGTTTTCCCTAGCTCTAGGAGCCTAACTTTTGCATCTCGTGCATTTTGATAATTGAATTGATGAAAGATTAACTAAACTAAAAGAAGAAGAACACATAAGTATCACAAGTGAGGTCACAAGTAATTATCAAGAAGAGAATTTGTGTTAAACTACAACCATGGAAAATTTTAGGGGATAATATTCGCAAGTGGGCTAATTTTCCATGTTTTTAACCAAAAAAAAGATTCGCCAATTTCCATTTTTTTCCAAAAATTATTTGCCCAAATTTCATAGTCTAAAATTATTTACCTTAGAAATCGCCAAAATTTTATATAAAGCAATATAAAATCATTATAAACCTAAATATATTTATAGAAATATCTTCAAACGTTTCTTTATTTTCATATTAGAATCTAGTAATATTCGCCAAGGTTTCTAAACTTTAAGATATATTTCCATCCTTAAAATGTTTCCTGACTACAACCCTTCAAATTTTCAACATGGTTTCAGAGCTAAGGTGCCAGAAAGGGCATAGAAAAACTCAAGGATCAGATTTCATGAATGGCATCAAAGCTAGGATTTTACTAGAAGAAAGGCCAGTCTTCCACAGTGAAGGAAATAATACAGTATTATAGAACCATCTTAAATATGCCAACAGATCATTGCTATCTCAAAGTATTTCCATCAAAAGCCTCAAGGCAAGTTACCTATCTTCTTTTATCTTTCAAGGAAGCAGCAGAACATCCTCATTAATCACCATTCAAAGGAAGCTACAACCATCTTCAAAGTAATCAAGATGATAGAAGAACAAAAAAATCTACTCAAGTAAGTATATATATGACTTTATATGAATCTATTAAAATGTCTCCTTTGTTAAGAAGGAAACAAATTGTTTGGGGTTTCAAACTTTCCATAGAAGAAAAGGACAATGAAGTCATACCAAATCCATGAAGGGAGATATAAGAGCCCAAAGGATTCTTAAATAATCCATAAAAGACTCTATCATCTTGGGTGTACTAAATCTAAAATCATCAAAAGAAGTATATAAGAAATTGGTGGAGCTATTCTCTGTGAGTACTAGACGAGAATCAATCTCTTTGATCAACTACAGGAACTAGGAGACTACTACAAGGGTGCTAAATGCTCTGTGAGAAGAATGAGGAAACTTCACTTCATTATTATACGGGAAGATAGAAGCCATACCATTCCACGATTTAGGGTCTCTATGTAAAATAGAGGAAACTAGATTGAAAGCCAAAGGTATTACAAGATCAAGTGAAGGGAATCAAGCCTTTGCAACCATGTCGAGAAAGAAAGGAAGATTCACTAATATTGGTCCTCAGAATAATATGAACAAAGAATGATTCTTTGGAGGAGATGAACGTGGTTATTATAATAGAAATTGTCCTTAATCTAAAAAAGAACAAGAAAAATAGGAAAGAAGCCCATGTCTCCGAAAAAGAACCTAATGCAAAGAAATATAAGAAAGAAGAAGAAAGTGATCTCCGGTATGATTGAGATCATATTCTTCTTTAAGAGATTTCTGTTGATTGTATGATGGGAGACAATGTAGCATCTTGATTGAAGCATGGTAGGAGCTCTTGGTGAATCAGATCTGAGAAAACCTCTCTGAAAAACATTACTAATGGAAAGCAGTCATCAAGAGCAAGGGTCATCATGGAAACATATTTCTGGGATGTAATGAGTCATGACATATTGATGAAGCAGACCAAGGGAATGAAGCTCTTCATTCTTGAGAAATTGCTACAAGATGACTCAAGGGAAAAAGGTATGAGGCATGTATATATTTATATGCTGACATTGGATGTTGTGAAGTCATATCATGTGGTTGTAGGTAATGAAATTATGTACTTAGAAGTATGATCTATGGAGGAGCATCTCTCAATGCAAAGATAGATAAAATAAACATAATATGTCCTCATGGAATATGAGGTGGTTTTATATGAATGAGAAACTAGAAAAATTGTATGTTCCTGGGAATCAAGAATGTGTAAAGAGGAAGAGATCATGCAATTCAACCATTTCAAGAGGCATTTATCATCCGGACGTTAAGAAGATGTGACTAGGAGATCTCCTGGAAATATATGTAGACTCTGACGGAAGTCTGGTAAAGAAGAAGCCCCTTGGAAAAACATATCATTAGGAGATGTGTCAATCTATATGAAGGATGTCGATGCCTATAGAAAGATTTCATGGTGAAAGATCATCACTGAGGTAATTTTTGTTCATATGTATATGTTTATCTGGATGAATTCGTGCAAGGATGCTGATCATGAGAAAGGATGTATGATCTCGGGAGATGATTTGAAGGAAAGCAGCATGGCACAATAGTGGACTAGATAAGGAAGGCTGATGAATCACTTTCTGACAGCTGACATGACTCAGGATGAAAGTGATGGATGATCTGTGTCCTATGAAGCTAAAAGTTGAAGATTCCTCAATATCAAAATCCATGACATCAAGGATAAGAATTCTTCATGAGCAACTGGCTGTCTCACCATTGCTGTTGGAGGTCCCTTGTTAAAAGGGAGCTCGGTGATAAGTTTCTTACTTGAAATAAGCTTGGTAATTCCTAAGAATGACCTTAGGTACATTCCTTGTATAGGAATGAGTACATTCCCTTGTGGAATAGGTCCTCCCTAGTTGAGAGGGAGAGATAGACACATCATTCTAGTCTTCACTTGGGAAGACATAATGGAGGATTGGGTAATCATCTGGCATTCGATACTCTTTGAGAATGTGTTAGGGCATTCAATATAAGAGTAGTCGGGGATCGATATTATTTGAGGGCTAGCTACCCAAGAGAAGAATAATCGAAGAAGGTCATACTTTGGGAACACTCAGGTGGAGTATGTACCTTGGAGAGACAATGATGATGGTGTCTATAAGTCATGTGTCTCACCAACATTGTAGCCCATTGTTTCGTTAAGAAATGGGGTTGTTAGTCAAGGCCTTGCACTAGGACAATGCTGGTTGATATGATGTTATACAGATGCGATTACCAATTCGATTCTTCTTATGAGATTCTTTAGTTTGAAAGTGACAATGTACCTGTATGAATACCTCCCTAGTTAAGAGGGAGTGTTGAAAAGTGTAACTAGGTCGGTCTTCATGTTGACTATGTAATTATGTATTTATGTAAAGAAGAAGAAAAAGATAATAAAATTTATTTTTGGTGTACTTGCTTCATGGGTTTCATGAGCAAGGTTTTATTATGTAGACATACTTCTTCTTGATGTCTATTAGGTTTTTTTCATCTAGAATTAAATAGAATTAAGTGTCTCAAACATGAAGGATATAGAATTGGAAGATGTGCTCCATGACCTTGTGAAAGAATCTCATAACAACTCTCAAATAAAGGTGAAAGTCAAGCTTTAAAAGAAGTGAAGAAATGCACCATATACACTGGAATAAAACTTTGTGAAAGTTGGCCTAAATATTAGTTGAATGGACGGCCTAAAATATAGTCTTGACACTATATAAATAGCATATGTTATACGACCATTCGAAGAAGTATCATAAGTGTGGATAGCTCTGAATTGAATGCGGATAAATTAGACATAGGCTTGAGGATATATTTGGAATAACATGTGGATTTTCTCAGTGGAAGAGCAAATTAGAAATGTGGTATATATATATATATATATATAGTGTGTATCTCTGTTATAAGAAATGCGGTCAATGAATGTAATGAAGTGCAGATATTTTCAACAAAAAACTAAAGTACCGGGAAGAAGTGCGAACAATCTGGAGAAGAATTTTTGGAAAAATATCAGTAATAGAAATGCGGCTCTTTTTAGATATATAATGAGGATATTATATAACATACAACACAAAAAAATATTCAGTGTGGTCATTACATAATATAGAGAGAGGAATATAAATATTAAGAAATGCGGAGTCTCTAAAGTCAATTACAGGGTTTTTCAGTATAAGCATAATCCGAGATGTTAACACGTGCAATGAGGTTCAAACTGTCATGAATGCAATACGAATTTGAAAGGTGAATTTATCTGTGTAACAAATGAGATGGAATAGTTATTTTCAATGCGAATATCCTAGATAGATAATTAAGGGTTGCTTCCCGACAAGAAAAGAGAGGAAGGTAAATCTAGGATTTACCTTCCCTCTCACAGTTTCCCTCTCACAGTTAATAAAAGAAATGATAGTACAAACTCGTGCAAAGAATGAAGGATCAGTATGGAAGGTCATCAAAGAAGACACAACAAGCTCTTGGAAGCATTTGTAAGTTAAGGGTCTAATTCTGGGTCACGATACTTGTCATTTGAAGATATATAAGAGGACTTATTTTGCGGGTTTTCCTCTCCAAGAGGGAGAGGTTTTGCCTTGGCTCTAGGAGCCTACCTTTTGTGTCTCATGCATTTTGATAATTGACTTGATGAAAGATTAACTAAACTAAAATAATAATAAGACATAAGTATCACAAGTAATTATCAAGAAGAGAATTTGTATTAATGTACATCCCTCCAAATTTTCAACAATCAATTGGCTAAAGAAGGTGTTTCTCTTTGTATCCTGATAATGTGCTATCATTTCCTTCGTAAAAATAGACCAAGTGACAATGTTTTTCTGAGAGAAAATCCATTGATACCATACAAATGTATTTTTTTCTAAATATAAAGTTGCAATGCATACCTTTTGTGTGTTCTGCACATTATGGTGATCAAAATATTGCTCCATCTATAGTATCCATGTTACAAGATCCTTGCCATCAAACTTCCTCATATTGATCTTTAGAATACGGTGCTTCTTCAATCCAACATTAGATTTTATGAAATCATGATTAAAATTTATTTTTTCCTCATCTTGAGTTTCCTCTACAACATTTTCGCCATTAGGAATCATTTCTTGTATCAACTGTGTCAAACCTTCCATGTCTGCTTTTAGATCATTCTTCATGTCTTCCATGTTGTCTTTCATTTTTTCATTGATCTTAGTTTCCATGTCATCCATATTAGCTTCCATGCCATCCATCTTAGCTTCCATTCCATTATTCAAACCATCCATCTTAACTTCCACACCTTTTTTCAAGCCATCCACCTTAGCTTCCATGCATTTCTTCAAAACTTCCATTTCATTTTTTGTTACTCTTTGCGACAACGAAATTTGGTGCACTTCACCTTGTAATTTTGATATATCATGTTGCACTTTTTCCTCTTCATGAGCCATAGTAGAGCCTTTTGAGGGCTTAATGGGTGTTGAATTCTTTTTAGGGGCCATTTTAGAACCCAATACTAATATCTATGCTTCAATATGCCCTTGGAATGACTTCAAATTGATTTTTTCAAACAAGAATTATGCAATTTGAAACAAAAATACACACCTTTTTCTTTCTTTTGAGGAGCTTGATATTTAAACTAATGTGTCTATGTAATTTCAGATCCCCAAGGTTTTATATTTGGTCCTTTAGTAGCCCTATGAATATTCTTTCCAATTCCACAGGTCTGACCTGATTTGGATTCTTCAATGAAAATTTATGCCCAATCTCTCGCAATGACCTAATTATGGTTTGGTTCAGTAGAGAAAACTTATACAGTGTGCCACATGTCATTGTTTCCTCCTTTGGCTCTAAAATTTATCCATAGGAAACTACAGTTCATGTAATTTTAGAAACTATTTATAGAATTCCAATATAATGCTCATAGAGAGAGTTATGATGATTTTCCCAAGGTCTCCACTTTGAGATGAAATTTGGGAGCATACAAAAACCCTAACTTCCACAGATCATATCTCTGAAATTATTACGAACAAAGATCTGAAATTTTTACACAAAGTTCTGCAGGATTTCTTTGCAAATGGGTTTTTTTTTTTTTAGCTTCTGAACCTTCGTATAGAAAAGGTTATAGCGAAAATGCCACGATGACCTTTTGAAGCAGCGAAACCCTAGAATCCAAAGCTTTGATACCAAATGTTATGAAACCAACTCCCAAAATAGAAGAAAAGAGAGATCAACACCTTATAAATCAACCAATTCAAGGGGATAACCTCCTTTACATTACATAAATGAACAATTCTTGGATGATAGAAATGAAAAAACCTCCTTTCTATATATAGGAGTCCATGGGGTCAAAATATAATGCTAGCTAACCTAACAATAATAATGTAAGGGCACCACAATAACAATACTAGGCTTTTATGGGGCACAATAATAAAAATATGGGAATTTCAGGGGTACAAAAATAACAATAAGGGGGTTACACTAACAAAAATAAGGGACTACACTAGTAATATAGGGACCTAACATATCAAATATTTATATACTCTAGGAAACACATCGGTAAAGGTAGGGACAATATGATTTCCAGTGATAGATGAGATGGTGGTATGAGGAGAGATATATGAATGAGGATCGTAGTAAGTCAACTAATCAATGGTGATGATATTTTTATTGTGAGGAAAGCACATCTTGTGAAAAATAGTCCATGCAACAAAAGACATGGCATAGGTGTAACTACGACCCAAGATGATGTTATAATATAAAGGAGCATCAATGACTTCCATATCAATCAACATTGTCTTGCTAGCAACATTAATGGGAAAGTTGCAATAAAAATTGAGGGGTCACGAGGGGTGACCATCCTAAGCGTGAAGAGTGATAGTGTATGGGGAAAAATTAGGTGAACCAATTTTCTTCCAAACACTGGTGACCATCACACAGGTGGAGGTGTCATCATCTATAATACATTGTTGGACCGTGGCGTTATTTATGGAGACCGGTATTTTGAAGGAAAATTATGAGGGAAGGTTGGGATGTTCCACATTGTCAACATCAAGCACAATAAAACAATCGTCAAAAGGATCTACAATATCCAAAGCAGATAATAGATATTTCCATTGGGGTGGGCACGTCTAGAGGACTTCCAACATTGACATGGAAAAAAAATATTGTGCTAAGTCATCTACTATGTTATAGGTATGGGTGGCTTTAGAAGAAGTAACATTTTGATGTAATGAAACTTTGGGGATATTAATGGAATCTCTATATTAGGAAGAGGGATTTGTAAGGTATCGTTTAGTGACGACAGAGGCTTAGTTGAAACTTTAGGTTGGGAATCAATTATTTACTTTGTAGAGGACTTGTCATATTGGCGCAACCAATTCTAGAGGTTAATTTTTTCAATTTTGAATTCATCGGAATTCATCATGAGGATATAATAATTGTTCTGGAAAAATTGTGAAGGTTTAGGGGTTGCATTACCTTGTGTGGGTTGGGAGGCTATATATCCTTGATGAGGAAAAGGATTTGTAAGCAAAACCGAGGTTGATGAAGTTTGGGGGGGAGGTGGGGAAATGGGAGGAGGTACTATAAAAGTAGTTTCTTGAGGTTCCCATGCTTGATGCATCTAAGGTAAAGGGGGAAAATCGTGAGAATAATGGAAAAATAATCTACAACAGGCACAAGGTTTATTCTTACGAAGAGCATTGGCTTGCTTGTTTTGTCTTCCTTGTTGTTGGGTTGCAGGATTAGGCTGGTCTCCCTTAAGGGCATTAGGTGGTGGACCTTGGTTTCCTTGGTTACCTTGAGATGTTTTTTTTCGTTTACCCTTACCCTTGTTTCCTCTCTTGGGATTAGGGGTATTATTTCACTCTATTGAGCATACAATTGACCTTGAGGAGTTGGTTGTTGTTGTGGCAGAGGTGGGGGGAGGCAAGGGAGGTTGGGGCACTAGGTGGTGCATAAGGATATTATGGAGGTGGGGAAACATTAGGACAAACGGGTGAAGCAAAAACTGGCCCTAGCATATGTTGATGTATATGGGAATATGCATATGACGTGATGGGACCTGGATAAGTGTTATCATGTGAACTATTGGGAGGCAAATATTTGTAATGGAACTGTTACCCCCTGGGGTAGAAAATAACTCACCAGAGGCTGAGGATATGGTGGAGGTTGAGGGTGTGAGATGGATCCAATGATACCTTCACTGGCATGATAATGCCCCTGCGCATTAGAAACACCAAGTCGAGGTAGAAGGATAGTATAAACATATCCTAACTATGCATAGTTCAGGTCATATTTGAAAGCTAATTGGAGCACTTCTTCCTTAGATTGATGGAAGTGATAGGTGAAATATTTACCTATGGGGGCCAAAATTGATCTAAGGAACCAATCCATATAGACACTGTCTTTGAATTCAGGGGCTCTACACATGATCCTCCTTCTATGAAATTCTTGTACATGGTTAGCGAGTGGCATTAGTCTGACGGAAAGAAGTCAAGAATTCAATACCAATGTAATAACAGAGAGGTAACTAGAATTAGGATAAAAAATATTTTGCGAGAGTCATGAAACTTGAATGGGAGGTATATGGTTGGTCCACATACCACTTGGAAACAACTCCAATAAAGGTGCATTGGAAGAGGTGAAAACAAATGCAGTCTTCAGTGATGGAAATTGATGAAAACCACATGTGAAATGAGCAAACATGATTTTTAAGGTCTTCTCTACGATTACCTTAAAACTTGGGGAAGTAAGAAGGAAGTTTGGTAGGCATAACATTATAATTGGGGTCATGGAGAAGAGGATCGTTGATGAGCTGGCTAAAATTAGGAAGGCTCAAACCAACCATATAAAGGAGCAATGGGAGGTTAGTAACCATATCGATATAGGTTCCACCTATGGGGTTACCTTGGTTAAAAATTTGGTTTCCCACACCCAAGTTGGTGCTTGACATGGTGGTGGTATGGGGTCGGGAAGATGTATAATCAAAGGAAGAAATAGAAGAAATAGCATAACCAGATTCAGAATGAGGACTCAATGGAGGAATAGGAGGATGAACCCTAACTCGACGGGGAGGAGTAAGATGTCCTAATGGAAACTGGGGGTGAAGGGCATGAAGTCTCCGTGAAACACACCTAGGGGCACAATGATATCAGGACAATGATGACAAAATAGAGTAAATGGTGATGATAGGAGAAAAATATTAGCAAACATCAAGAAAATGCCTAGTGCAATGGTGCCAAGTCTAAACTAACTATATTAATATGTTACTCTAATTCAAGAAAACACGTCCTATCAAAGAAAAATGGCTTCTAGCCTATAGGTGATATAAATCCTCAAACAAGTGCTCGATCTACTATTTCAAATGGCCTTCCAAGAGACTTCTTACATGATAGAAATTGATCCCAACAAGAAAATTTGTCTAGAGAAAGGTGGGGTAGAGACCTGACTACTGCCCACATCTAGTCCTATAGGGTGTTTTCCTATGAATGGCCACTACAGTTACCTTTTTCCCGTGGGGGTGGTCAACTCTTGAGATTATTGGTTATCAAACAACGCACAAGATTCCCTTCCATGGGTTGGGTAGCCACGACAAAAACCACTCGCACGATGACCTAACCTAACCCCCTCTAAATCAGGTTTCTGACGCACTCCAACTTTTGACCGTGGTATGGTGAAGGATTTTAAGCTCCCTCATATGTCAACTTCTATGTCTCAATGTAAGTGATTGATGGGTGTTACCGGAATCCTATCCCACCGATCCTACACCTAACTACACAAATTGTTTGGCCCTGGTGCCCCAGTGGGATTAATCTATGTGTGTTGGATTATTAAGGTTTAGTGTCTCAGGTCTTCTCTTGGTTGTGTTAATGAAGCTCACACTCGATTAGGGTGTGTGTGTGTGACAATGATGTGTCAAGTGGATGAGTTAATTGATCATGTTTTATGATGCCATGTTCTGCTGAAAATAAAGTGTTGAAAAACTATAAATAATGTTGAAAACAGATAGTAAAATGAACAATAAATTAAAGCACACAAACCCCCACCCAATAAGGGAAAAAAATATGTGGGGAAAAAGCTACTTAAAGGAACTTATGGCCAAAATATATAATGTATAAGGGACTGGGATCTAAAGGCACAAGGGTGCTGAAAATGGGGCAGATAATCAACAAAAAATAGAGGTGAAAATGTTGAAAAAGGATAGGAAAGAAGCTCCAAACCCTAGGACACACAAGGGGATCCTAAGGGGGAAGAAAACACAAAAATCCAAAGGGAGTAAAATGATGAAGAAACCTATCCAAAAGGGATGTAAAACAATGGAAAAAACCCTAGAAATCAGAGGATGAAAGTGTTGTACCCTAGACTCCTCAACTCAACAAATCTCTTCCTAAATGATGGAGGTGTACTCTAAACCGTAGGGGGATTTTTACTTCCTCAATGAGAAATTAATAATAGAATCTAGGCCTGGGGTGACTTAGGAAAGAATAGAAACCCTTCCTAGTACACAATCAACACAGTCAGAAAATATAGACAATTATGAAAAATGATAGAATGTGAAAAATCACCTGAAAAGTGCGAAGGAATGCAAAAACATGCTGAAAATTGCGTTATAGAATGTAGAAAAGAGGCAGAAATTTTCATTTTTCTCCCAAAACTCCCGCTCGGTAGTTCTCACCAAGATTCTGTCATCTCCTGTTTGGCTTATACCTGTGACTTGTGGAAAGATGTAGAAAACTAACAAAAGCCAAAATTTTTCCATAAAACAAAGGAGATCTAAAAATAGAAATTGAGAGGCTAAAAATAGCTAGATAAAACACTGAATAGCACTAAAATGACAGACACCAAGGATCTGAATTATTACACCTGCATTGTCGCCATTTATTAGTGTGAAAATTTTAGTATGTGTGCAAAAAATGCTTCACATAAGTCACTGGTGACAAGTGACCCTAACAACATAATGTGGTCGCTTTTATGCTTTAGATATACAAGAAAAGTGATAAAACCCTGCAAGAAAATATTATGAAGTAAGCCCAAAACATATAACAACAGTAAAGAAAAGTGAAATAACCCAATAGAAGACTTTAAATGAATTATAATTTTATTGAAAAACAAGATGAAGAAGATTTACAACATGGGTCTGTAAATCCCCTCCGTGGGATGGGTCCTTTTGATGTCCTTGTACTTTAGTGATCTTGTTCTTCTCTCTCAAATATGCAAAAAACCCAAAAAGAATGATAGAACTCAAGTGAGAGCTAAAATGGCATGAAATGATAATGGTGACAATGATAATGATCATGGTGAAAAATGAATGGAAAATCCTCTTATTTATAACAAAGTATTGAGCTAAATTAGGAATTGGAAAATAATAAAATATTATCGATCAAATCAAAATCTAGTCGGTAGGAATACTTTTTAATATTTTTTGGACAGGGAAAAGATATTCAAAACGGTCAAATATATTTATTTATAAAATGATTGAAGTAATTAAAAAAGAAAATGATTTATTAATTACTTTGTGAGAATTAAGGAGAGCATGAATTTGAAATAATTATTAAATAATGGTTTAACAATTATTCCAAAAATAAGAATAAGGAATAATAAATAAATAGTGACTTATTTAATTATTACAATGTGATTTAGTCAAATATGTTAAGAGACAATTATCAAATAATGATTTAATAATTATTTCTAGAGAAAATTAAATACATAATGGTTTATTCAATTATTCTCATGGGGTTTTTGAATTTTAGATAGAAATAATTTAATAAAAATAGTTTACTAAATTATTTCCTATGGTGAAAGTGATTTTTCTATGTTAAAATTTTTCCTACATGGTGTATTTCAATCCGCCTAGTTATAAATGCCTAGGTGATCATTTTCTAGGTGATAACAATGCCGAAGCATGTGGTGGTCATTTATTTGGACTTGTCACTACTCAGAAAATCCTATGCACTGGGTATTTTTTTCCTTTGATCTTTAAAGGTTGTATCATCATTTTCCAAAAATTCCATCCTTGTCAAATCTTCTCTAGGAAAATGCATTGTCACCCAAATCATTTACACCCCGTGGTAGTTGATGGAACTTTTTCTCAGTGTGATATTGACTTTATGTGGTGTAACCCACCCTTAGCTCATGGCCATCGCTACATCATCTTCATTGTCGACTAATTCAAAGAGTGGGTTGAGGCTATGCCTACTTTTTCCAATGATGTGCCAGACTTGCTTTATTTATTTTTAACCATGTCATCGCTAGCTTTGTTGTACTTAAATGAATTGTCACTGATCACAGTGAACATTATCAAAACCATGTGATGTAGGAATTAACTGCCAAGTTGGGTTTTCTTCATGAACACTCAACTCCCTATTATCCCCAAGCTAATGGACAAGTAGAGGTCATTAATCGTGTCTTAAAAACCATGTTACGTCGGATGGTAGGGAACCATAAGTCAAATTGGCACCTTATGCTATTTTCTATTCTTTGGTAATCAAACCCGAGTGAAGTATAATATAGGATTCACTCCTTTCCAACTGGTTTACGGAGTGAATGTTTTTCCTATCAAGTGCAACATTCCATTCTTGCAACTATTTGTTGAATTTCCCCCCAATAATTTTGTCGAGGAAGAATGTCCGTTACACCTAGCTGAACTTGATGAACAACTCCTTTACATTGTGATTACTAATGAAACTCATAAGAAACGTGGTAAGTCTCAATATTATAAGTCAATTTGGCCTCGTGTGTATTTAGAAGGTGATTTGGTTTTGGTTTATGATCAAGAACATGACAAGTTAGGAGTAGGAAAACTCGAACCCATGTGGCATGGTCCCTAATTTGTTAAACGTGTTCTAAAAAAGGAGCCTATGGGTTAGTTTATTATGACAATAATCCACTCTTAGATCCACAAAATAGGCTTTATCTTAAATGATACTATTTATAGGCTTTTAGTTGTGATTTCAGCGGGAATTTGTCTTCACCCGGTCACTAAAAACATGGTAGAATATAGTGTTATCATTGAGCTCTTAACTCAGTCTATTTCCCTTGGCATCTGCCAATTGGTTGTCAAACTTGACTCCTAACTCATAGTGTCTCAACTCAACAATGTTTATTCTATGAGGAATCTTATGTTACTTCGATACTATTTAAGGGTATGTCTCTTGGAATGGTAGTTTGATTACATTTCCTACTTCCATTTTCCTAGAGGCTTTAATGTGCTTACTGATTCACTCAACTATTATTTATTTGATTGGAATTTGTCACATTAATATTTTAAACCATAAACATGCATAACAAGTTTTAAAGTAAACACCATTTGCAACAAAAATCATAGAATACGTCATCTTTTATTATATCAAAATAGAGTTTTACATCCATAATTGGGTACATGGCTCAAAATTTGGTATCTAAGGCCTAGGATATACTGCCTCATACATATGTAGGCATACAAAAACTATAGGAGCACTAGTATCCCAAATAAATCATGCTCATGCTGATGGAAACACAACAAAACAGATACAATCTGACGTAGGAAGCCACGATGTCGAGAGACTGCAACCCCACGATGTTCCTTTATAGGTGTCAAGGCACAACATCGAGACACATCAGTGGTATTCCCAAATTCAATCCCTTGACATTATGGGTGAAGTCCTGCAACTCATTGGAATCCTCTCCCCACTCCTCCTACCTGGATGGTTTGTGAATTTCTTGGGCAGGTGGTACTCCTATAAGAAGTGGTGAATGGGCAAGGGGCGTGATTTTTCCACATCTACATATGGTACAAACCAAAATTTTATTGACTCTATATCCATATTTAAAAATTCAATTAAAGAAAAAATATAATACTCAAAAATCCAAAAACATTAAAAAATTAAAAAAATTGAAAATGTTTCTTACTAAGGGCACTCCACTGTGCCCTAGGGATAGGAATAAGGTTAGGGTCTCCTTGGAAATCCACTCCATCATAGGCATAATCATACACATCTAATGACACATTCCTTAGCCAAAAAAAGTGTGTGGAAGTGAACCAATTCCCACCATGGACTCCTCCCCACCTCACCATCAACATGGTCCATCTACTCATCTGAGGTTCCATAGGGGGAGGATCAAGATAATAATCCACTATAGGAATCACAGTAGGTAGATTCTCAAGAAATAATGACACCAATATAATCCCATATCCAAATATATGTTTGCGTTATCTTTTTTCCTGTGTAATTTTCTCTTTCAGGTGTACCAACAATCCATCACACCAGTTAAATAGGGTGGGTTCCAAACATCTAACGACTAGGTCCATTTGCACTTTTGTTCCATATGAGGAGAAAAAGATCCACATACACGAGTAACAGTGAGAACCAAATTTCTTAATTTCTGGTCCATGATTGTAGAAATAGGTATTTTCCCACTAGTCTTCTATGTGCCAACCCTACAGAACCATGCGACATAGGCATCCACATTTTCCTCCAACGTACTCCTGTTGAGATTCAACAAGAAGGTCCTAGTGAAAATTATGCACCTACACTAGGACGGAGCCTCAGGCTATTTTTTGGTGGATGTCTATTTATAGATGCATGAGAAAATTCTATTTATAGATGATGTCTATTTATAGATGCATAAGAAAATTCTATTTATAGATGATGTCTATTTATAGATGTATATGAAAGTTCTATTTATAGATTGCATGTCTATTTATAGATGCATGTCGACTATTATTATCCCTTAATATTATTTGGACAATAAACAATAATATATTCTCAATGAGCACTTGGAAATAGTTAATTGAAGTGGAAAATAAGTTAGATATAGGAAATTCAAGTTTAAAGGTTGGTTGGTGGGACATGTAAGTGGAATTAGTTGTGACTGAGTGATTCGAAGTTGTAACAGAGTTGAAAGTGTAGCTATGTGAGTTGTAAAGTAGTTTAACTGAGTTAAGTGAGTTAAACTCAGTTGTGATAGTTGTGACTGAAGATACACTAGTGAGAGATCAACGAATTAACTATTAATTAATTCACAATCAGTGGTCTCACATGCAATAGAATATTTACTACTGTTATCTACATGCATGTCAGATCCAGTGAAGACCCAATTGAGATGTAGGTGAAAGGGACAGTTTGACTATCAATTGTGACATTAGTGGGTGCACACATGAAACCACACACACATTGGATGTGCCCATGGGAATTGCATAGTCAAGGCAAACATGATTCCATTAATTCAGGGATTGATATCAGCTGGGATTGCGCAGTGGAGGCAGGCTGTCTGGAGGCAGTAAATTGGCACATGAATTTACCAATTTTCATATGACAGTGTGATACGATTGTATATTGTACTGAGAGCTCTTGGATTAGAGTTTTGTATGAGATTATTTCATGATCCATGATATATACATAATATATGATAGTGGGGTTTTTAGCTTTATGATTTCCCGGTAAAAACATGTGTTATGTGTGATTGATCTTTCTTCATGATATTGCAATTGGCGATTGTGTTTTAAATTCCACAAAGATTTTTGTAGAAGTGATTATGTATTTCACGGTGGCATATAATTGTTATATCAGGAGAATCCATGCAATACATAATTTGTATTAAATTTATTCATGGTATCAGAGCACAGGATATTGCAATTTTGAAGCAGGAGTTGAGTTTGTTAGTGGAAATAATTCGAATTTGCAGAAAGAATTTCTTGGTGCTATAGTTGAGTTAACATAGAAATGGATTTCAATGGCTTGCGGCTAGAGTATGAAATCGAGGGAAAATCGAACTACATTTATTGGAAGGACAAGATGGAGATGGTGCTCGAAGATAATGGCTTGAAGGAATTCATTGACAATGATGTTCCTAGCCCACTTTGATAGATGTTGCATTACTTGATGCATGGAAAACGAAAGTGGCAAAGGCGAGGAGGATTCTATTGGAAGGTGTATGAGACCACATTGTCTCAAGTATTCATGGGAAAGCTACACCATATGCTATATGGAAGGCTTTGATGGATATTTTCCAAAGCAGCAACGACCATAGGAAATTGGCGCTCAAATATAAACTTAGGAAGATCAAGATGGAAAAGGGTGACAACATTCCTAAGTATCTCATAAATTTTATCCAATGTCAGGATGAACTGGGGAGTGTGGGAATAATTTTTGTTGATGATGATTTGGTGAGCTTGGCTCTCTTGGGAATTCCTAAGAGTCGACACAATTATGAAGACTCTGTCAACAAACGGGAAAAATTTCCGGATTGGGAACGACTGTGGTCGAATATGGTGTAGGAGGAGTTCAGGTGGAACACAAGAGATGGCTCTTCATCAAAGCATGATGATGAAGAGGATTATGCTTTGGCTTCCAAGGAAAAGAAGGGGAAGGGGAATAAATTCCATTCTAAATCTAAGTCTAAAGGCAAGAAGCTGTATATGTCCAAAGTGAAGTGTTTTCACTGTCATGAACATGGGCATCTCATCATTAACTGTCTGCAGAAGAAGAAGAATAATAAGGCCATAGGAGTTGCAGCTGGTGAGGCCCTTTCCTTGCAATTTTAACTTGACTTCTCCTTGATCACATGCATGGTGTCAAGTGCATTGGGATCAGTGTGGTATTTGGATAGTAGCGCTTCCTTCCACATGATGAGAGATAAGAAGATTTTCAGTGACTTGGAGGAGAAATATCTCCAAATTCATATAGATATGGGAAACGATGGACGATACCGTGTGACTAGAATTGGTACCATTACATTTTAGAGAGATTTAGGTAAACCATTTCAATTGAAATATGTTATACACATTCCAGGTCTGAAGAAAAACTTGGTCTCAGTTGCGATGTTGGAGACAGAGGCTATGACATTGTTTTCAGCGATGGAAAAGATTTCGTGCGACATAAAAGAATGAGTCAAGCCAAGATGATAGGGATTCGAGTTAAGAATCTCTACAAGCTGGAGGTAGATGGTTGAACTGCCATTATGGGCAAGGCGGAAGAAAGTGGTGAGCTGGGATGAGGGTGAATTATGGCACAGGCGATTGGGCCATCTTCATCATGGAGCCTTGAAAGTCATGCAGAAAATATATATTGGACTTCCAATGGGAACACTTGCTCAGTTAGATCAGTGCAAGGGTTGCAACATGGGGAAGTATGTAAAGTGCAGTTTTCATGAAAAGGAGAACCGTGCTTCGGTGATCCTAGAGAGAGTTCACACATACGTGTGTGTACCATTCTCGATTGCTTCAACAACAAAACATAAGTATTATGTTATTTTTGTTGATGAATTTTCTTGTAAATTTTGGATGTTCTTCATGCAAAAGAAAGATCAAACATTCTCAAAGTTTTGTGAGTTTAAGGCATTGGTGGAGAAAGATTCAGGGAAGTAAGTGAAGGCTCTGAGGAGAGATAATGGTGGAGAATACATCTCTAATGAATTCAAAGACTTCTACTGCAAAGAAGAAAATTTAAGAGAATTCATAGCGCCTCATAACCCACAAAAAAATGGGGCCACAGAGAGGAAGAACAGAACGATCGTGGGTGCAGCATGAGCGATATTGCATGATCAAGGCATACCAATGCATTTGTGGGCAGAAGCATGCAACACTATGGTTTATGTGCAAAATCTTTGTCCTCATAGAGTACTTGGCATGAGTACACTTGAAGAAACTTTCACTGGTAAGAAACCGTATGTTTCACACTAAGATTTTTGGCTCATCTGTTTATGTGCATGTGACTAAGAATGCCAGGAAGAAGCTCGAGCCGACTACTGAAGTTGGGATATTTGTGGGGTACAAAGAAACACCCCATCATTATCATGTGTATTTTCCTAACAGTAAGATGAATATTATGTGATGGGATATAAAATTAGATGAGGGGAAAACCATGCAATTGTCACTTGAGAGGGATGTTGGGTGTGGAGCCTGATTGTATTGTTTACTTTGTATCACAGCATTGGACCCCTGTACCTTAAATGGGGCGGAAACACCGCCCGTAATTAATCGCTGCCATGGGGGGTCCAGGGGGGGCGGCAGTGACTTTATGAAGCCCCCCCCCTGGCGGGGGGTTTCGGGGGCAGCACCCTCGAAGCTAAAAACAAATGTAAAATTTCCTTGTAATAGTATAATAATTTCTAGTCAATCTGGGCCATCCATTAGGCGGATGATCTGACGATAGAAGTTATGTTTAGTTTAGGGTTTTTTTCCCTAGAAGGAAACCCCTCTCTTTGTATGAGGGTATTGTATTGCGGCTGTGAATTACATGTGTATTCTCTGAGCGAGAAATATATAGGGAGACTGTGAGAGATAATAGAGGATATTTATGTTTTGTTTCTTCATTTTTTGCTGGATAATAGAAAGGAAGGACTGGCTATTCGGGGTGGACGTAGCCCAAACTGGGTGAACCACGTATATCTGTGTCTCTCTGGTTTTATGTGTTTTGTGTGCTTGTATTTTCCACATATTTTATGTGTTGCATTGCTCCATAATATATAATTTTCTAACAACTGGTATCAGAGCCGAAGGTATATTTGGCTGATAAACTCGCAGGAAAAAAGGGTTCCTGGTTCGAGTGGGAGCAATGGCAGAAGATGGTAATTTTAGGGTCGAGAAATTTAACAGCCAAAACTTCCCGCTATGGAAGATGCATATGGAAAATTATTTGTATCAGAAATATCTATACCTACCATTGAGTGGAAAAAAGAAGAAGCCCGTAGCCATGACAGACGCAGAATGGAACATTCTCGATAGAAAGGCACTCAGAACAGTATGGTTGTTCCTTGCGGCGTCAGTCGCCTTCAATATTTCGAAGGAAACAACAATAGAGGGTTTGATGCAGACATTGGCGAAACTATATGAAAAACCCTCGGCCTCAAACAAGGTATTTCTTTTGAAACGACTATTTAATATGAAGATGTCAGAAGGTGGATCTGTTGCAGACCATTTAAATGATTTTAATACAGTTACCAGTCAGTTAAGTTCTGTAGGGGTAAACTTTGATGATGAAGTTAGAGCTCTGTTAATTTTGTGCTCATTGCCAGAGAGTTGGAATGGTTTAGTAATGGCCATTTGTAACTTTGTCTCTGGATCTAGTACTTTAAAGTTTGATGATGTTGTTGGTGTTATCCTTAGCGAGGAAATGTGACGGAAAAGCTCCGGTGAGACATCGGGTAATGCTTTAAGTGCAGAGTCTAGGGGAAGGAGAATGGAAAGAGGAAAGAGCTCAGGATATCGCAGTAAATCAAGAAAAGGTAGATCCAAGTCCAGATCAGGGATAGTGTGTTGGAAATGCGGAAAGAAAGGACACCTAAAGAAAGAATGTAGATCTCGGAAGGGAAAAGAAGGAGATGCACAACAAGAAAACAATCATGAAGAAAATGTGACAGGTGATGTGTTACAAGATTCTTTGATTCTTTCTTTCGAAAATGTTTCTGATTCTTGGGTTGTAGATTCAGGGGCCTCATTCCATGCCACACCTGATAAGAAATATTTTCATGATTATGTTCAAGGAAATTTTGGACAAGTTCGTTTGGGTGATGATAAACCCTGTAAAATTGTTGGAATGGGTAAGGTTCTTGTAAAACAGCAGAATGGAAACCAATGGCTATTAAATGAGGTAAGTCATGTTCCAGATCTAAAGAAAAATCCGATTTCAACAGGGCAGTTAAGCGGTGAAGGTTGTGTGACAACTTTCACAGATAAAACTTGGAAGGTCACCAAAGGAGCCCTGGTAATAGAAAAAGGAGAAAAGGTTGGTACATTGTATTTATGCAATGGTATTTCTAACTCTGTTAATGCTTTAACTTCCAAAGGAGAAAATGCAGCATTATGGCATCATAGGCTCGGACACATGAGTGAGAAGGGGATGAAGATTCTTCACTCAAGAAATTTGTTGCTAGGTTTGAAGAATGTTGATTTGGATTTTTGTGAAAATTTCATTTATGGAAAACAAAAGAGAGTCAGATTTCTCAGAGTTGGAAAAGAAAAGAAGAGAGAAAAATTGAAGCTTGTGCATACAGATGTATGGGGACCTTCTCAGGTATCATCTCTCGGTGGCTCTCGCTATTATGTTACGTTTATTGATGATGCAACTAGAAAAACTTGGATTTATTGTATTCAAAATAAATCTGATGTATTTGATACTTTCAAGAAATGGAAAGCTTTGGTTGAGATTGAGACAGGAAAGAAGTTGAAGTGTCTCAGATCAGAAAATGGAGGTGAATATTGCAGCAAAGATTTTGATAGGTACTATTCAGAGCATGGAATTCATAGAGAGAAGACAGTTCCAAGAACACCACAAGAAAATGATGTGTCAGAAAGGATGAACAGAACAATCATGGAGCGTGCAAGGTGCATGAGCTTCCATGCAAGATTTCCTTTACAATTTTGGGCAGATGCTGTAGATACTGCTGTTTATCTAATAAACAGAGGGCCTTCAAGTTCCTTGGATGGTGGTATTCCAGAGGAAGCATGGACAGGTAAAAATTTAAACTACTCTTTTTTAAAGACTTTTGGTTGTGAGGCCTTTTTCCATATTAATAAAGAAAATATAACAAAGCTTGAGGCGAAATCAAAGAAATGTACCTTTATTGGATATGGTGTTAATGATTTTGGTTATCTCTTATATGATTATGAAAATCACAAAATCATTAGGAGCAGAGATGTAATATTCAATGAAAAGGTCTTGTATAAGAATCAGTTGCAGGAAAAGAAACAGGAAAAAGAAAGCAAGGAATATACAATTCTTGATGAGATAACTGAAAAAGTAAAGGTGCCTGAAAATAATAATAATCAACAACCACAGCAGCAACAACCACCACAACAACAAAAAGCACCTCAAACACCTGAAAGTGGTGTTAGAAGATCTACCAGGATAAGTAGACCCCCTGAACGATACTCTCCTTCATTATATTATTTATTGCTGACTGATTTTGGTGAACCTAAATGTTATGAAGAAGCAATGCAGGTTGAAAGCAGGAAGAAGTTGGAGCTAGCCATGGAAGAAGAGATGGACTCCTTAATTCATAACGAGACTTGGGACTTAGTCAGGTTGCCTGCAGGTAAAACTACATTGCAGAATAAATGGGTTTATAGGCTAAAGGAAGAAGATGGAGGAAAACAGAGGTACAAAGCTAGACTTGTGGTGAAGGGGTTTGCACAAAAGAAAGGTATTGATTTTGATGAAATATTTTCTCTTGTTGTTAAGATGAATTCAATCAGAACTATTTTAAGTCTTGTAGCAGCGGAAGATTTACATCTTGAACAGTTAGATGTAAAGACAACATTTCTACATGGAGATTTGGAGGAAGAGATATACATGCAGCAACTAGAAGGATATGAGGTCAAAGGGAAAGAAAAATTGGTGTGCAGGTTAAAGAAGAGCTTGTATGGCTTAAACCAGGCTCCAAGGCAGTGGTATCTAAAATTTGACAAGTTTATGTCTGAACAAGGTTATACTAGATGTCATTCTGATCATTGTGTTTATCTGAAAAAGAAAAATGATGGCAGCTATATTATATTGGTATTGTATGTAGATGACATGCTTGTTGCAGGGTCTAACATGCAGGAAATAAATGTGCTCAAACAAAAATTGGCAAATTCATTTGTAATGAAGGATTTGGGAGTTGCAAAACAGATCCTTGGTATGAGAATAACCATAGATAGGAAAAATAAAAAATTAACACTGTCTCAGAATGAGTACATACAAAAGGTGTTGAAAAGATTTAATATGCACAATGCAAAACCAGTTAGTACACCTTTTGCTAGCCATTTCAAACTTAGTAAGGAGATGTGCCCAAAGACCCAAGAAGACATGGATTATATATCTAAAGTTCTATATGCATCAGCAGTTGGAAGCTTAATGTATGTAATGGTCTGCACAAGGCTTGATATTGCACATGCAGTGGGAGTTGTAAGCAGGTACATGAATAATCCAGGAAAATAACATTGGATGGTAGTAAAATGGATTCTCAGATATTTGAGAGGTACCAAAAATCAAGCATTATGCTTTGGTGGTTCAAACATTGCTCTACAGGGATGTGTTGATGCAGATATGGCAGGTGACAGAGATAACAGGAGGAGCACTACAGGATATGTATTTACTGTAGGTGGAACAACTGTCAGTTTGGTTTCAAAAATCCAAAGTGTTGTTGCACTTTCAACAACAAAAGTAGAGTATGTTGCTGCTACAGAGGCTAGTAAAGAAATGATTTGGTTACAAAGGCTTATGGATGAATTGGGTAAGAAGCATGATATGGGCACGTTATACAGTGATAGCCAAAGTGCCATTAATCTTGCAAAGATCTCAACATTTCATTCCAGGACTAAACACATACATCTCAAGTACCATTTCATATGGTCAGTATTAGAAGATGGAGAGTTGAAGCTGGAAAAGATACACACTAGCCAGAATCCTGCAGATATGCTAACAAAAGTTGTAACCAGGGAGAAACTGAGAATGTGCTCAGTTTCAATTGGTCTTCAAGGATGACGATGAATATGAGAAACAACTAGGTCCAAAGAGGAGTCATTTTTCAGAAAATGAAGTAGCGGTGGAGTTGCTACAATCAGTCTCCAAGTGGGAGATTGTTGGGTGTGGAGCCTGATTATCTTGTTTACTTTGTATCACAGCATTGGACCCCTGTACCTTAAATGGGGCGGAAACACTGTTCGTAATTAATCATTGCCGTGGGGGGTCCAGGGGGGGCGGCAGTGACTTTATGGAGCCCCCCCCCCCCCCTGGCAGGTGGTTTCGGGGGCAGCGCCCCCAAAGCTAAAAACAGATGTAAAATTGCCTTGTAATAGTATAATAATTTCTAGTCAATCTGGGTCGTCCATTACGCGGATGATCTGACGATAGAAGTTATGTTTAGTTTAGGGTTTTTTTCCCTATAAGGCAACCCCTCTATTTGTATGAGGGTATTGTATTGCGGCTGTGAATTACATGTGTATTCTATGAGTAGGAAATATATAGGGAGACTGTGAGAGAGAACAGAGGATATTACAGCGGATATGCTGTAGGTTTTGTCTCTTCATTTTTTGTTGGATAATAGAAATGAAGGACTGGCTGTTCGGGGTGGACGTAGCCCAAACTGGGTGAACCACGTATATCTGTGTCTCTCTGGTTTTATGTGTTTTGTGTGCTTGTATTTTTCGCACATATTTTATGTGTTTCATTGCTCCATAATATATAATTTTCTAACAAGGGAGCTAGAATTGCATGTGGAGGAGGAACTGTTGGTTCCCAAAGATCAGTCTCTATATGTGGATCAACCACAGGAGGAGGTTCATGGAGTGGAGGAGTCCACTCATGTAGAGCCAACCATCAGAACTGGCATAAGGCATACCATAGAATCTGATAGGCTGAGACTTGATGCTCCGCAGAATGTAGGAGCCCCTACTTCACAGCACAGACAAAGACAGTCTCCTGACCGATTGACTGGATACATGGTTCGCATGAGAAAATGTATTGTGACTGAGCCATCTTCCTTTTCAGAAGAAGTGCAGGAGCCCACATGGGTAGATGTAATGGTGGAGGAGTATGACTCCATTGTGAAAAAAACTGCTTGGGAAATTTTTCCAAGGCCGGTTGATAAATCAGTGGTAGGTTCGAGATGGATCTACAAGGTAAAGCAAGCCGCTGATGGGAGTGTTGAGAAATACAAGGCCAAATTTGTGGCATGGGGCTTCTCACAGATCGAGGGGATTGATTATGAAGAAACCTTTGCACCTGTTGCAAGGTATTCTTCCATAAGGACCATCCTTTCTCTCTCAACACAGATGGGCTGACACATTCATCAGATGGATGTGAAGAATGTGTTTCTCAATGGAATCATTGAGGAAGAGGTGTACATAGAACAACATGAAAGATTTGAGATCTTCAACAATGAGTCACATGTGTGCTGACTCAAAAGAGCGTTGTATGGGCTGAAGCAAGAACCCCGTGCTTGGTACACTCGGATAGACAACTATCTCACTAGGCTAGGCTTCACCAAAAGTGAATTGGATGCAAACCTATACCAAATTGTGGTGGAGGGTAATATTTTAATCATTTTTCTTTATGTTGATGATTTAATATTGACTGGTGATGAGAAGTCGATATACTCAAGCAAGGAGGACCTTGCAAAGGAGTTCGAGATGAAGGATATGGGCCTCCTTCATTATTTCCTTAGATTGGAAATATGGCAGCGAGATGTCGAACATTTTCTGTCTCAAGGCAAGAATGCAAGGGAGATATTGGGTAAGTTTCACATGCATGGCTACAAACCCATGGATACTCCTCTTCCAGGAAACTGGAGGAAAGCAGATGCTACATCTAGAGAGGTAGTGGATGCTACTGTCTATCGAGAGTTAGTGGGTTCGCTAATGTATCTAGTGAACACGAGATCAAACATTTTCTATGCGGTTAACCAGTTAAGTCAAATGATGGTTAAGCATACCAAGCTCTTTTGGAAGGTGGAAAAAAATATCCTAAGATACCTGAGGGGCACATTTGAGTATGGATTATGGTACAGATAGACGGATGAGGTGAATTTGCATGGCTTCATGGATGCAGATTGGGGAGGCAGCCCATCGGATAGAAAGAACACATCAGGGGGGATGTTTAGCATTGGATCTAAAACTGTTTATTGTTACAGTAGGAAGTAGAGATCCATCTCACTTAGTTCAACGGAAGAAAAATACATGGCAACAAGTCAAGCTACATGTGAGGCTATCTAGATGAGAAAGATCCTGGTTGGTTTGTTTGGTTCTCATTTAGATCTGACAGTGATTCATTTTGATAATCAGAGTTGCATTAAACTCTCGATTAATCCTATGTTTCATGATAGATCTAAGCATATAGATAGTCAGTATCATCATATCAGAGATTGTGTGCAATAAAAGATCATGTTGCTTTAGTACATTCCTACGAAAGATCAGGATGTTGATATTCTGACGAAGGGGCTCACTAGGAGAAAATTTGAATACCATAGAGACAGGATTGGGGTGAAGGATAATCCCTTTCTTGTTGAGAGGGATTTTTGAGATTCAACAAGAAGATCCTAGTGAAAATTATGCACCTACACTAGGATGGAGCCTTGGGCTATTTTTAGGTGGATGTATATTTATAGTTGCATGAAAAAATTCTATTTATAGATGCATGAAAAAATTCTATTTATATATGAGGTCTATTTATAGATGTATATGCAAGTTCTATATATAGATTGCATGTCTATTTATAGATGCATGTTGAGTATTATTATTCCTTAATATTAGTTGGACAATAAACAATAATCTATTCTCAATGAGCACTTGGAAATAGTTAATTAAAGTGGAAAATAAGTTAGCTTTAGGAAATTTGAGTTCAAAGGTTGGTTGGTGGGACATGCAAGTCGACTTAGTTGTGATTGAGTGATTCAGAGTTGTAACAGAGTTGGAAGTGTAGTTATGTGAGTTGTAAAGTAGTTTAACTCGGTTAAGTGAGTTAAAATCTGTTGTGCTAGTTGTAACTAAAGATACATTAGTGAGAGATCAGTGAACTAATTATTAATTAATTCAAAATCAGTGTTCTCACATGCAACTGGATATTTACTACTGTTAACTACATGCATGTTAGATTTAGTGAAGACCCAGTTGATATGTAGGTGAAAGGGACAGCTTGACTATCAGTTGTGAAATTAGTGGGTGCACATATGAAACCACACAGATATTGGATGTGCCCATGAGGATTGCGCAGTAGAGGCAAGCAAGATTCCATTAATTCAGGGATTTCTATCATCTGGGATTGCGCAGTGGAGGCAGGCTATCTGGAGGCAGTAAATTGGCACATGAATTTGCCAATTTTCGTATGACGGTGTGAGACGATTGTACATTATACTGAGAGCTCTTGGATTAGATTTTTGTACGAGATTGTTTCATGATCCATGATATATACATAATATATGATATTGGGGTTTTTAGCTTTATGCTTTCCAAGTAAAATAATCTGTGTTATGTGTGATTGATCTTTCTTCATGATATTGCAATTGGTGATTTTGTTTTAAATTCTGCAAAGATTTTTGTAGAAGAGATTCTATATTTAACAGTGGCATATAATTGTTCGATTAGGAGAATCTAGGCAATACATAATTTGTATTAAATTTCTACAACTCCTAACCCCACTAAGGATTGTCAGGGCTCCACATCTTGATAGCCTTGTCAGAAAATAAATATCCTTTATCTCCAACCTAAGGATCTCTGGACCAACCAAAAAATACTAGTTGACTGGGTCCCACTAGTTAATCAATCGTTGGAGTAATTGAGCTTGGCTAGTCATGCTAGGAACCTTGAAAAAATTCAATAAGGCATAGTCTCTCAGATCTCACATAGTTGGAGCATGGGACGTTTCTTGGATATATTTCTCAAAGTGCTCCCTTTCCTTCCACTCAATCATGGTGTTCCTTGCATCCACAAGAATTTTTTTCATTAATAGGGCCGCCCATAAAATATTTAGTCAATACAACATTCACAAACCCTAGACTATAGAGAGAAATTTTGAAAAAAAAACTTAAAATTTTGGAACCATATGAAACTTTGCTAGGATACCAAGGGAACAAGGTGAAGATATTCGCTAGTGGTTAGGCCAAAACTGTGTGAAAAAGGGAAGATATTCATTGTCTACCAATGGCGTCCTTGCGATGATGTTCATTTGGAAATTTTCAAGCATTCAAACTCCCAAAACATGTGACCAAAGGAATATCAAAACAAAATTCGAGGTTTAAGGTTTTTGACTATAAATTACATGGCTAGATCTTTTGTTGTTCTCTCTTTCGATATCTTGCAAACTCCTTTCCTTCCTTACAAATGAATTTGGGATCACTCTCCCCTCCTCTTTTTTTCTCCACTTCCAACCTATCACAATGACAAATGAGTAGGTATGGGATTTATTTTATATCAATTTTGGGCATTGAATGAGAATATTCGCTTTTTTATTATTTTTAGGTTTTGGGGGTGTTTTAATGTTATTATTTTACTAATGAATATTATTGCAGGAGTGTTCGAGGTTTTTATTAATCTTCTTCTCAAGGCATTATTTTGGTGTTCCCATTATTACAATGGGTTTGTGTCTTTCGTAACTAGTATGTAAGGGTAGGTCATATATCGCCATATCCATTGCTTTTTTTACTGTCAGTGCCATCGTGTTTCCTTAGGTCCAACCATGTCAAGTTATGACACTAGTCTCTCCCTTTTATGCATGTCTTAATTTGGTGGTAGAGCCTACCTAATCATGGATACCCTAGATTAGAACCGTTGTTCCGCGTTGGTGTCCATGCAATATCTAATTTATTCTCTCTTCATAATTCCTCCTTTTGACCCAACATGAATTAGAATTTGAGCCTCATTTCCTCTTCTTCCATCACTTTCTAGCCTTACCTAAGAGGATTATGCATTGTATCCCTTGTGATTGCTTCAGGGTGAAAATGTGAATTTGGGTTACACTTTTTGCCCTTTTTTGAGAAAAAACTTTCATTTTCTTTCAGTTCTTCAACTTTCTGCAAGCTAAAACAATTTTTCTGTATAGAATTTCATTTTGCGATAAAAATAAAAGTTGTCAGAAATTTTGTTAGCTTTATATTACTTATTTTTTGGAATTTTTTATACACATTTGTTATGTCAAATTAGCGTTTCTTTGAGTGTGTGTTTTTTAACAATCAATGGATTCATAAGAAGTCATGTTAATACACAATGTTTTATTCTTTGAAAATTTGTGTTTTTGAGAAAAAAAATGTGTTACAACAATCTAGACAGAATCTACTTTGGTTTCATCATATTTACAAAGCCAATGGATGCATATCATAATTACTATAATTTTTTGAACTGGTCCAATATGAAAAACTGCATATTTTGAATATGTTTCGTGATGCAAGAAATTTCTTAACATAGAAGTTATAAACTAAACATATAAAAGCTACCCATTAGAGACAACAGACCAATGTAATGTACGATATTTTTTTCAATTTTTTTACAATGTATTTTGGAAGATATAGAATTTTGATTTCATTGAATCACAATGACCTTCAGAAATTGTTTGCATCCGTTTTATTACAAAATTAATTAAAATTAGTAAATATTTATGAAATTCCATGAAAGTTATATTTCCTAAAAGTAGATTCAATTCTGAAGAATGCTTGTCTTGGTTCCGACACTTAATTTAGAATGTTTCATGGAGTTTAGTCAGTCCAAAGTTGCAGAAACATATTCAGGGCTTGGCTCTGCGTAATTGGTGACGCGTTAGTTCGGCTGAACTCTTAAAAAAAGTTTGGCCGAACTGTTTTTTGCGCTGACGGTATGTTAAATCACATGTTAAAGTAGTTCGGCCGAACTATTTATTAAAAGTTCGGCTGAACTTTTACTTAACTTTTCGTCGACTGGAAAGTACCGCCGAGACCCTCCAAAAAAACATTTCACGGCAATATAAATTGTCGCGAAACCATTCATTATTTTTGCACTTTTAGTCTGATTTTACAAAAACCTTGATTTGATTTTGCAAAGAATTGTTTTGGGTTTAAGGACTTTTCTTGGAAGTACATTCAAAGGACTTTTCTTTGAGACACATTATTTTCATACATTTGATCTGATTTTGCAAGGAATTGTTTTGGGTTTAAAGGATTTTCTTGGAGGTACATTCAAAAGACATTTCTTGGAGGTATGTGATACAGTTTTTTGGGCTTTTTTTTTTTTTTTTAAGTATGGATTTGGGATTAATTTCAAAAGGACATTTTTTGGTTTTGGGTTGAAGTAAATCTTTTATAACGATTTTTTAAAATGATTTTTTGTGTAACCTTTTAAATGAAACTTTTTGTAGGACTTGGAAGGAAATATTTTGAACTTCGTTTCATTTTTAAAAGACATTTTTTTCTTGAATTTTTTAAAGTAAGTGTTTTGGATTGGAGTATGTAGTTTTTGCAAAAAATTTAAAATGAGTTTTTTTTTTTTTAAATTAAATCTTTTGTGATGTTTTTTTTAATTGAGTGTTTATCTAAATTTTTGAAGGAAATTTTTTGAACTTCATACTCTATTATCATGGGAAATCGAAGAAATTGTACAAGAAAATATGATCGAAAAAGAGACCATGAAGAACGTAGAGAAGAGAAGAGAAAATCTCGCAAAAGAAAGATAGAAGCACTCTCAAATATTGAAGGGGAAAATCAACCTCAACTAGAGGTTGAAACATGTATGTAAATGTAAATATTATGATTTTGATATATTTAAAATTTTCCTAGTGTAAAATGTGAAGCTTAATTTTTATTTGATGAACTAATTTGAAAAATATTTTGCAATGTAAATAGAGAAATATATTCCTCAAAACATTGATTATGAGATATAAAATTTTGAAAGAGGAAGTGAAAGAGATATTGAACCAATGATTGAAGATGGTGAAAATGATGAAAGAAATTCAAGTGAAGAAATTGAATCACAAGGTATGTACACACACACACACACACACATATATGTTGAACACATGCACGTATTATTGAAATTATACATATATTTATTAATTTAGTTATTTATATTGAATATGTATACTTATTATGTACTATTCATTCGAATATGTACAGATGAAATCAATGTCAATGACGAGATGTTAGAAAATGTTGACACTCACACATATGGAGATAAAAAAGCTGACCATTATATACGATATCGTGTTAACCGCATTTTTTTGAAGTATTTCATAAAGGAAAATGTGACAGTTCAAGCCTAAATGTTGAAAGGTCTCCTATCATTAAGGAAATTAAAAGAAGCTACGACTTTATTGGGTATTCAAAAATCAACCAAAGACTAAAAAATGAAGGAAAATGTGATACAAACTATAAATAGTGCTATAAATTCAATGAAAAGATCTAGACAGAAAAATGTTTCAGTTGTACGTAGAGAAATACATATGGCAGTGGTTTCATCGAGTACTAAAGAGAATCGCTTGGTAAAATCTATGGCATGAGCATTAGGAACCTTGCAAAAAACTTTGCATAAACATCAGAAATTTCGGTTGCAAATAGATGTAAATGATGAAATTGCTTGCTGGAGAGTTATTTGTAGGCAACCATATAAAGATAGACTTGGAGAAAATGTTAAAAAAATAATATATGAATACTGGAAGAGAAATTCGTGTGTTTCGCCAACTGCAAGGCATGTGATGCGAAGAAGAATAGCACGAAATCAATATGAATAACATGAAAAACATTTCTTGGAAACCACTCAGATAGAGTTGTTCAACAAGTTCAAAGAAGAGAATCATGAAATTCATGTTTCAATCAGTGCTTTTGTTCAACAAAAACCATGGTATGTAAAACCTATCACCGTACGCGACACTTGTTGTTTCCATTATCATGTGGAATTTGAGTTATATTATGACACATTCCTTGATTTTGGTAGAACATTATGGAAGGATTCACCTCCTCCTTCCACTATCCGCGAATTCATATCTCAAATTCTATGTGAAAGAGAAAGCGATGAACTATTTTACAAAAAGAAATGTGTTGGTGGAAAAAAATGCGATGATTGTGGAAATTTGACTAAATTTCAAAACAAATATCGTATTGATATAAATGATCAATCATTGTCCAACATGAAAGTGAAATGGAAGAGATATGAATATATCGATACATCGATTCAAGGTACAAATAGTGTTAAAAGAATTGAATTACTAGAAGACGAAATTTTTCTAATAGAATTTTTGAGAAAGTTTGAGGCAGAAATTTACAAATACACCAAGCATTCCCATAGAGCTGAAGTAGCAAAGACTTTGATTCAAAAAATCACTGTGAATTTTACGAGACCCGTTACACCATTAATTGATTTTAGAAAACACATTTGTTCACAAAAGTGGAAGTGAATACTATCAATCGTGGTCTCATGTGTATGTTCTATATAGACATGTTGAACAAAACGTCGATCATATAGAAAGCGCTAGTGAAAATCGACATATTATTAAAGAATATCACTTTTATATTAGTGACGATCATACACATGATACATATTTTGTACAATATTGTTTTGGAAAAATTTATGATTCCTTGAAAAATCGTGGAATAACATTCAATGAACATTAGATATGGTCAGACGGATGCGCAGGACAATTCAAATCTGCACGATCATTCTTTTGGTTGTGTTGTCTTCATAAGAAAACCCTCATTAAACATTGTTGGAATTTCTTTGAGACTAGCCATGGAAAAGGAGAACATGACGGTGCAGGGGCATGCATAAAACGAGCACTTCAAATATATCAAATGAACCCCTCTGCAAGCCGACTTGTGGACGCGAAAGAAGTTGTTCAATGGTGCATCGCTGCTCTAAGCCATGAGACTAACCGATCAAGGGAAGTGCGAAGGTACATTCAATTTATTTTTTATTGAATATCTAATTAAATAAAAAGTGTACATTTATCACAATGATTATCTTTGATTATATTTTGATATCATATTTTCATTCTTTTTTAAATTTTCCATATAAAGGTTTTTTTGGCATATTGGGATCGAAGACGTAGATAGATCAATTGGAAATGACGTTGAAACAATAAAAGGGACTCGAAAATTGCATTCAATTAAAACAAAGTCGTCCAGAAATGTGTTTGCATTGGATAAAAGAAAATATTCTTGTTTTTGTCATGTTTGCATAGATAACACAAAATCCAATGATGTTTGTGAAAACAGAATGTATGTAAAAGATTGGAAACATACAGAGCTAAATAGAAAGGGAAACATGTCCGTTGCAATGCTTGAAGAAATGCAATTAGAGGAGACTACAGTATCATCCTATGGTGATCGAGTTTCTGATCTTGTTAGAGAAGGTAACATTTGAATTTCTTTCTAATGATAAAGACCTAGAAATAAATTTGAATATGTATAATTTTGTCAAGTTTGTTTTATTGTACAGGAGATGTTTTTGCTGTAATTGCACCTACTGACAACGATGAAAATGTGAAGTATTATTTGATGCGTTGCACTGAACGAAAATGGAAATTATTAGAAGACTATAGTGATCACGGATTTCCATATGAAAGAGGATCTATTATACTGAAAGGTTATTTTTTCAGACAAACTAATCAAAGTGGGAATTTTGTTTACTTTGAAGACTATGAACCTGATTTCATAAGTTGTCAATATAGTCACTTGGTGTGTGTAGCACGCATAAATTTGATCGAGGTTCAATCAAAGAAAAAAACGAATATTAAGAAATGGAAAATGTCAAAATCCGATCATGAACGGATTATTGAAGATTGCATTCCATTGGAATTTTTTTGATTGAACTGCCCAACAATTTATTCTCTTGGGATTATATGTTCTAGAACTACCAAACTCAATTAAAAATTGAGTTGCCTTGTTATGTTATCTGTGCAAGTGTTTGCACATGTACAAATTGTTTTGGTACATGCACACTCTAGTATCAACTGAAAGTAGCTTTTTTATACATGCATTGATGAAAAATGTTGCATACATATTGGATATATATGTATATGTTTTAGAATGCAATTAACTGTTCAAGTAGTTTTACCATGTGCATTGATGAAAAATGTTTCATGTACTCAATATATATGTTCTAGAATGCAATTAACTGAAAGTAGTTTTTCTATGTGCATTGATGAAAAATGTTGCATGTACTAGATATATACACAAACTCAATGCACACAGTTTTTCTTGTGGGATTCTTTGGTAAAAAGTATCCACAATGTAAATAAATTATCCGCAGTATAATTTTGTACGAAGATTCCTTTCAGACAAGAGAATCGGAGCACTTCTTCGACTTTTGGTGGGATTTGACCCACATCTCTATTCCTGATTGAAAATCTAGTACACAATTTGTCTGTCCAATGGTTGAATATGTTCTATGTGCATTAATGAAAAATTTACATACTACATACTATTGTTTGAGTGAAAAAAAATTTAAAAACTTACCAAATGTACTTCAACCATGTCTAAAACTTGAATTTTAAAAACTTTTTGATTATATCAAAACAAATTACTTCATGTCAGTTGTAGTTCAACTATCCAATAAAAACATTAACCATTTAACATTATATCACATGCCAAATGTAGATTAAAATGGTATCCAAAACTTAGTTTTAAAAACTTTTTGATCATATCAAAACATTAATTCAAAACTTAGTTTTAAAAACTTTTTGATTATATCACAACATTACTTCACATGATTAATGTACTTCAACCATCCAAAACTTGGGTTTTAAAAACTTTTTGATTATATCACAACATTACCTGACATGCCATCCAATTGTAGTTCAACTATCCAATAAAAACATTTAACATTATATCACATGTGCCAAATGTAGATTGAAACCATCCAAAACTTAAGTTTTAATTTTTTTTTGATTATATATCGTGCAACATTACTTCACATGCCATGCCAATTATAGTTCAACTATCCAATAAAAACATTTAACATTATATCACATGTGCGAAATGTAGATTGAAACCATCCAAAACTTAAGTTTTAAAAATTTTTCGATTATATATCGTGCAACATTACTTCACATGCCATGCCAATTATAGTTCAACTATCCAATAAAAACATTTAACATTATATCACATGTCAAATGTAGATTGAAACCATCCAAAATTATAGATGGTGCAACATTACTTCACATGCACGTATTACTTCACATGCCATGCCAATTGTAGTTCTTGACTATCCAATAAAAAAATTAAACATTTAACATTAAATATCACATGCCAAATGTAGATTGAAACCACCCAAAACTTGAGTTTTAAAAACTTTTTGATATATATCATGTAACATTACTTCACATGCCATGCCAATTATAGTTCAACTATCCAATAAAAACATTTAACATTTAACATTAAATATCACATGCCAAATGTAGATTGAAGCCATCCAAAACTTGAGTTTTAAATTTTTTTTGTTTATATCATGTAACACTACTTCACATGTTATGCCAATTATAGTTCAACTATCCAATAAAAACATTTAACATTATATCACATGCCAAATGTAGATTGAAACCATCCAAAACTTAACTTTTAATTTAACAAAAAATTATAGATCACAACATTACTTCACATACCAAATGTACTTCAAGCATCCAAAACTTAAATTTTAAAAACAAAACAAATTATAACACATCATTACATAACATGCCAAATGTAGTTCAGAAGCAAAACAAAACTTAAATTTAAAAAACAAAACAAATTATAACACATCATTACATAACATGCCAAATGTAGTTCAGAAGAAAAACATTAATTTATAGATGACAACATTACTAGTAGTTCAATTATCCAAAACTTAAAAGTTTTAAAAACCAAACAAATTATATGACAACATTACTTCACATTCACATGCCAAAAGTACTAAAACCATCCAAAACTTAACTTTTTGGAACAAAACAAATTATATTAACACTGTAATAAAATATGTCCAAAAATTGTAGATCTCACAAGTATCAAGTATCAAGTTATATATATATATATATATATATATATATATATATATGATAATGCATCTAGATAATATATAGAAAAGTAGATCTCATATATATATATATATATATATATATATAATGCATCTAGATAATATATAGAAAATTAACTTTTTGGAACAAAACAAATTATATTAACACTGTAATAAAATATGTCCAAAAATTGTAGATCTCACAAGTATCAAGTATCAAGTTATATATATATATATATATATATATGACAGTGCATCTAGATAATAAATAAAAAAGTAAATTTAAGACTATCTAAATCTTGAAATCAAATCTACAAATCATGTCCATCAAATAGAGATGGATGTAGCATCTTTCCTATCAGGGTCTCAATCCGCGCACTATCATGTGAAGCCTGGGAAACCTGTACACAATACACATGTACAAACATTAAAATTTGATGTTTTAAAAATGAGTGAGAATATATATAGAACTTCATCTAAAAAACAAAATATAAAAATCATGCAATACTTTGAAGTTCCCCTCTCCATTTGTTCCACAAGTAAGTTCTCCCCCCCTCCCCCCCCATCCCAAGGAACATCTACAACGGTAAACTGTACAATATACATGTACAGTTATATATATATATATATATATATATATATATATATATATATATCTATATATTAAAAAATTTCAGATGAAAATGCACATGTACATATATAAACTTGTTTTCAATAATATTAAAAAATAAGTTAGACAACTTGTTCAAATGGTTGAAATGGTGTGGATGTTCCTATCTCCGTCGCTAGAGTCCGTGGATTAAAGAAATCTTCTATAGGAACCTAAAATTCTAAATTTTAAAAGTATAAAACAACTCAAGATCAAGATCTCAATTTATAATAAAACTTAAATAAACAACAATTTATAAATTATAACTATATATATAAAACTTAAATAAACAACAATTTATAAATTATAACTATATATATATATATATATATATATATATATATATATAAGTGAAAATTTGAATACTTTTGTAGTAAAAAAGAATTTGGAACATCTCCTAAGAGAGGCTCCAAATGAAAATCTCCCAAAACCTAAAATTCAAAAAATTTAAAATAACTCAAGATATAGATATATATATCTCAATTTTTAATGGAACTTTTTGAGGTGGAATATATATATATATATATATATATATATATATATATATATATATATATAACTTAAACATAAATTTTAAAAGTGAAAAATTTTCCATACTTGTTGTGGATGTGGCACATCTCCTAAGGAAGTAGAAGGTACATCTCCCAAGGAAGAAGAAGGTACCGCCATCCCAAAAACATCGGACATAATCAGAATCTGTTAAAACATTTTATCATTATATATACATACATGTACATGTGTGCACAATTATTTATTTTAAAAATATCACTTAAAAAACACTAACATTTGCCAACATATCTTGATGGTGAGACGCATCTGCATTGTTTGAACCAGAGGTCCCGAACGTGATATTAACATTTTCGCCATTCATCATGAGTGACAACTGCAAATGGTGTTTTAACATATAATGATATATTTTTGTTAGATTAATGTACATAAAAATAAATGTATACATGTACATACACATGTATTTATTACAAATTGTATACATGTATGTGTTAAAATAATTTAACCCTAAGGTCATTAACACATACCGTTCCTGTGCCCTCTTCGTCATGAAGAATTAGGTCTTGAAAACCATTGTGACAATTCTTTGCATATATTCAAAGATATTCAACATTCATGCTGTCAATCTCTTCATATTTACAATACACAAAATTGGCACGTGCTCTTTGTCGATTTAGACAAACATCGACTCCACCCAATCCACTGTAAACATTGTCAATCATGACATCCCTTGCTTCTCGACTTATTTGAGAAGTCGCATCCATCTCTGACCGCAGAGTTTCGAACCGAAAAGGTCGACTGACCAATGGCGGCTTAGGGCAAGGCAACTCCATATCTCACTTAGCATCCTTATGGTCATACAATCGACCTTTCCCCGGACCAAAAAATTTTGACGGAAGGTCATCGTAGTTGGGTTTCATTTTAAAAAAAAATTCTGTATAAAACAATTGTGCAAAATAAACAGGAACCTCGTCGTTCCATGGGCACCTTCCATAGGCCGCAAGGTGCCTATCATACAAATAGTGAGCTATATCTAGGTGCTTGAAATATTGCACCTTCAACATTTTTCTTTTTGGCCCTTCCTTAAAATTAAGCATTGACTTCACCATAGCTTTTGTAACTCTTTGTTTTACGTCCTCCCATTTATTGGGACCCATTATAGTTTCTTTTCTCTTTCTCATCACTTCTACAAATGTATTAGTTGTTGGCCCAAGAGTTTTGTACACATTTACTATTTTTCCCAATGAAAGTGTAACTATTTTGAGCCTTTATCGACTCTAAGTAGGTAGAGTCAAAGCCACGAAATCTCTCCGTAATTTTGCATGAAGTTGTTGACACCTTTGTAAGGTGCATTGCGCCATGTTTATTTCCCATGGTATATCAGAAATGTCGGTCGGATAAGTTGTGGTGGGTAGACAACCTTCTTTTTGAATGTAGTGTTCTGCCCTGCGTCTATTTTGACCAATATTTGGAACATTTTCAGCCTCTGCATCAATATATATAAAATTTTGTATATTAGAAAAAACACATGTAAAACAATTTGTACAAATTCAATGAAAACAATATTGAAATTGATGGCAACCTCGATGTGGTTAGTTAGCATCTTCTCCACCCTGAAACTACTGAGAAACAGACCCAGAACGACCCTGCTGAGAACTAGCACCACCAGTTGAACCAACACCACTTTCCATTGATTGGCCTTCGGGAGAATAAATATCACCCCCTTCACGCAACCTACTACCACTTATTGATGGCCTTCTAAGGGGATTTGAACCACCATCAACCTCTCGAGAGGAGGGAGAAGCTTCATAAAAAAATACAAATTTATAATCAATTGAAAAATACATGCATACATATAAATACACGTGTACATATTCATTGATTAAATTGTGTTAAAACCATACCACAACTGGGTGAAACATGGGCATCCATGGATGGAGTAGAGACTCTTCTCTTCTTATTAGCTCCTAAAAAATAAAAAATGAAACTTATTAACAGCTAATTTAACTCACAAAGTTGATAAAAAATCAATTCCATATGTACACACATGTATGGAGATTTAAGATTATATTTAAATTTACCATGAACAAATCTCGATCCCGATCCCTAATCCTCCCCTCTCATAGAGATATGGGATTCTGTTGATCTTCGTCGTTCATCCTCCATGATATATATATATCTATGGTGGACATTTACAATTAATTTTTTAAATAACTAATTTAAATTAAATTCAAGATAAAGTTCAAAAAATTAATTTGTTTAATTTAGTGTAAACAAATTATGTAAAACACAACTGTAGGGGCATTTAGATCTATTCCAGAGATTGACTGTAGGGGCATTTACTAGATATGTCACCTTTCATAAAAGATGAGATCTAGAGGCTACCTGGCCCTTTACAGACTTTGCCTATAGAACTACCATGGATATGAAAATGAAAAACTTCTAATTAGATCTATTCTAAAGATTGAATGTAGGGGCATTTACTAGATTAGGTTTTAAAGCCTATATGTTTTGTATCAAATCACTTTTGGTTTCAATAGGAAACTTTTATGGCTAATTTGTGTTTTACATGTTGAATATAAAAGGTTTTTTCTCTCTCATTGTTTGAGAACATGGATATGAAAATGAAAAACTATATACTTGGTTAAAAACTATGTTTTGTATCAAATTACTTTTTGTTTCTAAATACTATATACATGTTGACTGTAGGGGCATTTAGATCTATTTCAGAGATTGACTGTAGGGGAATTTACTAGATATGTCACCTTTCATAAAAGATGAGATCCAGAGGAAACCTGGCCCTTTACAGACTCTGCCTATAGAAATACCATGGATATGAAAATGAAAAACTTCTAATTAGATTTATTCTAAAGATTCAATGTAGGGGCATTTACTAGATTAGGTTTTCAAACCTATATATGTTTTGTATCAAATCACTTTTGGTTTCAATGGGAAAATTTTATGGCTAATTTGTGTTTTACATGTTGAATATAAAAGGTTTTTTCTCTCTCATTGTTTGAGACCATGGATATGAAAATGAAAAAATATATACTTGGTTAAAAACTAGATATGTCACCTTTCATAAAAGATGAGATCCAGAGGGTACCTGGCCCTTTACAGACTCTACCTATAGAACTACCATGGATATGAAAATGAAAAAATTCTAATTAGATCTATTCTAAAGATTGAATGTAGGGGCATTTACTAGATTAGGTTTTAAAACCTATATGTTTTGTATCAAATCACTTTTGGTTTCAATGGGAAACTTTTATGGCTAATATGTGTTTTACATGTTGAATAAAAAAGGTTTTTTCTCTCTCATTGTTTGAGAACATAGATATGAAAATGAAAAACTATATACTTGGTTAAAAACTGTGTTTTGTATCAAATTACTTTTTGTTTCTAAATACTATATACATGTTGAATGTAGGGGAATTTAGATCTATTCCAGAGATTGAATGTAGGGGCATTTACTAGATATGTCACCTTTCATAAAAGATGATATCTAGAGGCTACCTAGCCCTTTACAGACTCTGCCTATATAACTACTATGGATATGAAAATGAAAAACTTCTAATTAGATCTATTCTAAAGATTGAATGTAGGGGAATTTACTAGATTAGGTTTTCAAACCTATATGTTTTGTATCAAATCACTTTTGGTTTCAATGTTAAAATTCTATCGCTAAATTTTGTTTTACATGTTGAATATAAAAGGTTTTTTCTCTCTCATTGTTTGAGAACATGGGTATAAAAATGAAAAACTATATACTCGGTTAAAAACTATGATTTGTATTGAATTATTTTTTTTCTCTAAATACTATATACATGTTGACTGTAGGGGCATTTAGATCTATTCCACAGATTGACTATACGAGCATTTACTAGATATGTCACCTTTCATAAAATATGAGATCCAGAGGCTACCTTGCCCTTTACAGACTCTGCCTATAGAACTACCATGGATATGAAAATGAAAAACTTCTACTTAGATCTATTCTAAAGATTGAATGTACCCTAGGCATTTACTAGATTATGTTTTAAAACCTATATGTTTTGTATCAGATCACTTTTGGTTTCAATGGGAAACTTTTATGGCTAATTTGTGTTTTACATGTTGAATATAAAAGGTTTTTTTCTCTCTCATTGTTTGAGACCATGGATATGAAAATGAAAAACTTCTATTTAGATCTAGATTATCTTAGGTTAAAACCTATGTTAAAACCTATGTTTTGTATCAAATCACTTATGGTTTCAATGGGAAACTTCTATGGCTAATTTATGTTTTACATGAAAACGAAAAACTTCTATTTAAAACAATTCCAAATATTGACGGTAGGGGCATTTAATCTTAGTTTAAAACCTATGTTTTGTATCAAATCACTTTTGGTTTCAATGGGAAACTTTTATGGCTAATTTATGTTTTCCGTGTTGAATATAAAAGGTTTTTTTCTCTTTCTCTCATTGTTTGAGACCATGAATATGAAAATGACAAAAATTCTATATGTAGATCTATTCTAGAGATAGTGGCTAATTTGTGTTTTACATACATTGAATATAAAATTTTTTTTCTCATTGTTTGAGACCATGGATATGAAAATGAAAAACTTCATATGTAGGGGTATTTACTCTAGGGGAAACCTATGTTTTATCAAATCACTTATGGTTTCAATGGGAAACTTTTATGGCTAATTTGTGTTTTACATGTCAATATAAAAGGTTTTTCTCTCTCTCATTGTTAGAGACCATGGATATGAAAATGAAAAACTTCTATTTAGATCTATTCTAGAGATGTGGCTAATTTGTGTTTTACATACATTGAATATAAAATGTTTTTCTCTCATTGTTTGAGACCATGGATTATGAAAATTAAAAACTTCTATTTAGATCTATTCTGTAGGATGTGGCTAATTTGTGTTTTACATACATTGAATATAAAATGTTTTTTCTCTCATTGTTTGAGACCATGGATACGAAAATGAAAAGCTTCTATATTTAAAACTATTCCAGATGTGGCTAGTTTGTCTTTTACATACATTTAATATAAAAGTTTTTTTCTCTCATTGTTTGAGACCATGGATATGAATATAAAAAACTTCTATATTTAAAACTTTTCCGGAGATTGATTGACTGTAGGGGCATTTACTCTTAGGTTAAAACCTATGTTTTGTATGAAATCACTTTTGGTTTCAATGGGAAACTTTTATGGCTAATTTGTGTTTTACATGTCGAATATAAAAGGTTTTTTTCTCTCTTATTGTTTGAGACCATGGATATGAAAATGAAAAACTTAAATATTTTAAACTATTCCAAAGATTGATTGACTGTAGGGGCATTTACTCTTAGGTTAAAACCTATGTTTTGTATCAAATCACTTTTGGTTTCAATGGGAAACATTTTGGCTAATTTGTCTTTTACATGTTGAATATAAAATGATTTTTTCTCTCTCATTGTTTGAGACCATGGATATGAAAATGAAAAACTTCAATATTTGAAACTTTTGCAGAGATTGATTGGCTGTAGGGGAATTTACTCTTAGGTTAAAACCTATGTTTTGTATCAAATCACTTTTGGTTTCAATGGGAAACTTTTATGGCTAATTTGTGTTCTACATGTTGTATATAAAAGGTTTTTTCTCTCTCATTGTTTGATACCATGGGTACGAAAATGAAAAAATTCTATTTAGATCTATTCAAGAGATTGAATGTAGGGGCATTTACTGGATATGTCACATTTCATAAAATATGAGATCCAAAGGCTACCTAGCCCTTTACAAACCCTGCCTATAGAACTATAAAATCACTTTTGGTTTCAATGGTTTGTTTATTGGATAGTGTGTTTTTATCAAATCAATTTGATAAGATGATGGATGATGAATGAGGTGATGCTGATCATAACCTTTACATCTATATGATAGGAATATTGATATACATAACAAGGTTTAGACTAGATATAATTTTGGAATTTATATTAGTTGGAATATTTCAATATAATAGTCATCTATTACCAACAAACATATATTAATATACAAGTGAAAGAGACTACAAACAATGCACTATAGTACCCAAAAGGTGAGAAATTTACATTGAACATATAGAGAGATTCAACTAGGCTTGTGTGGATGACATGAAAAGTACAAGTGGACAATGTATAATTCTACTTAGAAGAGTCTTTGGTTGCATGTTTAAGCAAGAAAGAGTCATTACTTGGACAATGTATAATTCTACTTAGAAGAGTCTTTGGTTGCATGGTTAAGCAAGAAAGAGTCATTACTTTCTCTATCTAGAGTAGAAGTGGAATACATAGTAGTTACTTCTTTTAAATGAATATGGAATGAATCTAAAAATGAATATGGAATGAATCATTGTACATTATGATAAATCTTGTATTTAATGACATTTGATCTATGAATAATATGGAATGAATCATTATACATTATGAAGAGTCATGAGATCCACATTTCCACCATACTATTTGCAAGTTCTATACGAAGGTATGTAGTCTAATAACTAATTAGTTATGGTTTCAATGGGAAACTTTTATGGCTAATTTATGTTTTACATGTTGAATATAAAAGGTTTTTTCTCTTTCATTGTTTGAGACCATGAATATGAAAATGAAAAACTTCTATTTAGATCTATTCCAGAGATTGACTGTAGGGGCATTTACTGGATATGTCACCTTTCATAAAATATGAGATCCAAAGGCTACCTGAACCTTTACTTGGATGACATGAAAAGTACGAGTGGACAATGTATAATTATACTTAGAAGAGTCTTTGGTCGCATGTTTAAGCAAGAAAGAGTCATTACTTAGACAATGTATAATTCTACTTAGAAGAGTCTTTGGTTGCATGGTTAAGTAAGAAAGGGTCATTACTTTCTCTATCTAGAGTAGAAGTGGAATACATAGTAGTTACTTCTTTTAAATGAATATGGAATGAATATAAATATGAATATGGAATGAATCATTGTACATTATGATAAATATTGTATTTAATGACATTTGATCTATGAATAACATGGAATGAATCATTGTACATTATGAAGAGTCATGAGATGCACATTTCCACCATACTATTTGCAAGTTCTATATGAAGATATGTAGTCTAATAAATAATCAGTTCTGATATTTGTGTAAATATGAAAACGGTTCTATGATATAAAGGCAAACAAGGGATCAATATAAATTTACAACTTTCAAGTTTCGAACTTTGAACTTCTAAAAAAAATAACCTAAAATTTACAACTTTCAAGTTTCGAGTTTCTAATATATAGATTCTATAATCTATTTGATAAATTGGGCACATGACCTTGACTGCATCTACAAATCTCTAACACATATTGTAACCTAAGAACTGTAACCACTTGTTGCATACCAAAATGCAAACTTAATGGATTTTAAGTTATGGATAGAACTGTAACCACTTGTTGCATACCAAAATGCAAACTTAATGGATTTTAAGTTATGGATAGAACTGTAACCACTTGTTGCCTAAGAACTGTAACTGCTTGTTGCATAACCTAAGAATTGTAACCACTTGTTGCATAACCAAACTGTAAACTGCAAATTGCAAATTTTGGACAGATGTTTTATGAATTTATTGATCCAGAAGGTGAAGAGGCCAAGGGTATGATCAATTTTTCATAAAGGTTCTTTCACTTTATACCATCCTATTTCCTTTTCTGACAAGTCACAGGTTCTTTAGCCACAAAGATTGATTCCTTATAGGCTTTGGTGGTAGGAAGATGTTCTGTTATATTTCTGAGTTTTTCTTGCAAATGATGAGCTTGCTGTAGGGAGCACCGGTTTACACATGGACGTCTTGGACCACACAACGATGACTTCAACGCTTTCTAGTAGGTCACAGGTGTCTTCGGCCATAGTGAATGACACCCTTCAGGTTTTAGTGTGACGACTTCAACGCTGGAAGGCTACTGGCATAGTACATTTTGGGAGGCTAGGATGATATTTTGTCTTAGTATACTATTGTTTTTTCTTTTCCGGAAGAACTGGAGTATTTGAAATTTTATGTATCTTATGTTTTTATGGGCAGACTTTTAGGACTGTTCCAGTTTCAGATAGAAAAAAGGCTTGAAATGAACTGCAAGTTTTTGTATTAGTTATAAGGTTTTTCTGGATATTTTTCATTTTGAACTGGACATAATATATTCCAGAGTTTTTCTGCTTGAAAAACCTAAGAATTGTAACCACTTGTTAAATACAAAATTGCAAACTTAAATTTTTTGTAAAATTTGGCAGTGATTTATATACAGTGATCTTGGATTCTGATATCACTTATATTTTGAGTGATAAAATAACTTATAACGTCCAAAAATAGAAGGATATGAGCTGCTTACCTAGTGGTTTGCTTAACGTCGCCGCAGATGATCAACAACAGAGCAGCAACAACGCTAGAGCAGCAGCAGCACCAGAGCAATTCGACAAACTATAGGCAACGCAGCAAAAAAAAACGTTAATTATATCAGAAAATATAATTTACGATAACAATCAAACAAAACTGCAGAAAACCATAATGATTACCTGGTGGTTCACAACGCCAGAGCAGCAGCAGCACCGTAGCAATTTAACGAACCCGAAGAAAGACGTGCAGAAATAGAGCAACGCTAGAGCAGCAATTCAACAGAAACAGAGAAGAAACAGAGTAGCGCAACAATTCAACAAACACGAAGCAACAGAGCAGCGCTAGAGAAGAAACAGAGCAGCGCAATTCAACAAACGCGAAGCAATAGAGCAGCGTAATTCAACAAACGTGAAGCAACAGAGCAACAATACAAATCTGCGCGAAAAGAAAATAATTCACGGGCGATATATTTATAAGCAATAGTTCGGCCGAACTATTTTAAACATTCGGCCGAACTCAAAGTTCGACCAAACTGTTGTTGCCGGTTTTCCCATCTCCGGCAAAAATTATGTTTTCCCACGCCGTTAGTGTGCCGTCAATCTAAATGGCAGAACGAGTTCAGCCGAACTTTCTCATAAAGTTCAGCTGAACTTCCTAAAAAGTTCGACCGAACTATTGCCGAAATTTTTTTTTTGTCCCCGATTCTCACAAAAGTGTAACCCAACTTCACGTTTTACCCCTATGTGTGTGTTTATTTCTTTCTTGCTCATTACTTGTGTCTGCATAATTATTAATGTTGTGAAGACTGCACTCAGATTTATTTCAATGTTTATTGTGTAACAATGTAAATAACTTGTATCAAAATTAACAAGTAGGAGAAATAACATCATATTGTTGCATTAGGGATTCCCTTTGTGGAATTTCACAATTAAAAACATTATATATAATATGCAATTTTTTTTTTTAATGTTTAAACATGAAAAACCTTCATCCTTTAATTTTGTACCAAGGGAAAAGGACTTGATAAATTTTTGGTGGGTAGTACCACTACTAAGTTTGCACATTTACATTTTACTCTTACATGTTAAACCGTTGATGAAAACATAAATAATGGTAGACAATAACTTTGGCAGGAATATTTTTTTCCATCTTGTCCCTATTCATTTTATGTGCAAGTACTTGCTTAAATTATGGTGGACAATTGTTTAGATTTTAAAATGGTAAGGCAAGGGTTGTTAGATGTAATTGCCTCAACAATCCATGTCAAAATTGTTTATGTTTAAACATGAAAAGTCTTAATCCTTTAATTTTGTACTAAGGAAGACTTGAATAAATTTTCAGTGGGTAGTAACCACTACTAAGTTTGCACATTTACACTTTTACTCCTACATGTTAAAGCATTGAAGAAAACATAAATAATGCTAGGTAATAAATTTGGTAGGTATATTTATTTCCATCTTGTTCATTTATTTTTTATGCAAGTACTTGCTTAAATTACTGTTGGTAGTAGTTGATGGTAAAAATTTATTTCCATCGTGGTCCTGTTCATTTTTTATGAAAGTACTAACTTAAATTAGGGTGGGTAGTAATTGATGGTAAATAGGTTATTTACATGAGTATGAGCTATTTCCAAGGATTTTAATTCTAGGTGGTTTTCTATGAAGCTTAATAATGAAAAATCATGGCACAAATATTTAGAAATCATGGCATAGATATTGCAACTACATCCAATTTTTTTGGCAAAAAAAATTGAGACAATTATTCACATGACACAAAGTTGCAATAAGATTTTCAAAGTTATGATCCAATCAAATGTTTGAAAAATATATTTTTTAATCATATATATATGTTTTCCAAAATTAAACATTATAACTTATATTGATCAATGCTAAAGTAATAGTGTTCAACATGATAATTAATTACTATAATTTTACCTTGACAAGGACTAATACATTTATAACACAATTAAATATTCAAAATAAATTTATAACACAATATAATACATGTATTTTATGCTAGTCTTTTAATGCGTAAAATAAATGAAAAATTTATAAAATATAATTTAAACCACATATCACTTGCTTGAAATAGAATTCATACCCGGGTTATGGAACATATTTATTTTAATGTATTACTATTTATAAGAAATTACTAACATATTATACTATTGATTGATTTCATTTAAATAAATAAATAAATATTTTTTAACAATTAAATTAAATTGTACTCGCAACCTACGTCATACCATGGGCTCACTATTTCCTTCAATTCCAACTATATTTGAGAAATTGTCTTCATACATAAACATTATTATTATTCTATTCTGGCCAGATGTCTCATTTTATAAACATCAAACTTATCCCAAACCTCCATTAAGTACACCAATTATTTTTTACCTTGAATTGACTTAACCATGATCTATTATCTACGCCCTCAGTTTACACCAATTGTATGTAACCTCAAATTGACTTGACCATGATCTAGTATTTATAGCCTCAATTTTGTTGACTTTAAACTCATTGATAAAATATCTTTCCACCTTATTCATCACATCCTTGTATTATCTTTTCATTAATATTTTAATTTTAATTTTTTTAAAATTAATTATCAGCTTAGATTCATCTTAACTATAATATTTAACATTTTAAAAGTTTTTTTAAAATTAATTACTAGCTTAGATTCATCTTAACTATAGATCTATCAAGCGTTGAAGTTTGCACTTTCAGAGATATACCACCAAGGAAAATCTATCGATATATAAAGAACATATGATTAATGTTATCAATAATATGTAAATGCATCTAATATTAATATAACCATTTTAAATATTCTAAATATATTTGAGATTTAGCGAGCCATTTTGATTTTAAATTTTTTTAGTTACCTCAGTTTTTTGAGATGATAAATATTGTAAAATATCTTTAATGATAAAAAATGATGAAATAAATTTTTTGAATGCAAAGTGACAATGTAATAATATTTAATGATAGAAAATGTGAATAATAAGAATGTAGTCAATTAAAAATAGCCTTCATTGTGATCAATCTCAAACTATTTTCTTCTACTATTCTTATTGTCACCCTTGTTAATTTTGTGATCTTTCCATATCGATTATATGAAAAATACAGTAAAAATCATAAATTATAAACCATTTAAATATTTAGCCCGCGCTGTTGTAGTAAACATCATACCTTGTCTCTCTTGCTCTCCTATATTATTACATTTAATTACTATAACACAAAAAATATTCTACATTGTCAATAATTTTTTGTGCTTACACTGAAATCAATGCACACTATTAGTCCAATGATTTTAAAACTAATGTACCATCATACATCCAATTACATCAAATCAAAAATCAACATATACACTGAAATCACTGCATCTAATGCAAGAAATCAAATAAGATTAGAAAACAACATCTCCACAGAAATCAATGCATCTAATGCAAGTAATCAAATAAGATTTGAAATCAACATCTAAACTCAAATCAATGCATTTAGTGCAAGTAAGAAAATAAGATTAAATAATGAAAATTAGATAATTTAATATTAATTTTTCACAAACGTTCAAAAATGACTTCGTATAAGATAATGACTCAAACCATTTTGAACTATTAATCACTTTGCATAACCATTGTATTTTTAAATATTAATATTACCAATACTAATATTAATATAACAATTGAACGGTATGTATATATATAGTTTTGATTTAATTTATTTTTATTTATGAAGTGTAAATTGATTGGTTTTTATGAGATCAATCTTAAATATATACATTCAAATCAAATTTTCTTTCAAATTGATATTTTTTATTTGATTTATTTTTATGTATGAAATTAAATTAATTAAATTTAAAATTATATATTTAAACTAATTTTTTTTAAATTGATATTTTTTATTAAATTTGTTTTTATTTATGAAATTAATTTAATTGATTTGTGTGGAGTTAGTCTTTATTAAATTAGTGACTCAGATTTCATGAAAAATAATTGATAATAAGAGCCATTAAAAAAATTAAGATTATCTCAAAAAATATACAAACTTAATCAAGCTTCACATAATTTTATGACAATATCCCACAAATAAATAAATGATTTTTTTATCCAAGATTCAGAGATATCCTACACTGAACTGAAATTCAGCTACCTCATTAAAAAATTTAACTAACAACCTAAACTTAACCTATCCCATGAAAATAAATGGGGTTTTTAGGAACAAAACAGAAAAGAAAAATATCAACTTTTTAAAATGGAAAGAAAGAAAGTTAGATAGAGATAGATAACAACCTAATGTTTAACATTAATTCATTTTGTTTGGATAATAGGTCATTTTTGCTGAAATTAAAGAAAGAGGTTAACAGTGCAAAACCCAAAGTCTTCTGACAAGAATAAAAGTCTACCACTAGCAATGTAATTGCAGAGGCATGTTTTTTCTTAAATAACATTTATGATCAATCTCTATTTGACGATAGAAACTACTGATAGTTGTCTTATTGTTGATTTGAAAACTGAGTTATGATAATGAGCAATTTTCTAGGTCTACAAATTTTCTTACTTGAGTATTGTAAACAAAAATTCAAAAAATCAGAACACTGAAGTGTTTGAATTGTTTTTTTGATGATAAAAATAGATTCGAAACCATCAAATAACCTTAGAACACCCAAAATCCTGAAATTTAATTGCTATAATCCAGATTTTCAAAAAAAATTTACAATTTTTCTAATAATTTTACTTTAAAATAGAATTCAGTCCCTGATATATCCCTGTTGATTTGACATCTAGTTTTTTTTTTACCACTGATTTTAGGATGGATTCACTCCCTGATATATCTGACATTATATGACATTTAAACTTAATGAATTGGAGTTAATAAAGACAAATTTCACAGCAATTCAGCTTCAGTGCCAGAGGAGTTTGAGCAATGGAACTTAAATACAGGAGCAGTAATGGCATTTATTAACTGTTATATACCACAAGCACATAGATTAGAAGAGTTTCAGAAACAACAGGCGCAGTAATGGCATTTATTACGATTATATGTGATACAGAATGGGTACAAGTCCTCCAGGTCGCTTCCATTTTACGTCAGAGAGCCTATTTAAGAGCCCTGTTGTGCGCCAGATTTCACCACCTCCGGTTTCAATGTTCTTTCAGAGCGAGCGAATGTAAATGCTGCGCAGAAGTCACTAACAGCTGCGAAAAATTCACTCGCGGTAGTGAAGAACGGAGTGTAAATGCTGTGCACAGCCGCGAAGAAATCGCTCACAGTAGTAGTGAAGAAGAAGAAGAGGTCAGAAATGGATACAAATTTGGAAAACCGTGCAGAATTTTTTCATAAGCTACCCTTTGATTTTGCGGAGATTGGGGACTTTAATAGCATAAAGATGGGATACTCCTATTTGTTGGCCAGTCTGTCGTGGCCGCGATTGCTTGCGACTGTTGCACTTTTATTTACCATAGAGGGGATGGTAGCTGTGAATGAGATGGTATGGATTTTTCCCCTTATTTGTGCCATAGCAGGAATCTTGATTTATGTTTTCTGTGCGCCGAAACATATCTACATGCTGGAGGTGTCCTGTTACAGGCCCCCTCAGGAATGGAGGGTTTCGTTTCACAATTTCATAGAGCATGCGATGATTTCACAGAAATTTACAGGGAAGAGCGTGGAGTTTCAGAAAAAGATTCTGGAAAGAGCCGCCATGGGCGAATGTGCTGCTGTCCCTCCTGCTCTGCGCTACTTGCCCCCTAGGTTAACGAACGAGGCTTCTCGTCGTGAAGCAGAGATCGTGATGTTTGGCTGTGTGCAGGATCTGCTGGAAAAAACAGGGGTTAATGTTCAGGAAATCGGTGTCCTGGTTGTGAATTGCAGTGTCTTTAACCCTATTCCCTCGCTCTCTTCGCTGGTGGTTAACAAATTTGGGCTTCGCAGCGATATCAAGACTTATAATCTTGGGGGAATGGGTTGCAGCGCTAACCTTATTGCTCTGGATCTTGCCTCTTCTTGCCTTAGGGTTTCGAACAGGGGAACGTATGCAATCGTGCTGAGCACAGAGAATATTACAGAAAATTGGTATTTCGGAAACCATGAGCCCATGCTGGTTTCCAACATTTTGTTCAGAATGGGATGTGGTGTTGTGCTTTTGTCTAATAAAAGAACCGATCGTCACAGGGCTAAATACAGATTGCTTCATGTTATCAGAACGCAGATGGCAGGCGTGAGCGACATGGCCTATCATGCAGCTTTTCAAGAAGAGGATCCAACAGGAACAGTTGGGGTTAATCTCAGCAAACACATCATGGAAATTGCTGCAGAGGCTCTCAAGGCCAATATGCGCCAATTGGGTCCTCTGGTTCTTCCCTATTATGAGCAAATTCTTTATCTCCTGAGCAGGTTCTTGTTTTATGAGAATGCAGGAAAAGGGGCTGCGAGAGAATATGTGCCCAACTTTAAGCGAGCGTTTAATCACATCTGCATCCATTCTGGTGGCAAGGCAGTCATTAGGGCAGTAGAGAAAGGACTCAAATTGCCTCCTGAGACTACAGAGCCATCAAAGATGACCCTGTACAGATTTGGCAATACTTCATCTTCCTCCACATGGTATCAATTCCAGTATTTGGAATCCAAAGGGCGCATGAAAAAAGGGCAGAAGATCTGGCAGATTTGCCTTGGCAGCGGATTCAAATGCAACAGTGCAGTGTGGGTGGTAAATACAGACATTGCTCCACCTGGCAACAATGCATGGTCTGACTGCATTCTAGATTATCCCGTTCAAATCCCTGAAATTCAACCACTTTCCTGAAAGATGCATCTCCTGATTCTTGTGCAGGAGACTTCATGTAATATGCCTGCTGTTATGTACAAGATCCAAATGTGATCAGAGATGCAGAGATATTGATATTAATATTAATGGTAATCAAAAGTTTTGAAATGAGCAGAGATTCGTTTGTTTCTTTGCCTATTTTCTTTAATGGAAATGTTTATGCAAAAATTTTCATATCAGTGCTTAATGCTGTTAATACAAATTTATGCTGTCAATGATTTGGTTTTTTTAGGATGGTTCCGGGATGGCCTTGGATATTGTTGTCTTGGTTCTGCCCTGGTTCCAGGATCAAGTGCTTCTTCCCTGGTTTCCAGGGTGTGCTGGATGTGTATGAGAACGACGGCGCTAATGTAGCTTCATCTTGTACTTGATTGGTTATTTATGTATTTTCTAGAAGTTTTTGTTGGTTCTAGATTTGATCTACATGACAATTTTTGGCTTCAACCCATGATAACATCGAAAAACTCTAATAAAGCTTGATATTTTTGGATTCGCAAATTACATGATGGGTTATTATTTTGTCACTAGTTTACTAGTTTAGTTTCCCCGAGTGCTAGGGCAGCTGTGAACACCCATCCACAATATATGGAATCTTGTTGCTTATTAATGATTTTAAGGTTTAGACATTATTGAAATCAAATTTTTATAAGGTGAAAATGACTGTATTTTTATAAGTTTTGAAAGATTATTTTTTAAGTTTATAAATGATTATTTTTTTAATTTATTTATTTTTAAAATTTAAATGGTAAGTTTTAATATTGATCAGGATGATATTAACCTATTTTAATCAACATTTTTTTAATTTTGAAATGTTCTTATTAAATTTATAATTTTAATGATTTTTTTTTTTTTTTTTTTTAAAAGTCGTTGTCTTATTATTATATGTTTTTGAAGATTTGTTAAGGTTAAATTTCTATTTTTATTATATAAAATCTATTTTTGACTATATATAAATTCAACACTCTCAAAAATTAATGAACATGTCTGGAGAATTTTTTTAAATCTTTTTAAATGGAATTAAGTTTTTATATTTAATTATTTTTAAAATTTAAATAATTAAATAAAAAATATATATAACAACACAATTCTGTAATATCATAAATTAAATTAACCTATAACATTTTTATAAAAATATATATAATTCAAATTAAATCAAAACATCCTACAAAATATTGAAACTTGAATTTATCTACCATCTTACTTCATTTTAAAACATTAGGCAAATGTCTTCAATTTGCTGTTGTCTATAGAGAGCACAATTTCTCAAGGAGATTTTATCAATGAAACACGTCAATTGTGAGAATTCATTTAAATCTTTTTAAATGAAATAAAGTTTTCATATTTAATTATTTTTATAATTTAAATTATTAAATAAAAGATATATATAATAACACAATTCTATAATATCATAAATTAAATTAACCTATAATATTTCTATAAAAATATCTATAATTCAAATTAAATCAAAACTACCTACAAAATATTGAAACTTGAATTTATCTACTATCTTACTTCATTTTAAAACATTAAGCAAATCTCTTAAATTTGGTGTTCCCTATAGAGGGCACAATTTCTCTAGGATAAGGAAATTTTTGATAGAACTGTGAATTTTTTTTGAAAAAATCAATTTGGGAGTGTTTGAATTGTCTTTTTGATGGTGGAAATAGATTCAACACCATCAAGAACAAGTAGGACACCCAAAATCCTAAAGTTTGAGCGCTGATAGATTTCCAAAAATTTTAGCTAGATATTTTCACTAGTATTGAACTAAGAATTAAGAAAATTATAATTCCAATTTAATTGAAGTGCAATTTTATATTTGCAATCTAATTCTAATTAAGAATGGATAAAACTACATTTTAAAAGAATTTTAATTTTATATTTACAATGTAATTACTTATGATTAAATTCTTAAGTAAAATTAATTTGTTTTTTATTATTAATAATTTAAAATATAGAAAAATGAAAATTTGTTTCTTTATAAAAAATAAGTGAATAATTTTAAATGAAGTGGTTTTTCTTGAATAACGATGCCAATAACCCCATTTTTCTATGAACATTGACTGGTCAACTTTTAATGAAAATTTGTTTCTTTATAAATAACTAGTGGATCATTTTAATTGACATGGTTTTCTTTAATGACTCGTCCATGATGATGACATGATTTTGTCCACGGACAGTAATAGAGTCAACTTGTATTATGAAGCATATAGCACCATCCAAAAATTTTCCCCTTATTAAAAATCACTGAATAATTTTAGATGACAAGGTTTTTCATGAATAAGAATAATAATGATGTATGAATCATTTTAGGTACTAGGATTTTCCTTAAATGATGATAATGATGGTGGCATGAATAATTTTAAGTAATATAGTTTTCCTTAAATAATCATTTGTTTCCTTATAGATTAAGTGAATCATTTTAATTGACATGGTTTCCTTTAATGACGACCATTAAATGATAATGATGACATGATTTTTTTTAGTAATAGTGATAGAGTCAACTTATATTATGAAGCACGTAGTACCATGGGAATTTTATTTCCCCTTGCCGTATTCTAACTAGACTGCTTTTTTGCCCTGAAAATCATTTTTGTAAATCCAGGGTATAGCTATCAAACTTCAATATTTTGGGTGCCTTGGAGGTTTTTGATGGTGCTGAATCCATTTCCACCATCAAAAACATGATTCAAACTCTGCTACTACAAGATTTCTTAATTTTTTCTTAATTTTTTTTTCTCGAATTCCAGCTACTTTTGGCCGTACCCACAATTCTTCCACCTCCATAGGCCACTAAGTGAATCATTTAGATGACAAGGTTTTCCTTGAATAAGGATAATAATGATGCATGCATCATTTTAGGTACTAAGATTTTCCTTAAATGACGATAATGATGGTGGCATGAATCGTTTTAAGTAACATAGTTTTCCTTTAGTAATGATAATAAAGGTAACATGATTTTCCTCAAATAAGAATGATGAGTCAACTCATATTAATTGATAAATGTCATCACTCTCAATAATACCTAAATTATAATATTGATCATTCTTAATAAATGATAAATGTATATATATTGAAAATTCTATTTTAAAATGGATATAAATAAATTTTTTATTTTGGAAGAATTTCAAAAATTAAATAATTGTTTCAGTGATTTAAGAATTAGTATAGATCCATTTTTACCACGGATCTAGCAAAAGCCCAGGGATCAAATCTCTTAAAGTGAAAACCTTTTTTAGGATGAAAATTTTGACTAAAAAATTTGCATACGCAAAAATTTGATTTCTCTAGAAGCCTAATAGATATGTAATCAAGATTGATTGATATACCACGTGTAATTATTCATTGTTTAAACCACATTTTTGAATGTATAAAATGGATTCAAACAATTCTCTGCTCCATTTCAAACTAAATTGACCAAAAAATATACTTAAAAACAGACCACAATGAGAATAAAAATGTTATATATATATATATATATATATATATCACATTGATTCTTTATTATTAATAATATCTTTTTAAATGTTATCGTATTAATTTGATATCAAGAATTAAATGAATTACATGTAGATTTTTTTTTTAAAATTTTTAATGAGTGCTTTTCTTTAAGCATTGAAATATTTTATTATGATCAATATTAAAATAATTTTTCCTTATTGTCTCTTCATATTCATATGCATGAATTGATCTTGAAATAAATTAAGCAACATGTATATTTAGAAACATTATTTGAAATCTTAGAAATATCTTTTTAAATGTTATCGTATTAATTTGATATCAAGAATTAAATGAATTACATGTAGATTTTTTTTTTAAAATTTTTAATGAGTGCTTTTCTTTAAGCATTGAAATATTTTATTATGATCAATATTAAAATAATTTTTCCTTATTGTCTCTTCATATTCATATGCATGAATTGATCTTGAAATAAATTAAGCAACATGTATATTTAGAAACATTATTTGAGTACTGAAATATTTTTAAAAGGTTTATCTAATGCAGTGAAATAAAAGTGTTTTTTTTAATTAATTTTTAGTTACTTCATTTTTCACACCATTATCATATTTTATATGGACAACTAAACATTTATTCATGGATAAGAATGAGAGTAAAACATATATATATATATATATATATATATATATTCATTTTTTAATTTTTATTAGAATATATATATATATATATATATATATATATATATATATCAAACTTCAGGTTGAACACTCACTAAATTATACATCTCTTTCATAATGCGCTTGTAAAATAATCCTAAAAAAATCAATTTTAACAATTTTTTTTTTAAAGTTATATTTATTGAATATACCTAATACATAATATTCAATATAAAATGGTATACCATTATTATAGACAACTAAATATTTGTTTATGGATGAGAATGAGAGTAAAACATGTATATTAGTTTTTTATTTTTATTACAAAAGATATTTTTTATTTTATATATATATATATATATAATGGTTAAGAGCATGTGTTTCTTCCTAAGAGGTCACAGGTTCAAAACCAGAGGGGAGTAGAGTATGTATGCCTTCCTAGCACTCAAATAGCTGTGCGGAGGTGGGTCCCTTGTCCCACAAACAATGAGATCTCATACACCAATTTGGTGTTTGGCTTAGCTGTGACCTTAAAATTAGATTATTATTATTATTATTATATTAAAAAAAGAAGATATTAAACTTAAAATTGAACATCTCTTTCATACTATGCTTGTAAAATAAACCTAAAAAATCACTTTTAACAATTTTTTTAAAAGTTATATTTATTAAATATCCTAATACATAATATTCAAAATATATATATATATATATATATATATATATATATATATATATAACTTCATATTCCAAAAAATCTCCCTTAACATAATCCATTCCAGCAAGGAAGTGAAAACACACTTACCAAACGTTCTGAACAAAAAATCTAAATTCGGAAATATGCACAACGGTGTTCCACATCTCTCCGTGGAGATTTGTAATGCATTAATTGTGCAGTGATATTTTCTGTATTCTGTTACTCTATGGTACTGACACCGATTCTGACTTCTGTAGCACTTGTCCTTTACGAGAGATGGTGGTGCTGCATCCTTAATGTGCGTTAACTAGTCATCGGGATGCTGTATTATGTTATATTGTTCATACGTCATGACTAACGCCCCCGCTATCCTCCAATATACAGATTTTTATTCAAACGACGATGATATCAAGACTTTAGCTTTGGCGTTTTGATTCCACGCAGCGATGCAATTTTATGAGATGACTGTAACTTGCAGTTTGGTAATAACTGATGGTCGTATAGACAGTATGCATCATTTAATGGCTGAATGTCAAAAGTGACGGCCAAGCTTATTAGGTCATTTAATGTGGTGTGAAAGATATTGTTGATTGTTAGATTTAAATGATTCTAAATCTAATGGTGAATAATATCTATTCCACTGCATTAAATGGTTTATAGACAAGGAAATAAGGCTCGCCAAAAGTGACATGATGGTTAATTTTTTTTAAAATTCTTTTTGTAGTTTTTAAATTATTTTTTTATTTTTTTTTTAATGTGAAAATGGATTAAAAATTATTAAAAAATTTCAAAAAGTTTTGGGCATCCAAAATTTGAACAAAGATCTCTCTAGATTTTATCAAATTCTTGCTAGAATTTCCACAATTTTCAAGACAAAATTGCGGGCTGGCTAGAGTACTGCTATATAATGTGGAAAAAGGCTAATCCCGAGACAAACCGGAAAGTAATTTGACACCTTGGCTCCCCTTTCCGGCGGATCACCCCCCTCTGGCCAGACTCGACCCCCCCATTTTCTGATTTCCCGTTGATGCCCTCCTCCTTCGCCACCGAACCCTGTCCCATCACGATGGTGGAGCTCCCTTACATTAACTGAGACAATTTTTAAATTTTGAATTAAGTTTTGGGTGCGCCCAAATTGGATTGCAATCATATAATGAGCCAAGATTGACTAAACTGAAAGTTCTGAGTTTGTCTCATAATAGCTTGAATGGAAATATCCCACCAGAGCTTGGAAAGCTGGAGAAATTACAACACTTGGATCTCAGTTACAATAAGCTGACTGGAACAATTCTAGATGAGTTTGGAGGGCTTAAAAGCCTCTCCATTCTTGACCTCAGTGAAAATAAGTTGTAAGGGCCTCTGCCTCCATCCATTGGGAACTCGTTGTTGCTGCAGAAAATAGATTTGAGCTCCAGTAATATTTCCGGAAGAATACCTCCAGTTCTTGGGAAGTTGCAAAACTTGTCTCTTTTAGCTGTAGAAACTAGTTTAATGGCCCCCTGCCTGATACCTTAAAGTCCTTAAGAAATCTTCAATACTTAATGGTTGAATCCAATCCCATGAACTCCGCTTTGCCTGAATTCTTAGGTTATCTGCCCATATTATCTGAGCTGATTCTTTCTTTTGCAAGATTTGAGGGCTGTATACCCAAATATTTGTCCAGTCTCAGCAATTTGAGTGCTTTGGACCTGGATAATAACAAGCTCAATGGGTCCATTCCTTCAGATTTGGGAGAACTACAGTGTTTGTTTAAGATGAATTTGAGTGCAAATTTGCTTAGTGGAGAGGTACCTTTCTCTGTTGATTTTGTGAAGAGGCTTGGCAAAAAATTGGACCTGAGGAAGAACCAGGATTTGTGTGCCAGCGAAAACTTGTCTCATGCTTTTATTGTTGCTGATATTCATCCTTGTTCAGCTGAAGAGCGTGGAAAAGTTTCCTTTGCTCGCGTGACCAACAGTTTGAATGAGCCCAGCCAACAAACAAGATCTGGGTTTTCTGGAACCGTTTATGTCCAGAGATTGAGAAGTTGTGTATGGATAATTTTGTCAGTATATATTTATGTTATGAAGTAACTAAGTTGTTTCATGGCATTATTATCACGTCGTTCTTATACTTAAATGGTTTGTAGCTTGTTACTCAAGCTATGTATACTGTACAATGGTTTTGTTACAATTTTTAAGAGTTGTTGGCCCCCAAGTAGTAGATCCATAAATCCTTGTTGCTAATGGCAGAGCTATCAATCAGTTTCTCATGAAGCTTTTTGCATGTAAAATTATGTGTAAATAACCCCCGATCGGGGTGCCACAGTGGAACAAATCACAGGATGTCGGTGCCACGCGAGGGCGTGCACCTGACCATCCATCATAATTAATAAATGAGCCATAGCATGTAAGGTACTCTACATGCTTCAAGGTAATGGCAGCTAAGGAAACAACAACTGGCCAGCAATGCATGTCAGAAAGGATTGGGGATCCACGCCAAGAGCGGAGAAGGATAACAAGGCATAGAAGGAAGGCATTCAGTTGCCAGTTTGAAGATTTTCCAGACGAAGCGGAGGAAGTTGTGGAGCAACACACTCGTCCGAAAAAGTGGTATGTAATGGCCTTTGTTACCTTCGTTTATCAATTCTCTGCCATAATCATTGAAGATGCAGGTCATGGTAACACTGAATGTAGTACACTGGTTTGTTTTTATAATGGGGTATTCTGTCAGTCGAGTCGACTCCGTAGTTCTTCTGGCTTAAAATGCAATGAAGGGTTGAGCATTCTGCATGATAAGGAAATTGAGCCTTGTTTTCACAACCCCTCCATAGGAAATTACCCTCTGTTTTGTGCTAAGTGTAAATTTCAAATTCTAATTGGTTTCCATCTCTGCAACGGGTTTCAATTCGGCAATGCGGTCAATTTGTATGGTCTCAGTATGGGGAACTCTCTGTCTTGCTTGAAGAAGAACTTAGTAATCCTCTGCAATAGTTTTAAGAAGGGTTCTGTGGAAATTCTCTGTGGCAAGTCAGTAGGTTTGCGTATAATTTTCCTCTGTTTAAAATTTATGAGAACACATCTCATATAGTTAGAAACTAGGGACACCTTCACTGTTAAGCAAAAATTGAACCTCTTCCCTCACTATCAAAATAGGTCCACCTGTAATCTGGGTTGCCACTGTTGAGTCTTTCTCTGCTTGCAATTTTGTGGTAGTCGTAATTGGTATTTAATAACAGGCTTTTGTTATATTGGAAAACTGCAATTTCTTATCTATAAAAAGGTCTCTGTCAAGGACTCTGTAACTGTCACTCTCACCAAACACCATTCTAGTAGCTCGACAAAGAATGAGTCTCCACCTGACATTATTGGAGTAAAGGACTCCACCCTTGATTGCCAGAACTATTGTATTAATTTTATTCTTCCATATACATGAACATATTATATTATTACAGGGATATCACTCTGTCAAGTTATCATGGCAAGAGGTTAACCTAGGAAACGAAAAGGAGCAGGCAGAGGCAAGCATAAACAAACTATTCAGTATGAAGGCCCAAGAAAGCGTGGGAGGAAAACCCATAAAGAAGTTATGGTAAATATTGTTGATCTCTATGAAGCTGGCAACTCTGATCAAATCCGTAATACCATTCATGGATGGGAAAGGGCAAGTTCCCATGATGATGAAGACATCAAACAACAGGAGGCCACCTTGGATTTCCTTTGTGACCCAGCGAGTACTAGAGGAAGGGTATCACTGTTCCATCAATCTGTGAACACTTATTGGAAACTTAAATGTGTCTTGGCAAAGGCCATGGCAGGCATGTAGGAAACTGCAGGTAATCAATCAGTGCTGTCAGAATTTTAGTAGATTAAGAAGGATATTTAAGACATTGCGAGGTCTCAGTACCATACTGTAGCAAGGATTGGGAGGATCGAATGTCAACTCCAAGAGATGCAACAAGTTGAGATGTCGGGATCCACTGCCAAGGACCCGACTCTAATAGATTCTTCTGATGGGTGAAATTTATGTTTACTAGTTTTTAATGATTTTTGCGAAAAGCTTTAATAGCTGTTGTTTAAAATGTAGTTATTATGGACATAGTAAAGTAGTTCTAGTGGCAAGTAAAAGGAAAAAACAATACCAATATTGGTTGGCATTTAATTCCCTCAGGTGGCCAACAAACATGGTTTCCTTCAGGCAGATTGAGGCTATTTCAAGCATAACTCACTGTATAGCAACTTGTTTTTTGATAAATAGAAAATAGAAAGACTCTACCAAATTCACAATTTTTTTTTTTATGTGTAAATAAAGAGAAATCTCTTTATGGTTAAAGTTGAATTAAAAAAATTGGAGATATATGTATATTTCAAAATAAATTGGGATTCAAAGAATTCGATGGACAAGGGTGAAGTTGGAAACTTGATGGATGGAATCCATTTTTGAATAGTGATCTGAAATACATTATTTTAATTTGTGATTTATCGTCGAGGTTATTTTTAAAAAGGAAAGATATGTAAATATGTTTTTAATCATTAAATTTGTTTAAAATTATGAATTAAATGTATGTGTGATTCATCAATTCATAATTTAAAGTGAAACTAGTTTAGTGTATTCTCAAAACATTTTGGGACAATAGGATTTGTCACCTTTGTAATACTAAGAGGGTTTGTCACCTTTATAAGAGGGTTTTGGTTTCTGTTGTTCTAGAATAGGCCATCAAGTCTAGGGAATATACTTCTATTCGCAGTCATAGATTCTGTATAACAACAATATCAAAATAATTCCGAACATAAACTATTTAGAGGGTTGTTCCTCCTTGAGTGGATCACAGCTAGCCCCCCTAACCAATATCTTATGATTTTATACAAGATCCGTGATACCAGCGTATGTATTTCAACCCTAACCCATAGTCTACTTCTACGTAACACATTTGTCATTGCATCTCCCTAAGAGGGGTATTTAAATAATGTGTTACTAAAACTTCATAGATAAATATATGAATTTACTACATTGTGTAACTTGACAATAGTGGTCCAATAGTTGGTCCCTTTGGCCATGCAACCAATTCTAGTTAAAAGAGTCATGAAGACAAACTAGGTATTGTAATTATATTTCATGTGGTCCTCATTTATGCTCAAGTTGCAAGTGGATGTGTCATATGATGATGGTGTATTTTGTATAGGAAATCTTCATGAATGAAGTTAGCATGAGATTATGGAATTCATTAGTTATATATTTCTATGTAGTTGATTCAAGTTGATTGTTATTTTTTTTTAATATCTAATTATTTGACATTTGTGGTTGCTACAATCTAATTCTCATGCATTGCCTTAATATGAATTAGTCACTTCCATTGCTAATGAAATAGTTGTATTGAATTAAACTAATGGGATACTTCATATGTCAGTATTTTGGAGCGATAATTTTGTTTACTTATGGTATTTTAGTCTTTTATGTTTCTTTTCATTTTTTTAACAATATTATTCTTTCTAACATTATTAACTTTTTAAATGTCATATAGATTATATTTTGCAACATTATACTTTTTACATAGCCTATATTGGCTCTAAGTAAATTTCATCCCAATACATAGACAAGTGAACCACCCTTGATCTTTACAAATAGTTGCTATTTGTCTAGTAGACATCACTACAAGGAAAAGACCCTCTACAAAGGTTATAAAGGAGGATTTTAGTGTTATAAAATTGGCCAAAATTGTCAAAAAAATATTTGTTACAACATCTATTTATGGTTACGGAGGTTTTGGCGGAGCTTTTAACGAAAATTCAACACAACTAAAAAAACTGGGCGACCGGAGGTTATTACGGATGTTTTTTCATCAGTGCGCTACTAAGGTTTCAACGCACCGGTGTGTGCCATCTAGACGGTGGCCCCAGGGCGGTCGAAGGTTCTTGCATTGGGCCGTCAAGGTATAAAACTGCATCGGGTGCAATGTTGGTGATACAACACACGGGGCCGTACCAATTGGTCTTGGGATTTGTTCGATGCCCATAGGTCGTCTCAACGCACTGGTACATAGACTTATAGAAACGCACCGGTGCGCTGCATCAGACAAACGAACCGATATTTATATTTGGTATTGGTATTTGTGTGGTGCCCATATGTCGTAGAAATGCACTGATGCGTAGTATCACATAAATGACCGGTGCACAGTATCACACAAAACACACCGAGATTTTTAATTGGTTTTGGTATTTGTGCAGTGCCCATAGGTCGTAGAAACGCACCGATGCGCTGCATAATACAAACACACCGGTGTACAGTAACTGACACGCACCAATGTTCATTTTGTATTTTTTAGAAACATCGACCTGTGACAGTGCAATTATTATGATTTTTCTAAATTCATTATTCATCAAAAGTTGACACATCTTATAACAATATTCATATTAATTAAATTTGTATTAATGCATTTGAATGTGATGTTTGGATTAATTTGTTATATCATATCATAATTATTGTGATTTTTTAAAATTATTATTCATCAAAAGTCGACACATATATATCTTATAACAATATTCATATGAATTAAATTTTTATTAGTGCATTTGAGAACGACAATGGAGAACGCAATAGCGACAATGGAGAACACAACAGAATAAATTAAAACATATATATATATATATATCTCTTATAACAATATTCATATGAATTAAATTTTTATTAGTGCATTTGAGAACGACAATGGAGAACGCAATAGCGACAATGGAGAACACAATAGAATAAATTAAAACACACACACACACACACACACACACACATATATATATATATAGTCTTTGTCATACCAAATGGGATAGTTATTGGTATCTCTTTGTCTTTCAAGTGGGACACTATCTCCATTACATTAAACAAAATGTCCGATTTCACAGACAAATATTTCAAAAAATACAACACCTTGTTTTGATATCCAAACATAGTGATCATCATTCTTCGCTTGAACTGCTGTCAGTGCTAGAGCTACTTCCATGACTTGGGTATTTTCAGGAATGTTTTGTTCATGGTTTTGATTGTTTTCTTTTTCTTCAGTTTCCATTTACAAACATAAAAATAAACTGAAATGAGTGTATATACATTGGTGATAATAATGAAAATAGCAATATTAAATAATATACATCAATGTAAATCGAAAAGAAAAATGACGTACCATAGCAACAATTGACTCATAAACTATACATTTTCTTCCAAAACCATGTACCATGCCATCTTTCAAAATTTCATCTGTTGGTGCAGTTCCATACTTTCTTTCCTGCAAGTTTTATATCCCATAAAAAATCATATATTTAATATAAAATATTTTTTTGTTCTATTAATATAGATGGAGCTAAGTAAAATAAGATCGATAGATGCTTACAAATTCCACAATTAATTTATGATATGCCAACATATATTCACAACCCATATTTAACCCAATTTCAATCAATTCGTCTAATGGTTCTTCTTTTTATGTTAGCACCTATTTGAGGACATTCAATGATGATTTTTGTAAAACAACTTAAAAAATAAAAAAATGAAATCTAGTTAAGTTGTTATAAGGAAGTAACAATTACTCACAAACTTAGATATCAACTCTTTTCTTCCTTGTCGTCTTGTTTTATGTTGTGCATGGGTTCCATTTTCTTTTCTTTTCTGCAAGAAAACACTTGAAAATTAATAATTAATGCTAATTTTTTTATTTATTGTACCTAATGATCGAAAAATTCAATGATTACATATTACATTTGAAGCACGTTCTTGTTGAGACGGCTCCTCCTGCGATGCAATTTTGTCAATTTCTTTGACCATCTCCTTGTACACCTTTTTGGACATTCCTACTGGCATATTTCTGATATCAGCTCGTTCATTTTTTGAGATTTTCATAATCTTCCTGAAAATGTAACATGACAATAAACTATTTAATTTTTATATTGATATATGAAAAGTAAATATAAGAAAAGTGATATTTATAAATAATTCTAGACAAACATTTAAAGAAATATTACTTTTTTCATTCCTTCTTTTTTGTTGTTGTACGTTTTTGCTATTAAAAGTCTGAGATGTCTCATTGACCAATTCTCTGGAAACTCTTCTTGTAGTTTAGATAAAATTTGGTTATTGGAATCATTGGATTGATTTTTGTATTGTAAGTGGAAAGAATGTCTATACATTCGTTCCACTAGATCCCTCAAACTTTTGTAAAAGATTTTCCTCCTTTCGTTAACCTCCAACACCTCTCCAGATGAGCTAATGAGAAATTAATTTTCATTTCCATGTTCTACTTTTTTTTTTCTTTTCTTAGAACAACATTCCTTTTCTAATTTGTTGGTCCCTGTAGAACATTAAACAGATGTAAATTAAGAAAATGTTTGACACATGTTATCTAATAATTTCAAGTATATTATTAATGAAAATTAAAAAAAGAAACTCATATTGGATCGATAGTATTTTTTCATTCCCCTGATTCATCCTTTTGCAATTTTTCCATCAAGCTTTTACGTTCTTCTGGACCTAGATCATAAATAATATTATCGATCTTTGTCATTTTGTGGCTCTGCATGATACACAGTAAACAATACATATTAGTCAAACTTACATATAGTTCAATAATAATATTTTTTGTAAAGAATTTACAAAGAACTTGTCTTTTTTGCTTTTCTTGGTGTTATCAGTATTTTTGTTACTTGATCTCTTGTCATTCATTTCTTTGTCAATCTGAAACCTGTACCATATCATTCATTAATATATTTATAAATAAATTGTCAACTTTTCAGGGAAAAAATAAATCTCAAGAAACCGGTGCACCTTTCATAATGTATGCACTGATGTTGGTGCATGAGGGTCTTATAAACGCACCACACAAATAGTATAATAGACCGTACGATGCTCACATCGTAACATAGTGCACCGATGCCCTATTTTAGATATGGCGCACTGATTAAAAAAAATTGTTTTTAAATTTTTTATTACACAGTACTTGCACGGTGCGTTGGTATAATACATCGCACTGGTGCACTAGGTTACGCAAGATGCATCGATTAAAAAAGAAAAAAAAAATCTTTTTTTTCAAAAATTCACGCAAGGGTCGACATGGATTGGGATCCGACTATGCAAGTCGTTCCGTGGGTTGGATGTCAATCTAAAATGAAAAGCCCTAATTCTAAAATCACAGAAACAAGGAGAAGAAAGGGCAGAAACAAAAAAAATGAAGGGTTTAGGGTAAAAATGGATTTTTTGTTATGTTTATGAAAATGAAAAACAAATTGAATTTTTTTTCTTACTTCGTAAAAAAATTTCAAAAAAGTAAAAAAAAAATCAAATTTAATCACGAGATCGTTTGAAGTCTATGCTCTGAGTTTTGAATCGAAAAATTGGACTTTAATTGTCGAATATACACAATTGACCGTATTTATTTTGCTCCATAGTGCTCTCGTGCTCTCTTGCTCCAGATATGTCTCCTACAAATCTCTGGATGAAAATTTTAGCAAAAATAGTGAAATAATGAAAAGTGTTTAGTATTTAAAGAATTGTTTTATGAAATTAGATTTTTGAAAATATTTTGCTGCCCATTTTTCAATTTACTGTTTTTTTTTCACTTAAAGAAAACAGAGTTGTGCTTTTTTATTTGCGGTTATTCGTCACCAGTGCATCACTTAATAGCACCACACCAGTGTGTCTATTGATAACAAAACACAGATGCAGTTATTTGTACATTAGCATCGATTTGCGGTTAAGGCACCGAAATTACTTTTATGTGTGTACACCAAAATTAGACATGTTGGAAATGTACATTTTGCTTTGAAAATCTTTGAGCCATTTCTTTTCAAAACTACACCTCTTCTTCTTTCAGAAAAAGAAACTTGAACCTTTCCATAACCTGCAACAAGAAAATGTGCCTCATGATCTGCTTGCTCATTTGTAAGTTCCTCCTCCATCTTGGTATCCAATTTCCTCTTTTCTCCTTTGTGCTTTCTATCTTTATCTTGAAAAATTTTATACAATCTTTGTTTTACGAGAAACTGACCTTGAATGTTCTGGGAGCAATGACAATGAGTCCTTCATTCTGCATTTGTTAGTAGAAGAAGACCGATTTTCGACTAGACGATGCAGTTATTACATGTGGAGGCAATGGTTTCCCATAGAAAATGAGTATAGGGTTGAGCAAAGGAAAGACATTGCAAAATGGGCTATTACATTAGCTTTTCCAATGGGAAACCGATTTGCAGGTGGAAATACGGTAGCTGCAGGTATCTATTATTTTCTTCCCACAGAAATAGTCACTGGATTTCCATTTATAATACAAGCAGAATTTTTACTGGTTTCATCCAAAGAGAGCATCATTTTCAATAACAAATGGAACCAGGGAATCCTTAAGTGTATCCCGTTCACATTTTGTTCGGCATTTCGTTCTTTGATAAGTGCTAATTCACCTATACTTTCAAAAATTTGGATTTTTGGGTACCTTCCATGTGATATTCCTCGTTATCCACAGGACTACAACTCATACAAGTTAGAGACACTACAAGGAAAAGACCCTCTAGCGGAGGTTATAAAGGAGGTTTTTAGTGTTATAAAACTGGCCAAATTTGTCAAAAAAACATATGCTACCACATCCGTTCTGGGAATAAAGGTTTTGGTGGAGCTTTTAACGAAAATTCAGCACAACTAAAAAAAAAGGGGCAACCATAGATTATTACGAATGTTTTTTCATCGGTGCTATACTCTGGCTTTAACGCACCGATGCGTACATGTACACAGCGCCCCGGGGCGGTCTAAGGAGAATGCATCGGGCCGTTAAGGTATAAAACAACACTGGGCATAGCGTTGGTGATACAACGCATGGGGCCATTCTAATTGGTCTTGGGATTTGAGCAGTGCCCATAGGTCATATCAACGCACTGGTGCGTATACCTTTATGATGCACCGGTGCGCCATATCACAGAAAGGCACCGAGATTTATAATTGGTATCGGTATTCGTGTGGTGCACATGGATCGTACACATGCACCGGTGCTTATAGATACATAAACGCCCCGGTACGCAGTATCACACAAACGTACCGATATTTATAACTGGTATTGGTATTTGTGTGGTGTCCATAGATCATAAACGCACCGATGCGTATAGGCACTGGTGTGTATAGACACATAAACACACCGGTTTACAGTTACTGACACACATCGGTTTTCATTTTGTTTTTTTTAGAAACATCAACCTATGACAGTCCAATTATTGTGATTGTTTTAAATTCATTATTCATCAAAAGTCGGCACATCTTATAACAATATTCATATTAATTACATTTTTATTAATGCATTTGAATGTGATGTTTGGATTAATTTGTTATATCATATCAGAATTATTGTGGTTTTTTAAAATTCATTACTCATCAAAAGTCGACACATATATATCTTATAACAATATTCATATGAATTAAATTTTTATTAGTGCATTTGAGAACGAAAATGGAGAACAATGCAATAGAATAAATTATAACATATTTTATGATTATATATAATATATATGAATAAGACAATATTTCTCATACAAAATGGGACAATTAATATTCATATCCCTTTGTCTTTCAATTGGGATAGTATGTCCATTACATTAAACAAAATGTCTGATTTCATAGACATATTTCAAAAAATAAAATGTCTTGCTTTGATATCCAAACATAGTGATCATTATTCTTCGCTTGAACTGCTGTTACTGCTAGAGCTACTTCCATGACTTGGGTTATTTTCAGGAATGTTGTGTTAACGGCGTTGATTGTTTTCTTCTTCTTCACCTTCCATCTACAAATATAAAAATAAACTGAAATAAGTGTATATACATTGGTGAGGATAATGAAAATTGCAATATTAAATAATATACATCAATGTAAATTGAAAATAAAAATGACGCACCATAGCAACAATTGACTCATAAACTATACACATTCTTTTAAAACCATGTACCATGCCATCTTTCAAAATTTCATCTGTTGGCGTAGTTCCATACTTTGTTTCCTGCAAGTTTTATACCCCATAAAAAATCATATATTTAATATAAAAGATGTTTTTGTTCTATTAATTATAGACGGAGCTAAGTAAAACAAGATCGATAGATGCTTACAAATTCCACAATTACATTTTGATATGCCAACATATACTCACAATCCATATTTAACCCAATTTCAATCAATTCTTCTGATGGTTCTTCTTTGTATGTTAGCACCTGTTTGAAGACATTCAATGATGATTTTTATAAAACAACTTAAAAAATACAAAAATGAAATCTAGTTAAGTTGTTATAAGGAAGTAACAATTACTCACAAACTTAGAGATCAACCATTTTCTTTCTTGTCGTCCTATTTTATGTGCTGAATGGTTCCATTTTCTTTTCTTTTCTGCAAGAAAATTCTTGAAAATTAGTATTTAATGCTAAATTGTTTATTTATTGTACCTAATGATCGAAAAATTCAATGAGTACATATTACATTTGAAGCATGTTGTTGTTGTTGGAAAGAACGTTTATACATTCGTTCCACTAGATCCCTCAAACTTTTGTAAAAGTTTTTCCCTTTTCGTTAACTTCCAGCACCACTCCAGATGAGCTAAGGAGCAATTGATTTTCATTTGCATGTTCTATTTTTTTTCTTTTCTTAGAACAACATTCCTTTTCTGAGTTTTTGGTCCCTGTAGAACATTAAATAGATGTGAATTAGTAGACTGTTTGACATATGTTATCTAATAATTTTAAGTATATTATTATTGCTAATTAAAAAAATAAACTCATATTGGATCGATAGTATTTTTTCATTCACTTGATTCATCTTTTTGCAATTTTTCCATTAAAATTTTACGCTCTTCTGGTTTTAGATCAGAAATAATCATATCAAGCTTCGTCATTTTGTGGCTCTGCATGATATACAGTAAACAATACATATTAATTAAACTTACATATAGTTCAAAAATAATATTTTTTATAAAGAATTTACAAAGAACTTGCCTTTTTTGCTTTTCTTAGTGTGTTAACAATATTTTTGTTACTTGATATCTTTTCAGACATTTCTTTATCAATCTAAAACCTGTACCATATCATTCATTAATATATTTATAAATAAATTCTCAAATTTTCAAGTAGAAAATAAATCTTGAGACATCGGTGCTTCTTTCATGAGGTCCGCACTGCCGCCGATGCGTGGGGATATTAAAAACGCACCTCAAAACAATATAATACACAGTACAATGCTTTGGGTATTGTAAACGCACCGCAAAAAACAGTGTAATAGACCTAACGGTGCGTGGGGTATTATAAATGCACCGCAAAAACGGTGTAATATACCGTACGGTGCTTGCCTATTTAAATGGAGCACCGGTGCCCTATTTCAGATTTGGCGCACGGATTTAGAAAAAATGTTTTCATTTTTTTTACTACAGTACTTTCGCGGTGCGCTGTATAATATAGCGCACCGGTGCGGTAGAGTACGCAGGGCGCACCGATAAAGAAAAATCCATTTTTTCAAAAATTCACGCAATGGAGGAATGGATTGGGATCCGACTATGCAAGTCGTCCCGTGTGTTGGACGTCAATCTAAAATGAAAAAAACCTAATTTTGAAATCAGAGAAATAGGGAGAAGAAAGGGGAAAAACAAAAAAAATGAAGGGTTTAGGGTAAAAATGGATAAAACTGCAGAAAAAGTGAAAAACATAATCAAATTTAATCACGAGATGGTTTCAAATTCTATGACACAGGGTTTGAATCATCAGAGGTTTGGTTTTTGATTGTCTGAATACTTCTGTTCGAACTTATTTCACTGCTCCACAATGCCCTCTTGCTCTCTTTCTCCAGGTTTGTCTCCTGCAAATATCTGGCTGAAAATTTTAGCAAAAATAGTGAAATAATGAAAAGTGTTTAGTATTTAAAGAATTATTTTATGAAATTAGATTGTCGAAAATATTTTGCCGCCCATTTTTCAAATTGCCGATTTTTTTTTTTCACTTAAATAAAATAGAGTTGTGTTTTTTTTTATTTGCGTTTATTCGTTACCGGTGCGAAAGAGTTGTGACGCACCAGTGCATCTTATTAATACTACGCACCGGTGCATGTTAAGATGATAAGTGCACTAGACTGTATAAAGTTTTTTTTTTTGTATGTAAGATCATAATAAAATAATGATAATTATAAAGTACATGAATTTATTTTCATTATTTTCTAAACTTTATTATGTTGCAAAAAATTGTATTATTCTAGATTTGTTATTTTACAATTATTTGCAAATTTACAAATTTAAATATTTTAATAAAATCATTTCACATCAATACAATTAAAATTTTACAAATATTTTACATACAATTACAATTAGAATTAAAATTACAATTACAATTTTACATTAATTTCACATACATGAATTACGATTAGAATTAGAATTAGAATTTTAATTTTACATACAATTATATTTACAATTTTACATAGAATTATATTTACAATTACAATTACAATTTTATAAATATTTTACATACAATTCAATTAAAATTACAATTACAAATACAATTACAATTTTAGAATTTTACATACAATTAGAATTACAATTACAATTTTACAATTTTTCATATATACAATTACAATCATTTCAGAATAAATTAAATATTATAATTACAATTAAAATTTTACATTAATAAATATTTTACATACACAGTTTAAATTACAATAAGTACAAATACAAATACAATTTTACATACAATTAAAATTTAAATTACAATTATAATCACGACATAATATTTAATAAATATCATGGTCATTTAATATTAAATTAATTAATAAACATCATCACGATCATGATAACCATCGTAAAAACATCATATTCGACTAATAAATACAAATACAATTTTACATACAATTAAAATTTAAATTACAATTACAATCACGACATAATATTTAATAAATATCATGGTCATTTAATATTAAATTAATTAATAAACATCATCACGATCATGATAACCATCGTACAAACATCATATTCGATTAGTAAACACATTCAAACATCAAATTAACAATATATATTAAGATCATCACAACTCAAACATCAAATATACATCTCAATATGTCAAATAACTCATGCTATCACATATACACATCTATCTGCAAGCTAAACATTAAATGAACATATCTAACATGACCTAACAATATGCGCCACATCATGATGATCACCAACATGAAAATTAAGTACAATTGCAACATGAACATAAAATACATGGATCATATATATATATAACTGAATAATGTTAAAAATATACAACTGTAATATAAATGTCATGGATCAGGTGCTCGTGGTAGTATAACAACATCAATAACAGTACTACAAGTGGATGCTTGCTCAGTAAAGCTGGGTGCAGCCTCGACAGTCGATGGTCGAGCCTGCTCATGATCATGATCACTAGTACTAATGGATGCATCCGCTGGTGGTAGTACAACATCAATATGAGCAGTAGTAGTGGAGGCCTGCTCAGTCAATAGTACAGCCTCGACGGTCGATGGCCCATCCTGCTCATAATCATGACTAGTACTGATGGATGAAGCTGCAGGCCGCTGACTGGATGTAGCTGATGGTCCAGCCTCATCTCCATGATGAATGTCGATGCTGCCAGTGGAGCGTCATGCTCATCAGGCGCGCTATGAGGTGAACGATCATGAGATGCATGTGAGTCGCTACTCGCGGACTGTCCATCACGTGTCGCGGCTTGACTACACCTATAGCTACGGAAATCCTCCTCAGTCACGTAACAACTGTCGTAGCTCCTACAACATGCCGCATCAGGCCATACATGTCATGCGGCATGCCTCTCCACATCCGTAACAGCCTATCATCGACTTGTATGTCTCTGTAATGAGCGGGCCTGATGCCCGCATCAATAATCAATGCACAAAGTTGGTTGGCCAACTCCATCCTATATCTAGTCTCAGGTCGACCATGCCTAGCAAAGGGCGGCACCGGTGCACCATGAGCAGGTGCATGTCTCTCTACTGCACCAGCCTCATCCTCATCATGATCATCCTCAGCATCAGCTATGTCCTGATCGTCATCATCAGGATCCATCCCTGGATCATGTGGTGAACCCGACATCTCCTCGCCATCAAAAGAGCCAACGTTTGCAAAATATATACAAGTACACAACAATAATTAGACAATTTCATTACACAATTTAATACAAACATGTTAAAGAACATGTTATAATAAATATAAATAAAACAATAATATTACCTCTATCATCTGGCGGCTCATCAGCTGTGAAGAGGATGTTGGGACACCCTTGCCAATCTAAGCCAACATAAGGACATGGGACAATAATTAAGGGATGTAACCCGTCAACACTGGCTAGTAAGTCCAGTGAATCATGTGATATCCTGGTTGGAAACAAAGTGTCTCCCCTTTTGGGCATCATCTGCACCCACATGTGCATCTGGGCCTCAAACATCATCCTACGAGGCTATCGAACAAAAATAGGTCTCATATCTAGAAACCTCTCAAAAAATAAACAAAAAAGCTCTGAAGCAAAAGGGAAGTTGACCCTCCCTTGTGCATGAGCACAACATCTATCAAAGGCCGTACAAAAATGCCGCAAAAAAATGGCAGACCACTTGACAAGTCGTGGCTGCTGTACTAAAGAATCAACATAATATAAAAGCGAGCAACTAATGAGTTGCCTGTCACTGGTGTTGTGTGAAATGGTCTAAATGATAAGGGAGAGGCACTGCACGTCCTGTCTACCAAAAGCACCTATATGTAACTGACCTCCAAGTACCTGAAACTCTGAAGGAGACAATACATGTGCTCTAATGTATCTCCGGGAGTAAACTAACTGAGTCCCTACTACACAACCAGCTGGCACGTCTGGGAATGAGGGAAAATCCACCTCTCTCCTTGATAGCCCTGTAATAAAATAAATATTCTCCTTAGTGGGTGTGTACCACTAGTCAGGACCAATCTGGAAAGCCTGTCGGTGGGCATTCCACCTGCAGATAAGATATCTCAAAAACACACTATGGGCCTTTAGGGAAGTAGCCTCCTCATAGAACTTGAGGAGGCCTACCTGCCTAAGGATCTCCTGGGTATCTGCAGTAATAGGGCGAGGGTATGGATCTCTCTCCCTCTCTTGGGCCTCCCATTGGTGAATCATGTCATACTGTTCAGCCTGTTGTTGCTGCTGTTCCTCCTCTTCTCTCTGAATCATTGCCATATTAAATAATTTTTTTCATTAAAACAAACATGTATTTAGGAATATACATATATATTTTTTTGAAAAAAAAAAAACAGACAAGTCGGTGCGCCATAAAAATAGTCACGCACTGGTCACGGTGCGTCTTAAGAATGTAGCGCACTGGTCTCGGTGCCCCTAATGAAATACAACACACCGACCTTGGTGCAACTGTCTATTTTTCAAGCACCGTTAACTTTATCAAAGTTCAGAATAGCGGTGCGCTCACTGAAATATACGCCCCGACAAGTATAGTCGTGTCAGCGCACCGACTTCATGACAATTACATAGTCGATGGGGCGGTCTTTTACCCAGCCACATCGTTGACCCTCTCGGATTCCTGAATGCGGTGCGCTAACATACACTAGGGTGGATAATTCCGTCAATGCACCGCACTATGATTCCCGTGGTCAATGGTGCGCTTGGATAAATGAGCGCACCACCTTTTATTTTATTTTTTTATTTTAAAATTATTCAAGGCGCCTTTCGGTACCGCCCCGGAAACGGTGCGGATACCATTAGCACCGGTGGCGGTGTGGCCTGTAAATTTTACAGGCAGCATCGCTATCCGGTGCGAGCTAAACAGCTCCAGCGCACCGCGCGAATTTTTTTTTATTTTTTTATTTTTTAATGGTTATTTCAATTTCTAATCTGCTAAAAGGCTTAATTATGGAAAAACTAGAAAAATACCTATACATTTTGCCGTCGAGGAGGCATATTGGCTGTAAAATTTGCAAAAGAAAATTTACCCACCGTTTTTCAAAATGCAAGCTAGAGATTGGTGGCCAATGCAGAGCAGCAGTGCGTGCAATGGGTGCAATGAGAGCATCGATGTCAGGGCAGGTCAGACAAGGGGAGATGGCACCGGTGCTTGAGAGCTCTGGAGCACTAAGGAAAGTGAAAAATGAGGTTTTTTGGCCGTAATTATTTTTTATTTAACCCTATTCCGGTGTGCGGGGTTTTATAGGCGCACTGGTACACTTACCTACAATTGCATTGGGCTGTGTCAAATTTGGCGCATTGTTTATAATGCACCGGGGCAGTTCCCTAACACCACATTGGGATGTTTCAGTTTTGGTGCAAAATTTTGATGATGCACCGGGGCGGAATATTTGTAAAGCACCGGTGCGGAATAGTTGTAAAGCACCAGTTTTTTGGCCTTAATTTTTTTTATGTAACGTTATTACGGTGCGTGCGATTTATAGGCACACCGGTGCTCTTGGATAAGAATGCACCGACATGTTTCTGTTTTGGCACGGTGTTTTATGATGCACTGGCGCAGAAGAGTGGTGAAGCATCGGTGCGTTACAGTAATAGGATGACCTAGATGTGTGTGTACGTCGAGCGAGCTGTCTGGTGTGCCAATGTTTCGTGCGCACCAGTAATTGAGAGCTCAGGAGCACTGGAAAACTGAAAAATCTGGGTTATTTTGCCGTAATTTTCTTTTTAATTTAACCCTTTACCGGTGCGCATTGTTTATAGGTGCACTGGTTTTGTTTCTTACAAACGCACTGGTCGGTTTGTGTTTTGGTGCGATGTATTATGATGCACAGGTGCGGTTTCTTTCTACTGCACCGGGTGGTTTCGGTTTTGGCACAGTGTTTTATAATGCACCGACGCGGAAGAGCTGTGACGCACCAGTGCTATATAATAATAAGACGCACCGAGCGGGTGTGTACGGAGTTCGTGGTGTTCGTGTGCCAATGTTTTGGTCCGCACTGGTGCTTTCTCGGTTCCAGAGCACCGAGGCGACGTGTAATGATAAGCACACCGAGAGGAAAACATTCACAAAACCCTCTGCCCACCAACCTCCTCTAGCAACCTCCGCTAGAAACAAATGTATGGGGTATTTTTCTGTGGGGTTCCTCAATAACATTCGCTAGAGGGTCTTTTCCTTGTAGTGAGATGCCATTCAAGTTCAATTGAAAGCTGAAGATGTGATTTTAAGTGACATTAGCTTTTCCAGTCAAATTTTATGTAAGCCAACCGAAGCTCGAACAATACTCCTCGCTTTTAAACACATTATGGAGACAGCAAGTGAACATGGTCATCAAGGCGAACAAGCCCATCTGTTTTATCATAATGTACACATTGTGCCCTATTTTAGATATGGTGCATTGATTAAAAAAAAAATGTTTTTAAAATTTTTATTACACAGTACTTGCGCGATGCGCTAGTATAATACAACGCACTAGTGCGCTAGGTTACGCAGGGTGCACAGATAAAAAAAATTCATTTTTTTCAAAAATTCACACAAGGGCCGACATGGATTGAGATTTGACTATGTAAGTCATCCCGTGGGTTGGATGTCAATCTAAAATGAAAAGTCCTAATTATAAAATCACAGATACAGGAAGAAGAAATGAAAGAAACAAAAAAATGAGGGGTTTAGGGTAAAAATGGATTTCTTTTGTTTCTGAAAATGAGAAACAAATTGAATTTTTTTTCTTACTTCGTAAAAAAATTGCAGAAAAAGTAAAAAAAATAATCAAATTTAATCACGAGATTGTTTGAAATTATATGCTACAGGGTTTGAGTCACAAGAGGTTTGGATTTTGATTGTCTGAATAATTCTATTCGAACGTATTTCGCTGCTCCACAATGCTCTCGTGCTCTCTTGTTGTAGGTATGTTTCCTGCAAATCTCCAGCTAAAAATTTTAGCAAAAATAGTGAAATAATGAAAAGTGTTTAGTATTTAAAGAATTGTTTTATGAAATTAGATTTTCGAAAATATTTTTCCGCCCATTTTTCATTTTACCGCTTTTTTTTCACTTAAAGAAAATAGAGTTGTGTTTTTTTTATTTGCGGTTGTTCGTCACCAGTGTGTCCATTGATAACACAACACCAGTGTGGTTATCTGTACATTAGCACTGATTTGTGGTTAAGGCGCCGAAATTAATTTTACGTGTGTGCACCAAAATTAGACATGTTGGAAATGTACATTTTGCTGTGAAAATATTTGGGCCATTTATTTTCAAAACTACACCTCTTCTTCTTTCAGAAAAAAGAAACTTGAACCTTTCCATAACTTGCAACAAGAAAAGGTGCCCCATGATCTGCTTGCTCATTTGTAAGTTCCTCCTCCATCTTGGTATCCAATTTCCTCTTTTCTCCTTTGTGCTTTCTATCATCTTTGGTATCATCCTCTGTAAACTTCTTTCGTTTGTCACTCTTATCTTTCCTTCCCTCACTGTCATGTTCTCGCTCTCGTCACTTGCGAGATTTTCCATCCATTTCTTCATCATAAGAATTAATATCCTTTGTCTCATGAGAACTCCTATCCCTATTAACAGCCTCAATTGACCTTTCATTCCTATCCCTATAGAAATGAGGATCTTTCCCTTCATGGGAACTACCAGCCCGATCAACAACGTCAATTGATCTTTCTCTGCTGTCCTTAAGGGAATGAGAATCCTTCCCTTCATGGTGCCTCTTGGCTTTATTAACTGCCTCGATTGATCTTTCTCTATTGTCCAAACTTTCCTTGCCATCCTTGTAAGAATGAGAATTGTTACCTTCATGTGATCTCTTAGCCTGTTCAAGAGACTCAATTGATCTTTCTTTGACATCCCTTAGCGAATAGGACTCCTTGCTTTCGAAGGACTATTTCACCTTGCTAGTCGCTAGAGCGTCGACAGGTATTTCTATGCCATCAACTCTGCTCTCCCTTTCTCCATCATGGGACCTCTTAACCCTATCGCTGGCCTCAACCAAATTCTCTTTGCCATGATCAAGAAAATACTTATCCTCGTGATCAGGCTTCTTAACCCTATCACTGGTCTTAACCGAGCTTTCTCGACCACCCTTCTCAGATTTTTCATAAATATTTTCTCCTTTTGTACTTTTTTGAGCTCTGTAGCCATCTGCATCCCTGTAAGTGTCTTTGTTTGTATTTCTCTTTGAATCACTCATTTGCTTTGCTATAAAATTCTCAGCTGAAATTCGAACTCTCATCTTTTCAAATCCTCATCTCCTCAGAAAAATTATTGCCCGCGATTTGAACCCTCCACTGCTCCAATAATACACTATACAGAATAAATTTTCCTTCTTAGAAAATATATTTTAATGACATACCTAGTTCGTGCGAGGTTTTATTTAACCCTGTTGCGGTGCGCGGGGTTTTATAAGCACATCGGTGTGGTTTTGTAAGACCGCGATTTATGTTTTGGCACGGTGTTTTATGATGCACCGGTGCGCTACAGTACTAAGACGCACCAATGTGGGTTATGATGATAAGCGCACCAGACAAAAAACCTCTGCCCGCCAACCTCCTCTAGAAATGTAATATTCCAAAATTAGCATACAGCTAATTGGAATATTGAATTTTGCTTTTGTCACCTAGCAGTTGAATAAATGGGTAAGAAGGTCCATGCATATTAAAAACAGGAATAAAATCCCTCATGTTGTGAAAAGGGATCATAAAAATAGCTGGATTTCACACTCCCAAGTGTGAACAAGGACAAATGCATGTGGACAAGGGCAAGTTTGACCAAGTCAACAACGCTGATATGAAAGGAGGAGATCACCCATAGAGACAGCGCAGTGCAAGTAGGAGGAAGATTCCTTGGTGGAGAAAACCCTAATGTGTGGGGCCCAAGGCAAAAAGACTCACATTTTTTTAAAAGGAGGGCAAGGCAACCATAGCAGAACATCTTATGATTTGATTATTTGATTTTGGTTTGCATGAATATTCTGATTTCTCCAACTGTTTAGTTGAGATTGCTATGCTGCTTAGCACAAGGCATTCCTGTTTAGGAATTCCTTCTCCTTTCTTGAGAGGCCTCTTGAGGGATCTTGTATTGAATTTCTCCACATCCAGGCTTGAGGCCAAGTAGTATAACGTTGTGTTGCAGGGTGTTTCAATGGGGGTTCACAACACCACTTCCAGAGCTTGTTTTCAGAGGAGAGAGCCTCCATTCCTTTGGAAGATTAGTAAGGAAGTTTCTGGAGCAGATTTTAATATCTTGGCACTTGACCAAAGTACTCCCATCACCTATAGCGCAGTCCCTTGTAGGAACTGCGTCATTTCTTGCAGTGTGAGTGTCAAACCCCTCAATCTTGAACTACTTTCTTAGGGAAAATGCCAACCTTTCTCCAAGAAAGTTTGTAAGAAGGATCCTCCTTCATTTATTGTATTATTCAGCTCTATGTAAGCAGAGCTTTAGTAGACTGCGTTATTTCAGATCCAGATATGTAGATCTAGCATTTTTTACTTGGGCTTTCATGAAATCCTTGCCGGGTTATCTTCATAATGTGTAAAAGGGGTTGGATCCCAATTTTTCTCCATGATTTGAGTAATAAAACTCTAGATCTATTATTTCCATTATATTGTAGTAGAAACCCTCATAAGATTATTCTGTGCATGCTTCAAAAAACTCTGCATAGACCAAGTCATGGGATTTGGGTATTTTTAAGCCATATTGGGACCAGGAGATATGTTTAATACATCAAAAGGGATTTTTTTATAATCTCCTTATATATGTGAGTCCCATAATACATAAGAAAAGGGATCCATGAGTTATTTCTCATATTTATAGTGTAATTCCCTGAAAATAACGTTTTTAGGGCATATATTGCTGCATTTCCCCACTTTAGGATAAAATAGTGGGACATATTTCTGGCTGTTGTACATGTAGTTGATGGCTATGTGTTCCTCACACATTTTATGAGTTCATTTATCATTGCAACTCCATTTTTTATTCATGTATTGCTACATCCCTATTTTGGGATATTACAAGAAACCTCCACCAGAAATGGCATATTGTATAAAGTTCCTTTTTTTGGTATGTAATGTTAAATACATGCATGGTAAACAAGCAAATAAACACATAAGGAGAAATATACGCGTGAGTTATGTTATTATTCACTATAGATGTACATCTATATCACATTGGTGTGACAATTGGATTCCCATTCCAAGTGGCCTCTTGGACTCCATTTGTCCATTCGCCTTCCACACCTACCCATTGAGGATTAGATGTCCAACATTCCCCCCCTTAATCCAAAGGGGTATGTGTGAGTCCAAGAAGAGAGTTGTAATATAAATCTGCATAGTATGCATGGAAGCACTTAGGCTAAATCAACTCTCTGAAATGTTGGCATAAAGAGGTGGTTTAAGGATGACCAACAACACTGGAACACTTAGTGCAGTTCTGAAGCTCTTTCAAATCTGGCAAGAAGTTGAGGGCTTCTGCTAGAGGAAGTGTCCCTCATATTTGAAGAGGGAGACCTTCAACCTAGAAGAAGGGAGGTCTACAACCTGTGATGGTTTAAGGATGATCACCAACATTGGAATGCTTAATGCATTTCCTGGAACTCTACCAAAGCTGGCAAGAAGCTGAAGTCTTCTGCTAGAGGAAGTGCTTCAAATTATTTGAAGAGAAATAATATCAACCTTCACATAGATGGTTTAAGGCTGTCCACCAACCAAAGGAATCCACACTGGCCTCCGGCCTCCTGATGATCCTCAGCATCTGGCATGCCCTGATCATCATCAGGATCCACACCTGGATAATGTGGTGGTGCCGGCATGTCCTCGCCATAAAACGACCCAATTTCTACAAAATATATACAAGTAAAAAAAAATAATTAGACAATTTCATTACAAAATTTAATAAAAACAAGTTAAATAACATATTAGAATAAATTTAAATAAAATAGTAATATTACCTCTATCATCTGGTGGCTCATCATCTGTGAAGAGGATGTTGGCACACCCTCGCTAATCCAAACCAGCATAAGGACAACGGATCATAATTAAGGGATGCAGCTCATCAACACTGGCTAGAAACTCCAGTGCATCATGCGATATCCTCGTTGGAAACATAGTCTCGCCCCTCTTGGGCATCATCTACCCCCACATGTGCATTTGTGCCTCGAACATCAGCCTACCAGGCCGTTGATCAAAACTAGGCCTCGTCTCTAGAAACCTCTCAAAAAATAAAAATAAAAAAGCTTTGAAGCAAAAGGGAAGTTGACTCTCCCTTATGCATGAGCACGACATCTATCTAAGGTTGTACAGAACTGACACAAAAAAATGGCAGAGCACCTGACAAGTCGTGGCTCCTGTACTAAAGAATGAAAATAATATAGAAGCGAGCAACTAATGCATTGCCCGTCACTGGTGTTGTGTGAAATGGTCGAAATCAGAGGTGAGAGGCACATCACCTCCTCACTATCAAATGCACCGATATGTAACTGACCTCTGGAGACCTGAAAATATGAAGGAGCCAGTATACATGCACTAATGTATCTCTGGGAGTACACCAACTAACTCCCTGTTGCATAGCCAACTAGAACCTCTGGGAACAAGGGAAAATCACCCCTCTCCTCGATAGCCCTATAATGAAATATATGTCCTCCTCAGTGGGCGTGTACCACTGGTTAGGACTAACTCGAAAAGCCTGTCGGTGGGCATTCCACCTGCGGATAAGATGTCCCAAAAACACACCATGGCCCTTTAGGGAAGTAGCCTCCTCATAGAACTTGAGGAGGCCTACCTACCTTAGGAGCCCCTGGGTAGCTGCTGTAATAGGGCAAGGGTATGCATCTCTCTCCCTCTCTCGTGCCTCCCACAGGTGAACCATGTCATATTGCTCCGCCTATTGTTGCTGTTGTTCCCCCTCTTGTCTCCTTTCACATCTCTGAATGATTGACATATTAAATGCAATTTTTTTATTAAATGAGACATGTATTTAGGAATATATATATATATATATATATATATATATATATATATATATATATATATAATTTTTTTTGGAAAAAATACAAAACAGTTGGTGCGCCACCTGTAACGATTATTACACCGATTATAAAAGTGCATTACAGCAACATGACGACGATGCACCTAAAAATCTTCAGCGCACCGTTAACTATGTACGGTGTCAGGAGTGCGGTGCGTTGACTAAACTCTACGCCCCGGGGCATATAGTTCGGTCAGCACACCAACCTCCTGACATTATTACATAGTAAACAATGCAGTATTTTACCACGCCGCACCATTGACCCTGTCGAAATCCGGAATGCGGTGCATTGACAAAATAACCTGCCCCGAGACAGATATTTAAGTCAATGCACCGCGTTGTGCTATTCCACATGGTCAATGGTGCGGCCGGGTAAACGATCGCACCGCCCTTTTTTAAAATTTTAAAATAACACAGTGCGCCTTTCGGTACCACCCCAGAACCAGTGCGGATACCATTAGCACTAGTTACGGTGCGACCTGCAAATTTACAGGAAGCACCGCGAACCGGTGCGAGCCAAACAGCTTGAGCGCACCGCGCGATTTTTTTTCTTTTAAATTTTTAATTTGAAGATTATTTTAAATTATAATCTGCTGAAAGGCTTAATTATGGAAAAAAAAAGAAAAATACCTGTACATTTGGTTGTCGGGGAGGCATATTGGCTGTAGAATTTGCAAATGAAAATTTGCTCACTGTTTTGCAAAATTCAAGCTGGAGATTGGTGGGAAATGCACAGTAGCAATGCGTGCAATGGGAGAATCGATGTCAGGGTAGCTCAGACAAGGATAAATTTCACTGGTGCTTGAGAGCTCTGGAGCATTGAGAAAAGTGAAAAATGAGGTTTTCAAGCCATAATTTTTTATTTATTACATCACCGATGCACAGGTTTTATAGGCGCACCGATGCGATTGTTGAAGACCACACCGGGCGGTTTCTGTTTTGGCATGGTGTTTTATGAGGCACCAGTGCGGAAGAGTTATAAAGCACCGATGTGCTATGGAAATAAGAGGCACCCAGAGGGTGTGTACGGAGCGCATGGTGTCCGGTGTGCCAATGTTTTTTGTGCACCAGTGCTTTCTCTTGTTGAATGCATCGGTGCAGTTTAGGATGATAAGTGCACAAGACGAAAAACATCCGAAAAAACCTCCACTCGCCAACCTCGTCTAGTAACCTCCACTAGAAACATATGTCTGGTGTATTTTTATAAGGGGTTCCTCAAAAACATCCGCTAGAGGGTCTTTTCCTTGTAGTGATAATAACATCTTTAGTTCCATTTGGATAGTGGTAAAAAAAGCTACCCCTCACATATGTGATTAGTTAGACATTTATATGTGTTGGAATTTATGAGCATGTTTGTGTTTACTATGTCATAAAAAGTGATGGTATGTGATAAAAGAAAAGGTAACCTTCAACCATATGTTTCTAGTATGAATTGTTATTCATTGCTCTTTATAACTATTTTTTCTCTTTTCCTAGTGCCTCTGAAGGAAATACATCCTAAACGCAATTAAAACCAATATCCTTCATTTTTCCATCTAACGAAGGAAATAAATACTTTCATTGATTAAAGGGAGACACTTTTTAAAAGTTTCAAACATACATAAAACATTGAATCATATGTACTCAATGAATCAAAAGAGGGTAGCAAAAACATAGAGGTGAAGAAAGGGTTGGGAAAGTATCATCCTTATAGGTGATTTTGGAGTTTTTTTAATTTTCTAGGTGACATATTAGCTTGAAACAATGTGTTTTTATCATAATTAGACATAGAGAAATAGTTGCAAGTCTTGTTGAAAACCTTTTTCCTTATACTATTATGAATCCTAAAATTGAAATGCATATTGACTTTGAACTTTATTTTTTTGGTTACATATGCATACATAGTAAAACCAACCTTATTCCATATTCATCAATTCTCTTGCTCAATGTGCATGCACTATAGAACCAAGTTTATTTATATTTCCCAATTCTCTTACACAAGAATAAGTAGGTCGCAAAATTGGCTAAAATATAATTTGACTACATTATGGGTTTAGAGTTAGACCACTCTATATCCATATTTTCATTGCATAAGTATGGAAGATTACATCAATAATGGATATTTTTCTACAATATTGTGAAATATATTGTCATGGAAAATAAATTGATATGTAAAACATACTAAACTCGAAGCAAAAATTGCAAGATAATATGAATTCTTTCTTTTTCTCAAAATTGAAACTTCACAACCTAAAGTCTCACAAGGTACTCTTCAATTGACTCAAAGCCATGGATTAATTGATTGTGTTCCCTATTTATTTGCAACATAGTGTTATCATTGGCTTATTGAAAGATAATACATGTGTCATACTTATTTGGATGTGTAACATGATATGGTATTCATTAGCCACCATAATAAGTCTTTGAGCTTTCATATACTTAATTGTATCTTTCAACATTGTAACATCCTACATGGAAAACATTCTCCAATTCAAGATGTAAATACATGCATTCCCATCCAAACAAATTGGTGTTTCTATCTATAATATCCTCATCTTATAGTTCTTCTTTTCTCCTCCAATGACCGATATTCTATTTGTGTATTTTTTTAAGAGATTTTGACAACAAAATTCAACATCAAAATACATTTCCGTGAATAACTTAAATAGTGTCATTGTCTCTATATTATTGAACAATGGAATATAATTCAAACAACTGTTAATCCATTGGTTTCTTTTTGTCATAACTAGCATAATATATATTTCTTTCAAAATACCCACAAAAATGTGCACAAAGGTGAAAAACCCTCTTAGTATTATAAAGGTGACAAACCCTCTTAGTATTACAAAGGTGAAAAACCCTATTGTCCCAAAATGCCTTGAGAATACACTAAACCAGTTTCACTTTAAATTATGAATTGATGAATCACATATACATTTAATTCATAATTTTAAACAAATTTAATGATTAAGAAAATATTTACATATTTTTCCTTTTTTAAAATAACCTCAAAAATAAATCAAAAATTAAAATAATGTATTTCACATCACTATTCAAAAATGGATTCCATCCATCAAATTTCCAACTTCACCCTTGTCCATCCAATTCATTGAATCCCATTTTCTTTTGAAATATACATATATCTCCAATTTTTTTTATTCAACTTTAACCATAAAGAGATTTCTCTTTATTTACACATAATTTTACATGCAAGAAGCTTCAAGAGAAACTGAGTGATAGCTCTGCCATTAGCAACAAGGATTTATGAATCTACTACTTGGGGGCCAACAACTCTTAGAATTTGAAACAAAACCATTGTAAAATTTAAAAAAAAACCATTTTACAATATACACAGGTTGAGTAACAAGCTAAAAACCATTTAAGTATAAGAATGACATGATAATAATGCCATGAAACAACTTAGTTAATTCATATCATAAATATATACAGACAAAAGTATCCATACACAACTTCTCAATCTCTCGACAGAAACAGTTCCAGAAAAACCAGATCCTGCTTGCTGGCTGGGCTCATTCAAACTGTTAGTCGTGCGAGCAGAGGAAACTTTTCCACACTCTTCAGATGAACAAGGATGAATATCAACAACAGTAAAAGCTTGAGATAATTTTTTGCTAGCACACAAATCCTGGTTCTTCCTCAGGTCCAATTTGTTGCCAATCTTCTTCACACAATCTACAGAGAAAGGTAACTCTCCACTAAGCAAATTTGCACTCAAATTCATCTGAAATAAATAATGCAGTTCTCCCAAATCTAAAGGAATGGACCCATTGAGCCTATTATTATCCAGTGCCAGAGCACTCAGATTGCTGAGACTGGACAAAGATTTGGGTATACAACCCTCAAATCCTGCAGAAGAAAGACTCAACTCAAATAATCTGGGAATATAGCCTAAAACTTCTGGCAAAGCAGAGTTCATGGGATTGGATTCAACCATTAAGTATTGAATATTTCTCAAGGAATTTAAGGTATCAGGCAGGGGGCCATTAAACTGGTTTCTACTTAAAGCTAAAAGAGACAAGTTCTGCAACTTCCCAAGAACTGGAGGTACTCTTTTTGAAATATTATTGGAGCTCAAATATATTTTCTGCAGCAACAACAAGTTCCCAATGCATGGAGGCAGAGGCCCCTGCAACTTATTTTCACTCAGGTCAAGAATGGAGAGGATTTTAAGCCCTTCAAAATCACCTGGAATTGTTCGAGTCAGCTTATTGTAACTGAGATATAAGTGTTCTAATTTCTCTAGCTTTCCAAGCTCTGGTGGGATATTTCCATTCAGGCCATTCTAAGACGAACTCAAAACTTTTAGTTTAGTCAATCCTGGCTCATTATACGATTGCAATCCGATTTGGGCGTGCAAGACATAATTAAAAATTTAAAAATTGTTTCAATTAATGCAGGGGAAATCCACCACCTTGATGGGACTGGGTTTCGGTGGTAGGAGGGTGGCGGAGGGTGGTGGAGGAGGAGAGTAGTGGTGGAGGAGGAGGGTGGCGGAAGGGTGGGGCCCTTCGTCAACGGGAAATAAGAAAACGGGGAGGTCGAGTCGGGCTAGAGGGGGGTGATCAGCTGGAGGGGGTGAGGGTCTGGAAAGGGGAGCTGAAGGTGTCAAATTACCTTTGGGTTTGTCCTGGGAATAGCCTCTTCCTATAATTTACATATAATTAATAATATATACTTTATATCATTAAGGAAAATAATACGTGTGAAAATAATATGTGTGTGCCAGTATCTTAAGAGTGGAGGACAAAGGAAGTGTCTCTAGCAATCCCATGTATGATGGTGCTAGAATCCCCATATACTTGGATATGAAGAACCCCGATCTTCCGAGAACACCATAAAAGTCCCCATAGAACTATTAGTTCAACCTTTGTGTTCAAACCGAAACCAGCTGACCAATATAATTTGTATTTGTGTCCCCATCACAGTGGAGAACAACCCCACAAGCACAACTACCTTCCTAAGTTGCACCATCAAAGAAACCTGTCGGTAAATTAATCTGAGCTTGTAGTGTTGGGCAGTAATGTCCCTATCACGCTGTTAACGAAATAATCGCAAAGTCCAACCATCCCAAGACCTTGGAAAATTTTATATATATATTGGGTAGACCATCTTTGAAAAGAACCTGGTTACTTGTCTTCTATGTTTCCCAAAATACGAAGAGGGGAATATAGAACTATGTGCCTTTCTCATTGAGCCCCCATTACAAACAGACACAAATGGAGGGGAAGCCATGATGTCAACAATGAAAGTGTCGAAACACAAGGTTCCAAACCTGAAATGTATATGAACAAGTGAGGAAAAGATTCAACATCCTTATCACATAGAGAGGAGATGCCCGGGCTAGAGAAGCCCCTCTTGCATATATTATCAGAGATGAGGATCATGTTTCTCCATACCATCCATACAAAAAAAATATTTTTCAGAGGGGCAGGCATCTTTGCCCCTCAAAAATAAGTTTCTCGTTGCTTTTCCTTGTGATAAGAGAGTTGATTATGAATTCACCATCACGATTTTTATTTAGGGTATTCAACCTTTAACGATAATGTAAGAAGTTAATGATTAATTCAATTGATAAGACCAAATATAGTTAGTTAACTAATCTAAATATTAAGTATCAGGTAAGAAGTTAATAATTAATTCAATGAATAAGATAAAGTGATAATAAGCCAATCATTAGTTTATTGCATGTTGTTAGTATGAATCTTAATTACAAGTGTACGAAAAAAGACCACTTTAGTTGTGCATAACAAACAACCCTAATAGGAAAGATGGCTGCCAATATCTTTAAATCTGCAATTAGGTGACTAAGATAAATGTTGCAAAAATCTAGATCTATGCATAAAAAGACATTAAGCAGTAAATAAAAATGAGATTTACTCCATGCATCCAGTAGACAAGACAAGAATATGTTGAATGAATTTTATACTAAGGGCACCTGGGAGGAAAACATAGAAGGATGTTACTAGTTCTCCTAAATGGGATGGTTTCTTGAAATTCCTCAGCACTTCAGATCTAAAATTCCTCTCTCTTGATGGTGTAGAAAACCCAGACAAAAATGGAGCTAAAAGGGAGCTCACAAGCAAAAGATAGAAAAATATGATAGTGATGGTGGATCAAAGTCAGACCAAAATTATAGATCCAGAGTGATCTTTAGGCAATAAAAGGTGATGAATGAATGTAGAAACCCTTCTATTTATAACAAAATATTGAGTTAGTCTAGATATTGGTGCATAGTAAAAATATTATTAACCAAATCAAGATCCAACTTTTATGGAATATTTTATTATATTTGTTGGAGGGAAAAGGAATTTGGCTTGGGTCAAATCCATTTATTTGTAAATAATAAATAAATAAATGATTTATTTATTATTTGAAGGGTGTGGTTGAGTAATAATTAGATAAATAATGATTTATTTAACTATTTATGAGTGATTTAGTCAAATTTAACAAGGAATATTATTTAAATAAGGTTTAAATAATTATTCCTAGAAAATAATAAGGTAAATAATAATTTATCTAATTAATTTTCCCATTTTGGGTTAAATATGACCAGGAATATTAATTAAACTGCTGTTTAACTAATTATTTCTTGAGGAAAATCAAACAAATGTGGATTTATTTAATATTTCCTCACGGGGTTTTCTGTTTAGACCATAAACAACTTAATAAAGGTGTTTTACTAAGTTATTTTTCATAGTGAAAGCAATTTTACTTAGGGTAAAATTGGTCTTACATGGTGTATTTAGGTCCATCTAATAGTAACAGGTTCGATGACCGAAAAATGGTGTAACAGATTTCCCCCCAACGTGCAAGTGTTATGAGCTAATCGTATGACCGAAGTACATTGTAAGAACTCAATCACTAGACACCGAAGGGGAAGTCAAAGAGAGAAATATAAGGTAGACCGAAGCACTAAAGGACTAGACCCTGAGGAGGTGAGACTTACAGGTGCAACAAGTCTCTTTTATGAGTGAGTACCTATGCTATAGGCGGCGGGGGAGGCATACGTATGCCCGCTGAGACAAAGTACAAAGAATAATGCATCCAGTAAACAAGGGACTAAACAATATAGTACATGCTGGCATAGACATGAGCCAGGTAAAAACATGATAATGAATCCCACATACATACTGTGCCTGGGATAATATCCAGGACTTATACAATAATATTTGAGTACCTGAGATACAAATACAACCCAAATTCCCCTACAAACAGGAAAGGGCTCTGAAAATCTGACTGATACATGCAAACAAAAAGGCGCTGCAAGCGGCTGAGGCTGACATCATCAAATATATGGAGCTGCATCAAAGGCTATAATGAAGAGGTCATCCAAGCATGTGGGGGGCTACCTGTAGGGCAACCCCCTCATGAGGGCTGAAAACATCTCACACACACCTAGGAATCACCGATATTAGCTGCTACATCACTGAAACATCAAGTATACGGATCTCGATCATGCTGAAAGGAGCTGGAGCTGAGAAACAATCAAGTCAAAGGGAAATAAGGAGTCCCTTTTCCTGATCCCAGGCACCGAACAAGAGTGGAAGCTGGAACCAACATACACTGCCCTCTAGACCTGTCTTATGGAATGAATGTTCTAATGTCGACAGAAGGAGGTCCACCATAGGTGAGGCAATAAGGGATCCTCAACTAAGGCGCGAGAGAAAATAGTAGAGAGACTGACAGACTGACACCAATGATGATGATGAAATGGGGGGTACTGAGTAGCGGGCAGATGACTTCCCTTGTTAGAGCATAAAGGGCATGGATGACCTGGCAGTGATTAACACAATATCATGAGGGATAGGGGATAGTAGGAATGAACGCCATAATGTGCGACATGAGAGAGGAACCAAGCAATGAAGGATGGAGGACTATAGTGGGATACAAAGGGACTCGAGATAGACTCCATGACTGCTATGATGACTCAACTTGGATGCTCTAAACAAGGGTGACTGAATGGTTAGGGAATTTTGAGGTCTAAAATTGGCCTCCTAAGGAAATAATAAAATAATAAATAAACCAATAAAATAATATTCAGGAATTTTCAATTCATTTTTCGCACCACAATCCATGTGTAAACTACAAGCAAATCTGCTAATCCAAAAGTTGTACCAAAATTAATAAAAAAATTGTATTGATGTGACTATAAATAAGAATGATCTTTTTAAGAAAAAATCATTATCATTGAACAACTAATGCATTTGTCCTTTGTACTTAAATAACTTAAAATAAAATATAAATATAAATTTATAAATTCTTAAATTATACATGCAAACAAAAAGGCGCTGCAAGCGGCTGAGGCTGACATCATCAAATATATGGATCTGCATCAAAGGCTGTAATGAAGAGGTCATCCAGGAATGTGGGGGGCTACCTGTAGGGCAACCCCCTCATGAGGGCTGAAAACATCTCACACACACCTAGGAATCACCGATATTAGCTGCTACATCACTGAAACATCAAGTATACAGATCTTGATCATGCTGAAAGGAGCCGGAGCTGAGAAACAATCAAGTCAAAGGGAAATAAGGAGTCCCTTTTCCTGATCCCAGGCACCGAACAAGAGTGGAAGCTGGAAACAACATACACCGCCCTCTAGACCTGTCTTCTGGAATGAATGATCTAATGTTGACAGAAGGAGGTCCACCATAGGTGAGGCAATAAGGGATCCTCAACTAAGGCGCGAGAGAAAAAAGTAAAGAGATTGACAGACTGACACCAATGATGATGATTAAATGGGGGGTACTGAGTAGCGGACGAACGACTTCCCTTGTTAGAGAATAAAGGGCATGGATGACCTGGCAGCAATTAACACAATATCATGAGGGATAGGGGATAGTAGGAATGAACGCCATAATGTGCGACATGAGAGAGAAACCAAGCAATGAAGGATGGAGGACTATAGTGGGATACAAAGGGACTCGAGATAGACTCCATGACTGCTATGATGACTCAACTTGGATGCTCTAAACAAGGGTGACTCGATCATTAGGGGAATTTTGAGGTCTAAAATGGGCCTCCTAAGGAAATAATAAAATAATAGCTAAACCAATAAAATAATATTTGTGAATTTTCAATTCATTTTTTGCACCACAATCCATGTAACCATAGTTAAATTCAATCCAAAATTTGTACCAAAATTAATAAAAAAATTGTATTGATGTGACTATAAATAAGAATGAGCTTTTTAAGAAAAAATCATTATCATTGAACAACTAATGCATTTGTCCTTTGTACTTAAATAACTTAAAATAAAATATAAATATAAATTTATAAATTCTTAAATTATACATGCAAACAAAAAGGCGCTGCAAGCGACTGAGGCTGACATCATCAAATATATGGAGCTGCATCAAAGGCTGTAATGAAGTGGTCATCCGGGCATGTGGGGGGCTACCTGTAGGGAAACCCCCTCATGAGGGCTGAAAACATCTCACACACACCTAGGAATCACCGATATTAGCTGCTACATCACTGAAACATCAAGTATACGGATCTCGATCATGCTGAAAGGAGCTGGAGCTGAGAAACAATCAAGTCAAAGGGAAATAAGGAGTCCCTTTTCCTGATCCCAGGCACCGAACAAGAGTGGAAGCTGGAACCAACATACACCGCCCTCTAGACCTGTCTTTTGGAATGAATGATCTAATGTCGACAGAAGGAGGTCCACCATAGGTGAGGCAATAAGGGATCATCAACTAAGGCGCGAGAGAAAATAGTAGAGAGACTGACAGAGTGACACCAATGATGATGATGAAATGGGGGGTACTGAGTAGAAGACGGACGACTTCCCTTGTTAGAGCATAAAGGGAATGGATGACCTGGCAGCGATTAACACAATATCATGAGGGTTAGGGGATAGTAGGAATGAACGCCATAATGTGCGACATGAGAGAGGAAGCAAGCAATGAAGGATGGAGGACTATAGTGGGATACAAAGGGACTCGAGATAGACTCCATGACTGCTATGATGACTCAACTTGGATGCTCTAAACAAGGGTGACTCGATCATTAGGGGAATTTTGAGGTCTAAAATGGGCCTCCTAAGGAAATAATAAAATAATAGCTAAACCAATAAAATAATATTTGTGAATTTTCAATTCATTTTTTTCACCACAATCCATGTAACCATAGTTAAATTTAATCCAAAAGTTGTACCAAAATTAATAAAAAAATTGTATTGATGTGACTATAAATAAGAATGAGCTTTTTAAGAAAAAATCATTATCATTGAACAACTAATGCATTTGTCCTTTGTACTTAAATAACTTAAAATAAAATATAAATATAAATTTATAAATTCTTAATTATATTATATGCTATTAATTAAATTGTTTTTTTTTTTTTTTGCATAAGCTTAATTTATTAATATTCAAAAATTCATTACATGGAGGCCGAGGCCTCAGAGATTCTGGTCTGAGAGATGGGCATTCTAGTGCAGCCATGACATTTTGTCAAAATAACAGCATACAATGCCGAGAGACAATTACAACAATGAAGCACATACAGGCATCTAAGCACAAAAAAGCCGCCCACATAGGGGAAACCGGCCGGAGAATCCAAAAAACATGTCAACCCACAACATTTAGCTTCAGAATAGTAAACATGAATAGTCTTATACAGGATAATCTGCCGCCCACGAAGGGGAAACCGACAATCAAAAGAGCAGTAGAAGTAGAACCAGCTAAACTGAGTCAGCATACGATTACCAAGGCTGAGCCTGGCACAACGAGCAGCCAAAAACAAGCCTAAAAGAAGAAAGGCCATTAATTACCTTGAGAGGAAGGAGGAGACTCGACCACTCGGCAGGCGTAAGCGTCGGGGTCATCCTCGTCCTGCACAACAACATTATCACCCGGAGCATCCTGTTTGGTAGTGTCCGCCTTCTCCTCGACAACCGGAGCAGTAGAATAGCCTCTCTTGAAGTCGCCCACTCCAGAATCCATGAAGGGGTTCTGCGAGGAGTAGCCCTCAACCATATTCCTCTTCTGACCTGCTTGAGAAGGAGAACATGGCCTATCGGTCGTCAATTGCACCGGAGGAGAGTCGGTAAGCTCGACAGTCGAATTAGGCAGCGCTTCTTTGAAATCAATGGTGATGGTGGCAGTGACAGTAGGCATGTTGACCAAGCAGGGGAAGCGGAACTGAGCCCTGTGCTGCTAACCCGGGAGGAGACTGGAGAGGCTTCTTGCAGGCCGAGCAGTCCCGCGCCCCGCCAAAGAGCTCCGACCGCTGTGTGTCTCAGGATATCGACCCCGCATGGAATCAGACGGCGGAGAAGAAGAGATAGGTGAGGATGGAGGAGGATGTCGAGAAGGACCAGCACGGCTCGAGCCTCGTCTGCTTCTCATCCTATGGCGCAAACGAGGCATGGTATTTAGGTGAGAAGTGTTGAACTTGAAAGAACAGGAAGCCGAGGATAGGGTCAGGGTAGGCGTGCCAGAACTGAGGACCGAAGACGGAAAAGAATCGATCTCCACAGGGATAGAAACAGAGCGAATGCCAAAACTCTGAGTGCAAAAGGAGCTCTGCGAGAAGTGCAGTCCAGGAGCAAGGTTTATACAACAGGAAAGCGAGCATCTGCATCCAGTGTTGGTCCGAGAGCTTGGCTCAGAGACCGCCAAGGAGCAGCAGGAACGAAAGGGCAACAAAGTCGTTCTGTAGCGTCCCAGAGAAGCCATATCTCTATGGATCGAGTGCGAGTTTGGGCAAATGTGCAGTTTAAATTCCCCGGACAGAGCAGTGTTAATTCTATTAATGGCATGGAGGACGCAAAGTAGGGTGGCGATGGTAGAACCCCACGTGCCAGCCCACCACCTTTGCCACCTTTCAATCATGCTGGCCACTCGCATCCGGAATAAAATTTATGTTATTTAAATTGTATAATAACATGTAATTAATATACTATATAAAAATAATATAATATAATATAATATAATAAATGTATAGGGATATGCATTGTTTCTTTCAAGAAATATGAAATGAAAATAATATATTTTTATTCAAAAATTGTGAAATGACATCTATTATGAGTACCTTACTTTGAATTTAAAAGTACTTAGAGCACTACCATGGTTAGCCATGAGTTTTTATCCACCATTGAGAATGTGACAAGTAAGTACCTTTAACTCAAGAAATGCCACCTCAACCATTAGGGATGATGTCATCCCCTATAATGTGATTGGTTCTCATAAAGTGAATTTTGATTGTACATTTTCCTTAGGAGGCCCATTTTAGACCTCAAAATTCCCCTAATGGATGCTGCCACATAGAAAAGGTCTAGTGGGGACCATAAATACACAAGTACATGATGGTTACTCACGACGAAAATCGACATGAGCATGGACAAGTATGGAGGCAAAGTGGTGCCCCAAGGACAAGTGTTGCAAGTGGAGAAATTCGATTTTTAGGAGTGGTGAAGTGACTCTTCATGGACAAAATGTGTCGTGATGAAGTATTAAATCACGAAAAAATAACAGATACCCATTTGAGGGCTCAATGAGATCTTTCCAACGGTACAGACAGTTTGTCAAACGGAGCTACGGTTTGGCTGTAGTAGGCGAAATAAAAATCAAGGGTTTCTCTTTTAATAAGGCATTTTCCCTCCAAATTCACTGAATTTCATGTGGAGTTGTGGTGAATGTAGAGAGGAGAGAAGGCTGTAAATCTTGCGGTGGTCGTAGTGGACATATCACTAGCACATTTGACCCAATTTCCGACGGCCAATTTGTCGCTATTCTGACACATAGGCGTCGCAAGAGTGAAAGTTTGAGGTTGGGAAAAACGTGGTTAGCCATTATGTCGCAATTCTGACACTTCAATAAAGTGTCGGAAGAGCGACACTTTTTCCGACGTTTCCAAACAACTGTCGCTCCTCCGACGTTTTCCAAATTTTCGCTCTTCTGACTTTCCAAACCGTCGCTCTTCCGACGTTTTACAAACCGTCGCTCTACCGACATTTTCCAAATCGTCACTCTTTCGACGTTTTTCAACTGTCGCAATTCTGACGATCTGTCGTCCGACGTTTAGAATGTCGCTCTTCCACCGCTTATGTAACGTCGCTTTGCCGACTAAAAAGTAAAAATATTTAAAAAAAGAAATGTCGCTCTTCCGACGCTTATGTAACGTCGCTTGTCCGACGAAAAATTAAAAATATTTAAAAAAGAAACGTCGCTCTTCTGACGTGTAAGGCGCCGGTCTTCCGATGAAAAAGTAAAAAAATTTAAAAAAGAAACATCGGTCTTCCGATGTGTAAGGCATCGGTCTTCTGAAGAAAAAGTAAAAATATTAAAATAAGAAACGTTGCTCTTCCGACGTGTAAGGCGTCAGTCTTCCGATGCTTGGATAAAAATATTAAAAAAAAAATAATCCGCCAAATGTACTAGTTTGAATGTATATTTATTCTTGCAAGTCTTAGATAATTCTCATTCATTTTGGAAGAAGTACGCACTTTATGCAGATGATAACTTTTCACACTACCTCCTTTTTTTTTAAAGATAAATGTAAAAAAGGCAATGGAATTATCAGGAAAAGTGAAATAGTAGGTTCCTATTACATATCTAGAACACATCAACATAAAAGCCACATCCATCTACTCAACCTTTGCACAGTGATTCTTTATGCACCGGCTATAAAAATGGAAATGGCGGTACCAGGACCAGTGAAAAATAAGGTTCCTATTACATGTTTAGAATAGTTCATACATCTACATAACAAAAACCAGATGCATATAATCAATTTTTGCATGGCAAAATAATGAAAAACATTAAATTCTCTTGAGCATGGTAATAGAACTAAATTTGTTTACAATAGTCCACAATATATCCATTCATTTCTAGAAATTTTGCAAGAAGAAATTGAAAGTCATGTGTAACAAAGTATTATGAAAATACTTCAAATTACTGTCATATTGGAGCAACTAGCCTTTGATAGAAAATATAAAAAGAAAAATCAAGACACTGAGTGTGCCCAAAGGATTGTCCTTGGAGTGGAAATTTCTATCTAGATCCCTAATTTTACAAAAATATTTCTTATATATACAGAATTATTTACTCACCAACAAAAATAAAAATGAAAATGGAAGGGAATACACAGTGAAATTTATATCCTTTTCCTTAAAAATCAGAATAAGATGCATGGTCTAACAATTTGGCATCCTCAATTAGCAATGATCATTTTGCCAGCATTTCCATATGTACCTCGTCAACAAAAAGCAACCAAAGAACTGACCTCATTTTTTAACACATTTGCAGTGGAGTCCCCAAATAACACACGATGCAGAAACTCACAAACAGTGTAAAATACCAATAAGCAAATCGCAAATCACACATCAGGAATCTCCCAACAAGAATGCACTCCAACGCAAATTCCCTTGAAGAATGTTTTCCAACTGAGATTGCACCTTTGCCTAGCAAGACCCTGAAAAGGATAGTATATGCTTCGTTATTTCAAACTTTGGAAAGGAGAGGCAAAGACCCACAAAAAGGTCACTCTTGGTCAAACAAGCTTTGCAGGGGAGAGCCTGAAATTATTTAGAAGTCAAGAAGACTAGTTTCCTTTTTCCATTCTTACATAAAGTCCCTAAAAGATCCATCCTCGTCATTCTTCTGTAGTGAAACATGCACAAAAGCAAATATTTTTTTATAACATAGATGCATACAAGTTTTTAGATAACAAGCAATAAGCCCAAGATACACCTTGTCACTATCCACCTATCAGAAAATCATGTTGAATACGTCACCTTTGAAAAAGGATACCATTTGGAGACAATGCCACATACATTTTTCTTTCCGCTGGGCTTTCCTAAAGATTAAAATCCTAATAGATTATAACCAAAACAGATTCATATTATAGAAATAGATTAATAAATCATTAGGGTCATTGTCTGTGTAGTTTATTGCAGACTGTCAAATAACCTTTGGAAAAGTTATAAAATTCATATGAAAAGATATTAATTTACATATCAATAATTACATCATATAGATTTTAACTTGTATAGGTCCCGTGAGGCAATTTTGGCCTTAGTGAGCCTTACATAATCATGTCAATTCATGAAATAGGCCAAACTAATAGCAAGGCAGCTATAGACTTGCATATGAAACCTATGCAAACATAATACAATGAGCCATTATGTCATAGTGATATCTCTATAATTAGTTCATAGATCAAAGCTATGACTGTTGAAATGAAACACAACTCTGTTTCTCGAGTTTCTCAAGTTTCTTAAGTTGTATGACCTGCATTCCTTTGCTACACTTGTCTCTAAACTTTCAAGACCACATACAAAAACACCAATGTCAACATTCTCTCACTCATTTGAAACTTTCCCAAATATATCTGCATTCAAAACCATGTAAAAGATTGTTAGATCTTGAGACCATCTTGATCAATGTAGCAATTATGAGTTTCCATGGGGATAGTCAAAAGCAATTGGTTTAAATGTTACAAACCATATATGAAATAATCTCAAATTAATCAAATAAATCCCAATGAAATTAACAAAATTATTATTTCGAAATAATATTAATTATTTAGTTTAACATTACTGGCATGCCAAGATTGGTCGATTTTTCCCTATTATTTCTTGATTATTGCAGATTGAATCTTTTCAAGGCCCTCACTGATTAATTGCTGATTACAAATTATCTCATCTATGTTCCTAACAGTTGTTTCCCAATGTTATTTATATTATTTATAGATATATAGATATAGATAAATATTCCTTCAAAGCTGATCTATTCAAATTTCTTATATGTTCATTTTTCCTTCTCAAGGATGGCATTTGACAACGGTATGCCTCTTTGGCAGTGCATAATCATGATTTTCTGGTTACTCAAAGTAGACAAAGTAGGGGTTCTCAGCTATGACATCTCTTTATTCAATAATGTTATAACTTATTTTCACTAACAAATAAGCCCACATATGATACATTGAAAGATGAAAAGGTTGAAACACCATTTTGAAATGTGATTAGAACTCAGGAATTGGGATGCAATAAGACATTTTAAATGCACAAGACAAGAAGGTCCAGAAAGGCTCACGTTAGGTAGATAAAAAATGGATGGCTGCAAGATGAATTGAATTGATATCCCATGCCAATTTAAAATTCATATCAGAAGGCAGGCTTGGAATATGACAATCACCCCTAGATATCTAGCTAAACTTTGATGACAGTTGCAATTATCACATTGCCATTCATAATATTCCGACGTTTTAAAAAGTCAGTCTGCAAAGAGGCCCATTTTTTCAAGATAACACTTAACCTATCTTCGAATGTCACTGTTACCCTAAAACTATAATAAAATTCTAAATCAAAATCAATGGGTTGAAGATCTTCAAAATTAGAGCAATTCCAAGCATAAATTGTAAATAAAAAAACAAAAGGAGAGAGCCATCACGACATCAAATTGCCCTTTTTGCAACCCTGATTTCTCTCCTTATCTTGTAATATAGGTATACATATTGTTTGCAAAGGGAAAATTTAGACACAAATTTAGACAAGGGCGCACTGTTACACCAAATGCACAAAACGACACTAGACATATAAATCTAAGCCAACTGTGGAGGATAACAGGGGTACCTTCTTTTTGGGTGCCATGGCTAGAATTATATGGGGCGCTTTGGTCATAGCAGAACCCTGCATTGGTAGCAGGACCCGCAACTCAAGTTTCATGCCTCCATTGATATAGGTGGAGCTTGAAGAAGACAAGAGCAATCCCCCTATCCTGCTTATTAGGGTTGAACCACGTTGTCTTGCTACTGCATTGAAGTGCCACAATAATTTAAAACCCTTTTGTTGTGTTCTGTTCCTCGCTATATTCTACAATTCGCCCTCAATTCGCCTACAAACTCAGAGTTTATTGGGTTATTTCAAAGGAGGAGAATCCATATCCCTATAATTTGAACAGACCCACAAAATATAGAGTGAAAAAATTCAGACCTACAACCATCTATATCTCATAACCAAGATAGCGTAGAAGAAAAAATAGTGAATTTGAATGGGGTAAAACAAGGGAAATGCCAATCTGATTCTTCTAGAAGAAGAGAGCATTCTTCCACAATTTCTCTTCAGATCTCCCACAGATTTCTGAACATCAGCAAAAATAGAAATATCTCCACCAGCTACTATGGCTTTCGAGCTGTTAATGGACTGTGGCCGCTTTGGGGTTTCAAAGATTCCATGCTTCTGCAAGAATCTGGAAAAAAGAAAGCATTAGAGGGAAGAATGGAATCATGGGAAAGAAGGCATAAAGGCCGAACAAGCGGAGCGGGAAAAAAAATTGAATAGGTCAATTAAGAAAATTTGAATAGGTGGAACAAGTGGAGCGGGAAAAAAAAATTGAATAGGTATAAAATCTAAAATTTGGTTTCACATAGTCTTAATTCTAAAATCAATCTACTTTTTAGATTAGACCTTTAAGAAAAAAAATCATATCCTAGTTTCTCGATTAGGAACAATGTTCAAATAAAACACCCTTGTGAAGAAGAATGCTAAGGGGTTTTAATTTTCTCCATTGTATTTTATTTATAAGATTATATCTAATCAATTCTAAATTGTACACAAAATGAAAAGTTAAGGAAGTAGAAATTTATTTTCTAAAGTATGTAGGTTATTTGTATGTTTCCATACATAAAATGGGAACTTTCATTGGGGAGAACATCCACTCATTTCCTATGGTCATTCAACCATGTCAACGATTTTGGCTCTAGGAGGGTTGTATTATATGAATGATAATAATAATATACATAATGATATGTCACACAAATTTTTTAGTGCATATTCTAATCCTATGAAAACTTTTGAAAATACAAATATTCACATTTAAAGTTCTAATGTTCCATATATTGAACCATTATATGTTATTCCTAATGAATAAGTAAATAATTTATGTCAACATACCTAGACATATACCCAGGAAATAAATAAGTCATGCATTAATCCATTACTTTTATTTTGTTAGGTAATGTGAGTTTTGAGATGAGTTGCATGCCTGACATGTGATTTGAGTAGCCATGAACCAAGGGCTTGTAAGCAGTCAAAATCACCTGCGGATCGCATCCAACCTAGGCCACACCATCCCTTAGCTTGATTGGAAATTTTCCCACATAGTTTCGAACCAATGATTTTCTCACCAATGATTGTATCTTACCCGTTATTTCACATTCCCCAAGGCACAAATCAAATATTTGGATGTATCTGGGATGACTTGTCACACTCCATGACTAGCTTCACGCATATTGAATAGGAATTCCCATCATTTAAGAATTGTTTGGAGGGTTTTCATGGCATATTTTTTAGGGGCTTAGGGTTCTATGAATAGGAGATTAGGGGTTAGAGGTTTAGGGTTTAGCAGTTAGGGGTTAGGACTAGAATAATGAGTTAGTGTAGGTTAAGGGGTTAGGGATTGGGGGCTTAGGGGTTAGGGGATCTAGGTAAATTTAGGGGTTATGGGAGTAATGATTTAGTAGTGGTTAAGGGATTAGGGATTGGGGTTAGGGAGATCATAATGATTTAGTGGTTAAGGGTTTAGGGATTAGGGGTTAGGGGTTAGGGGATTTAGGTGCCAGGTCACAAGTATTGTCTACTAGGAAGGCTTTCCAAAGAAGTTGGATGGCATTAATATGAAACTATTACAGAATTAGAAGGGAAGAGAAAGGCAAAGGCTCAGGTATCATATGAGAGAAGGAAGCAATTGGAAAAATTGAGATCAAAAGCAATGGAGTTAGTTGAAAAGCAACTTACCTCAGAGATGGATAAGATAAAAATTGACAACATATTGGTCAATTTCCTTGACCCTTTATTGGTTATTCAGAAGGAGTATGAATACAACACCATTAAGGGGTTATAGGTTTAGGTTTTAGGGGGTTAAGGGGTTATAGGTTTAGGGTTTAGGGGGTTAAATGGGTTAGGGGTTTAGGGGGTTAGGGGATTTAGCAGTTAATGATTTTAGGGGCTAATGGGGTTAGGTTTTAGGGGGGTTAGATGGGTTAGGGGTCTATAATTAGGGTTTAAGGGGTTAGGGTTAAGGTTTTAATGGTTTAGGGTTTAGGGGGTTAAATGGGTTAGGGGTTTACTAAGGGTTTAGGGGGTTAAATGGGTTAAGGGTTTAGAGGTTTATGGTTTAGGGGTTAAATGGGTTAGGGGTTTAGAGGTTTAGTGGGTTAAATCGGTTAGGGGTTGGGTATTAGTGTTTAAGGGGTTAGGGGTTAAGATGATAGTTTCATTGGTCTTTGTTTGTGCACAATAGTTGCTTATTCTTTGCATCTCAACGTAACAATTTTGTAAGTATTGTTGCTTGTTGCCATGTCTTCTTTATTGATTAATTTATAGTATTTGTTAGCCATTTCTTTACATTTATTGATGAAAACATTTATTTCAATCAAACCAAATGTATATTCAATCTCCAATTTCAAACTTAGCCACAGTGTTGTCACACAATTTAAGTCCGGGGAATGGCCATATGATGAAGTCTTAATAACCAGGATGCACCTCATGACTACTCCAGAAAATCTTATGTTTGAGTGTCCCACATTCATGAGAAATTTGGCTCTTATACTCTTGCTCCACCTGATTGTGTCCTAGAAATACCCTTGTTTATTGAAAAAACATCCTAATGTTGTCGACCTTGTCCCTTAAAAGAGCAAGGAAACATATGTGACTGAGAGGAATGGAAAGCACTACAAATTTGAAGAGAGTATAAAAGACTAAGATGGTTAAAGGATAAGCTTGAAGAATGTAGCCGTGTTGAAACAACTAAAAGTTGTCCCAAACAAATAATTGATAATGCGAAACCTTCTTCTGTACCATTCAAGCAAGACTACATTCATGTGAGAGCAAGAAGAGGCCAAGCGACTGATAGGCATAGCCTGGAAGATAGGGTATGGTTCCCTCTTTTTGATGAAATTATTTGATCTACATTTTTCTATCGAAGATTAACCATTTTAACCTTGCCAAAAAGGTGGAATTAACCCAATCGTAGTTCCCAATATGTCATGATATATATTAACTCTAGATATATATGAGAAGGAATAATAAAGACATATATTGATAGATGTGGTGAGACAAGGGGAGTCACATTAAGGGAGAGATGGAGATAAAATGAAGGAGAGAAGGAATGGAGAGAGAGAGAGAGAGGAAGAGGAGTGAGAGAGGTAGAGAAGGGTAAGAGAGGGAGATAGTGACACAAATATGGAAGGGGGGCAGAAAGAAGGATAGAGGGAGGGATATAGTGAGAGGATTGGAGGGTAGAGAGAGAGAGAGAGAGAGAGAGAGAGAGAGATTGGGGAAGAGAGAGGGAGGTATAAGGAGAGAAAGGGAGAGAGAAGAAGGAAAAGAGATAGGACTTAAGAGAGAGGAACCAATATCATAGAAGAAAGAATATGTGACCAAATTACTCTCTATGGAGATGGGAGATAGGGGAACCCTACCAGCTACCTACTAAATGTCTAAATCAAATGTGGTGTAAACGTCTGTAATGGTGGTCGATTATACGAGGAGAGGATTTAATGAGGAGGAACTGGATTTTAAGGCGGTCACAATTTAGAATTTTTTATACAACCACCCTCACATGACCCAACCCAACCCGACCCAACCCGCCCGAATGTTTTCCTTGGGCAGCCTCATGGCACGACACGACCTGACCAGACCAGACCCGACCTGACCCCACCCAAATTTATTTCCTTGGGTGCCCTCACAATATGGAACGACCTGACCTGACCCAACCCGAACGCGTTTCCCTAGGCGACATCACACAACTCGACCTGACCCACCCGAACGCATAATTTCCCTGGGCACCCTCATGACACGACCCGACCTGATTGGACATGTTCCTTGGGCACCCTCACATGATCCAACCTGACCCGACCCTCTTGAACATGTTTCCTTGGGTGCCCTCATGGTACAACATGACCCAACCTGACCCGAATGCATTCCCTTGCACAACATCACACGACCCACACAAATGTGTTTCCTTGGGCAACCTCACACAACAAGACTCGACCAGACCCAACCTGACCCACCCGAACGCATTTGCTTGAGCGCCATCAGTACATGACTCGAACCGACCCATACGAACGTGTTTCCTTCGGCGGCCTCACATGACACGACTCAACCAGACCCAACTCGACCCGACCCGTATGAATGTGTTTCCTTGGGCAGTGTCACACAACACAACCCAACCAGACCCAACTCGACAAGCCCGAATGCGTTTCCTTGGGTGGCCTCACATGACACAACCTGAGTCCGACCCGACCCGCCTAAACATGTTTGCTTGGGTGCCCTTACAATATGGCACGAACCGAACTGACCTCACTCGAACTCGTTTCTAGCTAATTGGGCACCATCACATGACTCAACCCGACCTGTACTATGAATGTGTTTCCTTTGGCGGCCTCACACGAGAAGACCCGACCAGACCCAACCCGACCCGCCCGAACGTGTTTCCTTGAGCGCCAGTGCACAACTTGACCCGATCCGTACGAATGCGTTTCCTTGGGCAGCCTCACATGACAAGACTCGACTAGACCCAACCTGACCCGCCGAATGCATTTCCTTGAGCGCCATCAGTACACGACTCGACCCGACCCGTACGAATGTGTTTCTTTGGGCGGCCTCACACGTCGACAAGACCCAACCAGACCCAACCTGACAAGACTTGACACGACCAAACCCGACACAACTCGACTAGACCCAACTCGACACGCCTGAACACGTTTCCTTGGGCGGCCCCACACGACACGACCTCACCTGACTCGAAAGGGATAGTTGAATGACTGAACGATGCCACAATGGAGCAAACGGAAAACGGGCCAGTCGAACGTGCACAAGGCACCCGGGCGGTCAAAACTTAGCAAAATTAATACGGGTTCCCTCGAATGAAATGACCGGACCTAAACATGCCCGGTCGGGTGACCTCACATGGTGCGACACGGCGCGCCCGACTGAACGATGCCACAAGGGAGAAAACGGAAAACAGGTCGCCCGAACGTGCGTAACGCACCTGGGCAGTCATAAATTAGCAAAACTGATACGGGCGCCCTCGAACGAAACGAACTGACCCGAACGCGCCCGGTCAGGCAACCTCACATGACACAACATGGCACGCTCGACCGAACGATGCCACAAGGGAGAAAACAACAAATGGGCCACCCAAACGTGCACAAGGCACCCATACGGTCAAAAATTAGCAAAACTGATACAACTGCCCTCTAACGAAATGTCCCGACCCAAACGCGCTTGGTCGAGCGACCTCACACGGCGCGACACGACGCGCCTGACCGAATGATGCCACATGGGAGAAAATGGAAAACGGTCCGCCCGAACGTGCATAAGGCAACCAAGTGGTCACAACTTAGAAAAATTGATATGTGCACCCTCGAACGAAACGGTCCGACCCGAACATGCCCGGTCGAGCGACCTCACACGGCGCGCCCGACCGAACGATGCCACAAGGGAAAAAATGAAAAACGGGCCGCTCGAACATGTACAAGGGAGAATACGGCAAACTAACCGCCCGAACATGCACAAGGAACCTGAGCTATCACAACTTAGCACAACTTATATGGGCGCCCTCAAACAAAACGACCCGACTCGAACGTGCTTGGTCGGGCGCCCTCACATGGCGCGACACGGTGCGCCAGACCAAATGATGCCACAAGGGAACAAACGGAAAACGGGTCGCCCAAACGTGCACAAGGCACCCGGATGTTCACAACTTAACAAAACTGATACGGGCGCCCTTGAACGAAACGGCCCAGCTCGAACGCGCTTGGTCGGGCGACCTCACACGGTGCAACATGACGAACGATACCACAGGGCCGGAGCAAACGGAAAACGGGCCACTCGAATGTGCGCAAGGCACTCAGGTGGTCACAAATTAGCAAAAATGATATGGGCACCCTCGAATGAAACGAGATGACCCGAATGCGCCTGGTTGGGCACCCTCACATGGCGCGACATGACGCGCCCGTCTGAACGATGCCACAAGGCACCTGGGCGATCACAACTTAACAAAACTGATACGGGTGCCCTCGAACGAAACGACCTGGCTCGAACGCGCTCGGTTGGGCGACCTCACACGGTGCGACACAGTGAACGATACCACATGGGAGAAAATGGAAAATGGGCCGCCCGAGCGTGCACAAGGCACCTAGGCGGTCACAACTTAGAAAAACTGATACGGGCGCCCTCGAACGAAATGGCCTGACCCGAACGTGCCCGGTCGGGAGACCTCACATGGCACGACACGACGCGCCCAAACGAATGATGCCACAAGGGAGAAAATGGAAAACGGGCCACCCGAACGTGCACAAGGCACCCGGGCAGTCACAACTTAGCGCAACTGATATGGGCACCCTCGAATGAAATTCCCTGAGCCGAATGCACCAGATCGGGCGACCTCACACGGTGCAACACGACGCGCCAAAACGAATGATGGCACAAGGGAGAAAACGACAAACGGGCCACCCAAACATGCACAAGGCACCTGGGCAGTCACAAATTAGCAAAACTGATACGGGCGCCCTCGAACGAAACGACCCGACTTGAACGCGCCTGGTCGAGCGACTTCACATGGCGCGACACGACGCGCCTGACTGAACGATGCCACAAGGGAGCAAATGGAAAACGGGCCGCCCGAACGTGCACGAGGCACCCAGGCGGTCACAACTTACCAAAACTGATACAGGTTCCCTGGAACGAAACGACCCGACTCGAATGCGCACAGTCAGGCAACCGCACACGGTGCGACATGACGTGCCTGACCGAACGATGCCACAAGGGAGGAAACGACAAATAGGCCGCCCAAACGTGCACAAGGCGCTTGTGCGGTCACAACTTAGAAAAACTGATACGGGTTCCCTCGAATGAAATGGCCCAACCCGACCCGAACGTGCCCACTTGGGCGACCTCACACGGCGTGACACGGCGCGCCCGACCGAACGATGCCACAAGGGAGAAAATGGAAAATGGGTCACCCGAATGTGCACAAGGCACCCGGGCAGTCACAACTTAGCAAAATTGATACGAGCGCCCTCTAACGAAACGACCCGACCCGAACACACCCGGTCGGGCTACCTCACACGACGCGACACGACGCACCTGACCGAACGATGCCACAAGAGAGAAAATGACAAATGGGATGCCCGAACGTGCACAAGGCACCTGGGTGGTCATAACTTAGCAAAACTGATACGGGCGCCCTTGAATGAAACGACCCGACCCGAACGCGCCCGGTCGGGCGACCTCACACGACGCGACATTGTGCGCCCGACCAAACGATGCCACAAGGGAGAAAATGGAAAATGGGCTGCCCGATTGTGCACAAGGGAGAAAACAAAAAATGGGCTGCTTGAATGTGCACAAGGCACTCGAGTGGTCACAACTTAGAAAAACTGATACGGGCGCCCTCGAACGAAACGGCCCGACCCGAACGCGCTTGGTCGGGCGCCCTCACATGGCGTGCCAGACCGAATGATGCCACAAGGGAAAAAACAGAAAAAGGGCCGCCCGAACATGCACAACACCCAGGCGGTCACAACTTAAGAAAACTGATACAGGTGCCCTCGAACGAAACGCCCCGGCCTGACCTCACACGATACGACACGACGAACGATACCACAGGGCTAGAGAAAATGGAAAATGGGCTGCCCGAACGTGCACAAGGCACCTGGGCAGTCACAAATTAGAAAAACTGATACGGGCGCCCTCGAACAAAACGATGCGACCCGAACGCGCTCTGTCAGGCGACCTCACATGGCGTGACACTACGCGCCCGACCGAATGATGCCACAAGGGAGAAAACGGCAAACGGGCCACTCGAACGTGCACAAGGCACCAGGGCAGTCACAAATTAGCAAAACTGATATGGGCGCCCTCAAACGAAACGGTCTGACTCGAACGCGACCAGTCGGGCGACCTCACACGACACAACATGACGCGCCCGAACGAATGATGCCACAAGGGAGAAAACGGAAAATGAGCCACCTGAATGTGCACAAGGAACTGGGGTAGTCACAACTGAGCAAAACTGATATGGGCACCCTCGAATGAAACAGCCCGACCCGAACGCGCCTGGTTGGGCGACCTCACACGGTGCGAGACGGTGCGCCTGACCGAATGATGCCATAAGGGAGAAAACGGAAAATGGGCTGCCCGAACGTGCATAAGGCACCTGGGCGGTCACAACTTAGAAAAACTGATACAGGCGCCGTCGAACGAAACGACCCGACTCGAACGCACCTGGTCGGGGGACCTCACACGACGCGACACGACATGCCCAGCCGAATGATTGCACAAGGGAGCAAATGAAAAACGGGCCGCCTGAATGGGCACAAGGCACCCAGGTGGTCACAACTTAGCAAAAATAATACGGGCGCCCTCGAACGAAATGTCCCAACCCGAATCCGCCCAGTCGGGTGACCTCACACGGCGCGCCTGACCGAACAATGCCACAAGGGAGCAAGTGGAAAATGGGTTGCCCAAACGTGCACAAGGCACTCATGTGGTCACAACTTAGCAAAACTAATACGAGTGCCCTCGAACGAAACGGCTTGACCCGAATGTGTCCAGTTGGGCGACCTCACACGGCGCAACACGACGCGCCTGAACGAACGATGCCACAAGGGAGAAAACAGAAAATAGGCCGCCCAAACGTGCACAAGGCACCTGGGTGGTCACAACTTAGTAAAACTGATATGGGCGCCCTTTAACGAAACGACCCGACCCAAATGCGCCCGATCAGGCGACCTCACACGGTGCCACACGACGCGCCCGATCGAATGTTGCCATAAGGGAGAAAAAGGAAAATGGGCTGCCAAAACGTGCACAAGGCACCTGAGTGGTCATAAATTAGAAAAACTGATATGGGCGCCCTCGAACGAAACAACTCGACTCGAACGCACCCGGTCGGGCGACCTCACATGGCGCGACACGACACGCCCGACTGAACAATGCCATAAGGGAGAAAATGGAAAACGGGCTACCCGAACATGCACAAGGTACCTGGGCGGTCACAACTTAGAAAAACTGATACGGGTGCCCTCGAATGAAACGACCTGACTCGACCTAAATGCGCCCGGTCGGGCGACCTCACACTGCGCGACACGGCGCGCCTGACCAAACGATGCCACAAGGGAGAAAATGGAAAATGGGCCACCCGAATGTGCACAAGGCACCTGGGCGGTCACAACTTAGCAAAAATGATACGGGCACCCTCGAACGAAATGGCCCGACCTGACCCGAACGCGCTCGGTCGGGCGAACTCACACGGTGCGACACGATGCGCCCGACTGAATGATGCCATAAGGGAGAAAATGGCAAACGAGCCACTCGAACGTGCACAAGGCACCCGGGTGGTCACAACTTAGAAAAACTGATACGGGCATCCTCGAATGAAACGACCCGACCAGAACGCGCTCGGTCGGGCGACCTCACACGGTGCGACACGGCACGCCCGATCGAACGATGCCACAAGGGAGAAAACGGAAAACGGGTCGCCCGAATGTGTACAAGGCGCCCTTTCGGTCACAAATTAGAAAAATTGATACGGGTGCCCTTGAACGAAACGGCCCAACCCGACTTGAACGCGCCCGGTCGGGTGACCTCACACGGCATGACACAACGTGCCCGACCGAATAATGCCACAAGGGAGAAAATGACAAACGGGCCACCCGAACGTGCACAAGGCACTCAGTCGATCATAACTTAGAAAAACTGATACAGGCGTCCTCGAATGAAATGGCCCAACCCGAACGCGCCCGGTCAAGCGACCTCACACGGTGCGACACGACACACCCGACCGAATGATGCCACAAGGGAGAAAACGACAAACGGGCCGCCCGATCGTGCACAAGGCACCCAGGCAGTCATAACTTGGAAAAACTGATACGGGCGCCCTCAAATGAAATGACCCGACTCGTACGCGCCCGGTCGGGCGACCTCACACGACGCGACACGGCGCGCCTGACCGAACGATGCCACAAGGGAACAAATGGGAAACGGGCCGCCCGAACATGCACAAGGCACCCGGGTGGTCACAACTTAGCAAAACTGATATGAGCACCCTCGAACGAAATGGCCCGACCTGAACGTGCCCAGTTGGACGACCTCACATGGTGCGACACGGCGCGCCCGACCGAACGATGCCACAAGGGAGAAAATGGCAAACGGGCTGCCCGAACGTGCACAAGGCTCCTGGGTGGTCACAACTTAACAAAACTGATACGGGCGCCCTCGAACGAAACAACCCGTACGAATGTGTTTCGTTGGGCGGCCTCACATGACAAGACCTAGTCACCAAAAATAACTCCCAAACCCTAAACCCTATGATTGTTCCTAAACACTAACAACACTTGCCTCCTAAATATCACAATACCGACACTTGACACAACTGTCGCAATACCGCCACTTGTTCTTGTTATCTAAAAAATTGTATGCATCTATGTTATAAAAAAATATTTTCTTTTGTGCATGTTTCACTACAGAAGAATGATGAGGATGGATCTTTTAGGGACTTCAATAAGAATGGAAAAAGGAAACTAGTCTTTTTGACTTCTAAATAATACAAACACTAAAATAAGTAAAGAAAAGGAGGTAGTGTGAAGAGTTATCATCTACATAAAGTGTTTACTTCTTCCAAAATGAATGAGAATTATCTAAGACTTGCAAGAATAAATATGTTAGATGGAACTTACAATTCTGATCTAAATGCAAAATTGACTCAAGGTAGAGGATATACATTCAAAATAGTACATTTGGCGGAATTGTTTTTTTAAATATTTTTATCCAAGCGTTGGAAGACCGACGCCTTATCCAAACGTCACAATAGCAACACTTAGCTCTAAGTGTCGCAAGACTGACGCCTTATCCAAACGTCGCAATAGCGACACTTTCTACCAATCTGTCGCAAGACAGACACTTTCCACCAATCTGTCGCAATTCCAACGCATTGCTCCAAACGTCGCAATAGTGACACTTAGCTCTAAGTGTCGCAAGACCGACACTTTCCTCTAATCCGTCGCAATTCCAATGCTTTTCTCCAAACGTCGCAATACTGACACTTACCTCTAAGTGTTTCAATACTGAAACTTGTCTCCAAACATTGGTATAGCGACAATTGTGGGCAGGATTTGAAAAATTGATAAAATTTGGGGAAATTTCCAAGATTTGGTCAAAAGTGTCGGAATTTCCGCCAAACGTACTAGTGAACCAACCGTTGGAATTGAGATCCATCAGTTGCAGGTAAGAGGCCTAACCCTACTCTTTCATTTTAGTGGATTGAAAGTTCATTTTAGGTACCCAAAGCTCATGAATAGGCCAGGTCACACTTTTTGGGGTCTGTTTTGCGACCTAGGTAGGAGGTACTGGGCAGAAAACTGTGAATTGTCCCCTGGAAATGACTTGAAAAGTGCGACCTGTTAGAGAAAGGGGGTTTCAGTGCTGTTTTTGGCTGAGATCTGGGAATTTTATGGTTGAGGGGCATAGGTTCCCCCAAGCATGTTGTGTTCATGCCAAAATGTATTTAGAAAGGTGGAATCTAAACACATTTTAATGATGTGGTGCACCATTTGTTTTCGTTATGGTTTAATACAGTTCGAGAAAGGGAATGGAGGATTAAAAATCCCTTTTGGTACTGCATATATGAAGAAAATGGAATTAATTTTCTTGGTTGGAATACATGGTTTCACTATCCTAAAAAGAGGATTTGGAGATAATGAACTGGTGCTCTCCTAGAAAACTCACAGGTTGGTAAACAACAATGTCGAAGGGACTGGGTTGTTGATCTAAGATGAAGGAATGATGAGGGGTATCATCCCTAGAGTGATCTGAAGTGATATGGGACTCTAGAGGTTCTTCTAAATGGGGAAGAATAATGGTACTAGAGTCGACACGACCAGATACACTAGGAGAGTTGTGGAGAATTACTTCTCCTAGACTTTCAAATATGGGTGCCCCCTTACCCAAAAATTGGGTGTCAATGTGATGGCCACAAGGTGTATGTGGTTCGAATGCATGGGTTTGATGTAATGGGGGAAAGATAAATTCAAGGGTGGTGACTACTTCCATAATGTCGTCATCGTAATAGAAGATGGGGTGACTAATGGAAGAAAGACCACCTGACGCGACGAAGCTACCTGACTCATCATCATGAGAAGAGAGGTTCACATGTGCATCATCACAAGGGGTGATAGAAAAAAAAGTAGATGAAGGATCCACCGATGTGGAGCCCAAGGTGATCGCTGAAGGGAGGTCAGGCGAAATAGAAGGGGAAGGCTCAGGGGGGTCTTCCACTGAGGATCTCATAGATGATGAGAGGTAGTGGACAGTGGCTGAAGAATCTGTCATTTCAAAATCCAGAGGGGGAATGTCAATAGGAGTGGATGTGTCCTCTGGTTCTGCTAAAGAAAAACATGCAAGTAAGGGAGTGATGGACTCGTCGCGCTTGGCCTCGAATTGGCGAACTACCACTAGAGAGGTGCAGAAATCCTCAAGGTAGGGACAGAGGTGAGGATAGTGGCCATGGAAATCAAGCAAAGAACAGGGGTGATTTGTGTGCAAAGACTTGAGTTTTAGGACTGAATCAGGTATAGTGACATAGACCTCTGGGATGTCAGACTCTGGAAATGCTTTGTTAACCATGGGCTTGATATGAGGCAATTTAGGACAATTATGGGTGGTGTTGAACCCAACCAGATCTTCATCTAATTATTCAAATGGGTCGAAATGCCATATTCAAATACTACATTAAGGCCTGGCCCCTTTTGCCGCAAGCTCAAACCACTTCCCCGCCGTGCTCATTATAAAGTTTTATGTATATAAAACTTTGCTTATTAATCGCAATCGCAATGTCCGTTCCAATCGAGAGTCAAGTTTCAACCGTTCCGATTAATCCATCAAAAATATTTGCGATGCGATTAATCGGGTCATCACACCTCTCCGATTACCCCATCACCCCGATCGCTCCATCCCCCCTGATCGATCGCGTCACACTTCCTCCCAATCGCGATTGCAATCACCTCCATGCCACAATCTCCGATCGCGATTGACCTGCTGGGCCCCACCATATAATACTTCCGCCTGTCCGTATAAAAGGCATTTTCCTTGGTAAATCAGAGAGTCATCGGAATTTCTGTTTTAAAAGGGGATTCGTTCCCAATCGCATCGGAAGTTATCTGTGTGTCATCCCTCCCCTCTCCCTCCTATGATTTCCGATTGCGATTAGATCCCTAGGTCCCACTCCATAATATCCACGTCATCCCCTCCGCTAACCTTCCCGTACGCCCGCGTGTCATCTACATCCACCCCAGTCATTCTCCGCCATTCTCTTGTGTTTTACCCTATGCCCCATTGTTCACCATTTCTGCGTGTCTTCACTTTCACTCGTATGTTCCTCATCACGCCATTGCCCCAGTGTCTGTTTTCCTTAAAATGTTTGTGGATTTTGCAAGTTGCAGCAACAGGGAGCCTCCATGAATTTCTGCTCCCATTAACAGAGACCGAATACATTTCAAAGGACCATTCAACAGGTGCAGAATGATGGAGCAAAGATCTGGGAAGATATACTGATAAGACCATCATTTATGAAAGCTAAATGAACATTTATTAAATTCCCAAGGCAATTCAAAATGGGCGGGTGCTGGTAGCTGGAAACATAAATGAGGTTACAAAGAATATCAATAGAAGACCAAGGAGTTCAGTGTCCGGCACCGAAAAATATAAATTCCAGCTTCAGGCTCAAGGGGCCGAGAGTACCCTGCACGAACCCGAGCAACCTCAAGGCTTTATTGCAACAGATTTTTCCCCTTCAGTCAAGTACAGTCATTTTTGTGGTAGTCATTCATGATATGGGCGCGAATGTTTTCCGCCATTTTTATTCAAATGAAGTCATTAAGTGTGCTCCACCTACCTCCTTCTCGAGAATTCTCTTTCTTTTCTATAAAAGCCTAGAAATAAGACATTAGAAGGGTTCCAGATTTCTATCAGCAAACTGTGCAGTGAAAAGGCTTTTGTATACATTTTGTAATATTTTCTGTATGAAGGTTCAGAGCCCGTAGGGTCTCAGTGAGGAGAAGTGATAACTGTATTGAGGATTCTGGTCTTTGGGATCTCACAGTATGTAATTTTCTCTCATGTGTTAATACAATATCTCATTTCATGCTATTTATCTTCTTGTATCATGTTCTAGAATGCGAGTGGCTCACTAGTTTGCAGTAAGGATTCGTCCTTGTTGATGCCCTTTCTGGAATTAGTCAAGTGCTTTAAATAGGCCTAGTCATGATATACTGTTCCATGTTCATCTCTTCCATATTTTCTGCTATATCAGTTGTTTTAGGAGGGTGCTTTTAAAATTCCAGGATTGTGTATGGATTCTTGAATTGGCAAGCCCATGCATGGTTTTGTTGTATATCTGGGTATCAATCTAATATCAACTGGTATTCTCTTATTATTCTCCTCACTGCATCCACTTTCTGATATTTGATTTATGTGGTATATTATTTGAACTGGCCCTCTTTACAGTAAGATGTCTCTTAACTGTCTGATCCCTTTGTATTGGAGTTTTACATGATGTTCCTACATTATTCTTATCTTTGTATCAGCTTCTGAGAGAGATTGGTCCCATTTAAATTATCTTCCTTGATTAACAAGAGATAGTGAGCGAGCTTTTTGGACTGACAACCCAAGCTATATAATGAGCTCCTTGCTATATTAAGATGTCCTAGGCACTGGTCTATGGCAACTCTAGACTGTCTCTAGGGGTGACAAAATTGTCCACAACAGGTGGCATGACCGACAACATCACACAAAGCACATGGAGGTGTACGCTTTGGAGACTGAGGAGGAGCATGGTTTGTCAGGGTAGCCTTGTCTTTAGGTGCCTGCTTGCAAGCTTTTCCCTTCTTACTCAAAGTGGTCGCAACAGGATATGGTTCCTGTTGAGGTGGCTAAGGTGCTATAGCAACGGGAGAAGTCATAGGGACCAGTTGAACCGGAGTCAAAGCAAGATAAGGTTTGGGTTGACTAGGCAGGGTAGTGGCTGGAGGATAAAGGTACCAGACAGGAATCCCAAGGGTCAAGTTAGGGAGAAAGAGGGTAGCCATGATAGGTACCGTGTACACTCATGGGGGAGGGAGCTAGGAACGGTATCTGACTAGAGGGGTAATGGCCAGGCGAGACGGCTCTAAGATGGTTAAGGCATGGAGGAACCATTCTAGGAGGGTAAAGAGGCTCATGGATACCAGCTGTAGGTGAAGGGCCAGGAGGAGGAGGTCTATAAGTTTGAATTGAAGGGCTAGGAGGAGGAGGTCTATAAGGCTGAATCGAAGGGCTAGGAGTAGGCTGTGGAGGGCAAGGAGGCTGCTAACCAGCCGAAGCAGGCCGCTTAAGGGCAACCTGAGACGATTGCATCATGCAAACATTCGATGAGCTGGGATCAGAGACAGGACAAGGAAGACCAGGGAATGTACCAAGCAATGAGGAGTCTTTGTAGACTCCAAGTGAGACACTAGTCAAAGGATCAGTGGTTTGCTTATTGGCCACCGAAGAGATGATGGACTTAGGGGAGGTCTAAGACTTTGGTTCGTAATATGTCAACTGGTCAATGGTGACTATATTTCCATTATGAGGGGAGGACACCTTGCGGTGAGCTGCATATGGGACAACAGACATCACATAGGTGTAGCTACAACCCAATAGAATGTTGTAGTCTAATGGGGCATCTATGACTTCTACATCTACACAAACAGTCTTGCTCGCAAGTGTAATAGGAAAATTGCAGAATAAGCCAATGGGAACAGAGGCATGGCCATCCCACGCTCGAAGAGTGATCATGGAAGGATCCAACTCAGGTGATCTAAGTTGCTTCCAAATTTAAGTGGACATCACACAGGTGGATGCCCCCTCATCAATAATGCACCGGGAAACGTTGGCGTTCCGGATCTTGACTGGGATTTGGAAGGAGACGGAAACATGGAGAGGGGGATGTTCTGATTTGTTAACATCAAAGACAATCAATCGATCATCAGAAGGATATACAGTGCCCATGGCAGATAGTAGAGATTTTCATCGTGAAGGGCACGACTGGAGGAGTTCCAGCGTTGAAATAGCAGCAATAGATTGCACCAAATCATCTACTCTACTATACAAATGAGAAAATTTTCAAGGGATCTTGGTATGAACCTCCGCCTTAGGCTGAGGGATTTGCAAGGGACCATTAGGTGTCAAAAGAGGCTCTGTAGGGATAGAATGAGGTGGCTCGGGGACAGACGTAGCAGGAGGCTTGTTGTACTGACGGGACCAAGTCTGAATATTGATGTCTACCATTAGAGGTTGGTCAGATTTCATCATGAGAATTTGATAATTGTAGGTACCAGATGGAAGAGGTTGAGTGGCCACCTGACCTTTAGGTGGTTGGGTAGCCACAAATCCTTGCTGAGGGAAGGGATTAGTAAACACAACCGGCTGACTAGGCACAACACTGGGAGGGATGGAAGGGGAGGCTTGTTGTCCTCGTAATGTTGCTTGAGACTCCCACACCTGCTTCATATGTGGTAAAAGAGGACAATAATGCATGTAATGACCATAAACACCACAACAAGAACAAGGCTTGTTCGTGCGAACAGGCATGTCCTGCTTAGGATGAGTGCCCTGTTGCTGGTTAGTAGTGTTAGGAGCATTATTTTTAGGATTAGGTCTAGGATTACCGGGAGTAGATTAATTTTGAGTGTCTTTCCTCTTCTTTTTGGAAGGAGGAGGATTAGACGCGCTCTGCTATGCATACACCTGCCCCTGAGGGGGCTGTGGCTGCTGTTGCGGGGGTTGAGAAGGCAAGGGAGGAGGAGGTGCTAATGCTGGAGGATCTAGAGCACTAGGTTGTGGATACAGATAATAAGGAGGATGGGTAAAAGTGTGGTAAACAGGAGGTTGGGAAAAAGGAGGAGGCATGCTGTATCCTGGATACATGCTACCGGGAGGAGGATAAGTGCAAGAGGTGCTGGCCCCCCCCTGAGGAAAACCGTAGCCCATGGGAGGCTAAGTGTATGGATGAGAGAGAGCTCCAATTATACCATTGGCGGCATGAGATGCCCTCGGTGCATTGGCACCATTGGGTCTAGGAAGATCAGGTAGAACAGTATACACATAACCCAAGTGAGTGTAGATCAGGTCATATTTTAACACAATTTGGAGAGGGGCTTCTTCGGTTTGAGGGAAATGCGATGCGACATCTTTACCGATAGCAGGAAAGAGAGATCTAAGGAACCAGTCCATGTAGACACGGTCTTCTAAGGTAGGGGCTCGACATAGGCTCTTTCTTATCTGCCATTCCTGGACATGATCAGATAGGCAGGTCACAGACGATTGACGAAAAGAAGTCAAAAGTTTGGTACCAGTGTCATAAAAAAGAGGAAGTTGGAAATAAAACAGAAAATCATAAGCAAGAGTCGCAAAGGTGGTATGAGAGGATGAGGCCTGATCAACATACCACTTATAAGCTTCACCTATAAGCGTACATTGGAACAACCAAAGACAGACATAGTCATCGGTAATGGAGTTAGATGAACACGACATGTGGCAAGATCGAACATGATTTGTAGGATCATCTCCAGCAAGGCCTTCAAACTTGGGGATGTATGAAGGGAGCTTGGTCAGCATAGCAAGCCAAATAGTGTCATGGTGTATAGGGTCATTTATCAACTGGTCAAAATCGGGAAGACTGAGGCCTGCCATATAGGGGAGCAAGGGAGCAGCCGGGATAGTTCCTGTTGCGGTCCCACTAGTAGTATTCCCAGCATTAGGGCCGGGGATACCACTAGAGTTAGGTCCTGAACCAGACATGGTGAAGGTGACAGGAGGAGAACTGGGGGCATAATTATAAGGAGAACCCAATGATCCAGAAGAAGATTCAGAGTGTGGACTCGGTGGAGGACTAACTCGAATCCTACGCGGAGGAGTAAGTCTTCCTACTGGAAACTGAGGATGAAGGCCAAAAAGTCTCTAGGATAAACACCTTGGTGGCACAATAATGACGACACAAACATGACACAAAGGGAAAAAGAGACCAACAAGGGCAAGGAGGTGCAGGATCAACTGATTACAATGTCGAAACAAGGGCAAAGAGGTGCATGATCAATTGATTTCAATGTTTTAGAGTCTTTGCTTGGCGGTGTTAACTAAGGTCTTTTTCACTCAGGGTGTGTGTGAAAAGTGTGTAAATTTTAATTTTTAAACCTAGACGTTTGTAGGGAAAAATAAAAAGTGTGTTGTGTAACTGTAAATAAACCTGCAGATAACAGTATATGGAACTGAAATAACAGAAAATAAACAGCTAATAATGCAATAATCTAAGCCCAAGGAGGCATGCCTCTCAACAACTAGTCTGTAGGTGGGTAAAAACAAAAAAAAACACATTAAATAGCCAATAGATCTAAGGTCGGGAGGGATAGGGATCTAAAGGTCAAATATGCTGGAAAGTGGTGCAGAAAACAACAACAAATCAGAGGAAAGATTGCTGTAAATGAGGTGGCGAAAGGCTATATCCTAGAGGGAAGCGGAGGTGACCCTAGAGGAAGACCCAAACAAAACTAAATGAGGTGTTGTGGATGGATAAAAAGCCAATCTGAAGTGGATCTGAAGGTGAGGTATCAGATCTAAAAAATGGCTGAAGACTCTGAAATTTCAGACAATCTGTAATAGCTAAAACTCTTCCACCAAAAGTGGAACGTACTGAAGCCCTAGGGGGCTAGCTTCCCACTTAGTTGAGTAAAACAGAACAATTATAGGTCCAAAATGGGCAAAGACGGAGGTCAGATGACCCTGAACAGAGGCCCAGACAAACCCATAAAGCTTTCAGAAAAAATCCCGCAAAAAGTCCAGGCTGCAGTTTCTGACCTGTTTTCTGCAGAGGTCGCAGTTTTTGGGCTGAAAAGTGCATCCTGAAGCTCCAGGTCAGAGGTTTAGGGCCAAAAAGTGCGACCTTCACTTCTGGCACTCTCAGTGGCAGATTTCAGCAAAATGTGTCGTCTCAGCTGCAGCTGATGTCTGTCACTTGCGCATTAGGTCCGAAAACACACAAAAGTTAGAATTTTTAATGTTTTAGGGTTTTATAGGTTAAAAAAAACATCAAGAAAAGAAAAAACAAGAGGCTGAAGAGAAATCCTAGGGTTTGAAGCAGCTCGATATGCAGGGACTAGAAAAACGACAGCATTCGTAATCGTAAATCCGTGCGAAGTCGCCATTTGATAGTATGAATCTTAATTGCAAGTGTACGAAAAAAGACCACTTTAGTTGTACATAACAAACAACCCTAACAGAAAAGATGGCTGCCAATATCTTCAGATTTGAAATTAGGTGACCAAGATAAATGCTGCAAAAATCTAGATCTATGCATTAAAAGACATTAAGCAGTAAATAAAAACGAGATTTACTCCATGCATCCAATAGACAAGACAAGAATATGTTGAATGAATTTTATATTAAGGTCACCTGGGAAGAAAATATAAAAGGATGTTACCAGTTCTCCTCAATGGGATGGGTTCTTGTAAGTCCTTAGCACTTCAGATCTAAAATTCATCTCTCTTGATGGTGTAGAAAACCCAGACAAAAATGGAGCTCAAAGGGAGCTCACAAGCAAAAGATAGAAAAATATGACAATGATGGTGGATCAAAGTCAGACCAAAAGTATAGATCCAGAGTGATCTTTAGGCAACAAAAGGTGATGAATGAATGGAGAAACCCTTCTATTTATAACAAAATATTGAGTTAGTCTAGATATTGGTGCATAATAAAAATATTATTAACCATGGAAATCAAGATCCAACTTTTATGGAATATTTTATTATATTTGTTGGAGGGAAAAGGAATTTGACTTGGGTCAAATCCTACACAACTGTAAATAACAATAAATAATGTTCTTTATTATTTTAAGGATGTGTTGGATAACAAATTAACAATAATAGATTTATTTAGCTATTTTATGGAGTGGATTGCCAATTAACAGTGGAATGTGCTGCAAATAAGGTTTAAATAATTATTCTGAAAATAATAGAATAAATAATAATTCTATCTAATTAATTTTCCCCATTTGGATACATCTGACAGGGAAATATTAATTAACATTTGTTTTGGTGCATTGCCTGAGGAAAATCAAACAAATGTGGATTTATTTAATATTTTCTCATGGGGTTTCCTGTTTAGACCATAAACAACTTAATAAAGGTGTTTTACTAAGTTATTTTTCATAGTGAAAGCAATTTTTCTTAGGGTAAAATTGGTCTTACATGGTGTACTTCATTTGAGCATAGATATATAAAATAGTTAATCAACGCTTGTGGTTTTTGATAAATATTAATTATATCTCCTTTTGAGTGTTTTTCCTCATATGTTAGTTTTCTTACAACATTATCATGAACCAATACTTGACTATGAATCTTCCCATCTACTTGAATAAGAAGAATAGGCCTATAGATATCCTCTTTTGTCCAACATTCAACATGGATGAACTCACAATCATTTATAATAGGCTAATCTTCGGAACAAACAAGAATTGACTTCTCCTTGTAACATAACATAGTAAATTTCAATTAAATTTTATATAAATAAAAAATTCTAACATTAATCGAACATACAATTTCAATGTCTTACCATGTATGTTGTATCCTTGAGTTTGTTTTTCTCTTGAAGCTTGTTAATAACATTGCAAATTGTGTTTTTGAATGAAATGTCACAAATCTCCAAAGTGGTGATGTTGTGACTTCATGAAAGCCTGTAACCACTTTACTAAAAGCTTTATAAGTATATGGTTCACTACCATATTCAATGTTTGGGAAATTGAAACCATGAGGAATATCTACAATAATTAGGCCATATTCCCTTTTAGGTATAAGTTTTGCAATGTCTTCACAATCACCTGGTGTTATTTGATATTGGATAATGTCGAGCCCATTCCAAATGAAATGATTAAGAGTAGGATTAATTTCAACATTCTTAAGGCGTTGCTTTCTCATCTTTTCCAACTTAATTTTTTCAATAAAGCTTTTGAAAGTATATGGTACTCCATTTACATCCTTCTTTTAAATCTTTAATGACATAAAAAATATATATACATCTAAGTAATAAAATAAAAATAGTTTACATATGAATAAAATGAATGTATAAATCAACATACCTTATTGAATGAAATATACAAATCTTTAAGTGTTGTTGTAGAACTTGATTCTCGGTAGTTGCACACAACATCATCCCAATTGTCTTCATTCAACATTTTAACCATATGTTCTTGTATTTTCATGTAAATCTTCTGACTGAATAAATACAGTTAAAATTTTTCATATAGTGAGATGTATAACAAATTCTACCAACAACAATATGTTTCATTTAAAAGAAAATTATAATAAAAAGAAAAGTAAAAATAATTAAAAAACCTTACTTTTGAAATTCTAAACACATTTCCTCAATTCATAATTCATCAACTTCACATGGGATAGTACTGATTTGACTAGTTTATCATCCTTCACTTTTTGAATTGTTTTCTAAGGTGTGATAGTCATATCCTCTGGAAGTTGCTTCATTTCAGGGCATGTCTTACTATTGGTACATATTATGGGTCTACACTTTTTAACCTTCTGACTTTTTATGGAAATATTCTCCCATTGCTCAAAAATATCATCAATCAATTCCCATATCTCCCCAGTTTTAAATGCCAACTGAAAAATGTTATCCATGCCTCTGAATATATTTGAATTCATTTTTCCATCTTTCGATTTGATTTTGTCATAAATTTGATAACTTGTTTCTATTACATTCCTTTCGAAAGGTTAGACTGATTGTTGCCTTATCCCCACCATGTTTTTCTATGAATTCATTATGAATAAATCTGACCCTTTGGATAAAATTCATTTTCATTCTGTACTCATTATCTTCATTATGGTCCCATGCCAATAACTTTGATTATGTTTCTATTAAATCAGCGTAAATGATGCATTTCACTGTTTGGAAAAGATAGTTATTGGGATATTCCTCAATCAACTATATTTTAGCCTCTACTGAATGGTTACCTCCAATTACATAATATTTATAATCAAAACATCGTGTCTTGTCAAATGCCTGTTTGTTGGGAACCTGAAGTGGATCAACAGGAACCACATAATCCACCACATGCACATATGGATTGAACCTAAACAATGCTTTTAGATTATTTACATGTAGGTGATGTGCCTTTCTAATATGATATCGAGATTGTACTTCATATGGCCTATAGAACTGGCTGACATTAAGCTCAAATGTTTGGCCACCACAAGTTAATTTATTCTTCTTCAACTCGGATCGAATGACATTTTGTTTTGTTTTAATAATGCCATCCTCTAACTCGGCACTTGGTGTTATGATTTCTCTGCTCCCTTTAGAGATTTCAGTTTGTTCTTCATTGCTGCTCATAAATTTTACAGGTTGACCAACATTTGATTTATTCTTCCTACTAGTTAACATATCATCTTTTTGATAAACAAGGTCTTCATCATCAACTAGAAGAGAGCCATATTTGGCCATTTTTCTTTCTGGTATTTGATTTGTTTTCTCCTTTTTCACAATAGTTCTAATATCCTAGCATAATTTTCAGATTCATCTTCCACATCTTCAAAAGAAACATGTTTAGGTTTACTAGATTGACCCACCTTAGTGAGTCTTCCTTGATCCCCTCTTTGAACTAATGCAGTGTCATGAGCTATTGGTCTTTTCCTCATTCTCCTTTCTTCTTATGTTTCTGTGTGGAAAGTCTTGATCACAGTCATAACATTTGGCTCCATATAATAAATACCCTCAATCAAGTTTGAAATAGGCTCAACAAAATCCCGTGAAACAAAATAAAATGTCAATGATCAATAATTTACCCAAAATTGAATGATCCTTATATTAATGCATAAAAAAAATATAAATAAACATACCTACAATGTTATTTGCAATGTTTCTTGTGATTTCTGCACACAACTTTGTACATGTTTCATCTGTGTTATACTTGACCTTTGATAGACGATATCTAAGTTTTTCACTTTTATTAGCCATTCTTGCAAGAACATAAATAGTGTTTTTATTAAGAACGAAACATATGTCTCGTACTGTGCCCATCACCTCATATGCTTAACCTAAGTGAATCATACCACAAAACATATAGATATGTATACCATCATCAGTTTCATTGTTTTCAAGATACCATGAAAAATCTTTTTTGTTTATTTCTTCTGCGTTCTTCCATCTAGAAAAAAGATTGATTGACCTTGACGGGCGAGTCACTTTACTTTTATTACGTTTTTCAATTTTTTTTGTTTTCAACGGTTCATAGTGTGCCCATAAATATTCTTAGTGCGTCCAACAATATCCATAGTGCGTCCAGCAGTGTCCATAGTGTATCTAGCTGCAACTTTAGATTTGGCAATTGCGGCCCTTCGTCCAGAAACATTCATATAAATCTTCTTTGATGCCATCTCTGTGATAAATATATATATATATATATGAAAAAACACATATCCTAATTAATAGATTTTTTTTAAAGCTTGTCGATATAAATTTAAAATTATTCGAAAATGAATTTCTATGAAAAAAAATACAATTTATTAGTAAAACCATTTAAATTTAAATTAGAAAAAAACTATATAACTAAATTTTCTTAATATCTTTAAAATTATAAACATATTTTTTTTCATTTAAAAATAAATAATTCTAAATCTTATACATATAAAAAATAATAATAATAATAATAATACCTTTTTTAAACTTTTTTTTTTAAGATTTCAATATCAACACTTTTTTTGAAGCAATTTTAAAATTAAAATTAAAATAAACTAAACTATATTAAATTTTTTTAATATAAGCTTTTTTTTTTTTTTTTTTTTTTTTTAAATTAAAACAATTTATTAAAACATATTAAAATTAAAAAACAATTTATTAAAATTAAACATATTTATTAAAACCATTTAAAAAAAATAAAAATTAATTTCAAAATTATTCATATTTTTTTTAAATAATTTTAATTTTTTTTTTTAATTTACTGTTTTTTAAACGAATTTAAAAAAACAATTGATTTCAACACCCTGTCGGGGGCCGGCGAGGTAGCACTCATGGCGCCGCCTTGTTGGCGTCCCGCCCCTGGTGGGGCAAAAAAAAATTAAATTCAATATTAATTAAAATATATATATATATATATATATATATATATATATATATATATATATATATATATATATATATATATATATATATATATATATATATATATATATATATTATTTTTTTTGAAATTATTAAAAATAAATAAAATATATATAAAATTTAAAAATAAATAATAATAAAAACAAAACTATATTTATTTAAAAAAATAATTATTTTATCTTATTTTAAAAAAATAATAAAGGCAAAATAAATATATATATATATTTCTTCTAAAAACGAATTAAAAAAAAAAAAAAAAAAAAACTAAAGAATATAGGTAACTTAAAAAAACGATTATATATAAAAAAAAATTATATGTTTTTTAAATAAATTTTACTTGGAAAAAAAACGATTATATATAAAAAAATTCTATTTTATTTAAATAAATTTTTCTTAAAGACATTATTCAATAATAAAAGAACATATTAATTTTTTAAAATAAATAAAAATTAAAAATTAAAAACTTGTTTTTTTGCAATTTTAAGAAAAATAAATAAATAAATATAATTTTTTTTTGTTAGGTGTAAGGTTGTTTTTTCATTTTTTGTTTGGTGGAGGAATCCAACAAACCTAAAAGAATTTTTTTCTAAATTTTTGTTCAAAAAACCTTACAAATTTGAGTTTATTTTCCATTTTCTTTGCTATAAATATTTTAAAAAAAGGTTTTGGAACATAAAAACCATAAAAATAGTTTTGGAACATAAAAGCCATTAAAAAAACAAATTCTCCCAAAATTCATCTTTAAATGGTCAAAATAGAAGGAAAACTAACGTTTCTAATGCAACAAATTCCCGTTCAATGTGTTTGCAATGTCAACACAACGCCTCCACAAATTGCTCCAACAAAACCCAGTGCCTCCACAAATTGCCTCCAAAAAAAACCCAACTTGTCCATAAATTGCTCCAACAGAACCGAGCGCCTCCACAAATTTCTCCAACCAAACCAAGAAAATTTGATGTGATGTGAGGAATAGAAACAATGATTGTTATTATATAGCGAAGATTGTGTGATTTCTTTAACATTTAGCGAATGTGGTATTAAAATTAAAAATAAGAAAATTACTCTGAAGTTAATTTATAGGCTTTTATTAAGTTTTATTCAATGTTGGCCAAAAGATAAAACATAAATTTTAAAAATTAATTTCGATACGTAGTCAATGATAAATCATTTAAATAAAAAATTTATTTTAGTTTGGAAGGAATGCGAGAAAGGAATATTTTTGTAGACATTTTCAATAGAAAGTAGGGTGAAATATATCAAGACCAGCAATTAGTAAAATGTTTTGAAATACATTTTAAACGAATATTTTGGAGGGAAATATTTCAAGCGAAAATTTTGGAGGGAAAATTTTTCGCCATAAATTTTGGGGGGAATCTTTAGAGGGAAAAGTTTTAGCGATAATTTTTTGGGGAAAATTTTAGAGGGGAATTTTCAGTCTTTAAGCTATATATTGTCATTAGGAGAGAGTGCATTTGTATCATTCAAAATCTTCTTATTGAAAGTCATGGGTTCTTCTGATACTGAAGCTTTTCTTTCTGTAGCATCAACATCTTCTTCACGCAATAACTTTATTTAGACTGATGAATATTGCAGGAGTTCGTTTACCGTGAATAGAGAGTCAAATTTTCGACTTGGTCATAATCCTAAGGATGATGAGAACATAATTGATAAAGGGAAACAAAAAGAAATTTCTGTAAATCGAGAGTCAGTTATTCCACTTCATCCTAATGATAAGGATTATAAGAGCACCAATGATGAAGGACATGATGAAGAGTTTCCAGAGTCAAAATATCCAGTTCATCCTAATCCTAAGGATTATGCGAGCACCACTGATGAAGGGGGGAATGAAGAATTTCCAGAGTTACAATATCCAATTCGTCCTAATCCTAAGGATTATGCGAACACCACTAATGAAGAGGGAAATGAAGAATTTGCAGAGTCAAAATATCCACTTCGTCCTTATCTTAAAGATTATGCGAGCTCCACTAATGAAGAGGGGAATGAATAATTTCCAGAGTCAAAATATCCACTCCATCTTATTCCTAAGGATTATGTGAGCACCACTGATGAAGAGGTGAATGAAGAATTTCCAGAGAAAAAATATCCACTTTGTCCTAATCTTAAAGATTATTCGAGCATCATTGATGAAGAGGGTGATGAATTTCCAGAGTTAAAATTTCCACTTCATCCTACTGCTAAGGATTATAAGAGAACCACTTATGGGGGGGTGGGGGTGGAGGGAAGTAGATGAATAATTTCCAGAGTCAAATTATCCACTTTATCTTAATTCTAAGGATTATGAGAGCACCATTGATGAAGGGGGGGATGAAAAATTTCCAATAAATAGATATTCAAAACGTCCACTTATTCCTAAACCTAAGGATTATGAGAGCACCAATAAGGAAGGGTAGGGGTAGGATGAAGAATCTCTAGTGAATAGAGATTCAAAGCTTCCACTTAATCCTAATCCTAAGAATTATGAGAGCACCACTGAGGAAGGGGAGGATGAAGAGTTTCCTGCAATTGATAATTTTAGAGGCACATATCTGAATAATGCATTTTCTCTAAGTGAGTGTTTTAAAGGCACTCATGGTGATGTAGAATTGAATCCTCCAAGGGAAGATTTTGAAAGCATGGATGAAGATGGTTAAAATTTTCATCTAAGTCAAGGTTTCAAAAGCGCATATGATTCTTGTGAAATTTTGTCTTCAAGTGAGGATGGTAATGAATATTTTCCAAGAAATGATTCTGATGAATTTCTTAACTATGTTGAGGATGATGAAAGCGGGGATAATCCTGACGGTGATGAAACCTCTTCTACAAAGGATAATGGAATGATGAAGCCGTTGCAAGAAAATATTGCAACTAGGAGTAGGAGTAGAAATTTTCATATCAATCCAAAATATTCAAGTTATACAAGGGTTAGGACAACATATCTCACAATCAGAAGTTCTGTCATACATCTGATTTCAAGTGATTGTTGTCGAAATGATTGTTTGAAACATATGGATTTCAACTATTCTTTGGAGAAAAGGAAAATATATTTGTCAATGAATAAAAACATGAAAAATTCATATTTAGTGGGTTGCATGCAATCCACAATAGCAAGTTATGATTATCATATTGGGAATGTATTGCTCTGCAGAAAGGCTTTCAAAATGTTGCATTCAATTGGTAATTTTTGTTTGTTAAGAATCCAAGGTAGACTGAAAAATGATCCGACATATTATTCAGAAGTACGTTATAAACATGAGGTTGTCCTATTAGCAAACAATGCTATGTCATCGACGAAAGACTTATTTTCAAAGCATGGAGAGTGTATTCCAAATAAAGACACAATACATATTCCAGATAATTTCTCGAAACGGGAAATCTACAACTTATACAAAGAATATGCAGAAGGTGCCGAAGGAGTTGGTAATTTTATTAGATATTCATATTTTACAAAGCTATGGAAGGAAAAATTTAGCAATGTTCATATTCCTAAGAAGACAAGGATGGAGATGTGCAGTACATGTGCTTCTCTTAAAGAAAAAAGAGATAAATGTCAACGGGAATAAAGAGGTACGCGTTCATAACAATATTTTAAAAATTTGAATAGTTATCAACTATGAAAATATGTTTATTCATATGTTTCTTTTATTTTATGTGCAATTTTCGTTGTCAAAAAACTTCAAGAGAATTGCAATCAACAAGAAAGTGAAAGACACAAATTGTATAAACATCGAAAGAAGTGTTATGATAATCCAAATAAATATTTGGGTTTGATAATTAATTGTATGGACCAAAAGAAAATACTTTTGCCACATTTTCTCTGCATACCAAAAAATTACAGGAGGAAAATTTCATTCAGTGTCACTTGGTTGGTTGAATTGTCTTTAATGAGAAGATGTTGCCGAGGGTTTACTTTACAACTCAAAATATTCATAATGATGCAACTCTGACTATAACTATAATCCATGATATGGTTACTCATTGGTCTAGTATTATTCTTGAAGTTATGTATGTACAATTAAAAAACACAAGCCATGAAAACAAAAATCAAGTTCTTTTTGGGTATCTAAACATGCTCATTGAATTGAGAATTTTAAAAAAGATAAATGTTGGTTTCTTTCTTGGTGGGCATACTCATGATCATATTGATCAAATGTTCAGTCGTTTTTCAGTAGCATTGAGGAGGAAAGGTGTTGGGAGCCTGCCATCATTAATTGAATGTATTAAGAAACCATACATTCCAAAGCCTATTTTTCATGTGTTGGAAGAAACTATTGACATGTGAAGGTTTATTCTAGGATCGCATGGTAAGGAGAAATGCAATGAACAACTTAATGACATTAGCTTCCAGCATCAATTTCGTATAAAAAAAATTGATGGAATAACACTTATATGGATCAAAAAGTATTCAAATTCTGTAGAATGGGGGCCATCATCAGGTTTAGCATTTTTTAAGTTCATTCCAGACTGTCCAATATTTGCATCAAAGATATTGTTATTACAGTCAGTTGTTGAACTTCATAATGCACAAAGGAATAAGAGAGATATAAATTATTTTGAATGTCTGGATGAAATTAAAAGATGTATTAGAGATACATATGAGTACTTTGATGTTTCCTATTTAGTTTGGTGGGAGTCTCTTTTCAATAATCAAAGTGATATGATTTCAAGATCAATAAATGAGGATACGCTTTTGAAGACTCCATCTTTTTGGCCACAAAATATGTCAAATGAACATGAGGAAACACACAATGTTCAACAACAACAAGCTCAAGGTATTATTAATCCTCCACAGGTAGACGAAAGAGAAATATATATTGGTTCTAGAAAATCACGTGTACAACGTGAAGCCATGGAAGATCTTTACAAGGGTTCTGTGCAGGATGTTAAGGAGGGTTGCATGATAGTAGTGTTAGAAGATGAAGATCCACTTAGATATCCATTATGGGTTGCTAAGGTTATAAAGGTCATTAAAGAAAATGAAGATATTACAACTGTTGAAGTACATTGGTATGCCACAAGTACCCACCCATTCAATGGTGTGTACAAGCCAGAGATGTAGTTGAAAAAAAGATTGGCGAAAAGAGAAAAAGAAAGGGCACAAATATAAATCGTCGCCGCACAGATGTCTTGAAATTGGAGGATACATACTTGTGTATGACTTCAACTTGAAAAAGAGAGGAAATATTCGCTTGAAGACCATAAATATTTTGAAGAAATTGCTACCAGAACAAATAGTGTTGACATGGGACTCTACTGAATGTAGTCGTAGATCTAGAAGACTTTTGAAATCTGAAATGGTGGGCATGCATGTTGACTTAGATGGAGCACTAGTTGATGAAAGAGAAGAATATGGATCATCTTCATTTGCATCTAGTCATTCATCTGAGATGTAGGTTTTGATGGTGTGCCAGAACCTATGGCTGATTTTGAATAACTGTCTAAGACATTTTTATGTAATTGATATTTTCTTGGTGACTTGAAATAAATATTTTGACTTTCATATGATCTTACATGAAGTTATGATGCATTTCTATGTTTTTTGGATTATATGTTTTAATTATGAAGAAATCATCTCTGTAGAATATCCACAGTGCAACAATGATTTACAAAAATAATTTATGTTATATTCAATATACCAAAGTTGATATTTTGATTAAAAGTAAAAAAAATTAGAAAATAATGTTGAATGTTTAGATTATGCAGTGATATTGTTAACATTTCGTATAAGATACTTTTAAAAATTCTAAAATTTTTATGCCTCATTGAAAGGGGACATTTCATTTTGATGGTTGATTTTTAAGTTTGGTTGCAATTAGATAAGTTTTCTTAGGTTAATATTGGAAAAGAGAAATATTTGTATCATTTAAAATAAAAATTACTCTCAGAATAATAAATATTTCATTTACTTGTTCATTTTTAAAAATTGTTTAAGTCATATAATTTGTCCATAATTTCATGGTTCAAGTATGTTAAAAAATTAATATTTAAAAACTTAAGATTTAAAATTTTCAAAATATTAAGGTTTTTATGCACTACGATATTTTATCTTTAATGTTATGGTTGAAAACAATTACAATTTTAGAGTTTTTTAGAGTCTTATAAGATATTTTATCTTTAACAAGATATAAGACTTTTAGATATAAGGTGTCAAAATTGTTGACAATTCTAAGGCTTTTAGACATGATATTTGTATCTTTAAAATCATGTCTCAAAATTGTTCGAATTTTATGATTTTTCAATGTCCTAATATTTTATCTTTAATTCCATTGTAAAAAAGTGTCAAAATTGTGACACGTTTATTTTTTTTTTTGTTACTGCACCATCAACACTTTCTGTTTCGAGGGTGTTTTTTCAATCATTTAAAAAAAAAAAAAAAAATTGGTTTTTAACATAATTTAAAAAAATGTTGAAATTTGACCCCCAAAAAAAGTGCATTATGGAAGACACTCTTTTCATTTTTGAGTTAAATTTTTCATGTTTTTTGAGTTTTTTGGGCTAGAGTTCTCGTTTTAAGGTAATAGTTCTCGTTTGATAGGTAACTATTTTTATGGGGGATGTTTCATGCAGTGTTGACTCCATTGGTGACTTAGAGCACCATATGGGACCCCAACATGTGTTGTGTTGCTAAAACTAGGGATAATTTGACACTAGTCTGGTGTGTGCTGACTTACGTAGTTGGGTTCATCCACTGCCTAGGTCTCAAGACAACACCCTTTGCTTTCGAGCAAGTAATTTCGCTTGGTCTACTCATTGTTGGTTTCAGTATTTGGTATGCTCTATCTATGTTTGGCCCTATTGTAGGCTATATTGTGGGTCTGGTATGCTCTATTGCCCGTGGCAAGTGCACTGGAGTGTTAGGTTCGTAGCTTGAGGGAAGTTTGTCCTAGAGGCATTTGTTCAATGGACACACAAATCCCTTAGTGATATTGGTCTCAATTTCTTATTTATCCATTTTTGTATTTTGGTTTCTCTCTTTTAGTGTTCCTGGAGGAGAATGTGGTGAGCTCTAGGGTCAGGCCAGGCAACCAATTAGAGTGTTAAAAACCCTAGGGTGGTGTGTGATTTGTCTGGTGGTGCTTTTCTGTCTATGGAGGGGTAGAGTGGTGAAGGCTTGGCGGTAGGTGTTATACTTATATTTGTGGTTGCAGTTGAAAGCAATTGACAAGGTTGGAGAGCCTGGTGGTTGGCTATTTCTTTGCCATTGAGTGGTAGACTTTGTGGGGTTGGGGAATGTCTTGATAGTGTATTTTGAGTGGGGCGAGGGTGTGTTAGTGGCTGGGGTTTTTTGGGCTTAGGGGCGGTTCACTTTTCCAAGCAGTTAGGGAGTTGGCTGGAGTTTGTGGTGTGGGCCAAGAAAACTTTCGATCAAGGGGCTCATGCTTCGTCAGTCAGGCTGGGCTTGAAGAGGGGTGGGTCCATGTGGACATGGGGTCATGCGTCATGTGGGCCAATAGGACAAAGGGGAGGAGCTGCATCAATAAAACACCATTTCCCTTGGGTGTGTAGACCTACCTCTGCCCTTTGACTCACTTGAAGCTCAAATTCTATAGGTGACAATAACAGTGGAACAACTGGCCAATGATCATCATGATGACTGCAATGAGATAATTGATTTTGTGAATGATCTACAACGTAACCAGTAACATATGCTAGATCGGTTAGTCTCCCTCTGTAGAGGTTAGAAGTGGCTCTTGGAGTAGTTGGACAATTTTGAAGGGAGAATGACATACATGGAAGAACATGTACATGAAGAGTTTCACTAACCTAGGGGTGATGGCCATGATGACCAGCTCGCTAATATGGGTGCTTAATGATGATTGTGGAGTGTATTTTGATTCCGGGATAGTTTTGGTCAATTTGCGCAATCTGTCTTTGGTCCTCTAGTTATTTTGTTAATGTCTGTCTTTTTGTCTTTACGAGTTGGTCCTCTACTTCAACAAATCATGTAGAAGTAACGTCATTAGTAATTTGAAGATATGAGAATTAATAAAAGATATAAACTTACAGAAAAACCACACAATAATTATATTTAAAAATTTCCCGGAAATAGGCACATGAAACGGAAGATAAAACTAAGGCCAAAATAAAGGATTAGGAACGCCACAGGCTCAGCTAAGATTCCAGTTCATAAAAACTAGTCACTGGAAAATCGCGATCTCCTCCAGTGCAGTTAAAGCAATCGAGAGCCCACAAAAAATTATAAAAGAAACGAAATTTTTGACAGTTTTTTTTAGAGTTCCTGCGATAAAACTCCCACAGGCTTTGCTAGATACATAAACCGCGTTTCGAACCTGGATAATACCTTATATTTATTCATTGACAAACGCCTCCCTTCATGCAGAACGTCCACCATTCAATTTAGAATACACAAAAAGCATTGGTTTAATTACGTTATGGTCCTGTGGTTCAACGATATAGGAGCTGATCACATTATTTTCCAAGGAGTTTCGACTCATCCCAGTTTTCGATTCGTTGCACTGTATGTTTGTACTAGTTTGGCGCCGATTACAGAACAGTAAACCTTTTTTAAGCGATTAAAGGTAGCTAACAAATCCGCATGTGGATGGAATACTTTGTCAATAACTGTTATGTTTTGTCTCTGGATCTCAGTTTAGTCAATGAGTAACTCTATTTTAATTATTTAAATTGATCACTCCCCACTTTGTGTCTCAATTCCCAAAAGGAGACCAGAGAGAGCCCTATCAAAATGAATCCTTTAAAAATTCAACCTATTTATGTCATATTCTATTTAAGCCATATTCGTTTGTTTGTTCAACTGCAAAAATGGTTTCTTATTACAAAATCTAGTATTTTAATGTAAAGTTTTACAAGGTGCTAAGAGTAGGGTAAGAATAGGATTATGTGAAAATGTTATCATTCCCACAATTCTTCCTTCTCTGGAATGAAAGATACATCTTACACCAAAACAATATTCCTAATAACTTTTAGACTTACTTACAAAAGAACAAGTCAAATGCAGAAAAAAATTGAAATGTTTTATTTGGCTGGTGGTACATAATAAGATTCTTACGTGGGAAAATATGTACAAGTTATGCACTTTGCAGTGGATCGTCAGAAGATGTTGTTCACCTCTTCATTCAGTGTCCTTTTTCAGTTTCAGTTTTTCAGTGTCCATTTTCAGTTTCAGTTTGGATTGAGGTTTTATAGACGCTCAACATCCTAGCTGAGTGGGATAGGTCTTTTGTGGGTCTATGTCTTCAACAATGGTTTTGACATCACATGGAATACAAAGCTTCTCCATTCTATGTTATGTGGGGTTTATGTATAGAAATAAAAGCTTAGATCTTTGACACCACTTAGCCAACAGTTAGGGTGACATGTCTTAACATCTTGGCATATTTCTTGGAGATTAGGTCGATTAAGGAGAAGGCACCCGGTGCATTTTGAACGACATTTGGAATTCTTTCCCAGTTGGCTTTTTCGACAGGGTGTCATTGTCAGAGGTATGAAGTAGTGGGATGCTTATTGTTATCAGGCCTGGTAATTATTATCATCGTTAAGGGTTCAAATAATAGAGTGAAGCTTCTTGCTCTTTGGGAGTCCTCTTCTACACCAAGTGGCTTTCCATCGGTGAAATCATTGTCTTTAAGGACTGTGAACTGATGATTGGCTGGATTAACATGGGCATCATTCTTGAGATCCCTGAGCTCTATAACTGGACGAATAGGATTAAGTTGCTGATCAAGAAAATTTTAAAGATATCTTTTTGTCATATTTATTGCTAACAAAACCAAGTTGTGGATCATTTATCAAAAGAAGACTACAGGTCTGCTCCAGGTAGGATTGATTATTCTGCATATGAAAAAGATTATTTCCAGCACTCAGGATACATTCAGATATGAAAGAATCATATTAAGCCTATCATTATGTATTTTTTTGTTTTTGTTTTTAAAGGACATCGGTCTGTATATCTTTTGTAGTGATATGAGTCAGTCCCTTAATGAAACAACGACCTGTTATGTTTTTATTTTATTTTTGAGGTACAAAATAGAGACATTAGTAGGATAACAAATAGAGTACATTTTCAAATCAAAAATGGATAAGTTGTATTTTTTTGGGATATACGTGTGACATAGTGGAACAACTAAAAACATATGTATATGGAACTATTATAATGAAAACAAGTCATTTTTAAAAATAAAAATCAAAATCAAACAGAGTGGCACCAATCTAATTAGTGGAACAACTTAAAACCATATGTATATGTGACTATTATTATGAAAACAAGTCATTTTTTCTTTTAAAAAAAATCAAAGCACTCACATCAATCTAATTAGTCAAAATATTACTAGGTAAAAATAAAGATGGTAAGAATAAAGATGGTTGTTGAAGATAAATTTCAAATTTGAATGGATGAGGATTTAGAGCTACTTTCAAAGTTGTCAAATATACAATATAATGAAAGATGATGGTAAACATTAGAAAAATATAAAATATAACTCTATATAGGCTAAATGTGTGTAGATGTAATCTAAGTATGTAAACAATTTTACAACGCAATATATAGACTAGATGTGTAGGTGTAATGTAAGTATGTAAATAATTTTAAATATCGGCTTAATTAAAAAATAATAAAAAGTTAAAAGTGATATAAGGATGAGTGTAAACATTTAAATGTTGGCTCAATTAATAAAAAAAATTAAAAGTTAAAAGTAATAACCAAAAAGTTAAAAGTAGTTAAACTAATAAAAATAATAAAATTCAATTTATTATATTTTGATTTTGTTATTAAATAGACTTTGTTACAATACCATGGGCTAATGCCATGGCTTCTCAATGGCACATGCCAAAAAACCATAACTTATTTACATTGAAAATATTTTATAACAATATGACAAGATTCTTAACTATGGATATTCATCCCCACTTTACTGTGGATATTATTAATTTGTAAATAGAATTTATTACAATACCATGTCAATACCATTGCTTATCAATACCACATATCCAAAAATCATAACTTATTTCACAATCAAAATATTTTACAACAATATGACAAGATTTTTAACCATTGATATTCACCCCCATTTTACCATTCAAATTATTAACTTGTAAATAGGCTTTGTTACAATACCATGGGCCAACACCATGGCTTATCAATACCAAATGTCCAAAAACCATAACTTATTTCACAATAAAAATATTTTATAAATATTTTAATTTAATTTAATTTTATAACATATTTTAAATTAAATCTAAGAGGTAAAATACTATAATTACCTTTGAGATATATCTAAACCCTCTAACCTCATGACTACTAATAATAAAATTAAAAATGAGAATACGTTTTTTTATATATAAAGATGTGAAATTTATATAATATAAATAATATTATTAAGAACCAACATAGATCCATCTTAAATAAGGATCCAAGGGATGAGAGCCAACAAGGTGACTAACAATAATAGAGGAAATATAGTGCATGGTTCTTTAAATTTTATTATATTGTATTTCTTTAACATGCTTGTTACAAAATATAGGTTTAATATTTTACAATACTTTCTTAAACATAATATAATGAGACCAAATTTAAGAGAGAGGGAGGGAGATAGTGATATAGTTGGAAGGCAGAGAGAGAGAGAGAGAGAGAGAGAGAGAGAGAGAGATTGATCGGGTGAGGGAGGAAGGAAGAGAGAGGGGAGGGGAGAGAGGGGGATGAAAGAACAAAGACATAGAGAGAGAGAGAGGGAGTGAAGGGAGATATGTAGAGAGAGTGAGGTAGAGAGGAGAGGAGGGAAGAGATAGAAGAGGAGAGGGACGGGGAAGACAGAGAAAGGGATACACAAAGATGGAGGGGAGAGAGAAGGAGATAGGGAGGGAGATAGTGACAAAGTTGGAGGGAAGAGAGAGAAAGGGAGACACAAAGATGGAGGGGAGAGAGAGAAGGAGATAGGGAGGGAGATAGTGACAAAATTGGAGGGAAGAGAGATAGAGTAATGAGGGGAGAGACAAATGGGGGTGGGAGAGAAGGGGAGAGAGAGGAAGGAAGATAGAGAGGGGGAGAGAGAGATATGGATTTGGGGGGTGAGAGAGAGGGATGGAAGGATAAAGACATAGAAGGAGAATAGTGAAGAAAGAGGAAGATAGTGACTAGGGAGAGATGGACAGAGAGGAGAGCGGGAGGGAAGAGAGAGAAAAGGAAAGAGAGAGAGTGAGAGAAGGGAAGAGATAGAGGATGGGAAGAGAGAGAGAAAGGGAGAAGAAGAGGGAGAGAGAGAGATAGATAGATAGATATGGAGAGAGTATGTATGTTTGGGGGTGAGATAGAGAGAGAAAATAATAAAGAGATGCATAAATACAAATATAGATATTATACAATATTATATAACCAACCTAGATCCATAGATAATGTTTTTGGAAATATAAAACTTAATAAAATGAGTATTATTATTTTTCAGAAACTTTATCTTCTAAAATATTTAAATTCACATATAATATAATTTTTATAAAATAATTGTATTCTACATATTATAATTTTCATAAAATATTCTTATTCATAAGAGTATGTCTTTAATTTAAATAATATACTTAATAATGAAATAGCATACATAATAATATAGTCATATAAGTCTTATACCAATCTAGATCCATCTTAACCCTGGATCTATCAAGTGTTGAGAGGAATCAAAGCTCTCCAGGCGCAAAACCCTTTTTTGAGTGCATAACTTGAGGAAATGTTTGCACTTCGAGGGATTTCATCCCTCTTAGTGCTTGATAGATTCAGGGTTAAGATGGATCTAGGCTGGAGAGAGAGGGAGTCACAAGGGAGAGATGGAGGTAGAGTGAGGTAGAGAGGAGAGGAGGGAGGAGAGAGAAGAGGAGAGGAGAGAGTTAGGGAGGGAAAGGGAATGGAGAGAAAGGGAGACAGAGAGATGGAGGGGACATAGAGAAGGATATAGGGAGGGAGATAGTGACAAAGTTGGAGGGAAGAGAGAGAGAGAGAGATTGATGAGGGGGAGAGAGGGGGGTGGGAGAGAGAGGAAGGAAGAGATAGAGGACTCAATAGAGAGGAGAGAGAGAGGGAGTTGGAGGGGGAGAGAGAGGGATGGAAGAAGAAAGACATAGAGGGAGAAAGGTGGAGAGAGAAAGAGGGAGTGACAAGGGAGAGATGGAGAGAGAGTGAGGGAGAGAGGAGAACGAGAGGGAAGAGAGAAAAGGAAAGAGAGAGAGAGAGGGAGAGGAGGGGAAGATAGAGGGAGAGGGAGATGAAGAGGGAGAGAAAGAAAGATAGATAGATATGGACAAAGAGTGTGTATGTCTGGGGTGAGATATAGAGAGCCAATAAGAAAGAGACACTTAGACACAAATATAGATATTATATAGTATTATAAAACCAACCTAGATCCATCAACAAAGTTTTAGTTTTATTAATTTACCAACCTAGATCCATCTTAATCTCGGATCTATTAAGTGTCTAAAAAGATCAAATCTCTATTAAGTGTCTAAAAGAATCAGATTTGATCCTTTTAGACACTTAATAGATCCGAGGTTAAGATGAATCTAGACTAGTAAATTAATAAAACTAAACTTTGTTATGAATAAAATTAAAAACTCATTTGATGAATAAAATTAAAAGTTTTACAACTAGAGTTTTGAATAAAACCCTAACCACAAAGTGTTAATTAAACCAAACATATACCATTATATAAAATTTAAATTTTTTATAATATTTTAGTCTAATATGATATTATATGATTTTCAACCTATAATATATAGATAATTTATTTGAATCGACCTCGACTAAAGAAATTACATAATCCGTTTAATCTTTATGTTGCAGACGCCACTGCCTCCACGTTATCGTCCATCTAAGTCTAACATCTCTCTTTCTGTTCAGTCCTCTCTCTTATCCACAGAAATTGATTCTTCTACCCCTACCATCGCCCCTCAGAGCTCACGGTTAATGCCAACAGTGATTCCCTTCTCATCCTCAGACCGCACGGATGGCCCCCAGTCCCTTCCTTATCTCAATCCAGCTCCAATACTGCCGTTTCTAACCCCGCTCACACAACCTCAACTCTTTCCTTTTCTCATTCTGTCCTCAGCTCCTCATACTCTGGATCGGAACATTCCTCTGCTCTCTGATCACGTCCCAGGCATGCACATTCCGCTGCTCGCACCCACTCCACGTCCCCTCCTGATTTAGCGGCCTACCCTTTCGCAACCTGGACCGTATAATGCAACCCGTGCTCGCAATCACCCTATCTACTTCGTCTCCCACGTCTAAGAGTCCGTACAGTAATATTTCTCTTAAAAACCCTAATTCCAATTTCAAGAACCTATTTTCACTTTTAAAGAGCTTGTATAGTTCAAATTGTTCATTTAATAAATTTGACAATTCCCTTGTTTTAAGTCATAGGAACATGCAGTTCTAGGAATTAGAGCAATATTAGTAATGAGTGTAAATAGTGAAATTTTAATTTAATATAGAAATGTTATAGTGTAATCAATTAAAAATACTAAATCTATTTAATTTAATTATTATTAAAATTAAAACTAATTTTTATATTAAATAATTATTATGTTGATATACATTATTATTTTGGAACACAGTTTCTAAAATTTTAATTTATTTTTCAAAGAATATTTTAGAATATTTTTAGTAGTATACATAATGACTTTATTTTCAAAGTAGGTATGCCATTTAAAATGAGTTATGGTTTTTTAAGCACGTAATATTGATAACCCATGGTATTCTAAGAAAAAGTATTACAAATTAAAAATCTTATTATAAATCTCCATGATGACAAATCTTGTTATATGTATATATTTTTAAATTATATATTAATTTATTTTTATCATTAATAATAATTATTATTATTTTAATAAAGATACAATTTAGCTACTTCTTATGATTTATTTTAAATTTTAGCAATTTGAGTTATATTATCATGGAAGTGTTTTGATGTTTAATATGGCTTGATACTTATAGACTTTTACCAACCATTTTATTTATATAGTTGCATTAGTAATATAAATTAACCAACATATATAATATAAATAGTAGTTATGAATTATGATCCATTTGACTATACAATTTATATTAATGAGTTATATTTATAACAATTATTTTTCATAACTCCATTTTAAATTTAATTAATAAGCATATAAAAATTCAATATTTACAACATATTTTTTTCCAAAATTATATAGTTATATATTTATATATATCATCAGTGCTATGCATATCACATTAAAAATATAAGTTATAAGACATGTAACTAATTGCAATATAATTAATATATATGTATGCCAAATTTCTATAAACATAAATAATATTATTAAGAATCAATGTTCATCCATCTTAATTCCATATCTATTAGCACTTGGAGCGAGCGATCAAATCTTTCAAGATGTACATTTCATTTTGAGTGTAAAACTTGAGGAATCAACATTTCCTCAAGTTTGCACTCAAAATGAAATTTGTGTCCTAAGAGAATTGATCCCTCTTGGTGCTTGGTATATCAGGAGTTAAGATGGATATATGTTGGTTTAAATCCATTGAAAACTCTAGGTTATCTTCCATTGCTTTTAGCCATGCTATTCTATTGATATCTCCAATGGTCGTGATTAATAATTATGTGGATGGACATATCTATTTTGGAATATTGTTTCCACATTTTAATTTAATTATCAATAATTATCAAGTGGATGGTAAAGATTTAACTTCCATAGAATATTCTATAATATTCTTAGTAGTATACAAAAATCAAGGGTTGAGAATTATTACCAATGTAGTTATGCCTTTTTGCACTTTTAATTAAATGATTAATTGAAAGAAAATCATATGAACAAGTGTCATATGAAGTGAATTATGATTTTTTGGGCATGTAGTAAGATGGGAGTAAATTTACATAATTAAGCATCTTGTTCCATATTTAAATAAATATATACATGTATGTCTTTAACTTGTTTATTAATTTTTTTTTTTATAATTAATAATAATCATAATAGTTTAAACTAAAGTTATAATTTAGTAAGTTTATTTAAAAAAATATTTATTTATTTATTTTTATTTTAGAAACTTGTATTATGAAGTAAGTGTTTTTATGTTTATTATAAATTGATGCCTATAAAATTTACTTGCCATTTAATTTATATAGTGTTAGTATTATTAATTTAGAAAATATTAATTCTTCTATGAAAATTAGCAATTCTATTAACATAGAAAAATAAAAAAATTCTATTAACATAGTAAAGAAAAATCTTGTTGCAGCCTTAATTCCAGCCTCATTAATTTCCCTACACCTCTTGCAAATCCTTCAATCAATTTTCAAAATTTTCTAACTATTACCATAAATTTATCCTCCACAAATTTAAACCTTCCAACCCATTTGATTCTTGGAAAAGGGATTTGATTTTTCCCTCTAGCCCCATTACAAAAAGATTTTGATAGAAAGTATTCTTTATTATATTAAATCCACAACACATAATCATAACACCTGAAGTTAAATATATTTGGAGTATGGAATAATAATTCCTCTCTCTAGATCCCTAAAACCAAATAAAACCAAATATTTCTAAAGGTGAATTTCAATCTAGTCATCACATCAATAACAATCTTAATATTTTAAAAGTTTATAAAGACAATGCTATGGTTTTAACATGAATACTTGTGACTATGAATCTAAAACTCTTGACCTTCTTTCATCTTCTTCGTATTAGCCACTCCCAGTAACCCTATCTTTCAATGTAGTAATTAGCCCAATCACCAAAACCATGAAATCCCAGTAACCCTATCTATCAAAGTAGTAACTAGCCCAATCACCAAAACCATCAAATCCTTCTTGAATTTCGATATCTAAAAAAATTATTCCTTGTTGCATTCCTAAAAATCATGCATCTATGGGAAACCTAAAATCCATAATAAAAATGTTTTTCATTGACATATAATTAGTTATATATGATAGCTAAACTTCAATCTGATTGGGAAAAAATTCTTCTTTACAAAAAGATTTATTTGATTGTATTCAAAAGGGTTGACGTATTCACCTTGATGAAAATGAAAATATGGTTAGTTTCAATGTCTATCTCCTTGTTCACCAAAATTACCATTTATGAGACTCTTAACATTATTTATAAAGTAAAAACCTAGAATTTGTTAACCTCATTAATGTTTACATTACATTTATTTTCTTCACTTAACCGTATCTACTATGAGGAGACCGAAGGCACATGACCACATGCTTCTTTTATCCCTAGTGATTCCCAATATCTTTATTGAACATTTTTAATGCTTATCCTTAAAAAACTTTCATAAAAAAAGTCAAATGTTAGTATTATTTTGTTGATAATACCTTCATTTTTTTGGCTTTATAGCTAGTCCATCTTGCCTTTCTCTTCAACTTATCAATAACATTTCACGGCATATCCAATATACTATGAAAATCCAAAATGATAATTCCCTTCCTTCATATATATATCACCATTTCTTATGAATAAGGTGACAACCTTAATCATCAAATTTACAAGGAAAAGACTCACACTAATAGATAGCTTCATACTGATGTTAAGTTGCACCATCATAGTGCCTAAAAAAATGATGTTTCTAACTTCCTTTCAAATATCTATCTGATTGATCACTAAAAAGGAGAAATCCCATCATACTAAAGTATTTGAGAAAACAAGATACTCAACCTCTTAAATACATAGAACTTTTAGTACATTCATAATTCTAAAACTACAAATTTTACCTTTACTCATCTACCTTAGCTCTCATCTATCATCTCTACATTCAAGAAACCATTATCCAGATATAAAAAATACTAGTCAAAATAAATATTATTAATTTATTTAAAACCTAAATATCTATTCAAAACTAATAAAAATAAATTTAACCTTTGGCCTTCTTATTTAGTCAAAAAAAAATATTATTAATTTATTTAAAACGTAAATATCTATTCAAAACTACTAAAAATAAATTTAACCCTGTATTTGGCCTTCTTATTTAATAGATTTCATGGTCTTATTCCAAAACCATACATTGGACATATTGAAAATTATTTCAAAACCCATATAAAAAAACATATAATTGACACTTCAATAACATTTTCATAACTCTAATTTATTATTCCACTGATATCATTTGGAAGTGACTTGAAATTAAAAATCGTCTTCATAATTTTATTTGAGAAGTGGTTTGAAATTGGAAATCATCTTAATCGGGAAAATTGACTATTTAAGTTAGCCAATATTAAAAACTTAATATTCATCACCTTAATTAATAAAAGGTGTCTCTCAATTATCTCTTTTTTAGTTTTGTTATATATTTACACTTAATTCATTTTTCTAATCACTCTCACCACACTTGATTGTTAAGATTTTCTTATGCCCCTTCTATTGTGCTATTCTATTTAATATTATTATCCTTTCCAATTTTATTTTTATTCCCTTGTATTGATTTACTATTAATATTATTTTATACCTTCTTGATTGATCGGAGGAGACGAGGGTCAAATTCCATCAGGTGAAGCCCAGGATACGAGGGATTGATTTCAAGCTGCCTGATCTCAGGACAGTCATTATATTTTATATCTCTTTTATTCAACTTTAATTTCATCCAAATTTTTTATCAATGATATACAATGATACATTTGTCAACTAAGATAGTAAACTTGGCATTAGTTGTTGTGCAGACTGGAGGCTAGGGAATGACCTAGTCACAGCGGTTACAATGGCTAGAGCAAGTCAAGATTCTAATGGAAGTGTTATACATTTACGTTATACAAGGGTAAGAACTGTAAATAAATATTAAGAGTAGTAACTGCAAAATAGATATTTATTTTAGTTTAAGAGTCCATTAACGTTGCTACTGTATTTATTATGATCCTAGCAGGAGTGGGAGGTGCGACTTTTGAGCTCGTGGACGAGTGCAGGTTCCAGTTTGGCTAGCTGTGATACAATCGGAGGGATATGGCATAACACGGACGGTTCAACTCTTAGCCAATTCGACAACAGTCACATTTTGGAGGCTCACCAGGCATTCAGGAATAGGCATTTAAAATTTATGCACCTAAGACAGCCTGTTTCATATTAATATATATTCCTAAAAGAAAGATTCGACAGCCTGTTTCATATTAATATATATTCCTAAAAGAAAGATTGGTTTATAAAAATGAGCGAAAGTCAAAGTGACTATCTTAAATGTGAAGATAACTCTATTTTCTTCATCTCCCTTCACAACCCAAGAGGTTTGCTATTACATCAAAACTTGCAGGTATAAGATTGTTAAGTAAACATTGGACAGCCTGTTTCATATTAATATATATTCTTAAGAGAAAGACTGGTCTATAGAAATGAGCGAAAGTCAAAGTGGCGATCTTAAATGTGAAGATAACTTTATTTTCTTCATCTCCCTTCACAACCCAAGAGGTTTGCTATTACATCAAAACTTGCAGATATAAGATTGTTAAGTAACCATTATAGATTTCATAAAAGTCTTATGGTTTTTCCAACAACATCTTGAAACTCAAAATACCTCCCGTCCCAGAGGACGGAAAATTCCAAGGGCTAGGGCAGAATATCTGTCTTTCATGTGTAAACTGAGCATCACAGAATTTTGAATAAAACTTATGGAAAAAATCTGACAAGCAAAAGTTTAAAATTAACATGTTGAGAATATGCTCGATAACTTTGATCTTACTCACTACTCGTACTATCAATACTCACAACTCGATCTCATTCCATAAGAATGTCTATTCTTAATGAAAACATTGGAAAATAAACGAAAATACACTATTTTGCATTCCTCTCCAATAACCGATTTCTCGCCCATCTTGTAAACAATCCACTCCACGTCTCGTAGTTTTGGTTGGCATGCCTAGAGTTTTAAGAGGTTTGATTTGCTAAATTTAGGTTGTTATTTCATATGCTCTATTTTTTTTAAGTTAATAAAAAGAACACTGATCTTTTAGAAGGAAATTATTAGTAGTTTTGGGTGGGATTTGATGTTACTGGAATTGAAGATGGAAATATAATATAGGACTTGTGGATAGGGAAGGAAAATGATTGTTTTGATGATAGCTTATGAATATGATTATTTTATTTTGGGGATATTGTTATTTTTAAAGAAATATAGTTACTAAGTTCGAATTTGAATTCAGATTCAGATTTAATTTTGTACAACTATCTAAAATTTAATACTGAAAAATTCGAGAGTCGCTATCTTACTACTACTATTTTTTGTTTAACTTCTAAAAAAATCTAAATTAACAATCTTGATATTGAAAACTTCATACTCCGATATTGTTTCCAATCACATTATGGAAATTGCAAATAAAATTTGATACTAAGATTAATAGAAAAACTCATTTTGAATCTAAATGAATGAGATGGAATGGGAACAACCAACTCTTTAACATAAACAAGAGAGGAATGACCTGTCAAAGAACTAAAAACTATATTATCTCTTTCCCTAAAAAATGGTAAAGGAAAAATAATGGATTTTAGCCAATGTTATTACGAATTTTATTACCAATAAACACTTAGATATAATTGACTATTCTCCCTACTTATCAGTACTATAAAAAAAAGAAGAAGAAAGATATTAATATTTAATGCTATACTTAAAAGATTTTACCCAAAAAGTCAAAGGCTACACTCATTATGAGTGTTTTCCATTTTCCTCTAATCAATTAAACAAAGGGGAAAGAGGATCTTTCACCAAACATCTGCACTCGCAGTTTTCAAATCGCTAGGAAAATACCTATGGTGTAATTTAAGATGCGGTGTAAAATTGCAGATTGCAAAAAACACTAACAAATTTATTGTGAGACAATGATACATTGTTGTATCGAACCGAATTTTAACGTATTATCTATCGAATCAAATTGCAGATTGCAAAAACCTTAACAAATTTATTGTGAGACAGTGATGCATTAATTTTAACTTATTATCTACTGAATCAAACCATACTGCCGAATTTTTGAATTTTTATGCTCGATTTGGCCGAATTTGATAACTATGCAAAGAAATATGGTAGCCCATGATTTTTTTTTCTTAATTGATTTTTTTCTTTATTATTCTTTTCCCTCTATTTATATTGGTTTACTTTGTGGGTTTTTTAATGGTTTTTTTAGAAACAGAGTATTAAAGCATGTATTTTTTAATTTCTTTCAATTATGCAATTAATTATTTATTGGGCACTAAAGTTTTTTCTTTAAATGAGGTCTATCTTAGATTTTAGAACGATTAGCGAATAAGGACTACATCAAATTGCTATAAGAGAAAATGATAATGGCCCAAAGGGGAATCCACTTGAATTAGAGAAGAAGGTTCATGAGGAATGCAAGATGGAAATAAAATATACAAGAAGAACTACTCTATGGTTAGAGGCCATCAAGTTTAAGCTTCCTTGTGAGGATTCTAAAGAAGAGCTAGAAGTTTGAAGAGTTGGAAGTTCAAATGGTTTTGGTTAGAGTCAAAGATCCTATATCCTATAGAGAGGCTTATTGAAGCTATAGCCAAACAAGGAACCATAGTTAAGGTTGAAGTCCTTGATTTAAAAGGTGAATGAAATCCAAAATTGTTCATGGTTTAGATTTTGGACTTAGAGAAATACCATGACATGGAAGGAATTGAGGAAAGTAATCCACGAAAGGTCAAATTTGCAACCTTGAAAATACTAGGGAAAGAGAATATCAAAATGTGGCCAAAGTTTCTAAGCATTTGAAGGATAAATTTTTTCACACTAATCAATCAAAAAAAACTTTTTTGAAAGTATTGAAATCTAAAATAGAAGCATTTATCCATACCTACTTCAATTGAAGAATTTTTGAGGTTGCAGATCATGATTGGTTTGCAAGAGGATAATGAGCACACAACACCAAGATACATCGATTCCCTTATATTTCAACTCCAAGTTGAATTGTTTCTACTCAAAGTGAATTATGTGGATAAAGCTTATCAACTAGACTTGAAAGCAAAGGAAACATGGAAACAATAGATTTAGTAGGGGAAGAGGACTCTTCCAAATTTTCTAACGAAGAAGAACTAATGGATAATGTCAAGTTATATTTCCAAAGTAGGGAATCCTTTGGTAGTTGTGAACAAGGGTGATCATTTTTCAAAAGTTAGATGTCATTCAGGTGTTATATACATATTGAACCCCAGGAGGTTGTAGATTGATTACAAAATCCTAAAAGGGTGATGTTAGCCAAAGAAGGAGATGGAGAGGATCTCTTGATAGAATAAGTAGAGGTAAGGATAGGAGAAAATTTTATGTTGAGGAGGATCTTGATCCCTAAGAACAAAACAAGCCCTATAGTATATTCAAAGAGGAAGATCAAGTTTCAGACAAAAATCAAGTGCAAGGACAAGGTGTAGAAGGAGATTATGGCTAGATGATCTACCAGTAGCTTGGTACATACATAAATGGTGTGAACATTACCACTTGCATTCCAAAATCACACCACTATAGGATTTCCTGGTTGAAGAAGGATCATAGCATGCCTGTATTTTTACTTCGAAATTGGTCCTTATGAAGAAAAGGTGGTGTGTGGCATAGTGCTAATGGAAAATTACCACTTATTATTGGTAAGTGGTAAGCGTATTCAACGCATTTTTTTAATGTATCTTCAATTTTTATCAAAGAGAATCTTCTCAAAAGTATGCATAATAGGTACTCGTTGGATGTGGAATTTTATTCTGCATCGAATGGGTGTCTACACTTGAAATTTGAGTAAACCTATAAGAAGATAAACCAAAAATACAAATAAATAAAGTGGGTTTTCTTCTTTTCCCTCCAAAATATAGAACTCTTATTTTATTATTTTAACTATTATTTTATTAATTTTCCTTAGAAGGCCACTTTTAGGTAGAAATTTCCTCTAATGTGGCGTATGGTTACACATTTTTTTGCAGGAAATGTAAATAATACTAACTCTATTCCACGCAGGGATGAAGAGTAGCACTTAGATGCAACACTTGTGGATGGTGAAGGAAAATCCTTGGGAACTATCATAAATTTAGAAGAAGAGAAAAATTTAAGGATGACAGAGTTTCCTTGTAAAGGAAATCAAAATAGAGATTATGCAACCATTGAAGAACCATTTGAAGCACCTATTATTTCAAATAGATTGGAAGAGTCGACTCATGGAAATAGTTGAAGGAAGCCCCAAGAGGAGTAGATGCATTTGAATAAAGTACTAATTACAGTTAATGGTGATGTTTGTAGGAGACTAATGGGGAGTCTCATAGGATATTAGGAAAGCGAAGGCTAGCACAATAAGTTGATTCTTGAAGCATCAAATGAGACCACATAGGTATATGATTTTAAAATTGATGTATTACATTTAATGGCAAAAGAAGACGATAAAAAATTAGCTAATGTATTAATGCGTTGATGAAGTGAAACTCCTAGAAGAAATTATTGAGATATAAATATTCTTAATTAAGAATGTGTTTATGGATTTCGAAGATGATGGGCTTAATAAGGAAGTTGACATAACAAAAGAAGTCCACATTTTCTAGTTACATTTTCTTCCAACCCCAGTTCAACGCGCTTCATGTACACCTTCAAATTAACTATCCTTCTCTATAGGGAATTAAATTCCTCATACAAATCTACAAAACTAATTTGAAATAAATTTTGAAGCTCACCCTTTGTCAGTCATTCCCCTCCATCAAATTATGATTTCATTTCTTTTAGCAACTCAATTTCTTCATTATTCTCCATGAGCACTTCACTTAAACTTTGTCCAATATCTATCTCGTACAATTATAGATATGTTATACTTGAAATTCTATTGATTCTTCTGTCTCCTAAAGGAAGATTTGTATCCTCCCCTTGTTCTATGAAATTTTGCAATGATTGTCTTCCTTCATGGTCCTCATGACCTACACATGAAAAAAACTTACTAGTTTAAAAAATGTGAGGCCCTTGAGCCTTTATTGATGCTCCTAGTGGCATTTGTTATTATGGGCATTCCCCATAATCCGTGAGACTCACATCCACTCTCTTCTCTTCATCATCATCATCATCTTTACTCATGTGTTTAATATGTTTTGATGGTTGTTCTTTTCCCTCAACATCAGTATTCTCATCCACTACCATGGTTATCACTGACAATTTTTTGCAACATTCCTTCCTTCCTTGGTATTTATTTTGAGAGGCGTTCCTTGTGCCTTTTCCTATCTGCTAGATACTGTTTCCATGCCTCTACTTTGCATTCACATATAGTTCACCCTCTTTAAAGAAGAAAGGACATCTAGTCACCTCTGGTATTTCTGTTACTAACTCTTCTTCTTGACCTTCCAGGTGACCTTCTTCATATTCCCTAAGACATTCGATTAATGTCTAATCGACATCATATTTTTGTAGTTCAATCTGCTTCTATGGAATTTTCATACAGTCCAGGAGACTCCCAGATAGTCTCTCTTCAACCTATTTCCCATCTCTAAGGACTACGCCTTGCCTTGGTTGACAAAAATCTAATCCCTTCTCAGGTTCGACCACTTTGAGTTCTTATTCCCTCAACTGAGCAATTAAAAATCACTTCAATTTCTTCCCTAGATTTCTAGATTTAGGGATTTTACTTTTAAAACCCTTTTTTTCTGACAAGCAACTTGAACCTCCTCCTCATGTTCTATCTCTATCTCCAGTCTTCTCGTTCTACTAGCATCTTCACTAAATTGAGCCTCTCCTTTATCTCAGACATCTTACACAAGCTTCTCCCTTTTGTACACCATTCAAACCGAATCAAAGGAAGGAGCCCTTATGATAAGGCTTAACACGATTTCAAACAGTGGATCAAAATACATTAAGAAAACATAGCTTCTATTAACTTTAAAGGAAATATTTACAGAGTATCTACAATCAACTATTTTTTATTGAGCCTCCTCAACAACATTGTTACAAGAAACCTTTCTCTCTCTCTCATCTCGAGAGCTCTCTCCTTATACATAATATTTTACTAGTATAAAATATTACATGAGAATAATCACATGGGACATATGTCTCAGAAATGTAAAAATAATTTATAATTCAACTAGACACCTCATATTTATATTTACAAAAGGTTCATTTGTCCATAAGGCCAGCTCAATGAACCTGACTAACAACTCTGTTGGACATTGGGTTCAACGCTCCCCGTGTGTTTCGCAACATGGACTAACTGCCTCTCGTGGATCCTAACTCTAGCGATTGTAGCGGAGACTAACGCCTGCGGGTTTTTATCTAACAACAATCGTGAATCGAAAAAGTGGTATCAGAGTGACAGGTCTCGAGTTCGAAACTCACTCGGCTCGCATTGGGGGGGAGATTGTTGGAAATTGGGTTCAACGCTCCCTGTGTGTTCGCGACATGGACTAATCGCCTCTCATGGATCCTAACTCTGGCGATTGTAGCAGAGACTAACGCCTGTGAGTTTTGGTCTAACGACAATCATGATTCCAACAAAATCATCTGTCTTAGATTCTTATATAATATGAACACTTGTAATAGCATAAAAAAATTCATTTTGGGGAAAATTACAAGATACCTCTAGACAAAATGAGTTTCTTGGGGATGATGCTCCTACATCAAGTCATCACAAGGAGTGGTTCTATGAGTATGAAAGATACGATGGTGCCGATATTTTCTAAAGATATGAGTTAAAATATAGAATCATATGATGAGGAAAAGCTAAGTTGTAGCTCATGGGTGGAAGGAGTAGAACTCTCCCTAGTCTGTTGTGCATTCTACGATTGGCTAGAAATTTTATATTTGTAAGCATGATGAAAAATGATGGTGCAAATATAGAGTTTGAAAAGGATAAGTTGCAGGATGGTTCAAGGATAAATGATATTATTGACGGAAGTTTTGATTGAAACTCTATACAAGCTATTAGGAATAATTTTTAGTGATGGGTTCAACAATTACGTTGTTCCTCATAGTGGAGAAAAATAAGGAAAACATTTTCTAGTCTTTGGAGAAAAGGTTATGTTGTTGCATCAAATATTGGGACATATCAAACATAAGGTCCTTTGAATACTACATTGTAATGGTATAGTAGAATGTATGTTTAATTTCTCTCTCAATTTTGATTTCTATGAACATTATTTATATGGGAAGTGGAATCAAGTAAGTGTCTCCTTTTGTTATATGAGGTCAGAGGGAATATTACAATTGATGCACAATGATGTCTTTAGATCTGTGTAAGTTACATCACTAGGTACACTTGTGTACTATGTCTCATTTATAGATGAATTCTGAAGAAATACATGGATTTATTTCCTTAGGAGGAAATCTGAAGTATTTGAAAAATTTAAAGATTCTAAACGTCTCATGGAATATTAAAGAAGAAAATTAAGGTGTCAAATACAAATAACGGTTACAAATAATTGTATGGGAATAAATTCATAGGATTATGTAAGAAGTGCAATATAGCAAGGAAAAATACTAATCAATACACACCTTAGCCAAATGGAGTTCAGAAAGGTTAGAGAGGATAATAATGGAGAAATCAACGAGGATTTTTAGTGGTTCCAAGTTGGGATATGAATTCTCAATAAAGGTGGTGGAAAATGCATGTTACCTAGTAAATAGGACGATGCAACACAACTTGAGGTATGGAGTAGTAATGAACCTTCTCTTGAACATATTATGGTATTTGACGGTGATGCTTATTTACACATTCCAAATGAAAATATGAGTAAGCTAGACAATAGAGCTGAAAAATGTATCTTTATTGGATATAAAGATATTCTGGAAGGTTATAAACATTGGAATACACAAACTAATAGGGTTGTCTATAGTAGAAATGTGGTATTTAGAGAAATAAAAGTTGTCGTCAAACATGAATTCATACTAAGGGAAAAAGAACCATAAATGATTAAATTTGAACTAAAATTTCATGAATCAAACTCTACAGAAGAACATGAATAAGAAGAAGAAGAACCAAATACATTCGTATTGAGGGGATCAGTTTGGGAAAAAAGGCAACGATAAAGGTATAATCCACATGATTTCCATTCAAATTTTTCTTTGTTTAATATTGATGATGACCCTAGAACTGTTAGGAAGGAAATGGATTAACAGGATGGAAAATTTTGGAAAAAGGCCATGGTTGAAGAAATGTTAGCCTAAAAAAAAAATGAGGGTTGATATCTAGTGGAGTTACCGGTTGGAAGAAATTTCATTAGCGGAAAATGGGTATTTAAGAAGAAATTGAATGTAGAAGGTAGATTGAAAAAAATTAAAGCTCAATTAGTAGCAAAAGGTTATTACCAGATAGAGAGAATTGACTTTGGTGAGATTTTTCTCCTATTTCCAAGTTAACTTCTATTAGATTTATTTTATCTATTTTTGTTGCTATTGATTTCAAAGTAGAAAAAGTGTACGTGAAGGCAACATTTATACTTGGTAATCTCGAAGAAGAAATCTACATGAAGCAACTAGAAAGTTTTATTATTAAATGAATGAAAGAGTTAGTATGTAGGATAAAAATTCCCTTGTATGGGTTAAGGAAATCACCAAGGATGTGGTATAAAAAATTTGATATGTATATATTGGGACTTGATTTCACAAGGAGAAAAGTGTATTATTATATGTATTTCAAATTAGTTGGTGAGCATATTATTTATTTGACGTTGTAGGTGGATGATATGTTGTTGATTGGAAATGATAGGGAAATCATCTAGGAAGTGAAAACTCAATTGTCGTCAAAATTTGATACGAAAATTCTAGTTAAATTAGAGGAAATATGTCAAGACAATTTTTCAGAGGTATAATATGCATGAATGTAAATCAATAAAGGGCTCTATTCATATATGTGTAAGGTTATTTGTAGAATAATGCCCCATGACATAGGAAGAGGAATAATACATATCCCATGTTCTATATTCTAGTGTGGTTGGAAGTTTGATGTATGCAATGATATGTAGTAGACTAGACATTACACGTGTAGTGAGAGCATTGAGCAGGTATATGTCAAAAATAGGGAAGGAGCACTAGACAACATAAGAAATGGTTTCAGGTACTTTTGTGGAATCATTGGTTATGGATTGTTTATCAAGGAATACCAATATTGGACAAAGAATTTGACATACATGGCTTTATTGATGTAGGTTGGGTCAGAAATTTGGATCATAGAAGATCTACGAGTGGGTATGTGCTTAACCTATTTAAAAGAGAAATTAATTGGATGGGAAAGAGATAATATATAATGACAATTTCAACTTTAGAAGTTGAATACATGGTAGCCACTCTTGTAAGTAAGGAAGTTGTATGGTTGCAGAGATTATGTTCAAGTATTGGGTTGGTATAATGAACTATGAGGATAGATTGTGATAGTCAAAGTGCAATATTCATAATCAATACCTGAGTGTATCAATCTAAGATAAATCATATCGATGTTCAATATCACTTTGTGAGAGATATGGTTGAATAAAAGAAGTTTTTTTTGGTGAAGGTAGACACTTTGAATAATGTTGTAGATTAATTAACAAAATATATGAGCACTTAGAAGTTCTCTTGGTGTAGATAAAGACAGGAAATTATTGCTCTGTATTTTTAATCATGTAATCTCATGATTCCTTTTTTGAAAAGAAAAAAACAAGTGGGATAACGTTGGGTGTGCGTTCTATTCTTTTCGCGACTACCTACACATGTTGTATGTTGCACTCCACATAGTAAAGGTGGTTACAAGTGAGTGGAATCCCTCCTACATTAGGGTTTGAGGGAAATGCCCTAAATTTTTTGGGTAGTTTTTTGCATTTTCTTTTGGTAAATTTTAGCACACGATTTTCACCTTAGTGGTTTTGCGGCACATGGTGGCTTCGCTCATGGTTTTGTATTTTCAATTAAGAAACACCGATAATGGATTCCAAATTTATAGATGTTGTGAATTATATATATTGTATTTTAATACTATAAAGGTGAATATAATGAAAAATCTTGCTTGTTTTCCAAGTTTGGACTTCCATTATAAAATATTTGTGTCAATGTGTGTATTTCCCACTACATATTTTTTGTTTTATTAACAATTTGTTTGCGAAAATTAACTATAGAGGGTTATATATAGGTTAAAACCTATAGTTGATGAACACTTTCGAAGGGATAATACCTTTGAAATAGTGAGAGAAAAACTCTTTTGGCCTAATATAAGTATAGATGCGTACACATTTCTTTTTCCTTAGTGGGTGTGTCAAATAGAGAAAGGTGGATAGAGAAATATGAGCCTTTATATGCTCTTATACTAAATAAACCATGGGATGATATTTGAATGGATTTTTTCTTGGGACTACCAATAACCCAAATTGAACATGATTCAATGATTGTAGTAGTGGATCTCTTTTAAAAAATGGTCCATTCCATATTGTGTAGGAAGACAAATTATGTGAGCCAAGTTGCTCATGTATTATTTAAGGATGAGGTACACCTACATGGTATTCCAATATCTATAGCTAGTGACATGGAAAACAAATTATTAGGTCAATTTTGTAGAGTGTTATGTAAAAAATTGGAAACTAGGCTACAATTCAGTTTAACATACAACCCCAGAATTGATTGCCAAATTGAGGTGGTGAATAAGAGCTTGAGAAATTTATTAAGATGCCTAGTGAGTGAAAATCCTTGACAATGGGTTTTAGTAACACCCCATCTTCAATTTTCTGTTAATTGCAACAACAAAAAATATTTATATAATCAAATTCCCTTTCCAAATTGTATATGGTGCTAATTCTAAAGGACTTGTAGATTTAATTTATCTACTCATAAACACATATATCAATACTACTATGACATATTTTGTAGATAATATTTATGACACACATCAATGAGTTGAGAAAAACTTGCAATCAAGGAATGTTCAATATAAGAAACATGTTGATATGCAAAGGATACAAACGTTATTTTGGAAGGGAGAAATGGTCATGATAAATTTTTCATGGTACCAAAGGTACTTACAACAAGTTAAAACCAAGGGAATTTGGCCTTTGTAAAATCCTAAAAAAGATGAACGAAAATGCTTACCTGATTGATTTGCTAGATGTGTTAAACATAAATCCTATCTTTAATGTTGTTTACTTTGACAAATACTTGACTAAGACAAATTATGAAAAAAATTTCAAAGATAAAAATGAAGAAGAGAAAAAATCGACACAAAATTTGCCAAAAAAAAAAAGAGAATGGGTCAAGAGTGAGTGTTGAACACCAAGTTTTCTACCACATGTTCCAATTCATATAAGCTCTATTTTTTTAGGTGGGAAGGTTTGAAAAATTCCCACAAAATATGGAGTAGAGACTAACATACTTAAATACAACTTAGAAACCACCCCCCAAGTAACCTAAAACTAGAAGATTCGAAATTTCTAAAAGAAGAAAATGATGATGTACAGAATCCAACTAACCAACTTCGACCATGTTCTATAATTGACCCACTCCATGTATTTTAGTTTTTTTTGGTATGGTCACATATTTCAGGGGTTTGATTTGATAAATTTAGGATGTTTCGTATGCTCTACTTCTATGCTTAGCTAACAAAGAGTACATCTCTTTTTTAGGAGCGAATTAACAATATTCCTTGAGTTTTCCTTAGCGAGATTTGATGTTCGTGGAAATGAAGATAGAAGGACAAGGTTCTATGGATAGGGAAGGAAAATGATTGTTTTGATGGTGATCACCTTGAATTTGGTTATATTGGGGACATTGTTTATTTTCAGGGAGATAGGGAAATCCATGGGAAATCCATGGTTGTTTTATCAATTTTGTAATTACTGATTAATAATTTATTCTAGTATTTATTTCCCTTGATGCATATTAGTTTTTTCTATGGAAATTTATGGTATCTTAGAAACAAAATATTGGGAGATGTCCTTGTAAGTCCCTTTTTGTTATGAAATTTTAAAGATTATTGGGTACTTAAGTTTTTCTTTAAAATCTGGCTTGTAGTGTATTTGGGTGCATCCAAGAGGTGAAGGAAACATCATTACATAATTAGGATGCTTGATCTAGGTGGATATTGGTGGCCACCCTCCTATTCCACTTGGGGCCCCACCATTGTTTCTTTCAGTTTTTTGAGGGCCTCCTCGAGAAATATTTTGATAGGATCTCCTGCTCCCTCATCTTTCTTTTCATCCACCATGGCGGCTGTCGGGTTTTGTGAGGCTGATCTTGCAAAGGTTCAACCAGATCGAGCCCTAAATCCTTATACCTCGACATCATTAGGGACATGCAATGAAGGATCGAGAAAGAGCATACTGCTATGACACCACTGATCCGAATTTATGCAAGAATGCAACAGAATACACATATAACAATAAATACGAAGATGCAACAGAAATAACACTTCATTTCATTAATATCAAAGAACTGAAATTTCTTTACAGACATAATGGAAATAAACTAGCTAGGGTGCTGGTAGATTATCTCTAAGAAGATATGTGGTGGCTATAAGCCTGTGAATTGTGTTACAATGAGACTAGAGGGCCTAATTATTATTGAGAAATAATGGAAAACCTTAAACATCCAAAAAAATAACCATAAGAGATGAAGTGCTAAAACTATGGGCCTTGTTTAAGTAAATTGGTACATCAACTTCCCGGGGACATAACTTTAGCATACGATCTTCGTTTGACGCGCACCATACATCGTTAGAAATATCTATCCAAGGAATACAAATTTTAATGTGAGATACATTAAAGGAACTTTCATGTTGCTCTCGATTTTCTGAAAAAACGTCATTTAGGGCCTCAAAACGGCTCCAGAAGTTCACGACCCGAAAAAAATTCTAAAAATAGTAAATTGTGCTACAATTAAGGAAACAAAAAAATGAAAGAAAAAATGGTGGGGCCCTAAGTGGAAAAGGTGGGTGGCCACCAATATCTGAAGGGCTTGATACTGTAGGGAAGGCGACATTGTTGGCTGATGCGGGGATCCTGTCCTTGGTGAAACCACCTGATGGTGTACAACTATGGGTGTGATGTGGTTGGCAAGCCAAACCGCTTCATGATCTCTATTGAAAGGAGGTTATTTTGACTCCCACTATTGACAATGAACTGTAGCGGGGAACCCATTACCCACATCTGGGAGTGAAAGAGGCACTCCTCCTCCTTTGGATCTTCCGGTTCCTCCTTCTGGATCTTTGCGGTGGCAATGGTGGCGTTGGGCTTCACATCCATAATCTGATTCCCTTGGTCATTCCCCTTGTTGGATTCTGATTTAGAGTCAGAGCATGCATCTGATTCAGAATCCCTCATATCATCCACCACGGGTGCCTCTGCACTCTCAGGTCAAGCACCCCATCGATATGAACCCAGGTGCTTTGTTGCCCAATGGACCGATATATTGATGATATGTTCTAGAGAATGATGAGATCAAGAGGCAGATTCAGGAGCTGCTACAGAAATTTCACATCCGGCCAAGTTCATCTCCCTGTTGGAGCCTGATCGTGTTGGTGCAGAAGAAGGATGGGACTTGGAGACACTGTATTGACTATCGGGCGTTGAACAAGATCATTGTCGGAAATAGGTACCTGTTCTCATGAATTGATGACCTTCTGGATCAACTCAAAAGAGCGAAATATTTCAGCAAGATCGACTTGAAGTCTGGGTATCACCAGGTACAAATCGAGTCCTCCGATGTGTGGAAGACTGCCTTCAAAGCTAAGGAGAGCCTTTTCGAATGGCTGATCATGCCTTTTTTAGTTGATGAATGCTCCCACAACCTTCATGAGGCTGATGGACGACATCTTGTGGCCATTCACCAACTCATTTGTAGTATCGTACTTGGATGACATCCTTATCTTCAACCAGAATTGGGAAGAACAACTCCACCACATCCGACATGTACTCCAAACACTGCGGCAACAAAAGTTGTGTGCCAATTTGGAGAAGTGCACTTTTGACATGACCCAAGTTCAGTATTAGGGATATATTATTAATGAACGGGGGGTGCATCTCGATCCAACCAACATCCAACTCATTTAGGATTGGCCAGCCCCAACCAGTCTAATAGAGCTTCACAACTTTCTGGGTCTTGCTAATTTCTACCAAAGGTTCGTGTTGGGATTCTCTCATATCACTTGGCCCTTGAGTCAAATCACCAAGGGAGGAGCGAAAGAAAATTTCTTTTGGTCGGAATCTCAACAAAAGGCATTCATAGAATTGAAACATCGCCTCTGCTCTGCCACAGTGATCACATTACCAGACTTTCAACAACCATTTGAGATCGAGAAAAATTCCTCTGAATATGCTATTCGGGTAGTTCTTACTCATTAGGGACATCCAGTGGCATATCATAGCGAGACACTGTCGGACAAAGTTCGCAAGTATCCCACTTATGACAAAGAAATGTATTCCATTATGCAGGCTTGCCAACAATGGAAGCATTACATTTTGGGGAAGAAAATTAACATCCACATAGACCACAAATCCCTGCAGTTCATACAAAGACAAGGGAAGTCGCAGAATGATCACCATCAGAAGTGGTCCACATATCTGCAATAGTTTCATTTGAACATCAAGTACAAGAAGGGAAACACCAATGATGTTGCAGACTGCCTCAATCGACCATTGACCATGGCGCTCACCACCGTTCGCAACTCTTACGGGAATGAGACTTTTGATTGGCCACTTCTCTACAAGAGCGATCCAGAATTAAATCACACATATAAGACACTCTTGGATGATACACAAGTTCCAAATTTTCACCTCTAGGATGCGCTACTATGTCACCTAGGACACCTTTGTGTTCCTTCAAGCGAACGGGCCAAGATGATTTGGGAAACACACTACAGTTGAGTCGTTGGTCATTTCAGGGTTGAGAAAATAGTGGCAATATTACATAAGTATTTCTATTGGTTGAACCTTTGACAGGATGTTAGGAAGTACATCAGACCTTACACTACTTGCGCCATTTCCTAACCAACCATCAAGAAGCAAGGTCTCTATACTACGCTACCTAGAACTACCTACCCTTAGTCGACCTTGGGAATCAATCTCCATGGATTACATGTTGGGCATTCCCTCTACTAAGCATGGAAACGACTATGTTTTCATGCTCGTCGACATATTCTCGAAGATCACCATTATGGCAGCCTGCAAGAAGAATATCACAACAAAAGCCAATGCTAAACTCTTCTTTGAATGAGTGTGGGTGAACTTTGGGATCCCACAGTCTATCATCTCATATCGAGACAACATGTTTCTCATCACATTTCGGTCTAGTCTCTGGTCAATGCTGGACACCAAGCTCACCAAGTCCACAACTTTCCATCCCCAAACTGATGGCCAAATAGAGTTCGTCAACTGGATGATCATACAGATTCTGCGCATGTACAATTACAAGCATCCACACACATGGGATGAGAGCCTTACCTATGTACAACACAGTTATAATCGGGCTCTCCACAGCTCAATCGGCCACAACCCCTTTCAGGTGAGCTTAGGATTCCAGCCATTATGTTCCATTGACGTAGTAATGCCATTTGCGGCTACTTAGGCCGATTCGGCTCATGTCTAGTTTGAAGCTGACAAAGTGAACAACTTCATTGAGTGCATTCAACACATCTTCCAACAGGTTCATGACATATTGGACAGAGCCAATGCTAAGTACAAGCAACAACATGATCAACATCGGGTGTCGCACAACTTCGAGGTGGGTGATAAAGTGTGGCTACATTTGCAGAAGGATCGCCTTGTTGGACCCCACTGAAAGCTTCGCCCACTCCGATATGGGTCGTACACCATCTCCAAGGCTGTAGGGGCCAATGCCTCTGAGCTTAGTATTCCACCATTACTTGGTATGCACCCAGTATTCAATGTGGACCGCTTTCAGCCCTACTTCCCACCTCTACTGGACACTTTCGACATTGTAGAACAACTCACACCAATAGAGTTAAACCCAGATTGCATGGAACATGCCACCACACATTGTATGATGGACATGCAAATCAAGAACACCAGGGAAAATGTTAAGGATGGAAGTTTATATAAAAGTTTAGAAACCTTGACGAATCTTACTAGTTCCTAATATGCAAACTGTAAAATGTTTGGTGATATTTATGAAGAAATATTTATATTTCCAATGATTATATATTAGTGCATATAAAATTTTTGCAATTGTTAAGGTCACATAATTTTGAATTGTAAAATTTTTGTGAATCATTTCTAGGAGAAAATGGAAATTGGCGAATCTTTTTCTTGGAAAAAGCATAAAAAATTAGCCCACCTGCGAATATTAGCTCCTAAAATTTTCCATGAAGAACACTCGCCAACAGAAGATCCAACTGTATCGAGTTTTCAAATCTAGCCAACTCCTGCACCAAGGAAAGTGGTTCACCAGGGACCAAGTTCAACAAAATTTTCCTCATCACATTGAGGAACTCAACGCAATGGGGACCATTACTTCTTAAAGGGGGAAGAATGTTCCAAGTGGATATTGATGGCCACCCCGCCTATTCCACTTGGGGCCCCACCATTTTTTCTTTCAGTTTTTTAGTTTCCTGAATTGTCTCACAATTTACCATTTTTAGTATTTTTTCGGGTCTTGAACTTCCGGAGCCGTTTTCAGGCCCTAAACGACATTTTTTTGGGAAAACCGGGAGCGACATAAAATTTCCTTTGATGTTTCTCACATCAAAATTTGTAGTCCTCGAATATATCTTTCTAATGAGGTATGGCACGCATCAAAAAAAGATCGTATGCCAAAGTTACGTCCTCGGGAAGTTGATGTACCAATTTACCCTAATGGTTGATCCGGATTTATGCAAGAAAAAAATAAAATACAGAAATAGACATAAAAAAAGAGATGCAGTGGAAATAATACTTCATTTCATTAATATCAAATAACAGAAATATGCTTACAGACATAATGGAAATAAACTAGCTAGGGCGCTAGTAGCTTATCTTAGAGAAGAGATGTGGCAGCCACAGGCCTCTGAACTGTGTTACAATGAGGATCGAGGGCCTATTTAATATTGAGAAACAATGGAAAAATCTAAACATCCAAAAACCTAACCCTAGTTGGTGAAGAACCAAAACTATGGGCCTCGTTTGGGTAAATTGGTGTTTCAACTTCCCAGGAACATAACTTTCGCATACGATCTCTGTTTAACATGCACCATACCTCGTTATAAAGATCTATCCAAGTACAAATTTTTATGTGAGAAACAGTGGTTCATGAGCCCATGTTGCTCCCATTTTTCCCAAAAAACGTCGTTTAGGGCCTCAAAACAGCTCCGAAAGTTGAGGACCCAAGAAACTTCTAAAAATTGTAAGTTGTGATGAAACTAAAAAACTGAAAGAAATGATGGTGGAATTTAAAATGGAATAGGTGGGTGGCCACCAATATCCACCTAGATCATTAGGGCCCCAAAACAGCTCCGGAAGTTCAGGACCCAAAAACCTGCTAAAAATAGTAAGTTGTGATGAAAGTGCAAAATTGAAAGACCGATGGTGGGGGTCCAAATGGAATAGGTGGGTGGCCACCAATATCCACCTACTTCATTCATCCCCCCTTAGGAAGAAATGGTCTCCATTTCATTGATATCCTCCATGAGACGAGGCAAATTCTGTTGAACTAGGTATTAGATTTGTCGAAGATGTCATGGACCTATGGGTGGACATGCTGGATGCTTACAATAAATTTGGTTTCTTTATCAACCTCAGAAAAAACATGTGTGGATTCTGTCTATGTAGTTTCATGAGGTATGGCAACATCAAGAGGTGGTGCATCTGGGGTCAAATCAATGGAGTGCTTATCTTGACAATGTAGAGGAACCTCTGTGAGTGAGGAGAAAATGTCATTGTATTCCTCCATGAATTTTTCCATCTACTGCAGCCGTGCACGGGAGCCCTATTTCGAGGTTGTGGCCACAACATTATTCTTTCCTTGTGAGCGAGTTGTAAGGAAAATAAATTTCGTGGTTTGGGAAACAATCTTATTGCGTTGTTTTGTAGTAGTCAAAGATATGACAGGAGGCGGTACTACCTTCGGTATCCTATATAATTTATTTCCCAAAGTAATAATAACAACACGAGGCCTAGACTCATACACAAAATGTCGCCTCCACAAGTATGGTTGGCCTAATAATACATCAGACACAGTAAGAGCAGCAACATCACACAATACCTCATCCATGAATGGCTTGATGTTGTACGAAAGGCGGCACTGCTGGCGGATGCGAAGATCTCTTCCTTCATGAAGCCACCCAATGGTATATGGATGCGGGTGTGCTATTGTCGGTAGGCCAAACCGCTTCACGACCTCTATTGAAATGAGGTTCTTTTGGCTTCCACTATCGACAAGGAATTGTAGTGGAGAACCCTTCACCCACATCTGCGAATGGAAGAGGCGCTCCCCCTCCTCTGGATCCCCGGGACCCTCCCCCTGGAGATTGGTGGTGGCAACAATGGCACTGGGATCTGCATCAATGACCTACTTCCCTTTGTCATTTCATTTTTCTGGTTCTGACTCAAGATTAGAATATGCATTTGATTCGAATGCCTTTAGTTCGGCCACCAATGACTTTTTGGCCCGACACCCGTTTGTGCCATGAGTGGGGTTGTTATGAAATTCACACTACTTCCCCATGTCCTTCTTTGGATTTGTGGTGTTGTTCTGAGTCACCCCGCTTTGGCCTTGCCCCTTGTTCTATAGTTCGGGGGTGCCTTTCCTTGGCTTTGGATTCGCGGATCCAAAGTCTTGCTTCTTCTGCTTAAATTTCTACTAGATCTTGGCAGCATAGCGATATGCTGTGCCAAGCAATGTAATGTCGAGGAACTCCATTTCCTCCTGAATGTATCTGTGCAGACAGCTGTGGTACTTGAGCACCAAATGTCTCTCTGAATCTTTAATACCAAACTTTGTGCGCAAGGTAAGGAACAAATTAGTCAGTTCGTGCACATATTTATCCCTTTGCTACCACAGCGTGGTCCGTTAGATGTACTTGTCCTCATAACTCCCCACGGGGTAATATTGTTCCTTGATGCCATCTCGGAATGAATTCCAAGTGGGTGCAACCGAGAACAGAGAGGGTTCCCCCTCGTCCTTTTTCTCATAGTAGGTTTCCCACCAGTCCTTGACATGGGAGGCAGTTTTGAGGAGTGAAAAAATAATCTTTTCTTAGTCAAAGAAATCATGGATTGAGAAATACCCTTCTAGAAAATTCAACTATCTATCGATGGTGTCTACATCTATATGGCCTTCAAATACAAGAATGTCAAGGTTTACCTGTATCTTGAAGGGAGTGGTGCCTCTAGAGTGGTTGTTTGATGCATATGCGTCGTAGGTGGGCAGTCATTGAAGGATATGAGCAAAGTTATCCATCATCGCATTCCTTTATTTCTCGAGGGCCTCCTCGAGCAATATTTTGATAGGATCTCCTGCTCCTTGTCTTTCTTTTCTTCCACCATGGGAGGTCATCATGGTTTGCGAGGCTGCTCTTGCAAGGGTTCCACCAGATCGAGCCCTAACTCCTTATACCTTGACCGCGTTGGGGACATGCAAAGAAAAATAGAGAAAGAGCAGACCGTTCTGATACTACTGATCCAGATTTATGCAAGAACACAATAAAATACAGAAATAGACATAAACACAGAGATGCAGCGGAAATAATACTTCATTTCATTAATATCAAATAACATAAATATGCTTATAGACATAATGGAAATAAACTAGCTAGGGCATTGGTAGCTTACCTCTGAGAAGACATGTGGCGGCCACAAGCCTCTGCACTATGTTAAAATGAGGCTTGAGGGCCTATTTATTATTGAGCAACAATGGAAAACTAACATCCAAAAACCTAACCCAAGGATATGAAGTGCCAAAACTATGAGCCCCGTTTGGGTAAATTGGTGTTTCAACTTCCCGGGGACGTAACTTTGGCATATGATCTCCATTTGACATGCACCATACCTCGTTAGAAATATATATCTGAGGAGTACAACTTTTGGTGTGAAGAACATGGGTCTAAAACATCGTTTAGGGCCTCAAAATGGCTCTGGAAGTTCAGGACCCGAAAAACTACTAAAAATAGTAAGTGGTGCTGAAATTGAAAAAAATGAAAGAAATGATGGTGGAATTTCAAATGGAGTAGGTGGGTGGCCACCAATATGCACCTAGATCATTAGAGCCCCAAAACGACTCCGGAAGTTCAGGACCCAAAAATTTGCTAAAAATAGTAAGCTGTGTTGAAAGTGCAAAATTGGAAGAACCGATGGTGTGGGGTCCAAATGGAATAGGTGGGTGGCCACCAATATCCACTTGGATCAATGGTGCCCATAATTCTTGCGATTTATCTCTTAGGGTTAGGTTTTTGGATGTTTAGGGTTTTCCATTGTTTCTCAATAATAAATAGCCCCCAAGCCTCATTGTAACATAGTTCATAGGCCTGTAGCCACCACATCTCTTCTCAGAGATAAGCTACCAGTGCCCTAGCTAGTTTATTTCCATTTTGTCTGTAAACAAATTTCAGTTATTTGATATTAATGAAATGAAGTGTTATATGTGTATTCTGTTGCGCTCCTACATAAATCCGGATCAATACTATAAAAAATATTATTACAATAAAATTTAAGGAGAAATTCTATTGCTATAAAGAGAAGAAAAATTGAAATTAAGATATTATAAAGGTCTAATCATTCTTAATTTGGAAGATCAAAAGTCTCTCTTTGTCTTGTGTACATTAACAATAACTAAAATGAAAACAATTTATCATGGGCTCTATAGTAAAACTAGGAGGTGGCAATTCCTAAATCATCATTAAATAAGATTATACCAGCTTCAGTTTCTCATGAGCTCCATAGTAAAACTAGGAGGTGGCAATTCCTAAATCATCATTAAATAAGATTATACCAGCTTCAGTTTCTCATGAGCTCCATAGTAAAACTAGGAGGTGCTCAATTCCTAAATAATCACTCAATAAAAGTCTACCACCTTTATGACTTTAAGAGGGTTGAAGATGAAAAATATTTATCAATTATCTTAAAATACTATAGTGACATTAAAAATGTTGAAAAAGAAAAACATTTCCCTTAAAATGCTAAAGTGACAATAAAAAAGTTGAAGATGAAAACCATTTTTCTTAAAATATCTAAATATAATGATTAAATCTCAATTTCAAAATATTTATCATATTACCAACTATTAAACTTTTAACTTAATAAAATTGTAATAATAATCTAAGAAGACTTTTACTTCTCTTTAAAAATATTATGGTAAAGCAATAAACTTTTTAAAATTTAAAATAATCTCTTCTTAAAATCCCATAAATGTTATTCATCATCATATATAAATAAATGAATACAAACTTAAGTGACACTTGAATCAGTCATTGGGCCGATTTTGCAAAAGACTCTGAGATCTAGAAAGGAACTACATAGCATGTTGATGTCGTTTAACGACTTCTGAAATATTTTAACAGATTTTTAAGTGCAGCTTTATTAAAAAACCCTAATTTTCTTAATCAATCGATCCTACAAAACTGGATGAAGTGAAAGTTGTTAAGATACATACCATTATTCAAGTAACCGTTGATGCCCTGAACTGTAAGTTGAAATCCGATTCCGTTTGTAAATTCAAGTAACCGTTGATGCCCTGAACTGTAAGTTGAAATCCGATTCCGTTCGCTTTACAAGAGATTTATCATCCGATAGCAAGAAGTGTGAGGTCACAAATACAAAACTCTCTGAAATTGGCAGCATGTAGTCTGTCATGAAGCCAAAGTCCAATAAAGCAAAGGTTTATGTTAAAACTCTGCCGAAAATTGACAGCCTCCACTCTGCTACTTATTTCACCCACATATCATAATCACAATACTTAATGTGCAACCAAACAATCACAATTTGCAAGTGCTTGCGCTCCATTAGTAAACGAAGGCTGATAACCATTATTTATATAGTGTTATCCTCTACTCTAAATTTGGACAAAAAAAAGAGGAAATGCCAATTGAGCTTTGTCCTCAAAACTTCAAATCTACTGCCATATTTGGAGATTCTCATATATCACATATGCTTTCATCCCAAAGTTTATAATCTTCGGAAGCCAAATACTGGGATTGTAGGTAAGTTAATAACTCAAATTTGTGATTCTAGAAAATCCATACCAAACTTTAAACAAATTAAAAAAAAAAAAACCAACCCCAACCCTTACCTAAGAAGTCTGTTACAATCCACAAAGGCCACAAGAACTCTCAAAAGAAATGAAACTCTTACAGTTTGCTGGAGAGTCTGTGTCATATTCTCTACAATTCATTCATCGACCAAAAGTGTTGATTTGATTGTACTTCTCTCATTCAACAAAATATGAACATATACATTATTTTCCCGCAAAGTACGCCGTAGGGCATCCATTCGTCATTTCATTGCATGCACTTTTCTACTGTTTGCGCGCCGATCACAAAACCCTAAGCATTATTTAAAAAAAAGTTGATCTCAGAATGCTGACCAATTTACTCGCTTCTCCACCAAGTGACTTTTCAGTGCAAATATCGGTGGAAATTGTTCAGTAGGATGGCCGCTAAAATCTTTCGGGTTCTCTGAAAGTTTATCGTGATTTCAGATTTTTGAAAACTGTGATGGCCGCTACTTTATTCGAAACTTTTCCGGTTATCGAGGTTCGGGTCATGTCGCGGGTGGCCAGTGGCCACTGTATTGCGGCAAGTTGGCTTATTCAAGTCCACACAAAGTTATCGCTGTCGTGGAGAATTAATACCCACTGGATGGGTACAGAAGGCGATCAACTTGCGTGGTCATAAAAATTGCAGAAAAGGAATAAGTAGCGGGTAACTTTCAACTCGCTTTCTCTCCAAGTAGGAGGCCACACAAATCTGAAAGTCATTTCAACCTAAATAACTAAGCCTCGAAATTGGTGAATGGGAGTTTTGGGTATTTCAAGGAAGTATAGGTTGTCTTAGTCTAACTTAATTAGTGTAACAGATAAATAACTTAATTAGTTTAACAGATAAATAAAAGAAATTATATTTTTTTGGTTAATTTGGGTAGAGTGTTTAAAAAATTTGAGTCGAAGTTGTTTAATTTCTGAAATTCAAATATTTAGTATTTTTGTTAAAGTGTTGAATTTTTATATATATTCAAAAATATATTTTAAACAATAAAATTTAACATTATTTTTTAAAATTGTTTTATTGGATTATAGTGAAAAAATCTATTTCCTCTATAAATTAAATTATACTTGAAGTAATAAATTCGATCTTGGAGATTGAAAATCTAACTTAAATCCGATGTGAAAAATTTGAATTTGAATAATATCAAGTCAAATAATCCCATAAAGCTATATTAAACTCAATAATTTGTGGCTTTAATCTTGAGAAAAAAACCGTGAAATGTTCATCAAGAAAATGTAAAAAAGAAATTTGTGTTGTCTACATAATTATATAATGATAAGTATGGGCATCAAGGTATTAGTATGTGATTGAGTCATTATAAGAGGTAGTAGAGTAAAGTTTTGTAGTGGAATGTGTTAGAAAATTTAACTTAGTAAATCCAAGGAAAAGAACAAGTAAAAGAATAAATTAGTGAAGTTTTATTTTTTTTAATGTTTTAATTTTTTTGTTTCAAAGAATGTGTATGTAATGGGATATGTTTAATTTATGGACATTAAAGAGTTAATGAGGCAAAAATAAATAAAAATAAAAAATAAAAGTCAAGAACCTTTTTCAAAAGAATGAGAAGATCAACATATCATAGTTTCATAGTGGAAGGCTATGAAATATTGTTTGTATGTAAAGAAAGAAGTGGGTGTGATATAGATACATTTCATAAATGAGGTTTACATTTTAGTGTTAAATATTAAAAGTAAGTTGCCAAGACATTTACATTTTAGTGTTAAAAATGAAAAGTACGTTGCCAAGAAATTGATATAATGGGACAATGAGAGGAGTTGGGAGTGAAGAGTAGCCTCCTGAAAGAAAATATTGTGAGAGTAGTAAATACAATTAGCAAAAGAACATCCCCAAGTTGATGCGGATAATTACAAGTATGAGCACAAAGAGAATTTGGTTTCCTGCTTTCCAAAAAATGAAAAAGGAGTATGTGTTTGAGTACATGCAAGAGGAAGGGGAAGAATATATTATAATAGAGTATATTGGGAAAATTTAAATCGAGAGAGTCAAGGAAGATGTCCCATTGGATATGGTGCATGAGGGAAGTTTTAATTCACTTAATGCATTTTATGCCGATTTGTGTGTACAAAAGAAGAGAATGTGAGTTTAGTTGAAAATGATCATGAACATGCATGCAAAGATAAAGGAAATTAATAATGAAGGCATTCAAGTTAGATTGTAGAATAGTAGCCAAGAAGTTCTAACTGTAATTATAATCCAATTTGTCAAAAATGTGCTTGTGAAACTTGAAGAACATTGCGTGCTAGATGTTTTCCTTTATTTGGTTCAACTTGGCATAACAGATAAAGATGTTATGATCATCTTGTAGATAAAGTGGCATTACCAAAGTATAAAAGGAATGTATAATATATTTAAGTGGTGTATATATTGTAGTAAACCCAAAGAAGAAGGCTTGTGATTAATAAGAAAGATACACAACGACTTGCAATAGAAAGGGGTGGATGTATAATGGGTACACCAAGATTTTTTGAAAATAAAAGAAGGCATAGAAGATGTGAATATTGTGTTGTAATGAGTTATTGAGATGATGAAGAAAAATAATGAAGTGTTTGCAATGTGGAGCATGGGATTGATGAATATTGATAAATAGATTATTGTAGTGACAAACACCATTGACAGGAAGAAAATGGCAACTAATTAGAAAAAATGAAGAAAAATAAGTTATACATGATATGGAGCATGTTACCCATCTAGTTACATGGGTAGATGTAGGAGAATTTTTTTTCTTCTACATTACATATTACCAATCAACAACCCTACCATGATCCACAAATAAATACCTTCAAATGACTCTCATCCATTCTAATTAGTTCAATAATTGATCTAGCCTACTCATCAAATGAAGGTGGGTCATCTACTTGTTAGGTACTTCAACTTTTTTTTATTGCATTCAAGTTGTTTCATTTAACGTTTGAGGTATTCTTAGTATGAATCATACTTTTAAATTGGATATTGAATATTAAAGACTATGTACTTGTTCCCCTATTTCACCTTGGTATTTATCATGTTTTCCTAGTCCAATGTAATATTCCTTAGGGTCCTTCCTTTCATTGTTAAGAAGGGGCACAAATAATAGGTTCTAATGATGGAAGTGATCCATGTTTTTCATACTTAACACTTTCCATAATTCGTCAATATTAGATATTCCATCTTTTGATTGCTTGTTTTCAGTCACTTATATTGGTTCCCTGCCGATATTGTCCTATGAGAGAAAGACATTGAATATACCTGACATGGATGCAACTATAAGAAGAGAAAGATCATAAGCCAAATGTTAAAATCAAAAGAATGAAAATGGATGTAAAGTAAGCAAAGCCAATTTTAGTTTGATATCTACCCATAATTGTATAGCCACTCAACCTCAATAGTATCCATGCATATAAATCAGATCAAAATAAAAGTATCTCTCTATAAACATTCCAACCTCGATGAAGAAAAAAACTACCAATTGTTAAAGGGGGATTATATGATCGTTATTATTTTATAAATCCATAAAGCTTGTTAAACAAGAAATATTAAAACAAGAAAGGGGAAGGAAACTATGGGAGCTTGGAAAAATAAAGGTAAGGGAATGTAACTCAAGAAATGAATCCCTCCCTATACAAAGGCACTCATGGACAATGGTTCACATAGGTTAGTACAAGACTGGTACTTTTCATGAAGTAAACCCCAAACCACAACTCCTGTCACTTGCACCTGTAATTTGAAAGGGTTAGCCTAGGAATTGTTCCTTCACTTAGGTTTGGAAGCACCTAGCAAGGTCATGCGATAACCTTACCATACCTAAGTGAGGTAACTTGTGCGCAGTAATAAGCTATTATAGAATTTGAAGATAATACTTGAGTGAAGTAAATTGATGGATTTAGCATTGAATATGGTCCACCTCAATACCTTATGTTCTTGTATCCATGATGATGATATCACTTGATTCCATGAGTATGGTAGTTGATTCTTACAAGTGCAGCTAGGATCTTGTCTAACAATTGATTGAGTAGCTCTAACCCCATTCTAAGATGATGCAATACACCTGCTGGAGGATATTGGAGCCATAATGAGGAGAATTGTATCTGATAATGAATTTTCATTGATGATGTGACCCTTGTCCATTCCTAGGACCTTGGACACTAAGGTTTGGTTCTAGGACATTTAAATGAGAGATGGTGCACCCTTGAGATGACTCGACAATGCAAACTAGCATTGTACCTTCTTGATGAAGATTGCACTTCTCTTGCTAATGATTGATGGTGTTGATCTCCTAGGACCCCTTTGGAGGGCTAGATGCACCCTATTTATTGATAACATCATGCCCTAATTTGTTTAATTCATCTTATTTTTTATTTTTATGATGACATGAGCCCCTTTTGAGGATGATGTGGGCCTTGAAGAGTTATTTTTGTGAAATTCCACCTCATTTGGGTGGTGACACATAAATTTTGGGATAAAACACATCCCTTAAATCATTCCTTGCACCTTTTTATAGATAGACATGCCCTTTGGATCATGGCATGGCTTTTGATGGGCATTAGACTCATATGTGTGGGCTAATTAAGGCTTAGTTTTATGCTATCTCATTAATTTGTATCTCTCGAGGTTTCCTTGTATCATATGTTTAATTATATTTTAGGTATTTCAATCTTATTTTATGGAAATTGACATGGATACACTCACAAAAATAAATAGGAGTCAATTTCCCTTAGACTATTTTCACACTTGGATTATTACAATTGTTTATTAGTGATATATTATCTGTAGTTCACAAGGGAGGAATAATAGTGGAACTTTTCATTGGGTGGATATTGGACTTATGTTATCTCTTTTCATGGATGCTTATGGTGGATCTTGGATGTTGTATGGTTAAGTATGTTAGTTTATTTGGTATTTGTTTCATTATTCATTCTTTTTCTAAGCCATTCCTCCAAGTATTTGATATATATATATATATATATATATATATATATATATATATATATATATATATATATATTATATATATATATATATATATATATATATATATATATATATGTATGTATATATATATGTCTTTCTTTTTCTTAATTATTTTGAAATTTGAGAACTTAAATTTAAAAACCTATGGTAAGTGTATTTTTCATATTGTTGTTTTTATTTAGAATTACTCCAAAAGAAACCATAGAAAAATCTATATCTTAGACTTTGTTTGCCCAATATTGATAAGGAAGTAATATATATCATTTTTGGCATTCTAATAAAATCCTAAGTTATTTTTTTCTCCTTTTTTCTAATGGAAAATTAGGGTTAAATTTCAGAAAAATATTGTGTTGTTGGCATTTAATGCCTTGTTTTTTTTTTCTAAATTGTGCTAATTCTATTAAGTAATCGTAATGTTACAAAACTGCCTCAGTTTAGCTATGGGAGCCTGAAACTGGGCTTGAAGTCCATGCTCTAACAATATTACGAACTGCCCAGAGTGGGAAACCAGTTCTTTTAAAAGCAGTTGCACCGCCCTTGAAAATGGAAACCGGTGAGAGGTCCATTATGTTTAGCATAAGATAGCTACAAAAATACATCATTGACATGCAGCTTCTGCTGCTGTAGACAACAAAAACAAAAAAACCAGTGTTTCTAGCTAAATAGGTATGAATAGAAGCCATACTGAGCCATGTCATAGCAGAATTAATGAGTGTGAGCCAGAGACGGTGGCTCCTCCTCAATTCGGCACCCATAATGCTCCTCAGAGTCTTCAGCATCTACGCTCGGAGCTCCGTCTTTATCTGAGTTGGCACCCACCTGCATAGAAAGATGACCCAGGGAGGGCAAGGCTATAATAGGAATATCGCACAGACCAGTGGTAGGCGTTATAACAGGGTTGGAGTGGGGAACGAAAGGAGCGGGGGGAGGGTCATGCACCAGGGGAGGGAGAGCATTTGACTCTTCTCGCAGGGTAATGGTAATGTAAGCGGTGATAGTCGGACGATTGAAGGCACAGTCAAATCTGAGCTCCGCTCTCTGCGAGGTTTGCCGCAGATAATGGCTTCCAGAAGGTAGGGGGGTAGAGGGAACAAGAATCCTGAGGCGCGTCAAGAGAAGGAGAGGAGGAATGATGTTCGCGAGCCAAGCCTGGAGGGCTATCGAGGTTCCATTGACGGGAAGAATCCTGAACATGCTGCCTTTCAGAATTCTCGGGGAGGTGAGCTCCATCAAGGCTATAAGACGGACGATCGCTTGCAGACCTGCCGCGAGTGGCGCCACGATGGCACCTCATGCATTGCCTAAGCCTCGGCATTTCAGTCTCAGCAGTTTGAACAGACCGAATCCAAGGGGAAAGAGCTTAAACAGGAGTGAGACCGCGGAGAGAACCAGGAGAGAATTGCAAGTTGAAATTGGAACAGAGAGCACTATGTGAAAAATGATACCCAGGTTCAATTTCTATACAGCTAAGCAGCGAGGTGCGACGGCCAGTGTGAGTGCGGGCACTGGGCACTGCAGAGGCTTCCGGACATGCACAGCAAATAGGCTTCCAAGAACTGCAATTAATGCCGGAAGGATCTGGAGAACTTGAAATAGAGTCCATAATATGCCGACTGAGAAGCCCAAGGAGGAAGAAGCACCGGCGTCGGGGAGTAAATGAACTGCTCACTTGTGAATTGAAGTCGAATTTAATGGCACTGCTGGGAGCCATATGGCCACCCCATGCGAAATTCCTTGGGAGCTGGCCCGGGACGGAGGTCCCATCAGTTCTATTAATCATCCGCATCCGGAACATTTAATGCCTTGTTAATGTATTCCCTAGATTTTTTTTTAAAGTGCAATGGAGAAGCTAATTCAAAGTTTTCATTATTTTTTTAGAAGTTTTCTAGGCTTGGAATCATACTTTATTTATTGTTACATGCCAATTTAAACATAAAATTTGCTGCAAACATTTCCTTTCTTTGATCTTAAATTTGGCCTTCACTTGATATAATTTTTATGTATTTTTAACGACTAAAATTTTCATTGTTATGAGCTTTAGTTTTGCTTCCCTAAAACATTAGGTTATAGTATCCTTGATTTTTTCTTTATTTTTTGTTCAAATAACCTATTTGAGACTCCCTAGGCTAATCGTAGCCTTTTGATTGAGCCAAAGGTCATTTGAACTTGAATAATGAACTTGCTCTTTCGTTCATGTTCAAAAATTAGTTTGACATACCCTTATTCAATGAGATTTTGATATAGGATACTTAAGGGACATTTAGATTAAGACCCTTGGGTTATTTTATCCCTAAGTCCTATGAGGGAAGCCTCCCCTATGTTGGATTATTCACTTCACTAAATAGAGGGAAGTATTTGCTAATGTGACAGTTGTAACACTCTCGTATGTTGCATATTATCTAGGTCACCTAGTGGGGATTTGATCTAGGTGCTATTATTTCCTATAATAGAGGCAAAGAAGGAATATAATAAAGAAGAACATTATTGAGCACAAAGAAGAAATGCATGCATAAATTAAAGAGTAGTTCTTATGAAGTGATTTATCAAAAAATCCCATGACAAGGATTCTCACAACTTATTGAGCAACCTTGTGAGAGTGATGCTCACAAATTTATTTCCCAAGGAAGATTAATGTAGAAGAAAATTTGAATAGTTGTTTATCTCGCGTCACACAGACACACACATAAAATCTTGCATCACCTATATATATTGTTCTCTATTGAGCTAATATACCGCAATATAGAGAACAAGGAATAAACACGTGTGAGGTTATTAGTGTTGATGTGGACATAATCGACGTGGTCAAGTATGATAAGTGAACTCAAAGAGGTCTACGTGTTATAAAAGGAACATTACAATTTGTTGGAAGGAAACTTTGATTAAATTAAGATATATATGTGTTATATTATTTACATGACTAACCCCATGCATGATTTGTATGCATTGGGAAAAATATGGGGGTCATAGTAGGGGAAAATAATGGAAAAAAATAAGTTTATTTTTGTGACCACTTTTTATTATTTTCAACATGTAAATTTCACTTTTAGCAATTTTGTGGAACATGGTGGTTCAACACATGATTTTCTAATTATCGTTTAGGAATTAAGGTTGTTGTCTAATCCATATTAATGGATTAGAAGTTTTGGATGCTATGGAACTTTATATATTGTATTGTAAGCATTAAAGTTGATTGTTGACAAAAAATTAAAGCTGTTCCTCTAAACGATTTCTTGATTTTTCTTACTTGGGCTTTGAAGGTAGATATCTATGTAATATGTTATTTCTGTTGTTTTTTTATTAATATTCTTTTATGAATTACATTAATGTATAAATTTATGAACTTAATGGATTAAGAATTTGGATCTTTGATTATCCTAACACATGGAAGTTAGGAGTAGCTCAACACATTATAGCTTTTGAGTAGCTAAATTGGTTCATAATTGGTGGGATCATATCCTAGTCTCTACATCACCAAGGAATATTATATAATTTTGACCATCCATGACTCTTGTAAACATTTTTATTGAGCATAGCTACAAAAACTAATTAATGTAGACAAAGGTTAGATAGTAGTCATTATGTGTTGACCATGTTAAACAATATTAATAAAGGAAAGGAAATCCATGGTTATCGTTTAAATAGCGTCATAATCCAACTCACACCACACCATATGCTAATTCATATACCAAAATTTTAATATAAACTCAAGTTTAAACTGTGAAATCATGTGAAAAAAATTCCAAGGATGAAAATAAACAAGTGGTGGTGGTCCATTCAACTAAAGGTTGGCCTAATTAGCTACCTTCAACACTTTAAACATTGAATCAACAAGAGCGGGATGACCTCTTAGGAGTAGGGTGTCCATCCTATACAAATCACATATGACCCTATACTTGTAGGAAAATGTTTCATGCAACTTCTTAGATGTTGAGTATTATACAATATCATTGTCAGATGGATTCATCACATGATAGGCTATATATTCCCCCCCTAAAAGTCTACAAGAATGCATACAGGTATTTAAAACCCAACATAGAATTATCGGTAGCCATAGAAAACCATAATGGTAGTTTTTCTTACTTCCAATAGCCAAATTGAAAAGAAATTTATAAATAGAAACTCCCCACAACATTGTAATATCCATATTATTTGAGCCATTGATCTTACACCTCAAAAATAGATGAACATTAGAGGATGCACAATTGTTAAAGTTATTCATTTATTCATATAATTTATAGCTATGAAAGAAATATCCAACACTACAACATGGAATGAAATCTGAACTCAATAATTAAAAAAACATAGTTGAAGGACCATTGAAAATATAGAGAAACCTTTAAAAAAACATAACTAGAAAATCATAGAAAATAGAGAAATTCACTACAATTAAAAATCGAAATTTACCTGAGAAACCCAGTTAGAAAACTAACATTTAATTAACTTCAACTAGCCTATTTATTTCTTAGGAATGTTTTGGTTACAATATCCCTATGCTCTGCAATCCACTTTTTGTTGGAATTTTGGTATCAATTCTTCGCACCCTCAATAGAAAAGCCCTTTCTCCTTTGAAGTGCAAGAGTAAATGAGAGGATACCTTAGTTGGGGGATGACATGAATTTTAATTACCATTCTAATTTTTCAAAAAAATAACCAAAAGTATCTTTAATTATCAACCAAATTTTGTATGGAACTTGCAAACTACCATGCACCATCTATGTTAGTACAATTTATAGCTATAGTATTTTAAGTGATTGTCACAAAGAAATATATTAATATTTTTTCACAAGTCACTAGGAGAAATCAAAACCACTCACGCAAGAAAGTAAAGAGAACACTTTTGCAAGAAATTAAAGACACCTGCAGAAAAGTAAACACACTAGTAGTAAAAGGTGACTTGTTTAAGTATTTTATATGATATTGAATTGTCATAAGATAAATGCACATGAAATGCAATAGCTAACAAATATGTATATATTCAAAAAATTAAGATATTCAAAACAAGTTGTGCTATAAATAATCACAACATAAAATCAATTTTAATTCTAGAAAATAGGGTAAAGCGAATTATAAATTTTAAAACAAAGGAACTAGTTAAAATTTTAAAATCGAGTATTGTAATGTTTATTGTAGAGTCACAATGGTGTGAGTTGAAACATTAACCTAGTATTTAATCTACAACTCTAATTATACAAGTCACAACAACAACCAAACAACATGTTAGATATGTAAGAGTTTAAATTGTGGATACATCGAAGAGTTGCATGAATGTGTAAATACCTAGACTAAATATCATAGTTGTAGCATTGTGTGAATATTAGAATATGAGTTTAGGGAAAATCCCTTTTTTTTTGTAGGGTGGGGGGGAGGGTGGAACCATGCATGATTGCAAAACCTACTCATGGTGGGGCACACCCATCAATCGTTTTCTACATGGTTTTAGGCATGATGGTTTTTCCCATGGTATTTTGTAGATTCGGTCAATGGAACTACAATTAAGTTCTAATCCACGGTTAATGGATTTAGGGTTTATGAATTGTTTGGAATGTATATAATGTTCAAAAATGTGTAACTAGGTTCACTCTTCATAAATATGAAATTTACTTTTAATTCTTGTATATTATAAAATGAAAGAAAATTATTATTATTATTTTTGGAGCATAGGTTTCATGCTCAATGTATTTTATTTTATGGGTCAAGCACCCATTGAGTTATTCTATGCTTTTTCCTAGATCAAGAAGCCAAAAGAGTGATTTTCATAAGTTGAAGACCCCATCGGGCACATTGTAACTTGAAAATAAAATTATTTTTGTCCTTAAAAGTGTCAAAATACCGTTCAAGACCAAGTCAGCCTAATTTGAGGAGAAACATCTACCTAGAGAAGCCTATATAAAGAAGGAAACTCGACCTCCTTGTAGAAATTCATCACTCACTCATTCAAGTGAAGAAGGAAGAGGATAGAGAAAACATGTCATTGGGTTATTTTTATCTCACACGTGAAAATGAAGTCTAGGGTTTTCTTCTGTAAGTTCAACCTTGAAGAAGGAAGGGAAAGAAGGTCACTAGAAGTCACAAGAAATCATCCTCAAGCTCCAGAAGGAAGAGAAAATCCAAGAGAAGGTGTGAGGAAGCCTTGAGAGGCTAAAACAATCTCACACATGTGGAAACAACTATTGCAGGAGGGACGAAGAGTTCAGATATGCAGTAGAGGCTGCAATTTTGTAGTTGGAGGTCGACGTTGTGCTACTGGAAGAGATTTGACTGGGTTTGAATTGGAAAAAGGAAGAACATCATCTGTAAGGGTTGGAATTGTCCTTGGAGGGTATTGGTATTGGTCTAGAAGTCTTGTAATTCTTCAATTAAAGAATCTGTATGAAGAGAATAGTTTTGCAGGTTTTCCTCTCATGTGGAGAGGTTTTGGCCCTGCCTTGTAGCCAATATTCTATGTTATTGTTCTTCATGTTTTGGTATTTTTTTTATGATACAAAAAAATGATAATAAGTAAATAAGTTGAATAAGTAAGAAAAATAAAAAGACATGACAAGCAGTTATCAAGAAAAGATAAATCACTCTAATCATTGCCTTATAGATTTCTAAACATGGTATCAGAGCTAAGGTTTGCAGAGGGAATTATGAAGATATCTACGACATTGAATAATTTTCTAAATAATTGTTCAAAGGTGGCAAGTCATATAAAGAAAGGTATCAAAGAAGTATGGAATCTCTTATTTACTTGAAATAAGGAAGTGACCAAGACAAAGAATGAAGGTATCTTCTTAGCACTCACTGGCACATTTAAAGATGAAATAATTTGGAAAGAGATAATGGAGCATTAAGACACATGACCAGTCATCACAAGAAACTAAAAACATTTTCAAAAGGGAAGTCTTCTTACTGCGTGGATATTGGTGATAATAAGAGCTATCTCGTGAGAGGATTTGGATCAACCTCAATAGAATTGAAGAGTGGAGGAAATATTGATCTTAAAAACATACTATTTGTTTTAGGTTTTCATAATTACTTACTTTCCATTTAATTATAGAAGATAAAGGTGATATAGTGGCTTTTATTGATGGAAAATTCTTAGTATGGAGTAAAAAATCAAGCATAGAAAATTCTAGGGTGATTTGGATTCGTGAAGGCAGACTTTACATGTTGTTATCTACCCTTGCCCAAGCTCTAGTTCACATTGAAATTAGCCCATGTGATATTTGGCATAGAATATTCGATCGTCTCCATTTCAAAATTCTTTCAACTCTAGATTCTATAGTAGATGGAATCCATGAACTAAAAGAAGATGATGGAGGAGTATGCAAAGGATCTGCATTAGGTAAGAACACCAAGAGACCATTTGGAAGTAGTGCTTCAAGTTCAAAAGAAATCTTGGATCTTATTCATTTTGATATTTGTGTCCCTATGAATCCTAGCTCATTTGAAGGTCATATATATTATGTAACATTTATTTATGAGAATTCAAGGAAAACTTGGGTTTACTTAATGAAATACAAGGATGAAGTATTTTCCAAATTTCAAGAGTTCAAATATGAAGTAGAGAACCTTAGAGAAAGAAGAATTAATATATTAAGATCTGATGGAGTATAATACACATCCAAGGAAATCATAGGCTTATGTAAAGACTTTGGTATTAAGAGGGAGGTGATAGTCCCAAATAATCACAAACAAAATGGAATTGCATAATGAAAGAATCAATCTATTGATGAAAGTGTAAAAGATATACTACATGATCAAGATTTACCAAAATTTCCATGGGATGAAGCTACTAAGATAGTTGTATACATACAAAATCAAGGTCCTGAGAGGTCACTAGATAATTAGACTCTCGAAGAAGCGTTCAATGGGAAGAAACCAACCATAGATCATCTCTAGAATTTTGGTTGTCCTATCTATATTCATATACCTAAGGAAAAAATAAAAAATTTGTATCCATCATGCATGAAGGGAACATTAATTGTGGGCCACAATAACTCTTCTAAGACTTGTAGGATCTACATAAACGTAGGAAACTAAATAAAATTCAATCGAGATGTGATATTTGATGAAATTATTACATTCAAGAAATCAAACGATATCCCTATGGACTCTAATGATGAAGAAATTATGGTATTTGAAGAAGAAGTTAATAGGGAAGAAGAAGAATCAAACTATGAAGATGAAGGTCCATGTGAACCCATACAACATCTAGAAATCCCCGAAACTAGAAAATTACCTAACTGGTTAATGTATACACTACTAGATGTAGAAGGTCAGGGAGTAACTTAAGGTGCATTTAAGGAAAGCAAGAAGACCGAACGATATTCTAGGTATGCATCCTACATGAAAAATCTAATAGAATCAGAGCCATCCACTTTTGAAGAACTTATCAATCACTAAGAATGGAAGGATTCCGTGAATGAAGAATATAATATATAATGAAGAATGGAGTTTGGGAGATCGTATCTAGGCCTGAAGAAAAATCTGTGGTAACTTCAAAGTGGCTCGTCAACATCAAACATGCATCAGATGGAGTAATTGATAAATATAAGGAAATATTTGTAGCTAGGGGCTTCTCTAAAAAAGAAGGCATAAAATATGAAGAGACATTTACTCGAACAACAAGGTATACAACTATTCATTCGTTGGTCTCTTTGGCAACATTGATGGGATGGAACATGCACCAAATGGATGTCAAGATTGAATTTTTGAATGGAACAATTGAAGAGGAAGTCTATATAGATAAACGCTTGGGATTTTAAGTTCAATATAAAAAGGCATATGTTTGCAGATTGAGGAAGTCTTTATATGGCCTCAAGCAAGCACCGAGGACATGGTATGCTAGGATGGATGCATACCTTCAAATATTAGGCTTCACAAAAAGTTATGTTGAGCCAAACATTTATATTAAGGCTGTGAAGGGAGAGTGAGTAATAATTCTTCTGTATGTGGATGATATTCTCTTGATAGGTGTGAAAGGACGAATTGAAGAATGTAAGAAGAAATAGCAGCAAAATTTGACATGAAGGATCTAGGGCTGATGCACTACTATTTGGGACTGGAATTCTGGGAAGGACTTGATGAGATATATCTAGGTCAAGGAAAGTATGTGATCAATATGTTGAATACGTTTGACATGAAGGAGTTCAAACCAATGACAACCCTGATGATAAAAAACTTGGAAATACTAAGGAGTTCTGAATCAATCCCTATGGATCCTTCCAAGTATATAAAATTAATTGGCTCACTAATGTACTTGGTGAATACTCGATCAGACATATATTTTTGATTAAATTTTATTATTCAATTGCAGGTGGAGACAAATCATGATCATTGGATAGAAGAAAAACATATATTGATATATCTGCAAGGAACAATCCACTACTGCCTAAAATATGATAGGAGGAATGATGCCCACTTGATTGGATATACAAATTCTGATTGGGGAGGAAGTGAGCGGGATGGAAGAAGCACTACAGGAGGATGTTTTAGTTTGGGATCCTCCATGTTCTCATGGATGAGCATAAATCAAGATACAATTTCTTTGAGTAGTTTTGAGGCTGAATACATTATAGTTTGTGAAGTAAGAAGAGAAGTTGTATGGCTAAGGAAGCTCCTATATGACCTATTTGAAGGACCAATGGACCCTACAGTGATAATTTTTAATAACACCAATTGTATATGATTGTTTGAATACCCAATGTTTCATGTAAATACAAAGCATATCAACAACAAGTATCACTACATTTGAAATCTAGTACAAGATAGTGTGTCGTAGCTAAAACATATTTCCACTGATGTGAAGGTAGTTGGCATATTGAGAAAACCTCTTCCTAAGAAGAAGCTTCTGTATTTGAGAGACAAGCATGGTTTGGTTGATATATCCTCCTTGATTGAGAGGGAGAGATAGACACATCATTCTCGTCTTCACTTGTGAAGACATAATAGAGGATTAGGTAAGCATATGATATGTGATACTCTTTAAGGATGAGGTATGGCATCCAAGATAAGAGTAGTCTTGGACCGATATTATTTGAGGACTAGCTATCCAAGATAATAATATTCCAAAGAAGGTCATACTCTATGAATAACCTGGTGGAGTATGTACCTCGAGAGACAATTATGATGATGTTTCTAAATCACTGGTATCGCCAAAATTATGCTCAGAAATTGTGGAGAGATAGTGGTGTTAGTAAAGGATTTGATATATGACAATGCTAGTTGATATGATGCTAAATATATGGGTTACCAATCCAAATCTTCTTATGAGATCTGTTTAGATTGAGAATGTCCACGTACGATTTATGAATACCTCCCCTAGTTAAGAGGGAGTGTTGAAAAATACGTAACTAGGTTCGGTCTTCATAAATATTAAATGTACTTTTATTTCTTGTATATTGTAAAATGAAAGAATAATTATTAATTTTTTTTCTTAGCACATGTTTCATGCTCAAGGTATTTTATTGTATAGGTCAAGGTCCCATTGAGTGCTTCTAGGGTTTTTCCTAGGTAAAGAAGTCAAAAGAGTCATTGTCATAAGTTAAAGACCCATCGGTCACATTGTAACTTGAAAATAAAATGATTTTTGTCCTTAAAAGTGTCAAAATACCCTTCAATGCCAAGTCATCTTGTAAGTTGGCAAGTCAACCTAATTTGAGGAGCAACGTCCGCCTTAACAAGCCTATATAAATAAGGAAACTCGACCATCTTGGAATAAATTCATCACTCACTCATTCAAGTGAATAAGGAATAAGAAGGAGGCAACCAAGAAGGAAGAGGACAAAGGAAAATTGTCTTTGGGTTATTTTTCTCTCACATGTGCAAAGGAAGGATAGGGTTTATGCAGCTAGTATAGGGTTTTCTTCTGTATGTTCGATCTTGAAGAAGGAAGGGAAAGAAGGTCAATGGAATTCATAAGAAGTCATCCTCATGCTCTAGAAGGAAGATAAAATAAAAGAGAAGGTACAAGGAAGCCTTGAGAGTCCAAAAAAATCTCACATGTATGACAATAGCTATTACATGAGGGTAGAAAAGTTTAGACCTGCAATAAAGGCTGAAATTCTATAGTTGGAGCTTGAAGTTGTGCTACTAGAAGAGATTTGACTGGGTTTGACTTGGAAAAAGGAAGCACACCATTCGTAAGGGTTGGAATTGGCCTTGGAGGGTATTGGTATAGGTCTAGAGGTCTTGGAATTCATCAATTAAAGAATATATTAGAAGAGAAGAGTTTTGCGAGTGTTCCTCTCAAGTAGAGAGGTTTTGGCCCTGCCTTATAGCCTATATTCTATGATATTGTTATTCATGTTTTGGTAGCTGTTTGATGATACACAAACATAATTACAAGTAACGAAGTTTAATAAGGAAGTAAATTAAAAGGACATCACAAGAAGTTATCAAGAAAATAGAAATCACTGTAATAATTCCCCTATAGATTTTTCAATATAGAATGTATTGTAACATTGAAAGGTATATTTTGAAAAATCAATTTAGTTTTCATATTTTGGGTTCTAGGAGAAAAAAATTGTGCATATGTTTTTGTTCTTGACATTGTATATATATATATATATATATATATATATATATATATATATTTTAATAATTCATTATCAGGTATTATTTGTATATTGTTAAAAACCTAATTTTGTATTAGAGTACTTTTGGATTCAAGGGGATGCCTTTGTAGTTAAGTGGTTTTTCTCATGTCTATGTTAAACTTTGCTAAAGTGGGGGATATGTAGGACCAAGGGAGATATGTAGGACCAATTCTTGTGGTGAAAAGAAATGGTGAACAATGGAAATATATAGATCGAGAAATTCAACAGATAAAGTTTTGAGTCATGGAAGCAGAAGGTAGAGGATCCATTGGTGGATAAAGGTCAATGGATCACAACAGTTCGAGGGACTAAACCAATGACAATGTTGATAGAAGATTGGAAAAAATTGGATCATAGGGAAAAGAGAACAATACAGTTGTGTGTCATAGATTTTGTATTACTCAATTTTTCAGGAGAAGCTACAATGAAAACTTTGTGGGACAAGTTAGGGAATGTGTATTACTCTAAGTCCCTAGTAAATAAATTTTTCCTGTGGATTAAATTGTATAACCTAAGTACGAGGAATGGAGACTCGATAACAGAGCATCTAAATTCCTTCAATACTATGGTAAGTCTATTATTATATGTTGATATTAAAATTTCACATGAGGATATGTGCATTAGTATATTGCATTCTATACAAGACTCATAGGATAGTTTGGTTATTTACATAAGTAGGAATACCACTACCATAAAATTTGACGAAATCGTGTCATCCTTGTTGTTATAGGACATGAGATGGAAAACCATGGAGAACCAGAATGGAGATTCCTTGCATGTAAGAGGAAGTGTTGTGTAGGTAAATCCCCTCTGTAGAAAGAGGCGATCCCTCTATCCCTAGGGTGGGTCTAGCAGCAAGAGGACATGCTAATGCGTCGATTACTAGTTTATGAATGAAACTGAGTTGGGATAGATGTCCTACACTTGTTCCAACGCAGTTGTCATAGTTGTGGCAACAGTCTCCTGATCTTCGTCTCGACACGTTGCGGTCCTTCAGCGGTGGTACTCAGGTACTTGCACAAGCATCAGAGAATGATACTAGCATACGAAGCAATACTTGCATTCATAACTATCTAATTGGTCAAGGAGAACTAAATGTATTGCACAAGATTAATCATATCAAAAGCAAAACAGGAACCAAAACATTAGTCATGTATTAGTAAGAAGAGAGAAAGAGTTTACAACCAAAAGAGCCTTGACGTTGCAGCATCCTTCAGTGGGTCCAGTCGAAACACGTCTCAAGAATTCGTCAGGGAATTGGATTTGGTGAGGCAATAAGCCTAGAATTTTTCTCGACAATAGGTCTCTCTCTGCTCTATCTCACACCAGCTATATCAGATTGTTCAGCTATTCAACCATTTCAGCTATTGTAAAAAATGTTCAGCTAGCTGCATCTATGTGAGAGAGATGTATTTATAGGAGAGGAGGAGGAGGTTGGGATCCCTCAAATGGTGGAAGGGAGGCCCTATCCTTTGGGAGGTTGCTCAAATGTAGGAAACAAGAAGCCAAAGGAATATGTTTGACATTATTCAGTCGAACAACCCATGCTGACTCAGCTCAAGAAGTGGTTGGTAATGGAAACTTCGCTTCTATTTTAAAAAACATTCCAAAAACAGCTCGGCACGGGCAGTCCACTAAGACAGAGCGCCAATGGGCGCGAGGCCATAACTGCCTGCCAGCGCCGACCCAAAATCATGTGCTTTTGATAGTCTTATCTAGGAATAGTCAACAGAGGAATTTTTCTTCTCATGGCAAGGGATGCAATGAAACTTTTTTCAAGGCATGGAGATACACAGAAGTCACAGAAATGGTCCTCCAATTTTTGAGATGGGGATTGCAGGGACGGTGAAAAAATGTTGTGTAATAAGAAGCTCCTAGAATAAGAATACAAATAAGTCCTCAAGTGGGAGATATAAATATAGAAGGAGATCTAAATCTCCAGGAAAATTTGTAAAGGTATGCTGGAAATGTAGAAAATAAGGGCACTATATAAGAAATATTGTAGATCTAAAACTCCTGTGAAAGGAAATGAATCTATTGATGCTCCTTCTACAGAGGAAAAAACTGCCTTAGAAGAAGTTGCAGATGTGTACGTGGCTTCTTCATGTAAACATTTTTATCATGAGGCATGGTTGATTAACTAAGGCGTATCCTTTCCAATGACTCTACACAAGGAGTGGTTCTACAAGTACGAGAAATATGATGGTGGTGATGTATTCCTAGGTGATTACATGAAGTACAAAATTATAGGACAAGTAAAAGTTAAACTAAATTTGGAACGTGGAAGGATTAGAACACTCCCTAGGGTTCTGTACATTTCAAGATTGGTCATAAATAAAATTTATATAAGAAATATGGATGACGTAGGTGTAAAAAAATGTTCGAGAAATACACCTGAAATATGGTTCAAGGAGCAGTGGTATTGATTAGGTAATTTAGTATCAGAAACATATACAAGCTTCTGGGTAGTAATATTATTGATGGGTGAAAAAATTTTGTTTTTCCTGAAGGTGTACAAAAAAATATCGTAGTCTCAAGCGAGAGGACTATGTTGTGGCATCAAATACTGAGACACATTGGAGAGAAGAGCCTTTAGATACTACATGGTAATGTTATGGTAGAAGGTATGTCTAATTTCTCTTTGGATTTTTATTTCTATGAACAATGTGTATATGGGAGTCATAATTGGGTGTGTTTTTACTTTGGTGATAAGAGGGAAGAAGGAATATTAGAGCTTGTGCATAGTGATGTGTTTTGAACTATGTTAGCTACATAATTGGATAAATATATGTAATACATCTCATTTATAGATGAATTATCAAGGAATACATGGATATTTTTCCTCAAGAAAAAAATTGGTGTTTCTAAGAGGTTTAAAATCTTTAAGGCTTTGGTGGAAAATAACTTAGAGAAGAAGATCAAGGTGTTGAGGAAAAACAATGGTGGATATTTCTATAGGACATAATTCAAAGAGTTCTATAATAATTTTGGTATATAAAGATAGAATACTACTCCATTCACACCTTATAAAAATGGAGTTGTTGAAAGAATGAACATGATGTCGATGGAAAATGAAAGGAGCATACTCAAAGGTTTCAAGTTAGGACAAGAATTATGAGTAGAGGTAGTGGATATTTCATGTTTCTTGTTTAATAGATCACTATTAGATCACTAAATTGTCCTCATTTTGACACTCTCTTTCCCTTTATTTTCAATTGTTCCATATATGTTTTTGCTACATTTACATGCTATAAGGTCATCCAGGTCATCCTAAAGAATAATATAATGTATCATTCATTCATAAATTGTAATCTCTTATTTCATTGTGATTTTTTTTGAAATATTTCTATGGCTACCAAAATGTACAAATTTTGTAGCTAATCAAAACTTATGTAGCTAAGTCCTTGGTTAATAAGGTTCCCGATACATTGTAGATGAACAAGAGACATGAATATATGCCAAATTTCTAGTACAAACATATCCACCTATCACACTTACTTGGAAGACCATATAATTTGAGAATATAACCGATCAAAGAAGAAGTCAAATCTAGTTATAGAATGCTATTTTGACATAGAGTTCCAAGATAGACAGTTTCATCATCAGGCGGGCATGAAATCAAGCGAGTGAGGTTCAAGATTTGAAGTATGTAATTAAACCTCCAAAATTTACCCATTTTCACCAGTATGTCCAAGTAAATATGAGCTGAGGGCTACTATGACTTGACTCAATTTCCTAAGTATATTTAGGGAAGTCGAATCAACAAATTGGAACCTTACTTACCTTCCTTAGGAGCTATAGTGAAACCAGGAGCTAAACAACCACTCCCGGTTCCCAAATCATGAGTTGTAATGCCCTTTTGCTGACCTGGACTCCCAACCACATGCATGAAAATGCCTACATGTGGTTGAGGGCCTCCAACCACATGCAGAAGCCTACCAGGGTGTGGTTGTGACCCAAATTCTTAATATTAGAGGGTGTGGTCCTGGATGTTGAGCCTAAATTCGAGGTCAGCCTCCAAACCACTGCTTAGAACTCAATGGGAATTTCCAAAATGATACATCACATCAAGACGAATCCATTCATACAAAACTTGATCAAAGAATTGACCTAATCAGGGCTAACAATGATAGTCATTTCGTCAGAAATATTGAGAACATGTAATCTAAAGGTCATGAAGGCATATCTAAACATAGGGGTTTGATACTTATCTAAGAATCATAAATAAGGTCTAATGAGATCTCATAATAGTTGCAATAACATTTTTTAGTTCACGTATTCAATAACCATTCATCAAATAATCAAAACATTCCAAGAGCCATAGGTATAACCTGTTATGAAACCATGCTTATAAATAGCATATAACTAGAATAATAACCATGATAGAACGACCATCAAAGCCAGATAATAACAAGTATAAGTACTCATGAAATACAATATGAAAAGAGCTCTTATTAGCATATTAAAAATCCAACCAAGTTAGGACTTCCACATACCACCCGACTATAGATTGGGCTAAACCAAATCATTATTTCAGCCAATTATCCTTGTCCCATATTCCAAGCATGAATGTGGCACTCAAGACAAAAAAACTAGGGCTTCCTAGAGATTAAACCACCTCCACCCTCATGCTCCCAAAATCCCACCAAAAATGGTCAAGTGATCACATAAGAAAACTAATACATAAACAACAAGGGCTTCCTAGAGATTAAACCATCTCCACGCTCAGGCTTTACTGCAATCTCGCCAAAACCGGTCAAGGGATTACTAGGCCCAAAAGAAGCTTGGATTCCTCAAAATTTCTTCACCAATACCTTGAGGAATTCTCCTATATCCACCCTAAATATTTACCACAATCCCTCCTAAACAGGTTAATGGATTCCTATGCCCTATGGGAATTTTCATGAGACCACCTCACTCAATTACAAAACCATCTGACAATAAAAAGATCAATCAAATTAAATAACCCCATCACACCATGACTATCCACAAATGTCAAGGTAAGGCTAAAATCATAGTTACACCTGGAAAAACCCATGCACATAACAACAAAAGAACCAAATACACACATGCATGTACCATACATTGACAAACTAGCTAGGAAATCACATATACAACCTATTAACTATAATTATTCCTATTGAAGCTTCTTGATCCAACTTTTCCTTGCTTTTCGCCTTGATTTCATTTGCCTTATTGCCCTTCCTTTTGATATCCTTTCTCCAATGATAAATTTCTCCAAGAATTCTCTAAGTGTGCAAGAATATGCGAGAATAGAGAGATATCTTAGCTAAAACTAACAAAAGTTGTGAACTGATCCTCAAAATATTTTTATCATTGAGGCCTCTATTTTCTTCATTTTCCTTTATTTTTCCTTAAATTTCCTCCTCATGCAATTATGTAACCTTTCATCTCCCTTTTATCCTATTTTCCATTATTTTCATAAATAAATTCCAATTATTGCCACTTTTCCTTTCCAAATCCTTTTCCAATTTCCTTAGCCATAATAAACGAAAACGAACACCCATTAGGATGATTTTACCAACACTAAACTTGGAATATGTGTCCCATGAACTTGGTCTTATTTTTCCTTTATTAACTTTATTACATCAAATTTTAACTAGGGGTTGTTACAAACCCCTCCCTGTTAGGGGAAAACTATTCTTGGTGTACTATGACACTTATGGCTGCCAAAAAAAATGAAAACCAAAACATACATCCCATGGAGCTTTATAAATTAGCTTGATGCAGTATTTACAGTAAAAACCTATTAAAAATAAAAACCACAATAACAAACATGATAACATGACAACAATACTACTTAGTGGAGCTTTATAACACAAATTATTGTAGTATTTATAATATCAACCATACATAAATATGTACATACAAAAAAACTCCCATGCCTCAACCAACAAACAATGAAAGATTCATAGATGATATCTAGTCATCCATCTGCCATGTAGCTTCATCGGGCCCAAATTGCTTCCACTTCACTTTAAATTTCTTGATTGCTAGGTTCTGTAGTAGGTGTTGTTTCTGCTGCAATATGCATTGAGGTTCTAGATGGAATTATCCTTTTTTCTCCACCTGAAATACAAACTAGTGATTCACATGATCAACATCATTCATAGATATTTTAAGTAATGAAACATGGAAAACATCATGAAATTTCATTTTCAGCAGCAGTGTAAGTCTGTAGGTCACTAGTCCAATCCTCTCAAGGATCTCGAAAGGCCCGCAATACCAAGGTGCCAACTTGGCACATGACCCAATACTCAAGGGTGTTAGGGTCCTATAAATATTGGATTCACAATTTTTATTTGACTCTGTTAAAAATCTTGAAATTTTGTACATACCTTTGCTTTTTGCAAATGTATTCCCAAATTAAAAAATGAAAAGAGGGTATGTCCTAAAAGAATAATCAAAGGACAAAAAGAAACAAAGATCAAAATAATATTAAATATGAACCCCATCAAAAATAGATCATGAAAGTGTTGCAAGTTTAAATGCCACTACTTTAGTTTAATTTTTGCAAATAATATTATGTGCAGCTTGTCCTAAATGCCACAATCCATGAGAGTCAAAAAACTTAAACTTGACCTCTCATGCTTTAAATTTCACATTGTTAGATAGAGAATAAAGACCTGTCAAACAGTTTAAACTTGACAAATCAGTAAATAGTTAAAATAGAGAATAATAAGGAGCTCAACAGTTTAATCTGAGCCCTCAGATGAAATAAGGTTAGAATTAGATAGTTTTTTATGTTTTGAAAGAAAATTGATTTAGGGTTGAAAGCGTAAATGCACCCATGAAAATGAAGTAAAAAATGTTAGAAATAATGATGGGTAGGTAGAAAGCAGTTCTGCAAGACATGTAATAAAGCATCATCAGGCAAAAACAACTAATTTCCCCTCCCCCACAATGATTCAGTATTCTAAACATTCAGTTAAAGAGGCTCAGAGCATTTCTCTGACTTCTGTTGAGACCGGACCCAAGGCTCGATAACTGATTGGTTAAAAATATTGGATTTCCTACATAAAACCCATTTTCATCAGCATTTTCACCCTCATCCATGATCATGATCCCTTTTCCTAAGTAAAATACCCTTTTTTGCTTAGTAAAAGTAAAAACCCTAAATAATTAATTTCATCTCCATTCAGAAACACTCAAAACCCATAAAATGAATTTTATCCTAAGTCTATGTGTAAAAAATAAAAAATGGGACAAAACTATGCTATATCACCTATTTTACACTTTACTTAGTTTAAATTCTATGTATTTTAATCCATTTCATTTCATTCCATTCCATATTAACTATTAACCCAAAGTATTAAATCCCTATATTATATTCCTCCCGTATATATTATTAAATCCATTATATATAAATAACCCCCAAAACCCATTTATTTAAAGTTTAAACCTATGTTTATATTATCCCACACGGTGAAATAAATCCGTGCCCTTTCCCATAAGATTTAACTATATCAATAAAATATATCCCCACCCCTATGGTTCTTAAACACTTGTCAAAGGTTTATATACCATATAAATATTAATACACTCACCAGCACTATTGGTTAAATGATTAAATGTTTTAATTTAATATAACATTATCCTTCTACCCGATCATTTAACCCAAGGTTTTAAATGTTATAAAGTTATATTTATAATGTTAAAAACCTATCTCGTCGCATTGATAAACCTGGACCCCACTCCGAAATCCTGATACATCTTCCAAAACAAATCTCGACTGTTCGCATGAGTCCTTCCCAATCCAACGATTAATAACCCATATCACAAATAGAGTTGCACGATATCAACACATTCCATTTCTACGCGAAATAGGATGTTTTAGCCTTTTTTCCCTCCTCTACGCAGTTTCTATCCTATGAAGCCTGAAAATCACCTATTTTCCCGACATGACTGCCATTTAATGCTGATTCTGTTTAAATCATAAAACCCTATATTCACCAGTAAAGCTTATTTTTTCATTTTCAGTCTGTTTATCCATCCCAACTGAAGAAACAAAGCTCCTGGTACATTGTTTTATGCCCAGAGGACCTGAGAAAAGCCATTGCAGCTATTATTAAAACCGTTTAAAGCTTCCAATTTACTTCCAAAGACTTCAACAAACCTCAGAAAACCTTCGCTATCCTAGAGAAATCCTCCCTATAGCCAAGGTTTCATTAGCAATTGTTTTGTTTTGCAGGTTATTGGCAAAAAAAATAATATTTTGGATAAACAACTTAATACTAGTTAAAGACCTGTTTACTCAAAAAATTCACAAGGAAATGATTTCAAATTTTTTTCCTGAAAACAAGAAGATTTCATACAGTAGGAGAGTAGAACTAACAAATTTACACAAGTTGTTAGAACAAAGGATGAAAACATTTCCATCAGTAATTCTCTAGGACATATTTTACTCACTCTTACTGTGAAAGGTAAAAGTGAAAAGGTAACAGAGCAGTCACGGTAAAATAGTAAAAGAAAATACATAGGCAGTAATAGTTAAACAGAGATGAAAATAATTTCACCAAAAAAAATGAAGTTTATCCAAAGTGAAAGTAAAAACAGTTAAAAGAACAGTAAGGTTAAAATATGAAAACAGAGCAAAAAGGGACATTTTTGCAGAAATTTCCTGTTTAAGTCATTGTTTTGCAGAAACTATTGTGTCCAATAAAAGATGAATTTTGAAAAACTGAAGGAGATTTATTTTGCTAAGATGTACAACTACAAAACCTCTCTCACAGTTCTAACAACCATTATGGGTTTGGAAATATTAAACAATATTTGAAAGCACATTTTACAAAAAAATCCTGTTTAGACATCATGTTGCAGAAAGAATTCTGGCCAATCAAAAATACATATTACAAAATTGAAGGAGGATTTTGTTCCTATGGGACCCATATACAAAAACCTATCTTAGTTTATGCACAAGTATTACATAATGAGAGATACATGCACATATTTACAACCTATTGTTAAGACTATGGAAAGCTCTATTTTACACATCGTTTTGCAGAGCCTATTGTGGCTAGCTTGAGCAGAATTTTAGGGAACTGAGAGAGGTTTATCTCAAAAACATATTTATATACAATAACCTCTTTCACGTTTTACATATCTATCTCGGAGGGAGATATAGAAAGGTATCATTGGATGCTAATGTTGCAAAAGTTCTAGAGTATAATGCACAAAGAAAGGAAACAGTTAGTGACTTGGATGCCTTATCGTCAACTTAGAGTTGATATAAAATTCGATTCTCTTTTTTTCCACCACTAATCCATAATTATAGTTCCAACTAGATTCATTAGTTTTGAGTGTCCTTTTATTAAGTTCTATTTATGTAAAAAAGTTTGAGATATTTGTAAAACAATCTTGATATTTTTTCAAGATATTCTAGTTTAGAATTTGTATAAATACTTCACTCTTTGAAGTATTATTGTGGAATAAATTGCTGAAGATTTCTGTAGTCATTTTTTTTGGACTTAAAAGGTTTTTTTGTTTCAAATTTCGAGTAGCAGACTGGATCGAATCAATTAACATCATATTTCAGGATTCATGTGATGAGTTATTGAAGTAAAGTATTTTCTACTTGTCATTGTTTATCTTCTTTGTTTCATGCATCCATTATGTGTTCTAAATTTGAATGAATAAATAGGAGTATTACTTCAGGATTTGTTAAAAGCACCCTATCTTTACTATTTATCATTTCTATGTTTTCTGTTGATTTCCAAAGTAGGGAACCCTTAATTGCTCCCTCTTTCGTTTGACCTCTGCGTACTACTTCTCTTTTCTGGATCAAAGAACCCTTCATTTCTCTTTATCCTGATTATATCACCTCACCAAAAAACCTTCCAATATATTCAAAGGGTTATCTATCTTGCCCTGAAAACATTTGACTTCTTGACCTTGATCCTAGTTCTGTCTGCTTGACTTTTGACTCCTTAGCCCAATGGACAATCAGATCTCCCACTATTCATCTCATTAAGTGATTTTTCCCACCAAACCAAACCAAATCAAAACCAAATTGCACAATCATAACTAGCCTAAAATAAAACATTAAAAAAAAGTTGAATCTTATAGAGAGGGACCTCTCTGAATCCTAGGAAGGCTAGATCCTAGAGTTTAAAAGTAGGTTTGTGGTTACCTCGGACTATTTCTTTCTTTAACCTTGAGAAATTATTGAGTGATAAAAAAGGGGATATTCTTAGGCTTGATGTGAAAGTACACATCCTATCCAACTTGAAACTCCTTAAGTTACCTATGTTGATATGCATAAATCTCTTTTCTATCTTATGTTTCCTTTAGATTCTTGTTGATAACCTATATTTCACGTTCCATATATTCCAACATGTCTGGTCTGATCAGTACCCTATTCACTGGATCACTCAAGATTATAGGATTATTACAAATCTGCCCATAAAGTAACTCAAATGGACTCATCCTTGGTGATTCTTGATACCCATTATTGCAAGAAAACTTTACAGTGGAAGATACTCCTCCCACTTCTTTTGTTGAAGCATAACATACATTCTCAACATGTCCTCCAGAATCTTCTTGACCATTTTTGTCTACCATCTATCTTCATATAATAATTTGTAATGAAGGCCAACCATGTACACAAACCTATAAATAACTCCTTCCAAAACCTGGAAGTGAACATGACATCTCTATCGAATAAAATTTTCTTAGGAATACCATGAAATCTCACTATCTCCCTGATGAATACATGAGCTACATCACTAGCTGAATGAGTAGACTTTACTCAAATGACGTGAGCCACCTTAGTCAACCTGTTAACAACAACCATGATGGAATCATGTTGTCTAGATTTTCTAAGAAAACCCATGATGAAATCTATGGAAATAACCTCCCATTTCCATTTCAAAATTGGAATTGGAATCAGTTGTAGTAAACCACCTGAATGCTTACACTATGCTTTTATCTATAAAACACCTTGCGACGAAATCAAATACCTCTTTCTTCAGATTCCACCAATATTAGAACTTATTCATAGTCGTTATTGTCTTCATATATCCCAGATGACCTGAATATGGCTTAAGATGAAATTCCCTCAAGATAAACCTCTTGCGTTCTCTGATGTTTGATATGTAGATCGAGTCCCTAAATCTCACCAAACCATTTTCCAGGATATGAGAATCCACATCCTGTTCACTTGTACCCTATTATTTTAACCTGTGCTTATGCTGCTGGTACCTATTATCCTACTGTCATGCCTATAATATCTGATCCTGTAAATTTGTCCAATATGAACTCATAGCTAATATGTGATTCACCTGCACTCTTATGCTAAGAGTATATACTATTATGACTCCAATAATTTTCCAAGGTTGTTATGAGTGTTCAAGAAATATTATGTAACCACAAACCTACTTTTGAGATCAGGATCTAGCCTTCCTAATGCTTAGAGAGGGCTCTCTCTTTATGATTTAACTTTGTTTTTTTTTAATTGATTTTTAGGCTAGTTATGAAAGATTGATTGGGTTTGATTTTGTTTGGTTTGGTGGAATTACTGATTTAGATGGATAGTTGTCTTTTCTACTTTTCCATTGGGCTATGGAGTCAAAATATCAAGAAAACATGACAAGAATCAAGTTCTAAAGGAAGTGTTCACAGGGCAGGATAGCTGAGGAAGATCAGACCTTTTAAGGCTAAATGGTTAAGTGGTTTTCAATCGGCATCAAGGAGCAGTTAAGGATTCCTTAAACTAGAATGATGAGTGAAGTTTCAAAGAGGTCAATCGATATGGGAGAGCAATTAAGGATTCTCAATTCTAGATATCAGAAGAAAACATTAAAATGAATAACAGTTCAGAACAAAGTGTACTTAAACAATTTCTGCAATAATATTCCTATTATAACATTTAAATTTGGAAAAAACATACAAGTTTATGGAATACTTAAGAAATAACAATGAGAAATTGAAGTGTACTTCACTAAAGTAGCTCAACACATGAATCCTATAATGCAATGCCTTTATTACTTGTCTAGTCTGCTGACTTGGAAATTGTACAATAAAACGTTAGGTATTTGGATCGATTACAACTATAGAAATGTTCAAGAATCCACACTATACTTCGAATTACTGAAGTTTTATACAAAAACGAATACAAAATATCCTAAAACTGATTTAGGATTTATTCAATGGAAAATAAAATATCTTCATGCAAGAAGATAGAGACACCTAGGAGACTAAATGCTAGCTGTCCCTCCTTATTTGGATTTGTTGTTAACTTTTTGATATTTTTCTCCTTTATCTCTCTGACTATTGATTTACGCTGGCTGACAATTTACTCTTTATCCTGTCTCTGTTTTACCTGCTTTTACTTTTCACCATCACAGTAAATCATACAATTTCTCCCAAGTCTCTTCATCTGGGATTTTGATCTTCATCATCCTTCTATAAATTTCATCTGCTTTAGTGTACTTGCTGAAAGTAGGCTTGTTTACAAAGAGGCGATTTACCTCATGCTAGAGGTAAAAAGATATTAAAAAATATGATAAAGTACCTTTCCTGTTGGAATTCCTTTCAAAGATGAATTGTTGGATTATCCTTTGGCCACTTCTCTGATCTTCCTGTCATAGTATTCTTGCCTCATTAATCTATCATTAATCACCAATGGATTAGGTAGACCTTTTTTCCTTAGAACATCAAACTTATTCATAAATTTGTTTATTGCTAACTCCATGGCTCGACACTTGTCTTCAAGATGTACCATTAAGTTTCTTTCAAAAATTACCCTTTTAACCTCTAAAATTGTTTCAGTTCTGTCACTTACTCCAATTTATTCTAACTCATACTTGTTCTTAGAGTTTAGAAACTTAATTATTTCTGTGGCCTCTTCTAGTTTCTTGTCAAGTTCTTCTTTGAATTTTTGAATGGATTAACTTCCTTCCTTTATCAAATATTTTTTCTCAAAGATAACTTGGGTGGATGGCCAAATATCATTAACAGAGTTAATGATATTGGTCCATAATTGTTGCTTTGCTTGAGCCAAAGGTTCTTCCAATGTCAAATATATTTCTAGTTTCTGAACTCTGTTAGTCAATCTACTTGACTTCTGTGCTTCAGCTGTATGCCTCATATGTGCGAATTTATTTTCATCTTCAAGACTTTTTACCTGTTATTTCAGTTTATTAATTTCATTTGTTTGGATTGACATGTAATGCATAGATTTAACCAATTTACCTGCTTCATCACTGGGATGAGCTCCTGTTGTAGCTAATGTAGTAGTTACTATTGCTGGAACTTTTGTTGTCACTGGAATTGTTGTAGTAGTGGGGAATACTATAGCCACTGAAGTTGATGCTGAAGTTATGGGAATGGCAGTAAGAGAAACTGCTTCCATGCTTGCCTTCTTTTCCTGCACTAATTTATCCATCAGATTATCCATCTCTTTCAGTTGCGATGTCAACTGAATGATGAGATTCATCATTTCATATTTCTGGCCTTCATTCTCTAGAACTTAATTTTTTGTGGATTTTTAGTGGGAGGTAATTTCAGCTGCTTCTTCAATGCAACAATGTCTGCATTTTTCTTTTTGATAAGTTCCTCACCTGCTTTGATATTTTTGGGATCGTATGCAACCTCTATGACCAATTCTTCAAGTGTTTTCCTTGGCTTGTGAGGAAGCCTTCTCTATTTTTAACTGTGCTTTGATGTTTTTTAGAGAATTTTACAATTTTTGTACACTCATAGAATTGTTGGTCATAGTAGAATATAGCATTTCTCCAGCTTGCTTATGGAATTCAATTTGGTATATAGGATTAACATCTTTAGCCCTGACTTCAAATGTTGTTTTCCTATAGTCAGCTAATGAATTTGGATACTACACTATGGGCTGCAAGAAGGTCATCTACATTTTCTTGGTTTTATAATCAAAGGCAGAAAGTAACCTGTTATGTTCACTAGGTGTCTGTTTCCAATATTGGGCATAAGTTACTGCTTTCAATGCCTCATTCTTCAATTTGATATCTTTATACTCTCCATTATATCTTGTTCTTTCTCTATTGGTTTGCTTGATGAAGAGACTTCAACACTATGCTGTTTCTGAATGATCTGAGCACTAAATTTTGAAGGTTGATGAGTTTCCTCTAAAAGAGTAGGAGGTGGATTGTCCCTAACAATCAAATATTTATCGATAATCTCAACTGTGTCCACTATCTCCTCTTATTCAATTACTGGATTCAGCTTGGGCTTCTTCCTGTACATTAGTTTGAATTTAGTTTCAGTAGTGGTTTGAGCTGAATATGAACCTTCTTCTCTTGCTCTATTGGAGTTCCCATCTTGTAGGGTTGGAGTATGTAGGATAGAAATAGTCTCAACTTGCTTCTCTACCTCTTTTGAAGTATTCTCCAAGCACTCTGACTGGTTGGAGTACTTATCAATCTCTGGTTTAGACTCATGGACAAAAGGAGTTAATTTGAATTTAACTCTTAGTTTGTTGATAACTCCCAAAGGATCATACTTCCATTTGAAACTATCACTGAACTTGAATTCCTGTAAGCACTATTCTGCTTGTTGAGCAACATTCCTATTATTTCAAATGAAAGGACCAAGCTGGTTCTTTATTTTAAACTGAGTTTTCTCATTTGCTAATAGAAAATTAACCTCATCTGAATTTAGGATCTGCCTGATATATTCTAGTGTAAATAACCTCATTGGGAGGTATTTGGGTAGCTTATATGGAGTGAGTTGACATCCATACACCCTAATTTTAGTGTGGTTCTGGTATAAATACTAGTCTCCTATTCTATTGTGTTCAGAAAATTGGAATACTTTCTTTATTTCTTCACTGATCCTAGGTTCACTACTACTGCTTAGCATGTTGACAACTGGATGAATAAATGAATCAATGAAGTCCTCGTATGTAAATTCTGTGGAATCCTCTCTGATTAAGGAAGTCCAGAATATTACAGATTGGTGGTTACCCTTTGTGTCCAATTTTTGAAGGCTAACTGCAAACCTTTCAGATTGGAAGTATAGGAATAAATAAAACAAAACTGATGAATACTTAAACACTCCTTCTTCAGGTAATTTAACCAATTTCTCATGAATGGCATCTAATAAGTATTGAGAAAAGTTAAATGTAAAAGCTAGAGGCTGTCCTGGGCAGAAAATAGAAAAAAAACCTAAGACTGAAGCATCTACATATTCATCTATGAAGTACCCTAGAATACAAGACAACATTGTGAAAATCTGCCTGGTTCTCTCTGAAAAATTGAGGTTGAATAAGGAGGGTTACTCTTTGGGGTTTCAACTGATGGAGGTAGAAATTTTTGGGAGATTTGAAACCTCTTGGGAAAGTCCAGTTTCAGATACAATTCAGTGAGGATTTCAATAGACAATGGGGCTTCATCAGGCTTGGGTTCAATTTGCAACATCTTGTTATTTATTCTGTAGTAATGGTGAACAAAATATCTTTGTTGGGGGTTAATAGGGCTCTTTCATTGGGCAGATAATTGATTTGAAAGATTTTGATGATTTCTGGAAATTGGAAGGTCTGTGGGAAAGTATACCTGGGTAGGTTTGAGTCCCAAAGGTGGATATCATCAGCCTGATCCATAAATTTATCATGGCTCTAGCAGTGGAGCTCTAGGAGGTTGAAATTAGTGACTGTGTCACTGATTTTAAAATCTTTGTCTACAAGGGGGGTATTTTCAAATCAAATACATGATTTTGCAGGGGATTAACAGTCACAATGCCTTGGGAAGCCATAGATTTGTTTATTTTGATCAATTTATTACTTTATGTCTTAAGAAATGGCTTTCGACACTTAGGAATACCTGGAAATGGTAATTTATGTCTGTAGAAAGGGTTCTGGTTGCAACATAGGATTTGTTGGCCTTATAAAGTTTCTAATCTGAGTTGGAAACAGTTTCTGGTAGCAAAAGGCCTAGATTTGAGTCTGTACTAGCTTTAAAATAGGCCAACAGAGGCTCTCTCTCGTAGTTTTAAAACAAAAATGGTGAAAAAAGGGCTTTTAGGGTAGGATTTTATTGTTTTTAACCAATGATAGTTAAACATAGGGCGCAGAGGTTAAATTCAAAGATGGTTAGTATCATATTAATGGGTCCAAAGGATTAGTGGTTATTGCACGATGAAAGGCAGGTTGGTGGTTTTTGGTTGAGGGATGCGATACAACATGGGGCTGCCACGTAGCAGGGGAGCAGGGGAGAGAAACCACTCATTTCTCAACCCCCCCGTGGCTTTAAAGTTTTGGCATTTGGGGGTGCGATAGCTCTTATTGGTTGCAGAATCTGATGAATTGTGATTGGACAGATGGAAAAGTAGGGGGGTGTTTTGATAGGCAGGGCCCAGGGATGAATCATGCGAAGGGTTTATTTGATGTGGGTCAGGATTATGTAGTGGAGGGGTTTAAATATATATTAAATTGGGTTTAATATGATATGGGATCAGGGATATTTATATGTGGGTTAATATGTAGGGTTGGTTTAATTAAAAGTGGGCCCGGGAACATATATAAACTAATGAGTTAAAATGAATGGGGGGTTAATGAAATATGTATGCGAGAAATTAATAAAACATTAGAATAAGTGTTAAAATGACATCAGGGAGGGATTTACAGTGCGGCCCGACATTACTTTAACCTTTTTAAAACTATGCAAAGTGTGTTTTTACATGTTTTAATTGAAAAATGGGAATTAGTAAAGGAAGCTACTTTTCAAATGAAAATGTGTATTTAAACTAGGGAAAGGGGTTTTAGGAAGGGAAAATGGGCGAAATAAGGGGAAAAAGATTAGTATGAAGGGAAAGGGATATTTTTACAAGGGAAAATTCCTTATAGAAATGGAAAATAAGGTTTTAAGCAAGGGGAAGGGGATTTTGGGGGATATTAGTGATATTAAATGACCAATTGATGCTTTCCATGCCTTGTGAAAGTAATCTACCTGCCCATCATTTATCCTAACATTTTTCTTCATTTATTGGGTGCATTTGAGCTTGTTGACCCTTTATTTTTCTTTTGATAAGCAAACTAATCTAATTCTAACCTTATAGATTCCAATGGCTTAGATAAAACTCATGAGCTCATTTTTATTCTCTACCTAACTACTGATCTGCCAAGATTAAATTGTTTGGCTAGATCTTTATTCACTAACTATCATAACTTGAAATTTAAAAGCATGAATGAGTCAATATTAAGTTGTTTGACCATCATGAATTGTGGCATTTTAGACAAGCTGCACACAATTTTTATTTTGCAAAAGTAACTAAAGGAGTGGCATTTTAATGTGCACACTTTCATGATCTATTTTTATTTCTTTTTGTGTGGGGTTAATACTTTATTTTATTTTACTCCTTTGATTTTTTTTTAATACTTTCCCTCTTTACATTTTTTAATATAAGAAAACATTTTGCAGAAAGAAAAAGTATGTAGAATATTACAAGACTTAATCATACTCAATTCAAAATTATGATCCCTATTATTATAGGACCCTAACATATACAAGATTATTATCTTTACATTTGATGTAACTGATCTCAAAGTCAAACTCACTAAGTGTGGCCAACCACCTATATTTCCTGACATTCAGATTAGGTAGGTCTAACAAATACCTCATCCCACTGTGATCACTCATCAACACAAACCTCATTCCAAGAAGATAATGCCTCCACATATTCAATGCATGAATGATCACTGCTAACTCAAGATCATGCATCACATAATTCCGCTCATGCTCATTCAATTTCCTTGACTTGTATCATACTACATGTCCCTCCTACATCAAGACTCCACCAATTCCCCTATTGCAATCATCTATACACACAATGAACTCTTTATATGGATTTGGAATCTTTAGAACTAGATAATTTGTAAGAAACTTCTTCAACTGCTCAAAAATAGCCACACATTCCTCTATCCATTCAAATTTCTTTCCCTTTCGCGAAAAATATGTAATAGGATAGGAAATACATGATAATTTCTTGATGAACTAGTTTTAATAAATTTCTAACCCCATGCATGATATAACCTCATCCACATTTCTAGGAGATTCCCACTCCATGATATCTAATATTTTCTAGATCCATTGCTATGCCTTCCTTGGAAACAACATGTCCCAAGTAATGTACCTTTTTCTAAAAGAAACTAAACTTACTAAGCTTGGATACAACCAATGCTCTCTTAGCAATCTCAATACTACTACTAAGTGTTTGGCATGCTCTTCCTAATTCTTAAAATATATCAATATATCATCAATTAATACAATCAAAAAATCTTCTAGGTAAGGACACAACACACTATTTATCAAACACATGAAAGTAGCAGGAGCATTAGTCAAACCAAAAGGAACCACAACAAACTCATAATTCCCATACCTAGTCCGAAAAAAAGCCTTGTAGATGTCCTCTTCCTTGATGTGTACTTGATGATATCCTAATCTAAAATCTATCTTCATGAACACTGTTTCTCCTTTCAACTGATAAAACAAGTCATTGATCCTCAATAATGGGTACCCGATCTTAATTGTCACCTTGTTCAACTTCTTGTTGTTAATACGAAACTTGAGAGTACGATACTTCTTCTTCACAAACAATATCGATGCACCCCACAGAAACACATTTGGCATAATGTATGCCTTTTCAATCATTTCCTTCAATTGCAATTTCAATTCCACTAGCTCTATAGTGCTCATCCTATAAAGTTCCTTTGATGCTGGTGTTGCTCCTAGTACCAACTCAATGGAGAAGTCCACTTTCCTATGAGGAGGAAACTCTGAAATATTTGCTGGAAATACATCCTGAAACTATTGTAGGACCATATAACTCTTCAAGACTTATGCATCCTAAACATACTTACCTTTATCACTAGAAACATGCACTGCACATAACACATACACTTTCCTACAACTATGCTTTTCCTATATAGTTGTAACCATTCAAATTTATGTCGGCTTCTTATTACCCTGCAATATACTCTCTTCTCCATTATCATCCAAGCACCTAATAGAATTTTCATAAAATTCCACCTTATTCTTGTGAAGGTACAACCAATCCATACTAAGAAGCATAATGTATGAACCCAATTAAAGCACATTCAAATGTGTTGATGTAGGCATACCATTAAGCTAAAATGTGCAAGCTATTTCCCAATGATGAACTCTCTTCCTAGTACCTATATCCAACTGACCAATGAAGAATCTGCATGCACTTCTTTTCTCAAACCACACTGATCCACCAGGTAAATATTAACATAACTATAAATATATCTAGGCCGAATCAAAATAGAAACAACTCGATCATAGAGCTTACCTTCCATATCAATAATATATTCCTAATGATATTTCTTCTTGTTGTTAAATCTTGCACAGACCCTATGAATTATCTATCCAACATCCCCAATTATTTTCGCTTCTTGGGCACTATAGAACTAAGGCCTACCACCCTGATAAAATTTAAAATCCCTCTTGCAATGATACTTGCCACATATTCAACACTAAAAAGGCCCACTACCTATGTTCTGCTACTCTCCAAGCTAAGGCCCATGTCCCATCTCAACTGCATTAAATTTCGTGTAAGGAGAAAATTTATCTTTCTCACATGCATCCTGAGGTTTTGTTCGCTTCAGTGGCCACTTACCTTTGGTATTGTCATTCCATTTCCAACCTTATTTATACTTGGTATTATGATTTGATTTCTCATAATAATGCTTCAACTTTCGAATGACTTCCTCTAGCAACCACAACACATCATACTCAATCTGATCCTTAAAGGGTAATGGAAGTCCATTGATAAATCTTTGAAATTTTTTCTTCGCATCCTTAAGATATGAAACATTCTTGAACAACAACATGAACTTAGTCGTTTACTCTTCATTTGTCATAGATCCCATATTCAACTCATAGAACTCCTTAGCCTTACTTTCGCACCACCTATCTAACAAGTACTTCCTTTTGAAGAGTCTCTTAAATTCATACCATCTCAACTCCTCTGTCTTGATGTCTCTGACAAACTTCACATCTTCCCACCAAATGTTTGCTTTCTCTTTGAGGCTGAAATAGCTATCTCGGTATTCATGTTCTCTGTGTAGTCATGCAACTCAAAGAATTTATTTATCCCAAGCAACCATGACTTTTCATATTTTGGTTTCTTCAATATCCATAAAATGTAGGTGGCTTGGCCTCTCGTGTCTGAACCTGAAATAGAGTAGAAGCGATATCCATAACCTCTCCTATAAGGTGTATCTAAGAACCTTAAATCTTTGAATGTGTCATCCTTATCCGAATTTTATCTACTATGAGACCTACTATAGTATGTAACATTAATCTTGTCCTCTTGTCCATAAATGATCTGTGTTTTTCCATGAATCTACAAGTATGACAAACTCTGAAGTATAACTACATTGACCTTTTATTTTTTCTCTTGTGCCTTAGAGAGTTTCTGTTGTGATTGAATGATAATATCATTATCTACTTTCAAACTTATGATCTCTTCCTTTAAACTTCTAAACATGTATGTTATGTCCAAAGAGTACCCCTATTTTGGCTGCTCATTTGATTTGTAAGGAGAGTCTCGTGAACTATAATCCACCATTTTTCTATTCATATTTTATCCTCTTCTTCCTGCAAACATACTCTGTCATATAAGCCAAATACAAATATTATCCACATACCTTAGTGAAGTTCAAGGGAGGCTCTCTTGTCTACAAAATCAGTCCATATTAGCAAGATACATGTATATACATAATCATATCAATATATTGGCATCATGCATGATAACACAAATTGCATACAATGGCCTCATGCATGAAAACCATAACCATGATACTGCAGGAATAACAACCACATACAAACTAACATTCATGGATGACAAACACAATTTTCCCATCCAATCCAAGTGTTGAACCATACTCTCATACCACCCTGTAATGCCACCTCCCACATTAACCCACTTTCACTAGCTTGTCGGGTAAACATGAGAAAAGGAATTATATGACTTTACTCAACCTCCTAAGTATAGTTAAGGAACCAGAATCGATAAATTGTAACATTACTCACCTTCCACAGGAGCTACAAGACACCCAAGAGCTAAACAACCACTCTTAGTTCCCAAATCTCAGGCTATAATTATTTTTACTGACCTGGACTCCCAATTTCATGCATGACAAGGCCGCCATGCAGTTGAGGGCCTCCAAAAGTATGCATAAGCCTACTAGGGTGTGGTTGTGACCCAAATTCCTTAGGTTTAGATGGTGCGGTCCCAGATTCTGAGCCTAAATTCTAGTTCAGCCTCCAAAACACTACCTAGAACTCAATGATACTTTAAAAAATGATACATAACATCAAGACAAATCCATTCATACCAAACTTGATCAAAGACTTGAGCTAATGAGTCCTAACCATGACATTAATTTTGTCAAACACATTGAGAACATGTAATATACATGTCATGAATGGATATTTGAACAAACATGTCTGATACTTGTCTGATAATCATCAAGAATGTGTAATTTCGTCTCATAATAGCCGCATTAACATTTTTTAGATCATGCATTCAATAAAAATTAACCAACTATTTAAAACATATCAAGAGCCATATCTAGATCGTGTTATGAAACCATGCTTATAACCAACATATAACTAGAAATATAACCATGATAAAACAATCATCAAAGCCACATAATAACAAGTACAAGTACTCATGAAATACAGTAGGAAAATAGCTATTATTAAGATATGAAAAATCCAACCAAGTCAGGGACTTCCATGTACCACCCGACCATAGATTAGGCTGAAACAAATATTTCTTTCAACCAATCACCCCCCTTCCAGATTCCAAGAATGATCCGTAAACTACTATGGAGATTCCACTAGATAGTTCGTCACAATAGATTTGCTAATATTATATTAAAATGCTAAGGTTTTACACTATTACAATTTTATTAAAATTCTAGATTTGTGGATTTAACTGTAATTAGTGCATGCATGCGAATGAAAATTATGCATAAAAGTAGAGGAAGAAAAAATAATTTCATGCACACACATAAGACACAAGATATTCTCTCTAGGAAACCTTTTCAGGAGAAAACCTAGATGGAAGGTGAGGTTGCCTCGCTCTCTTTCTTTGTCTGGAAATATGGCTGCAGGTACAAAAAAGTAATGCCTCTAGCCTGTGGGCTGCTACAATGCACACATAATCTCTATGTGCTATACCTCCTATCTCTGTTGGCTATCTTTTCTCAACTTTGGAACAAAATTATCTTGAAAGAATCGAATGCCTCTTCCTCCTAGTGACCCGGTTATAACACGACCCAATAGCCTACTAGTGGCTAATTTTGACTACATCACAGGGACTTCACACAATGAACCTCTGACCTATCGCGTGCATTCATGGCATATTAAAAAATACCCTTAATTTTACTACATATTGGAAAATACCCCTAAAAATAATATTATTTAACCCCCTACCAATACGAACCCAATACACCTTCCTAATTCAAAAAACCCTTACACTAAATATTGTAGGTATCCATTTTTTCCTCAACATTTTTTATACCCCTTTATATTTTTTCATTAAATTTGTGATCCATTTTGTATACCTTCCAATATAAAAACACTTTACCCCCTATATATCCCCCAATATATTATGTGATTTTTTCCTCAATATATATCCCCCAATATGAACCCACGTGGTATGGTATTGCTCCCCTAGTGAAGCCCCTGTGGACTACATCAACTGTTAACTAGAGTTACATTATATAATATTCTAGAGTATTTTAAATTATAATCACGTGTCTAGCCAATTGTCCATGAATAATGGGGGCTGATGCGACATCCTCCCGAATTATGGGTGTGAAAACAGGAAGGCCAACTTCTCAATGACATAACTTTTGCATACGAAATCTGATTGACATGCTTATTACATCATTGGAAATATCTCCATGTGTATAATAACAGGAAATGGTGTTGCATTTAAGTGGAAAAGTGTTACCCCAAAAAAAATCGTTTGATGCCTAAAAATTCTCCCGGAATGTTTCCAACCCCGTTTTTCCAAACTGGGTATCGCTGGTAAAAAGGATCCTGTGAGATGATTCCTCCAATTTCTCCACTCCAAATGTATTGATATTGATGAAAAACAATATAATGATCTAATATATATCAAATCATGAATGTGGGACTCAAGACAAAAGTAACCAGGGCTTCCCAGAGATAAAAACACCTCCACCTTAATGCTCCAGTGATCCCACCAAAACCGGTTGAGAGATCACATAAGTAAAACAATACATAAAAAACGAGGGATTACTTGATATAAACCACCTCCACCCTAATTATTTGCAGAAATCTCACCAAAACTGGTAAAGGGATTACTATGCCCAAAACAAACTTGGATGCTTCAAAATTTCTTCACCAATACCTTGAGGAATTTTCTTGTCTCGAACCTCAGGCTTTACTACAATCCCGCCAAAACCGGTCAAAGGATTCCTTGGCCTTATGGGAATTTTACTGAAACCACCTCACCTGGTTCTAAAGGCATCCGACAATCCAAATCTCAACGAAATAAAAGAACCCCATCACATCATTGCTATCCATAAATGACAAGGAAAGGCTAAAACCACTGTCACACCTGGAAAAACCCATGCCCATGATAACAGGAGAACCAAACACACACATTCATGTACCATGAATTTACCAACCAGCTGGAAATCATACATGCATCCTATTACCTGCAAGTAATACTACTGAAGCTACTTGATCCATATTTTCCTTTCTTGTCCCTTGCTTTCTGTTGCCTTCTTGTCCTTCCTTTTGCTTTCCTTTTTCTAATTCTAGCATGCTCCAAGAATGCTCTAACTGTGCAAGAGTATGAGAGAATAAAGAGAGCTCTAAGCTAAAAGTGACAAAAGTTTAAATAGACAAAAGATATGAACTGATCCTCAAAATATTTTTATCATTGAGGCCTATATTTTATTCATTTTCCTCCTCATGCAATTATGTGACCCTTCATCTCCCTTTTCTCCTATTTTACATTATTTTTATAAATAAATGGCAATTATTGCCACTTTTCCTTTCCAAATCCTTTTCCAATTTCCTTAGCCATATTGAACCAATATGAACACCCACTATGATTTTTTTCCCAACATTCATCTTAGAATACGTGTCCCATGACCTTGGTCTTATTTTTCTTTTATTAATTTTATTACATGAACATTTAACCTCGGGATGCTACAAAGTAGATGATGTGTCAAATGATAATCTTCATGATTTTTTCTTCTCATAGCAAATCATGAAGAACAAACCTTATTCTGTAATCAGGAAACCTAAGTGTCGATTAAGGAACTTGCCTCTTGAAGTTAATTTCATAGAAACTGTTTGTGTAAAGGATTATAAATTTCTTCGATATGAAGCAAAGATGATAAAATTTTAAGCTCTATAATCGTTATTACTTTTTGAGACTTTATTTACAGTGAATGCAATTTCTCTATTCCTATTCAAATGTGTTGGTGATCTTATATGTTTATTTGAGTTTTCATTCCTTGCACTCACCAGGAGGCCCCCTTGAAAATTTGTGAGATATTATCGCGTTAGTTTTTTTCATTCTTTCTTTGGTAGTTCTTTAAATCACGTTTTCAATTAGTTTGATGCTTTTTATGTTATTTTTTATGCATAGTTACTCATTTAAGTTTAATTGCAACAGGTTGGGCACTCAACATTAGAAGCGAAATAACAAAACCATTTATTTTATTACTTTGCTCATTTAAATTCCTCACTTAGTTTCAGATTTATTGAAATGATTGGATTAGTTCTCATTAAATTTACAAACACTAGTAATATGTAAACTTTGTCAATTTAAATCATTTCTTTTCAATTTGATCACTTCCTTTCTAGTTTCTTTTAGTTCTGATTCATACTTATATTTCCTTATGCGTTTTTAGAATAGAATTGATTTCAAAGCACTTAAGATAGTTTTATTTCAATTCAAGTAGAATAGATCTATTTCAATTTCAATAGCATAGAATTTCATTTTTTTTCAATAGAATAGTTTTCAATTCAGTTCAATAGTATAAATTCCCAATTCTTCTCAATGAAATAGTTTTTTTTTTTTTTTTTAATTCCTCGCCATAGAATAATTTAATTTGATTACTTTCCTTTTAGCATAAGTTTTTTTCAAGTTTTATCTCAATTCAAAAAATCTTATAGAAAGAACATGTGCGTACACTTAATATGGATTTGTGTATGCACTTCGTAATGATACGAACCCTGGGTTTCACAATTTAATGTTGCAATTTAACCAACAAAAAAATTACCCAACATTTTTTGCATCTTTTCTAGGGAAGCGTATATGAGACTTTGTTTGGATCTAAATTTTCATATCATAATATATGCATTCATTTTCTAGATGCACAATTAAAATAATATTAAAATAATTTATGATTCATGTATAGAGAATGATATTCTAGGGTTAGATTTATAAGTAGAGGTAGAGGATGTAGTTCAATTCCAACGTCACCAACCACCCCCACTAGACCACATAGTTCCACACCATCCACCGACACTTGCATTCCATCAATAGAAGGTAGACATAGACTCCCCGAGGTGCATGGATCTAAAATTAAACCTAGGGATTCACCAACTTCATCTACATAAGATGTAGTTGAAGAACCTACATCACCTACTGAAGGAGCCATATTTCTTTCATCTAAAGGTGAACAACTCTTAGGGCAAGAGTTAATGAGTACCTAGTGAAGAGGAGGAACTAGAAGAGGAAATGTTTTTCTGAAATACCATTAGTATAAGAACCATATGAAGAAGAATTATATAACCCCATTTTGAACCTTATATTATCCCTGAAGGATATACAATGGCAAGAGAAGTAGAAGGATAAGTACATAATGGAGAGGAAATACCAAAGATTAGTGGAGGAAGAGGTAGAGGAGATAATATAGGAGGTCGAGGTGGTAGAGGTAGTGGTAGAGGAGATGATAGATATTTTCAGGAAGATAGCCCTTTTGGATTCCACATCTTAGATACATATACCACTACTACCATAAAGAATATATCACCCTCTTCCCTTCCTAATTTTCATGTCTTAATAAATGAGGATCTACAAACTTTTTTTTTGAGTTTGAGGTATTGTGTGAACATACAATTATTTACTCGATATTCAAAAATTGGAATTATTCCTCGATACTCTCAAATATGGATCCCTTAAGTGGTTCATTAGTCTAGTAAAACATTATATTATAACATGGGATGATATGAAAATAATATCATAGAAAAATATAAATATTGTTGCATACATTGTGACCTTAAGGATGGATTCTTTAAGATGGTACAAAAAGAGGGTGACAACCTTGAAGATTTGGTGGAAATATTTTCCGACAATATCAAAAGGGCTAACTTGTATAATCTAGATAAAGACACATTAAAAAATATCTTGCTAAAAACCATAAGGGATGAATGGATTTACCTTCTCAATTTAATGGGCAAGGGATATGTCTCTTAGTTGTCATTAGAAGAAATTTGTGAGTTGTGAAAACACATTGAAAGAGGAAAGTAAAAACATGGTACGAACCAAAGAGATATGGTCATGTCAATAGTAATAAAATATACATCTCAAACAATAAGTAGAATAAAGTTAGGAAATTTTCTTGATAATTAAACTAACATCCTTGGAAATCTTAGTGAAGAACTATATACTTTAAGGATACAAAAAAAGAAAAAAGACAAGAATGTTGTATTGTCTGTCCTGCATGTAGGAAAAATCATGATTTATGAGAATGTCCTCTTGAAAATGTTGAAATATGTGTTATATGTGATAAAAACCATGAAATAAAGGAGTGCCCTTCAATACCTGGACTTAAGGTTGTTTTCCAAGAAGAAGCTGGAAGAGGTAAACTTGAATCAATTTTCTATGTTGCCCATAAGATACCTTTGTAGCCTTGACAAACAGGTATGGTTCAATATCCCAATTCACAATACCAATCATATGAAAAACCAAAAAGCAATTGGAATACACCTATACCTTGGAAAACTTGGCCACATCAACCACAAAACCCATCTTGGTCACAAGGTTGGAAAATTCCTATGGTAGGAATCCTTAGTATCCTCAATTTCAATAACCATACCCTCAGTACTAACCACAATATTACCCTCCTCAACCTTTACAACCTACTCAACCACAATTCCAACCTCAATCGACTTCAAGTCAACCAATTCCATTTCCATCCACTCCATTTACTCAGAAAGCTAATCAACTACATGCTGAACCACTAGCAAATCAAAATAATAAAACCTCTCAACAACCCATCTATAATGTTGAGGGTTAAAATTTTCAAGCTTGTATGATAGCTACTCTAGGTCTAAATGATTTCCAACTTAGATCTAGTCGAGTCTTGGAAAATAAATTACCACTAGTTTTCATCCAAGAATATAAGGAGGATAAAGTTCCTAAAAAAGAAGCATCTCTTGACCAAGAAAAAAATCCTGCAAAGGAATATGTTCCTACATAGTTAGGTGGAAACGAAATAAAATCAATTCCTACAATTCCTCTTGTAGAACAACCTTATGTTTCCTTACAAAGTCCTCATTTTCCTGAAAGGATTCAATTGATAAGGGTGTAGAAAGGGAGATTATTTTACATGACTATAATATGTTATATGAATTGAAAAACATTTGCACCAAAATTACTTCAAGCTATAAAGGAAATACCCATATTTGAAAAAACTATAAAGGAGTTATGCATTAAAAAACCACGAATAAAAATAATAATAAAAAACATTAAAAAGATTCAATTGGTAGGAAAGATCAGAGATATTATGATGGGGAAACCAATAGTCCATAAATTTTTAGATCCAGGAAGACCCATTGTAAAAATTAATATCAATGGTATTGAAATTCCAAACACTCTGATCGATATAGGAGTATCCATTAGTATCATGAGAAAACATACTATGGACCAATTGAAGCTACCTAATATTCAATATACCCCAAATTTATTAAAATTAGCAGATACATATGTCATGAATATTGATGGTATACTCCCAAGAATAATTTTGGAGGGCATGGTTTAATCCTTGGTAGACCTTGGCTAGCTACAACTAATGCATTTATAAGTTGTAGATGCGGGGATGTGTATATTTCTGATGGAAGTTACACTAAGAAATCCACATTATATCCTCTTACAAAAAATATAACTGTAATGGAAAGTGAAGTTTGGATTGATGATGATCATAATGAAGACATTGAGGATATTCAATTTGTATTTAATTTGTCACAAATTGATGAGAAAGATCAATTGATAAATTTGATGAATAATACTAATTCTTCTTCATATTGTGAACAAGATCAATTTTTTCAAGAGTAATGTAAAATTGAATATTTTTCATCTCGACAATCTAAAGTAGCTTTACATTCTATTGAAAATTTTGGAAACTCTTTAGTAGATTTTTTTTCTAAACAAAACATTAAACATTAATAATAGTTTGGAATAATTTAAAAAGAAATAACCGGTGAATATGCTACAAAAAAATTAATTGAATATGCATGGGAATACACTAACATGAAGGGAATTGGCCCCAACACATGCATACATCACATTTATATTCAAGAAAATTCCAAACGAGTGAGACAACCTCAGAGAAGGATGAATCCAAATTTCTAGGAAGTTGTTAAAGATGAACTACAAAAAATGGTCAATGTTAATTTTGATGCAGGAGCATGAGGCTCAAGGGAAAATTACTTCACTTTTATTCCAAAAATACAAAAAAAGCTTACAAGCAAAGGAGTGGGCTCCTTTAGCTGGCAATTACAGTTTTTAGTAGATAGGATTCGAACTATTCCTTAGGGATTTGGATTCTAGTAATTACTTTGATGTATTTAGTTTAGTTGAGGATTTTAGGGAGAAAATTGTGAAATGAGATTTGATATAAAATTGGGAAGATACGATTATTTGAATTGGATCAAAATGATATTGTGAACATTATATATTTGTAAGTTGCAATGTAATCGGAGATGAGGATTGCATGGAAAAAGGATGGAATAGAAGAAATTCGCATTTCCTCTATACCTTGGTATGTATGCGAAAATTGTCAAATCCTGAAAATGAGGAATTTTAGGTCGAGCTCTGTTTGATAAATTTCTATGTGTATGGTTTTATTTAAATTCTGCATCACAGTGAAAGTGAAATGGTTTTCTTGAATTATTGATGAAAAATTACCAGTTGTTGTATGAAACTCTGTATTTCTTTTAGAGGTATAACCTTGCAGGAGCGTAAAATTTGGCAATTAAAAAATGGGATAATTGAATTCATAAAGAATCCAAGAGGAATCGAACCATTGATCGACGTCCACTGTGAAGGAAAACAGTCCAGTGGTATTATTAAATCAAAGGACAGTAACTTGTTGATGCAAAAGCCATGGCTTCTTAGAGGAAGTGTAAAACTGGCAAAGTTGAGGAATATGGTAACGCTAGAGCCAATGCAAATCACCACCGTCCAATTGAAATCTGATAGTAATCGCAAATTAAGTTGCAAGAAGGATAAGACTTTAAACAGACTCGATAAATTATAAATCAAATTTCATAATTTGAATTTTTCGTCCAGTATTCAATAGATCTGACGGCCTTCACATTCAAAATTGATGATCTGATGTATTTTGCATAAAAATATGCATATGGTTTCATTATATGATTATATGCGATAAATTATAAACTCCAATTGAATTGATTTTGAGTTATGTGTTTTAAATGCAAAGTGTTTAATATGGTTTGGTTCCGTTGATATAATTAAAACAAGGGAAATGTGATTATTTATTAAGATATGACTCCCTCATTATTAAAAGAAGTTTTAATGTTTGGCAAGTTGTGTTAGAATTTAATTAAGGAGAAAAAATTCATGAGTGACTGATATAGAAGAGGAAAATGGTGAAGAGGTTCCACCTGAATTTGAAGATATAGTTTCAAGATTTGAGAGTATATCATTGACTCCTGCAAGTAGACCACCATTATTGGTATTAGAACAGCCTTTAGACACTGAGTGAGATCTCAAAGATCATGAAAAGAAATCCAACATGGTTTACAGAGTTGGAAGAGGAGGTGGTGTTGGTCGAAGAAGAGGAAGACCAGTTTCAAATGTTGAAGTGATGGAAGTTATCCAATAGATGCAAGCCAGATTAGAAGCAATGGAAATTAGAAATCAAAGAGATGTAGATGTTGGAGATGTCAGTGAGCTTGAAGTTGAATCTGTAGAAGAAGGAGAACCTCTAGAAGTTACTCCTGAATTGAGATTTTTTAAATCAGTGTTGGGATCCACATCTAAACCCATAATTGGAGTTTTAGTTTTTATAGGAGGCTTAAACCCATAGGAGTTGATAGATTGGGTTAATGACATGGATAAGTTCTTTGATTATGAAGAAATGGAAGAGGGAAAAAGAGTGAAATTTTCTGTCACAAAATTGAAAGGACATGCAGTGCTTTGGTGGGATGGATTGCAGGCAGAAAGAAGGAGACTCGGTAAACATCCAATAAAGAATTGGAACAGGATGGTGGCTAAGTTGAGAGGTAATTTTTTTCCAAGTGATTATCAACTTTCATTATTTAGACAAATGCAAAATCTGAGACAAAGATCAATGAGAGTAAAAGAACACACAGAGGAATTTTACAAAGTGAGCATAAGAGCAGAACAAATTCAAGATACAACAGAGGAGATTACAAGATATATAAATGGTCTCAGAATGAAGATACAAGATGAGATAAGTTTGATGTCTCCTAAAATAGTGGAAAAGGCTTATCAGATGGCCTTGAAAGCTAAATAAAAACTCATAGGGAAACAATTTGCCAGAAGTAGAGGTACTTTCCGAGGAAAAGGAAGTCAAGGTGGTAGAGGAAGATCTACATCACCTAGAGAAGGAGCTAGCAGCAGCTCAAGTCGGCATACACCCACAGAAGGTGATGCAAGTGGCAGAAGGAGTTTTCCTAGAGGAAGAGGAGGCAGAGGCGAAGGAAGATAAATAAGATGTTATAGATGTAATAAGCTTGGACATAGAGCTTATGAATTTCTAGAGAATTTGGGGACAAATGAGAGAAATGTAATTGTTTCTCAGAATGAAGAAGAAGCAGCAAAAGTTCCAGAAGCATAAAATACACTAGAGAAAGGAGAATATTTGGTAGTCAACAAAGTTTTGTTAAAACCAACAAAGGAAGTTGTTGAACCAGCATAGAGGAAAACTTTGTTTAGAAGTGTGTGCAAAGTTCAAGGAAAATGCTATCAAATGGTAATTGATAGTGGTAGCACTGATAATTTGGTCTCTACAGAAGTGGTGGAGAAATTGAAATTGAAGACAAAGAAACATCCAACACCCTACAAGTTGCCATGCTTCAGAAAGGACACTAGTTGTTAGTGAAAGAACAATGTGAAGTAGAATTCCAGTTGGGCAGCTATAAAGACAAAATTATGTGTGATGTAATGCCTATGGACGTATGTCACATATTGCTGGGTAGACCTTGGAAGTATGACAGAGGAGCTATGCATGATGGGAAAAAGAACACATACAAGTTTTGTAAAGACGTTGTCAATCATACATTGTTGCCAATAGAAGAAGAAGATGCATCAAAAAGAAGATCTGATCCGAAAGCTTTGTTACTGAGTGGAAAAGAATATCTGCAACAGATTAAAGATGATGAGGTAAAATTTTCATTAATTTTCAAACCCAAGGTAGTAATTACTTCCACTAAAATTTCTGATTTACCAATTGAAATTCAAAAGATGCTGGAAAATTATTGTGATATCATTGTAGATGATTTGCCAGATGAATTACCACCTATTAGAAAAATCAGCCACCATATAGATTTGATTCCAGGAGAAAATTTGCCAAATAAAGCAGCATACAAGATGACTCCTACAGAAAATGAAGAAATCAGGAAGCAGGTACAGGAACTGTTAGATAAAGAACTGATCAAAGAAAGTTTGAGTCTTTGTGCAGTGCAAACAGTGTTGAGTCCAAATAAAGATGGAGGCTAGAGAATGTGCATTGATTCAAGAGAAATCAACAAAAATAACAATCATGTATAGATTTCCTTTTCCTAGAATTGAAGATTTGATGGATTGCTTAAGTGGGGCAAGATATTTTACAAAACTGGATTTAAAGAGTTGCATCATCAAATTAGGATAAGGGAAGGAGATGAATGAATTTTTTTTTTTAAAACAAATTAAGGATTGTATGAATGGATGGTAATGCCATTTGGACTATCAAATGCTCCTAGTACATTTATCAGGCTTATGAATGAAGTTTTGAAAGAATTTATTGGTAAATTTGTAATAGTATATCTGGATGATATATTAATTTACAACAAATCTAAAGAAGAACACATGAGACATCTGAATTATGTCTTAAGGAAGTTGCATTAGGAAAAGTTGCTGGTAAATTTAAAAAAGTGTTCATTCATGAAGGAAGAGTTGATATATTTAGGCTTTGTTGTTTCTGCTGAGGGATTAAAAATGGATTCAAAGAAGATAAAGGCAATCATAGAATGGCCTTCACCTAAGAGTGTTTTTGAGATAAGAAGCTTCCATGGTCTTGCTAGTTTTTATAGAAAATTCATAAGGAATTTTAGTAAGATCAATGCTCCTATTATTGAAACCATAAAGAAGGAAAAACAACCATTTAAATGGACTGATGAAGCAAAGAAAATTTTCTAGTTGTTGAAACAAAAGATAACAGAAAAACCCATCTTAGTTTTTCCCGATTTTAACAAACCTTTTCAAGTGAAATATGATGCTAGTGGAGAAGCTATTGGAGTTATGTTAAGTCAAGAAGACAGACTTGTATCTTATTTAAGTGAAAAACTGAATGACACAAGAAGAAAATATTCTTCTTATGACAAGGAATTTGATGCAGTTGTATAGTCATTAAAAAATTGGAGACATTACTTGACGTCTAAAGGGTTTGTGGTTTATTCAGATAATCATGCATTGCAGTACATTATGCATCAGCTAAAATTAAATCAGAAACATGAAAAATGGGTAGAGTATCTTCAGAGTTTCAATTTTTTATTGAAACATATAACTGGCCAAGCAAAAAAAGTAGTAGATGCCTAAATTAGAAAAAACATTTTAGTTCAAGAAAGTCAAATTCAAGTGTTGGGTTTTGATTTTCTTAAAGAATTGTATAAAACAGATTTAGATTTTAAAGAGGCATTTGAAGCATGTAGTAATCCTATTTTTTTGAACAGCAGTAAGTGGCTGGATTTTTTCTTGCAAGAAGGTTTGCTATTCAAGAGAAAACAATTGTGCATACCAAATTGTTCTATGAGAGAAATTTAATGAAGGAGAAACATAGTGGTGGACTTGGTGGACATTTTGGTGCAGACAAGACTTATGAACAACTGAGTCATTTTTATTTTTGGCCAAAGATGAGATATGAAGTGGAGAAGTATGTGTGAAATTGTAAAGTTTATCAGTATGCAAAAGGAAGGAGTCAAAACACAGGTTTGTATGTTCCATTACCAATTCCAGATAGACCTTGGGATATGGTAAGTATGGATTTTGTTTTGGGTTTACCTAAAACACAGAGAGGGAATGATGCAATTTATGTTGTAGTTGACATATTTTCTAAAATGTCACATTTTATTCCATGTTATAAAACCAGTGATGCTACTCATGTTGCTAATCTATTTTTCAAAGATATTGTAAGGTTGCATGGGTTACCTAAGAGCATTGTCTCTGATAGAGACACCAGATTTGTTGGTAATTTTTGGGGGACATTGTGGAAAAACCTTGGTACTAAATTGTGTTTCAGCTCAGTTTATCACCCTCAGACTGATGGACAGACTGAGGTGGTGAACAGAAGCTTGGGTAATCCTTTGAGAAACCTTACGGGTGAACATCCTAAACAGTGGGATTAGATTTTGGCACAAGCTAAATATGCTTATAATGACTCTCCTAATAGGAGTACAGGGTAGAATCCATTCCATATAGTTTATGGAATGCACCCAAGAGGAGTGTATGAGCTAATGTTTTTTTGAAAAGCAGAGATGCGAAGTGCTAAAGGAGAATATTTTGATGCAGAAATTCAAGCAATACATGACCAGGTAAAACAACAGTTACAGGGCAACAACATCAAATACAAGAGTAGAGAAGATATGAAGAAAAGAGAAGTTAATTTTGAGGTTGGATAATTGGTTCTAGCACACCTGAGAAAACAAATATTTCCAAAAAGAGCGTATAGCAAGTTGAAGTTTTAAAAAATTGGATCATGCAGAGTATTGAAAAAAGTTTCTGCAAATGCATATGAAATGGAATTACCCCCTGACATTGGAATATCTCCAATTTTCAATGTTGTTTATTTGTACACGTATGAAGACAGAGACACAGATGATACAACTAAAAGTAAAGAATAGATTGAATGGTTGAAACAGTTACCCACAACAAAAATATTATAGCCAGAGAAGATTTTAGACAAAAGACTGTCTAAAAAGACAAGAGGACGAGAGTATTTTGAGTATTTGATCAAGTGGAAAGATCAACCAGTTGCAGAGGCTGCTTGGGTGACAGAAACCATGATACAGAAATAGGGTAGTTCTGTAGAGAAGCTCATGGACAGGAGCCCATGAAGAATTTTGTCCTCAGGAGTCTGATGCAAGAGCATGAGGCTCGAGGGAAAATTACTTCATTTTTATTCCAAAAATGAAAAAAAAGTTTACAAGCAAAGGAGTGAGATCCTTTAGCTGGAAATTACAGTTTTTAGTAGATAGGATTTGAACTATTCCTTAGGGATTTGGATTCTGGTAATTAGTTAAATGTATTTAGTTTAGTTGAGGATTTTAGGGAGAATATTGTGAAATAGGATTTTATCTAAAATTGGGAAGATCCGATTCTTTGAATCGGATCAAAATGATATTGTGAACATTATACATTTGTAAGTTGCAATGTAATCGGAGAGGAGGTTGCATGGAAAAAGGATGGACTAGAAGAAATTTTCATTTCCTCTGTACCTTGGTAATGTATGTGAAAATTGTGAAATCCTGAAAGTGAGAAATTTCAGTTCGAGCTCTGTTTGATAAATTTCTATGTATATGGTTTTATTTAAATTCTGCATCACAGTGAAAGTGGAATGGTTTTCTTGAATTATTGATCGAACAGTTACCAGTTGTTGTATGCAATTCCATATTTTTTTTTAGAGGGATAACCTTGCAGGAGCATAAAATTTGGCAATTAAAAAATGGGATAATTGAATTCATAAAGAAACCAAGAGGAATTACCCACGGACAAGATTGCCCATATCCTTAAGAGAAATAATATCTCTGCTTCTTTCAAACCTCTCTGCACTATTAGAAATTCTCTTAGGTATGTCAAAGACCCTATTGACCCTAAAGACATGAAAGGGGTTTACATGATTCCTTATTCTTGTGGAATTCCATATATAGGAGAAACAGGTTGATCAATTAGGCAGAGAATCCGAGAGCATGCTGCAGATATTAGACATAATCAGTCCTGTACCTCAGCTCTTGCTGAACATGTGGAAAAATCCTGCCACCATGTTTGTATTGAAGACTCTAAAGTCGTTTCTAAGGTTGATCACTTCCACCATAGAAAATTAAGGGAGGCGATCGAAATTGAATGACATGCTAAGAATCTTAACCGTGATGATGGTCTGAAATTAAGTAAGAGTTGGACCCCGATTCTCGCTAGGTAAATTTTGTTATTTTATGTTTTATTTAGTTTATTTTATATTTTATTTTATTTTTGTTGTTTTTAATTTATTAATTTATTTTATTTTTATTTTATTTTTAAGTAATTAATTAATTTTATTTTACTTTATTTTAATTAATTAATTTTTATTTTAATAATTTTTGCCCCTCCCTAAGATAATTGTGTTTATTTATTATTTTTATATTTTTATATTTTTACTATTTTTATTTTGTATTTTTTATATTGTTTATTTTATTATTATTATTATTATTTAATATTTTATTTTATTTTATTTTATCGGAATATTTAATTAATTTATTAAATCAAAAATTTTACCCCTCCCTATTACCTTTTATATTTAGTTTAATAATTTATAAACCGCCATTTTTAAAAATTTTACTAAATTAATTAATTTACTTCTTCTTCTTCTTCTTATTTTTTTTACTTATTTATTTAAAAAAAATTCCATCCTAATCCTTCTTATTTATTTTATTTAAACAATTAATTAATTATATATATTAAAAAAAAATTTATCCCCCTCTATTCCTATTATATTTATTTTAAGTACTTAATAATTTATTAACATATTTATAGTTGATTTAATTAATTTTTAACTAATTAACTAATTTTCTAACGACTAGTCTCAATAGCTAGTTTTCAACGGCTATTTCCGAGCAATGATGTATCTCCACTATTTATTCATCGAGATCGATCAGTCTCTCCACCTGTCTTGAGGATGAACCACATTAGTTGGTTCGAATCATCGACCTAATCCTAATGATGTGATTAATCCGAAAGTTCTTTTATCTACATTATGGATCACAAAAGCCCTAGATCTAACAAAATCCAAGAGGAATCGAACAATTGATCTACGTCCACTGTGAAGGAAAACAGTCCTGTGGTATTATTAAATCAAAGGACTGTAATTTGTTGATGCAAAAGTCATGGCTTCTTAGATGAACTGTAAAACTGGCAAAGTTGAGGAATATGGTAACGCTGGAGCTAATGCAAATCACCACCGTCCAATTGAAATTCGACAATAATCGTAAATTAAGTTTCAAGAAGGATAAGACTTTAAATGGACCTGATAACTTATAAATCCAATTTCATAATTTGAATTGTCCATGCAGTATTCAATAGATCTCACAGCCTTTGCATTCAAAATCGATGATCCGATGGCGTTCGCATAAAAAGATGCGTATGGTTTAGTTCTATGATTGGATGTGATAAATTATAAACTCCAATTGAATTGATTTTGAGTTATATGTTTTAAATGCAAAGTGTTTAATATGGTTTGGGTCCATTGATATAATTAAAACAAGGGAAATGCGATTATTTATTAAGATATGACTCTGTCATTATTAAAATGAGTTTTAATGTTTGGAAAGTTGTGTTAGAATTTAATTAAGGAGAAAAACTTCATGAATGACTGATATAGAAGAGGAAAACCGTGAAGAGGTTCCACCTGAAATCGAAGATATAGTTTTGAGATTTGAGAGTTTATCATTGACTCCTGCATGCATATCACCAAATTTCATTTATCCAATCTCATATGGTCAATGGGTTTTAGCTTTAGTGATTGTTCCTAATAAGAATAGAAAGTGGAGAGTGTGTATTGACTATAGAGAATTGTTGAAGTCTGAAATTGTTTCCTTTTTTACTACCTTTTTCCCTCTCGTCTATATTTTGTGACCATTTAGTAGCAGTCTTAGCATAATCAAGGTCATCTCATCTTATAAAAGGTATTAATCATCCATGTATTAGAATATATATTTATTTATGTATTATAATTCAAACATATCTACAATTAGAGAATCTTGATCATTCTACAACTAATATTGAATTATGAAACCATATCCATGATTAGATAGGTTGCAATGAAAAAATGAAGGAATGAAAGGTATCTAAATATGAAAGATGTTCATCACATGGATGTCCACCTACTGACATGAATTAGCAGGTTACAAAGATCGAAAGACATAAGATTCAAATAGAAATTCAAACTCTGGCTATGACAGTGTAGTGGTCAAGTGGAGTTCCGTAGAAGATCACGATGAGATCAGGCGAGCGTGAAAGAGACTTGTTCTATCATGGAGAAGTGATTCGAGAATAATATCTCATGATTTTCTCTCCTATTAACAAATCATGAGAAGATAAAGTTTCAATTCAAATTTGATTCTTAGATGGAAAAATAATTTCATTTCCTATCGACAAAATACTCCCAATTTAGTTTGATGAATAATTGTATAAAAGCCATAAGGCGGAACCAAAAGGATAGTTCAGTCAAGTTAAGAAGTGATGTTTTTATTTCCAGTACTTTGAAACTTTGTTATGAATTAATATAGTACTATGTTCCTTTCCAATGCGTGGTTGAACTACTATTTGACAGTGACATACTTACACTCACGGGAGGGCCCCTTGGAGAGTAGTAAGGACGATTCGTTTTGTTTTCATTATAGTTTTTTGGTAGTACAAAAGTTTAATGAAGCCTTATTTTGAATATTTGCATTACAGTTACGTTTTAATCAATCATTGTTTTGATTCCAGAGTCCTCATAAAAGAAAAATACCAATTTTTTTTATTTCTCATATGAATTTCCTTCCAGTAATTTAGTCTTATTTACTAAGTTAATTTCGTGGATGAACAAGAAATGTATTTTTAGAGTTATTTGCACATATCACTAATCATTTGAAGTTACAAGTTCTTGTTTGATTTTCCTTCTGCAAGTATTTTCATTAGCATTCCCTTTTTCAATTATAGTTAATTTTCTGTTCAACAAATAGAAATTAAGATTCCTTTTATGCAATTAGTGTTAAGGGTTCCTTTATGCAAAGTAGTGTTAAATTTTAATTCTGCAATTAGTATTAAAGTCTCTTTCTGCAATCTAGCATTAGCCTTTCCTTTATGAAATTAGAAATAGACTTTAAATTTTCTAATTAGAAATCTATTTTCAATTATATAATTAAAATAAGTTTCAAGCAATAGATTTCAATTCAGTTAGCATTTGGTTTGATGCAATTTTAAATAGAAAGAGCTTGTGCGTGACAACTCTCTAATCTCATTTTGTATTTTCCCATACTTAGAATAATATGATCCTAAGATAGAATTCCTAGCATATATTATGCACATATACTTCATAAGTACATAAACCTTGGTTTAAAATTAATGAAGTAATTTAAGATCAATTAAATTACCCAACAAGAACTAAACAAGGCTACTTTAAAAGATCATTTTCCACTACCTTTCTTTGATCAAGTATTAGATACTTTAGCAGGGAAGAAATATTTTTCATTTCTTGATGGTTTCAGTGGTTATAACCAAATTCAACTGGCACCAGAAGATAAAGAAATAACAACTTGTACATGTCCATGGGGTACATATGATTATAGGGTTGTTCCTTTTATGTAATGCACCTGCTACTTTCCAAAATAAATATTTAGGTATCTTTTACGATTTGATCCATGATTGTGCAGAAGTTTACATGGATGATTTTATTGTATATGGAAATACTTTTGAAGAAAATATGAATAAATTAGAAAAAATTCTCATTAGATGCAAATAAGGAAATATTTCATTAAGTCTTGAATTTTTTCTTATGATGTTTAATGAGGGAATTGTTTTGGGACATCATATTTCAATTGTTGGAATCAAGGTGGATGCATCTAAGGTAGAGGTAATCTCCAAAATTTTAGTTCCTACTTGTCAAAGAGATGTTATAATTTTTCTTGGTTTTACAGGATATTACTGAATATTCATAGAAAAAATCACAAAAATAGCTTATCCACTCTTTCAAATTCTTACAAAATATTGTTATTTGTTTGGAATTATGAATAACAAAAATAATTTTAATCATTGAAACTAAAAATTACTGAAGCCTCAATATTAAGAGGGCCAAATTGGTCTCTCCAATTTCATATCTCAACTAATGCTTCATATACAATTTTAGGAGTTGTATTAAGACAAAAAGACTTGAATCCTTATGGTATTTACTATACAAGTAAAAATTTGACTCCGATAGAGTTGAATTATAGAGTTACAAAAAATGAGTTTTAGCCGTTATGCATGCCGTTAATAAATCTAGACATTATATTATTGGTTACGAAACTTTCATTCATACAAATAATTCTACTATTATATATTTAATGAATAAACAAATTAATAATAGGAGGATCACTAGACAACTATTAGTATTACAAGAATTCAATATTGCCATCCTGGATAGACTAGGAAAGGAAAACACAATTGTTGATTTCCTTTCCAGGATGCAGAATGATAATATTGATACTCCTCTAAAGGATAATTTCCCCAACAAATATTTTTTTTCAGTATCTACTAAAACTCCTTGGTTTGAAGATATTGCTAAAAATTTGGCTACAAGAAAATTTCCTCAACAATTATCAGCTAGAGAAAAATAGAAAGTCATTAAAACCAGTGAAGCCCGCTCATGGGCAAAGGGAAAACTATATCGAACAAGACCAAATCTGATCATTTGGAGATGTGTTTGAGAAGATGAAGTACCATATATATTAACAACTTGTCATGATGAACCAGGTGAAGGACACTTAGTTGATAGAATAACTACATACAAAGTTCTTCATTTGGGATATTATTGGCCTTATCTTTTTAGTGATTCCAAGGAATATGTCAATATATATGATAACTACCAAAGAATGGGAAATCCCAGTCAATTAGATGATATTCCTCTACAACCTCAGGTACTCATATATACTTTGAAAAATGGGCTCTAGATTTTATTGGTCTAGTACATCCTCCATACAAGAAGAATAAGTACATCCTTGTTTGTGTAGATTATGTTACAAAATGGGTAGAATCTAAGCCAATTAATTTTGCTACTGAAAATACTATAGTTACATTTCTTTTTGAGGATATTTTCACTCATTTTAATGTCCCAAGGGAAATTGTGATAGATGAAGGTATTCAATTCACATCTAAGTTGGTGTAGAAAATTACGGAAAAATACAAAATAAAGCATCGGAAATCCACTCCATATCATCCATAGGAAAATGGACTAGTGGAATATACCAACAAGGTACCTTAAGCTATACTAGCCAATATTTTACACTTCCACAAAAGAGACTAGGCAAAAAGGCTTTCGGAACTAGTTTGAGCATATCGCACCACATTGAGAAACACTATTGGACATACTCCTTATTAGCTTGTATATGAGAAGCAAGTCTCGCCTACCATTGAATTCCAAGTGGAGATTTTTAGAACAACAACAAAGTTGGGGTTTGATCTATCTGAAGCTAAAAAATAGAGTTTGGAACAATTGAATGAACTAGATGAGATCCAACAAGATGCCATGAAAATAACAAACATAATCCAACAAAAAAGAACCAAGTGGAATAAAAAAATCATAAAATCCATTCAAATTCAAGCCAGGTGATTAAGCTCTTATTTTCTATTCTAAGTTTAAGGATTTTCAAAGAAAATTTCAGACACATTGGCTTGGTCTGTATGAAATAGATATTTGTTTTTATAATGGAGCAGTTAGAATCAATACTATTGATGAAGAAAAGATTACCTTCCTTTTTAATGGGCATAAGTAGAAATTATACCATAAGCCCTTGCCAAGTGAAGAATTTGTTAGACACCTGAAAGAGAATTTTGATCTAAAATTGGTAAGGAAAGGAGATTCTCCTTCTGTACTAAAACAATAATTGTAATTTGTTTTTCTCTATAAAAAAAGAAATAAAATAATTAAAAATAATATATATATATATATATATATATATATATATATATATATATATAAGGAATAGGTATGAAAACCAAATTTGCTCGCATTTATATGCAGAAAATCATAGTTGAAAGGCAAGGGATCCTTGGTAGTTTATATTTTCAAATTCCTTTTTCCATTTTTCTTTTATTCCCCCTTCTTTGAAATTATAATAATTTTTTTTAATTTCTAATAAAGTCTTTGGAATATTTTTTTTCTCCTTTAAAATAGAACTCCCAGCATTCATTATCATCATCAATAAAAATAATCAACTCTTAAAATAAACAATGACTTTCAAGTAAAAAATAAAGAAGCTGGAAAATATGCAACATTCCATAGCTACTCTTGCATTATGAAACCAATGACAAACTTGCAATATTTTTTCAAACAACAAGCATTCACAAGGCATCATGAACTTGCAAGAAATGAATGTACGTACATTAAAGGTATGTACATAGGATATTAAATCAATTTTCAATAAAGGAAGATATAGATATATGGGTTTATTGAATATTTACGATACATCCTTTGAAATGATGCCTTAAATTATGAACTTACTCATAACCTTATTCCATCAATCATTTTCATATCCCATTTCATCATATCAAAAATATCTTCCAACGAATACAAATCAATTGAAATATCCTAAATTCTAATGGTCCTGCAAAATCAAATTTGTTGAATTTTGGATGTCATTAATAAAAGAGGAAAAGTTTCATTGGAATTAGACAACCCTCTCATGACCTATTTCACTCTAAACCCTTCCACCATCAAACCATTCCATTCCCACATTTCTCCATCTATCCTTGTCAAAATAGGTGATTCGGGGGCATGACTTCTCTTCCAAAATGGGTGTTGTCCGATATGAGCCGAATGGAACAGATTTCCTTAGCACCTACCCATAAGTTAAAGATTAGTTTCAGAAATTACGATGGATTAAATTATTTGAAAATTGTGATGGTTATGAAGTTCAAGTCACCAAAACATTTTCCAGAGCGTTTGATGGATCCAAAGCTAAGATTGGAGATATAACATTGAAAATCATAGAATCATTCATAGTAGAGATGACAAAGCTCCCAAGTGATCCAAAAATTTGGTTTAAGAAACAAAGAATTAAGGATGAGCAGTGGAAGACCTTCTTGCGTTAACTAGGTATGGAAAGTTCAACTTTCAAGAAAGGAATTGCAATCACAACACTCAAATCTAAATGGAGAAACCTATTATTAGTGCTTCAAAAAATTCTTACTTTTGAAGCTAGATTTGGAACCCTACTCCTTTAGCCTGAAATATTGTTAATGCACTTTATGAGAGATAAATCATTAAATATTCCATATTACTTGATGTGGAGTCCTAAAAATATGGCTTTTAATACACAAAGAGACTCTAGAAATATTGACAACGTTTTGTATCACCATGGATTGGTAAAAATTCTTGTTGAGGAACACTTGAATACCATCGGTGATAATTGACAAGAATTTTCTGTTAGGAATAATTTTACAAAAGTTAAAAAAGAAGAGGAGAAACCAAATACCAAAAGAAGTTGATGTAGGGTTCCTCAAAACCTTGACCATGAACTTGCAACAACCAAAGTCGAGGGTTTGATAGTGGATGAACTAGTAGAAAGAGGGACTCAACACAATGAGATCGAACAGGATGTCCCCTTCAATCAATTTTTGAATGACCTTAAGAAAAAAAAAGTGAAAATTTTAGAATAAAGAAAGCGAATCAAGTTGCAGAAAAATCGGAGATAATAATGGAAAGAATGCATAAACAATGAATAAAATAAAATCCATGTCAAAAGCAACAGAGCCTGAACAAAAGCTAAGGAAAAGTAAAATGATTTATAAGCACTCAAAAGGGCATAATATTCAAGGGCATCTAGAGCTTGTTTATCTTGATGAAGAAGAGAATCTTGAGAATGAAGTAATAACAGAACCTCCCTCTTATCCAAGTACAAAAAGAAAGACTCCTGAGATCAATATTTCTCAACAATGGGTCTATTATTACTTGGAAACTCTAGAATAAAAGACATATAAAAATGTAAATTCTGCTGTAGAAACTAAATGTTTTGAAGACTATTCATATAATTATGTTCTTATGAATAATCCATAGATTACTACTATTTCTCGAATAGAGTAGGAAATCATTAGTGCATTGAAATTGGATATTTATGAATTAGAAGTATTAAATAGACATATCAAAGATGAGAATGAAGTAGTAAGGTCACATAATGAAGTTTCAATGGCTCAAAATGATACTGTTATGTTGAGAATGTGTCATTGGTATAAAAGGAACCAAAAACTTAAGGCAAATAACATGGGCCTTAGACATAAAGTTAAAGGATTACAAAGAAATATTTTGATGAGGAAGCCCTGATGGTCATTAAATGTACAAAGAAAAGGGATATCAATAAACTTGGATGTTTTGATACAAACATTAGAGGTATTTTAGTAACACGACATCTCTCAATTTTTAAAATTTTGTGCATGAGGAAATGCAACATTTTCGATGTGGGGGAATGTTGGATCCCTGAATTTTTTTCATTTTCAAACTCTCTTTATAATTATGTTCACTTATTCCATATATGTTTTTGCAACATTTACAAGCTATAAGGTCATCGAGGTAATCCTCAAGAATAATATAAGGTTTAATTCATTCATAACTTGTAATCTATTATTTCTTTTTGAAACTGATTGAAATATTTCTATGACTTCCAAAATGTACAAATTTCATAGCTAATCAGAATCTATGCAGCTAGGTCCATGGTTATGCAGGTTCCAGAGACTATGAAGATGAATAAGAGACATGAATAGATTCCAAATGTCCAGTACAAGGTAATCCACCTATCATTATTACCTATAAGGCCATATAATTGGAGAATCTAACGAGTTAAAGCATAAATCAACTCTGGTTATAGAAGACTATTCTCACACAGAGTTCCAAGCTAGACAATGTCATCATCAAGCAATCATGGAATCAAGAAAGCGAGGTTTGAGATTTGAAGTAGACGATGTACTAGACAAGAACCTTCATGATTTGATCTTCTAATAGAAAATCATGAAGAATAGACCTCCTATCATAATCAAGAAACCTAAGTGTCGATTGAGGAACTTGCCTCTCGGTGTTATTTTCTTCGAAACTGTAGGTTTAAAGTAGTATAAATTTCTTCGATCTGAAGAAAATATGTTCAAGTTTTAAGCTCTATAATCATTATTACTTTCTGAGACTTTTTTTCCAGTGAATGCAATTACTCTATTCCTATTTGAATATGTTGGTGATGTGATATGTTGATTTGATTTTTCATGCCCCATGCTCACTAGGAGGCCCCCCTGATGAGTTGTGAGATCTAGTATAGTGTTGTTTTATTTCATTCCTGATTTGGTAGTTCTTTCAATTTTATTTTCAATCAGTTTGATGAATTTTTAGGCTCTACTTTTATGCATAGATACTCATTGAAGTTTGAGTGCAACAAGTTGGATGCTCATCATTAGAACAAAATACAAAAACCATTTCTTTTATTTGTTTACTCATTTAAATTCCTCGATTAGTCTCTGATTTATTGAAACAGTCAGATTATTTATCACTAAAGTTGCGCACACTAGTAATATATAAAGACTGTCAATTTAAATCATTTCTTTTCAATTTGATCATTGTCTTTATAGTTAGTCTCATTTCCGCTTCATAGTTAGATTTTCTTATGCATTCTTAGAATATAATTGATTTCAAAAAACTTAAGATAGTTTCATTTCTAGTAAAGTAGAATATATATATTTCAATTTCAATAGCATAGACTTTCAATTTTGTTCAATAGAATATTTTTCAATTCGGTTCAATAGTATAAATTCTCTATTCTACTCAATAGAATAGTTTTTTCAATTCACAGCCATAGAATAATTTACTTTGATTAATTTTCCTTTAGCATAAGTTGTTTTAAAGTTTATCTCAATTCAGAAAGTCTTATATAAATAACATGTGCATACACTTAATAATGATTAGTCTTAAGTATATTTGGATTTACATCCGCATTTAGATTTCATGTTTTGATGGAAATCAAAATCCTAGTATATATTGTGCACACAATGACTTCTGAAGGATACAAACCTTGGGTTTGAAAAATTAACGTGTAATTTAAGCAACAATTAAATTACCCAATAATCGATTTCATTTGCATTGGAGGAAAAGAATCCATGAGGTATGTACTGGTAAGAAACCCTCTCTCTCACATCTCAAGGTATTTAGTTGTGATGCATATATACATGTTCCAAAGGAGAAAGGAAACAAGTTGGATAGTAAATATGAAAGGTGCATCTTTATTGGGTATAGATATGGTTTAAAAGGTTGCAAGATTTGGAACCTGGAAACAAATAAGGTTGTTTACAAATGATATGCAGTATTTAGAGAAGTGAAGGATGCCATGAAACAAGAAGTTCTACCAAGGGAAAATGAACCAGAGAAGATAGAGTTTGAACTGAAGGATCAATATTCAAACTCCATATAAGAACAAGGATCAAAATAAGAAGAACCACACACTCTATTTTTGAGGAGATCAATTTAGGAAAGAAAGAATCTAGAGAGATACAGTCGATTTAATTCCCATTCATAATTTGATTTATCTATTATTGATGATGATCCTAGAAATTTCATAAAGGTAGTGGATTTAAAGGATCAAAAACTCTAGAAAAAGGTCATAGCTGAAGAAATGGTTGCCTTGGGAAAGAATAAGGCTTGGGATATGGTGGAGTTTCTAGATAGAAGGAAAACCATTAGTCGGGAATGGATGTTTAAGAATAATATGAATGAAAAGGGAAAATTGGATAAATACGAAGCTCAAGTAGTAGTGAAAGATTATTCCCAAATGTTGAGAATTTGGTAATATTTTTCTCTTGTTTCCAAGTTAGCCTCTATTAGATTATTTTTATTTGTTGCTATTACTTTTGATTTTGAGGTAAAATAGTTGGATGTGAAGAAAAATTTCCTACATGGGGATTTGGAAGAAGAGATCTGCATGAAGCAACCAGATGGTTTTGCAGTGAAGGGTAAGAAATAACTAGTATGTAGGTTAAAAAAGTCTATGTATGGGTTAATGAAATCAACAAGGATGTGGCATAAAAAATTTGATACATTTAGATAGGGACTTGGCTTCACAAGGATAAAATAAGATCATTTATAAATTATTTGGTGATGATTTTAATTATTTGGTCTTGTACATGGATGATATGATTTCGATTGGAAATGATAGAGAAATTATCTAGGACATGAAGACCCAATTGTCCTGTAAATTCAACATGAAGGATCTTGCTGCTGCAAAATTTATTTTGGGCATGGAAATTAAATGAGAATGGGAAAAGAGGAAGCTTTGGATAAACCAGAGAACGTATTTCAAGACAATATTTTAGAGATTTAATATGAAACATAGTGAACCAATGAAGCTTCCTATTCTTGTAGGTGTGAAGTTATTTGCAGAATAGTTTCCCAAGAAAAAATAAGAGGAAGAGGACATGCTACATGTTCCATATGCAAGTGCATTTAGAAGTTTTATGTACGAAATGATATGTATTATAATATACATTTCACATGTAGTGGGAGTATTGAGCATGTTTATGTCAAAACCAGGGAAGGAGAATTGGACCAAAGTAAAGCAGGTTTTCGGGTATCTACGTGGCACTAGTGATTATGGCTTGGACTACCAAGGAAGACCAATATTGGACAAATTATTGGACATACATGGATTTGTTGATGCATATTGGGTTGGATATATGGAATAAATAATATCTATAAGTGGACATGTGTTTAACACGTTTGGAGGAAAAATAAGTTGTATGAATAAGAGGTGGTCTTTAGTGGAACTTTCAACTACATAGGTTGAATACATGGAAATTACTTAGGCACGTAAGGAAGAAATTTGGTTATAAATATTGCACTTAGGTATGGGGTTGTCAAAAACAAGCTACAGGGATAGATTGTGATAATAAAAGTGACATTTTCTTAGTAAAGAACCATTCTGATCATTTGAAGACAAAGAATATTGATGTTCCTTATCACATTGTGAGGTATATGGTTGAAGGAAAAAATGTGTTGTTGGTAAATTTGGACACTTTGAAGAATTTTTTAGATGCATTGAAAAAGAATATGAGCACTAAGAATTTTTCTTTGTGTAGAGAGACAATGGGTGTTGCAGACCTAGATCAGTGATTGTGCACTCCTGTAGTCCCCTTTTTGCAAATAAAATAAGTGGGAGAATGTTTGGTATGTGTGGAAAATATGGAGATCTTTTCAATAATTGATAACCACAGGAGCTTGAAAACTAGAAACATGTGTTATATTATTTGCACGACTAGTATCACGTGTTATTATGTTGTGTTGGGAGCAACAATGGAGGGGGATCATAGGGGGCCAGGGGGTTTGCAAATGGTAATTCCCCAAATATATATATTTCTTTGGGTGAACTTACCCATGGTTTTATGGATGATGGTTTTGTGCATGATATTTTGTAGATTTAGTCAAGGAACCTATAATTATGTTCCAATGCATGGTTAATCTATTGGGGGTTCATGAATACTTAGACAATATATAATCTATTTTAAAATTCAATGGAATATAATGAGAATTAAATGTGGTTTTCCCAGTTTTGGGTTTCAGGAGAAAATATAGGTATATATTTTTTTGTTCTTTCCATTGTATATTTTATATTTTTTTAAGAATTCATTTGCAGGAATTATTTGTACAAGGTTAAAAACTTCACCCAATTAGGAGTTGAAAAGTTTATAAATTTGGATTTGCGGCACCTGGGAACCAGAAGTTTTTTAGGGAGATGCAACAACCATCCATGGTGAGTTTCAATGCTTTTATCATGCTCATGTATGTACCTTTACCTCTTGAATATGAGTGCTTAGTGGAGAAAGGAAATATCTCCTTAAACACATAATAATAAGGATTAAAATGGTATACAAATGTTCCTTGAACAAAAATACATTCAAATTGGATGGTGATTGGAGTGGGGTGAAAATGGGAAAATGATATGCAAAAAGGTATTAGATGGAGCTAGAAAGGTTCCAAATGGAGAGTTCACCATCTCCTCCAAGCCAAAATTATTGAATGTCCCTATGAAAATAAAAATAAATCTAATTTTTGGCAGTATTAGTGTCCATGGAGGTTATTATTGTTGTAATCCACCCATCCAAACTCATGAGCATGGTAATAGTGCTTCCTTTCCTCAATTTGTCTCTAGCAGGGAAGACCTTATTTTTCGTTCATATTATAGTCTTTATAATACTTCGTAGAAGGTATCAAAACCTTTGGATTATGAAATTTAAGGCCAAAAAAATGGTTTCCACAGCTCTTTATAAATCTAATATATCATTTTACTCTCCTGAGGGCCATTGAAAAATTTTCAAGATTGAGGGGATTACTTCTACACATATCCTTTGTATCTTGTCCCCAATATTCAACATACCTTTTCATGGTTTTCTTAAAGTACTTCAATCTATGTCTTACAATGTTAAATGGAATATTTCCTATTATGGGCCATAAATTTTACATGTATTGGGAAATTTACCCATCTTTAATGTATCTCGAGGACATCTTGGGGTATATTTTACTCCTCTAATCCAAAAATTATAGTTAAAATTGTTTTCAACCACCTAATGGAAAATTATATAATGAGTGTGGTTACTCAAGAAAGATTTAAAATATCACAATTTAGCATTCCATACAAAATGGTTAGTGTTCCAAACATGCCCAGGATGCAACAAAAGGTTGTGCTGATAGAGTTCACACAATAAATTCTTATTCTCATTGGTGCATGCATAATAAGCCTCCAAGAATTTATTTGTAGAGGTGATCTCATAGGGTTTGGACATCACAAGTTTTCCTTGTAACATGAAATACTTCTCTTGCAAGTACATATTGTACATAGGAGAAGGAGGTCTAAACTAAGTGTAGGGTCCCTTAACAATCCAGGCTATATCTTATCAACTTGCCTTTTATCCACCTATTTCTATAGCTTGGTATTCTTTTCTGCCTATTCATCCATTTCCTTCTTCCACTTCTCCCATTTGTTCGTGTGAGTTTCCAATCGCTTAGTCCATCCATCTCTAAGATTTTTGACAACTTATTGACGATCCCATAAGGGAATTTCCTTCTCCTCATATCTATCCAATATCCTACCCCACCTACCTTCTTTGTCTTTATCCCACTTGTTTTCCCATTGGTTTTGGAGGTTTACTTGAACTCCTTGGTCCACCATCTCAACATGATATGTGAGAAAATAAAATTCTATCATCATAGGGCATTTTTTCTCTATTTAGACAACCTCATCTAGGGCTTTTTTAATCCTGTGGTTCTACCTAAGTTATTTCATTTACCTAATTATATGACTTGGGAATAGTTTATTCATTAATTACTTTATGGAAACATGTCCAATGCGTGAAATTACAAAACAAATTATTATATTATGCCAAAACTTGTTAATTACATGTATTATCATAAGAAATTTTTTTTTTTTTCATTACATAATTCATTTTTGTGGGTGAGATATTTTTTCCAATAAAATAAATCACATATGGAGCATTTCATTCTTGTTTTCCTAAGACAAATTTACCAGAAGTGTCTGATGCATTTATGGATATACAAAATTTGAGGGATTAATTAAGCCCTCTCAAAACAAGAGGCTTGGAGACTCTAGATTTCAACTCGTAAAAGGCACACTGGAAAATCTCTACCCACACAAATTCAACATTTTTATTAAGTAGAGAAAACAAGGGGAAATATACTTCTAAAAAATATTTATTGAAACATCGATAGTAACGAATGTTTCCTAGAAATAAACATACCTCCTTTTGTGTTCATGGAATCGACAAGTTTAATATTACCTTAATATTCGCTAGATCAACTTGAATTCCTTTTTGTGAAATGTGGTTCCCTAGTACTATGCCTATATTTTACATTACGTGTAATTTTTCATTACTATGGGAAAAATGGATTTACTTACGTCTTATTAAAATATCTTTGATATTGGCTAGGGATAGATGGAATATATCAACATATGTTGTGAAATCATCCATATAAATTTTGACACAATTATGAATTAGATTACAAATGATCCTAAGCATGACTAGCTAGAAAGTGGCTAGAGCACTATAAATCTTAAACGCTAAACAAAGAAGAAAATTTTGCCCAAGGATAGGTGTATGTAGTGTTGTATTGGTATTCTTGAGTGATTTGGATTTGGTTATGTGAAACAAGTTTTTCAAGGAAAGAAAAATATTTCTTCCTTGCTTATGTATCTATGACTTGGTCAATGAATGTAAATGGAAAATGGTATTTGTGTGTTGCTTTATTAAGCTCCCTATAATCAACACAGATTATCCATTTACCATTCTTCTTCGGTACAACAGCTAGAGGGGATTCCCACTAGTTGTCAAAAATGGGATAGATAAAATTAGTTGATAACGAATTTTTTAGCTCTTGTTTATCTATATCCCTCAGTTCCAGATTCATCCATTATTAGGTCTGGCTAATGTATCTTAATTCTTCCTTGATATAGATATGATGAGTACATAGGTCAAGATGGATCCCCTTCATGTCAGTGTATTACTAGGCTAAAGAAACACTTTACCTATGTAAAATTTTAGCCAATTAGTCCTTTTATTGTTCAATTAGATCTATATTTATTTTCAATGTATTTCCAAGGCTAATTTCTATAGTCTTTAGAGTTGGCTCTATCTCTTCGATGAAAGAGGGTTCATGTTCTACTAATGGTTCATTCGATGTAACAATAGAATCCTAGACTTCAAGATCCATGATTTTATTGAGATCATACATGTCGAGTGAATATGAGGATGACGCTATGAAGTTACTAATTTCTTGATCCAGATCTTGGTTGAAATGGACTTCTTACTGCAACTTTGCTGATAACTTCTGCTATATGTGATGAAATCAAATTTCATCAAAGACCGATTTGAGGTATTGAAAAGATATTTCCAGTGATATAAGAAAGTTTAAATTTGATGACCCGTGGGGTGAGAAAATAATTCCACAAACTCATAAGACGCACAATGATGCAATGTTCCAAACATGTGTAACTTTAATTTCTCATATCTCTCAAACCGGGAAACAAAATCAAATTCTGTAAAAAACCTAAAGATTACTGCAAAACATTGAAATTGAAATATGTTTCAAACCCTCATGAAGTTGTAACCTGAATATGGATTTAGGTAGGAATGAAATAAAATACAGAAATAAAAATAAACAGATAGATTTGGCAGAAATAAAACTTCATTTCATTAATATCAAATGACTGAAATATGCTTACAGACATAATAGACATAAACTAGATAGGGCGATGGTAGCTTATCTTTGAGAAGAGATGTGGCGGCTACATGCCTCTAAAATGTGTTAAAATGAGGCTCAAGAGCCTTTTTATTATTGAACAATAAGAGAAAACCATAAACAACCAAAAACATAACCCAAGGAGATGTAACACGAAGAGTTTATGGGCCCCGTTGGGGTTATTTGGGCAGCTAACTGCCCGTGTTTGTAACTGGGTCATAGTATCTCCGTTTTGTGCGTATGATACCTCGTTGGAAATATCTATCTTAGCAGTACGATGTTTAGGGCCTCAAAATGTCTCCTAAAGTTGAGGACCCGAAAAAATGATAAAAATAGTAAATAATAAAATTGATGAAACTGACTAGGTGGAATAATCAGGTGGCCATCAATATCCACCTAGATCATTCCTCCCCCCTTAAGAAGTAATGGTCCCCATTACGTGTAGAGCCTCCATGGGGTAGGGAAATTTCTGTTGAACCTGGTCCTTGGTGAGCCACTTTCCCTGGTGGACAATTTGGCCTGCTTTGACAACTCAGTGAAGGAGTTTTCCTTCTTTGAAATGGGCATAGCTTGCAGTGGGGTATAGAGAGGCGCTCCTTCTGAAAATGTAACCAAAATGTGTTTCCCAAATGAAACTTGTGTGGAACTTGATGTTGATCCTAGCACTACTTGTACTTGGCATTGGATTTTGCCAAGATTTCGTGGACCTGTTGGTAGATGTCAGATAGTACATGTGTGCATTCTATCTGTGGGGTCACATGAAGTATGGAAACATTAGGAAGAAACGCGCCTTGGGTCAGATCAATGGAGTGCTTGACCTAACAGTGTAGAGGAACCTTTGTGGGTGAGGAGAAAATGTCCTTGTATTCCTACACAACTTTGTCCATTTGTTGTTGTCGTACTGGGGAGCCATGTTTGGAGGTTGTGGCCATAATCATCTTCTTGCCATGTTGGAAAATTCTAATGAAAACAAATTTCCTGGTTTGGGAAATAATCTTACTGCATTGCTTTGCATTAATAAAAGAGACGACGAGAGGTAGTACTACCTCTGGTATCATGTACAAATTATTTTCCAAAGTAATAATAATAGAATGAGGCCTAGACTCATACACAACATGTCACTTCCACAAGTATCGTTGGTCCAATAATACATCAGACACATCAAGAGTAGAAACATCACACAATACCTCATCTGTGAAGGGCTTGATGTTGTACCGAAGGAGACACAATTGGCTAACGTAGAGATCTCTTCCTTGGTGAACTCACCCGATGGTATACGACTGCAGGTATGTTGTGGTCGGTAGGCCGAGCTGCTTCATGACCTATGCTGAAATGAGGCTATTTTGGCTTCCGCTATCGAGAAGGAATTTCAGTAGAGAACCCTTCACCTAAATCTGCGAATGGAAAAGGCATCCCCCCTCCTCTGGATCCTTGAGATCCTCCCTCTGGAGCTTGGTTGTGGCAGCAGTGGAACTGGGATCTGCATCAATTCTCTGCTTCCCTTTTTCATTACCCTTTTCCAGTTCCGACTCAGAATCAGAACAAGCATCAGATTTAGATGCCTTCAGTTCGACCACCAGAGATTCTTTGATCCAACACATGCTTGTGTTATGAGTGAAGCTGTTATGAAATTCACACCACTTCCCTGTGTTCTTCTTTGTCTTTGTGGTGTTGTTCTGATTCTCCCTGCTTTGGCTTTGCCCCTTAGTCTATGGTTATGGGCGCATTTCCCTGGCTTCGGATTCGCGCATCCAAAGTCTCGCTTCTTTTGCTTAAATTTATGCTCGATCTTGGCGACATATTGATATTCTGCGCCAAGAAAGGTAATGTCAAGGAACTCCATTTCCTCCTAAATGTATCTGTGTGAAATAAAAGGGTACTTGAGCATCAAATTTCTCTCTAAATATTTAATACCCAACTTTGTGTGCAGGGTATGGAACAAATTCACCAGCTTGTGCAAATCTTGATCCCTTTGCCACCGCAGTGTGGTCCATTGCATGTACTTGTCCTCATGGCTCCCCGCGGGGTGATATTGTTCCTTGATGCCCTCTTGGAACAAATTCCAAGTTGTTGCGGTCGCGAAGAGAGAGGTTTCCCTCTCATAATTTTTCTCGCAGTAGGTTTCCCACCAGTATTTGACATGGGGGGTGGCTTTGAGGAGTGAAAAAGTAATATTTTATCGGTCAGATAAATCATGGATCGAAAAATACCCTTCCAGCAAATTCAACCATCTATCTGCGTTGTCTACATCTATTTCGCCTTCAAATACATGAATGTCGAAGTTGACTTGTAACTTGAAAGAAGTGGCACCTCCAGAGTGGCTGCTAGATGCACATGCATAACTGGTGAGCAGTCGTTGAAGGATCTGGGAAAATTTATCCATCATCGCGTTCCTTTGTTTCTCAAGAGCCTCCTCAAGAAATATTTTCATAGGATCTCTTGCTCTCTCATCTTTTTTTCTTCAACCATGGGAGACCGGCAGGGTTTGCGAGGCTGATATTGAAAAGGTTCAGCTAGATTGAGCCCTAAATCCTTATACCCCTACCTCATTGGGGACATGAAAAGAAATATCGAGAAAGAGTAGATCACTCTGATACCACTAATCCAGATCTTGGTTAAAATGGACCTCTTGGTGCAACTTTGCTAATAAATTCTGCTATAGACGATGAAATCAAATTCTGTCAAAGACCCATTTGAGGTATTCAATAGATCTCTCCATTGGTATATGACACTTGAAATTTTATGACGTGTGGGGTGTGAAAATTATTCCACAAACTCATAGGACGCACATCGGCGTAATGTTACAGACAAGTGTAACTTCAATTGCTCATATCTCTCAAAATGGGAAACAAAATAAAATTCCATAAAAAACCCATTTGAGATAATAAAAAATAATTTAAAATGATATATTTTTCACTCTCTAATATGATCTTTGGAGACCGTGGCACCTGATTGAATTTTACTGAAGATTACTACAAAACATTGAAACCGAAATATGTTTCAAACCCTCATGGAGCCATAACCTGAATCTGGATTTACGCGGGAATGAAATAAAATATAGAAAAAAAATAAACACAAAAATGTAGTAGAAATAAAAATTCATTTCATTAATATCAAATGATTGAAATATGCTTACAAACAGAATGGACATAAACTATCTAGGGTGATGGTAGCTTATCTATGAGAAGAGATGTGGTGGCTACATGACTCTAAACTGTGTTATAATGAAGCTAAAGGGCCTTTTATTATTGAACAATAAGAGAAAACCCTAAAAAACCAAAAACCTAACCCGAGGAGATGTAACACCAAGAGTTTATGGGCCTTGTTGAGATTAGTTGGGTAGCCAACATCCCAGGGTCGTAACTTGGTCATAGTATCTTCGTTTGGTGCATATAATACCTTGTTGGAAATATCTCTTCGAAGAATATTTCGTTCAAGGCCTACAATGGCTCGAAAATTCCAAGGCCCAAAAAAAATGCTAAAAATAGTAAATAAGAAAACTGATGAAACTGACTAGGAGAAATAGGTGGGTGGCCGCCAATATCCACATGGATCATTTATTCATCCTTAGTTTTATCTCATATGACTAGGTAATGGTCAATAGTAAGGAATTTATGGGAAAATTCCTCCATTTATTTCTCTTCCATTAGGGAAAATGGTGTTTCAATATCTATTAGGCTTTGTGGGAGGATACATGGTGACTTGTTTTATCGAGGTCCCTTGGGAAATGTTATTGTTACCTAAATTTCAATTGATCTAAGTGCTTATAGTAGCTAGCAATTACCTTCTTAGGATTAATGGATAACCTCCCAAGGAGGAAATGGGTTATAGGACCATAAAGTCAGTGAGGATATTCAACCCATATACTTTTGTATTATTTCTATTTTATATATTATGACCCTATCCCTAGGGTGTGTACAAAGATAACTAATTTCTTATATTTTCGTAGGGGTTTTGTTAGGAACATATCTCTCATATAAATAAGAAAATCACTTCTCATTTGAATTCATGGCTAGAACAAATATTCTTGTCTACTTTTACTTATTTTATTCTACATCTAATAATAATGAATGGATACTTCTAAACACTTCTTGGTGAGATGTCTTATGAATTGTTTTACAACTTTTATGGATTATCATTGCTAAGGATTTGAACAATGAAATGGTTTATTGAGTTAGTGGTCTCACTTGATATTGTGTATTTTGTTTATGGAGGATTACAAATATAATTTTAATTCTTAGTAATGATGTTAGATTTTCTTCATATTTTCTTGAATGAGCCCTTTATTCAAACATTTTGGAAGTTTTTAGTGGAGTTTCTTCACGTGAGCTATCTTGAATTTTCTAAAAAAAGAGGAGTATCTTATAGGGTTGGCAGTGTACAACTTTATTTATCACCCTACATCTACTTACATCCTCTCAAGGGAGTCCTTAGTTGACCTCATATGCTCAAGAATATATTATGCACTAGTGTTCTTCCATCTGGTCCGTATTAATTCAAAAATTCAAATTTTATTTCCATTATAAGGTGATTCTTGGGTTAATTTACCTTATTTTCAAGCTTTATCCACAAAAACTTAGAAATATAGGGTCACCTTATGTATTTTTCACATTAAAATAATCTTTATTAGAACTTGACAATCGTTTTATGGTTGGTTGGACACCTTAGTCTTTCTTAGATGTTATATCCTTTTAAATTTTAGAATTTAGGTTACTTAAAAACCTAATTGTATTTTATGTTCTATCCCTAAAATTCACTTTTCTAACATATTTTTGAGTAGTCGAAGTTTATTACTATTATAATTTGTTTTACAAATGTAATTTATCTATCTTTTATACCTGTTTTTTCAATATCCTTGAGAGTAATTTTTGTATTTTTAGTGCACAATGATCATTTGATATTTAATAATAAATTTATTAACCCCTTCCATCATCCTTAAAGTAGATAAAACAAAAAACATAGAATTATGTTTAGTAACCACTTAACATATTTATTTAATGGTGATTTGGTTAGATACTTATGAGAGCATAAAATTTATTGTTTCTTACCTTAGAAGTTTTAATTCCTACTAGGGAGGTATCTATTATATTATATTAGATCCATCCTCATTAGAATCAGGAAATTTGTTTCTGAGGTGACAATGGAAACACTTCTAGTGTTCCATTTGTTTAAGCATATTGTGAAGGATTTTCACTATCGTGCTAAAATTTGTGATAATAGACCTATTTTATATAATATGGGCGAAGGGATGAGGGTTGTAATCTAATTGTAATTAGCGAATTAGGGTTAAATGATGCTGAAAAAGACAAATATTGTTACATAAATAATTTAGTTACATAAAAGTAAAGAGGTGTGAATTAGAGTTTGTCAGTTTTCTCGATTCAATTTTTTTTGAATAAATATCTTGTGTATTATGCATGGGTGCCATTTTTTCTTCTATTTTAAGATTCTATTACTATATCTTCTTTTGCGTAGGTGTATCAAGCTTTTCATTTCCTAGGGCTTTGAAAACCTTCTAGTAAGGAATGAAAAATTCTTAAGGTATAGAAGAGGCTCTTATGGCTCAAGGGCTGGGTGTATAATCAATACCTTGTAAAAGGAATTCTAAGTCTATAAGTTTTGTATTAATTGTATAGCAAAGATTTTTATATTAAAAATGCTTCTCATGGCCTTGGATATGGTGAGGAACATAAAATAAATAAAAACATTTAATCCATATAAATTGAATCTTTAATCTACAAAAATAGTATGCTTCTCGTGTCCTTGGATATGGTGAGGAACACAAATAAAAAAAAAACCATTTATTCCATATAAAGTGAATCTTTAATCTGCAAAAATAATATGAATATCATTATAAAATTTTGTGCATTAATAATAATTCTCAAAATTTCGTACATAATATAAGGAAAACAACAAGTATATTAAAACCTAAAATATATTTACAACGTAAGGTGTTTTCTATGAGAAGAACTCCCCTCCTATGTCACATGTCTCTTTGTATGTCGTTGATTTGGGTGTTAAACGATTGAAATAACTTGGGCCATAAAATTTATTTTACTGGTATTATTAGGTAGTTATGAGATACTCCACTACACAACACTTTTGCTTGACATACACATAGAGTAAGAAACCATCGACTCCCATTTTGGGCCTGCAAAACACAATATTTCTACTCAACATAATTTCAGTTTTAATGGGTGATATTGACAGAGGGAAAATTGGTAATTTTTTTCAGAAATGTGTTCAATTGACATCTTCAAAAGAGAAACAAATCTCTTTCAACAATATTTTTACTGGCAGTTTCGTGGATCTTCCAACTTCTCTCTTTTCTTGTGAATCCCTAACATCATTTGAAGCTCTAGTGGGTTTTATTCACACAAATTCCTCTCTAATTCAGAAGTTTTAGGTGCCTTGTAACCTGTTCATTCATCTATACAAATGATGATATAATTTAGCACCTTGAGAATGAGAAACTCCATAGGATAAGTAAAAGCCGAACTGTAGGCGAAGCTTGGGTGGCTCAAAGGATTGCTTCTTACTACCATTCAACCTTGATAATTATGATAACTTTAGGGAATGAGGTCCTTACAAATAGTGATGGGTCAATAGACGCTACTCTAGTACCTACAATACAAAACATTCATTTTGGTTTTGTTTCTTTAAATTTGAATGACAAGATTAAGGTATGTACTTCACATAGTTTGGATATCCTTTCAAGTTCCTTTCCTCCAGCCTCCATATTTGCAATGTTGGCAATATGATGCTGAGTGTTGTCCTTGATGGCAACCCACTTGATGAAGATGATGGCAACCTACTTGATGAAGTTGTCCCTGATGGAATATGTCTTGATGAACTTGTTAAATGATGTAAATTTGATGTATATACAATGAGTACAGAAGGTAATGATGGAAGGAATGTCAGTATGTGCTAGAACATGATGAAAAGAGTATCTCTCAAGGCATACACTTATTTGTCTAGACAAAGTAGCATATGCACGCAGGAAATAACGTGCCAAGTTGTGTATGGGAAAAAGCGCTCTAAATATGTAAAACCAGGGGTAACCACCATGGTATTGACCCATTGTATTGAGTAATGATTCGTCTATGTGACCCCGTCCAGGAATACCATCGAAAGTAATGTGGTTTTGGCTCATGATATTGATAAAGGGTAAACCTATATAAGGAGAATAAATTCATTGTGCAAAGGAGTGCAAGAAGTCTGAGCTTGAATGAATACTTCTCTCTGAAGAATATCTGAATGGAAAGGGTTACAGTTGAATGAAAGATCTGAATGTATGATGCACCAATGAAGAAATGATGAAGAAGGGAATCTAGATATGGAATGTATTTGTATCTACTAGATCTGTTTATGGAATGATTAGATCTGAGATGAGGCAAACATCTGTCTGAAGTAAAGGGTAAAATCTGAGTGATGTATCTCTTCTGAAGAATTGCAATGACCTAAATGTCTGAAGAACTATACGCTAGTTCGCCGCAGAGTAAGCGCGTATATACGTGGGTTTGCTGAAGAGAAAGCACGTATGGGTAGTAAAATTAGCTCTGTAATATGTATAGAAGTATACGCGGGTTTTTATGGTCGAAGGCACGTATATACGCAGAATCAGTGAAAGGAAAGCGCGCATGAAATCTAGGGTTTGCTGAAGTATAAAGTATCAAATGTATGATCTGTTTTGCTGTGTTACTGCTAATATTTTTATGATGTATGATTGAGCTCAAATGTGTGGAGTGGGTCCAGTCTGAAAATATGATGAAAAGTGGCCTACAAGTTGTGTTTTATGGAAGCTGTTGGATCCTGTGTGAAAATTGATGAAATGTGGTCCATTGTAAGTTGGTACATTGCACTGGGGTCGTAGCTCCCTTCCAGGTGAGGCTGGTAAACGAGATCGTGGGGTCGTAGCTCCTCTGTGAGAGGCTGGTAAACGAGAGCAGGGGGTCGTAGCTCCCTTCCAGGAGAGGCTGGTAAACGAGAGCAGGGGGTCGTAGCTCCCTTCCAGGAGAGGCTGGTAAACGAACGCAGGTGGGTGCCTGCGTGCTGGTAGGAGGCTGCACCAGCACATATTTTGTAATATGTTTTCTCTATAATAAAATATTGAAGGCTAATACAACGACAGTGGTGGTTTTCTCCCGACTTGGGTTTCCACCTAAAATCCTGGTGTTCATGTGTGTTGCTTATGTGTGATGACTTACTCTGTTCTTACTGTACATGTTTACTGTTTATTGAACATCTAATGAATGAATGATGGAATGATATGAGTGAAGAATTAATGGCATAATTAGATCTCTGTGTACACGCGAGTTTTATGAAGGATATCCGCGTGTATACGCTAGTTTGATTTAGCAAAGTAGCGTATGGGTTTTAGAGAGTGGAAAAGTAAAAATATTTGAGTAATGCCTAAATACTGATTCACCCCCCCATCTCAGTATTTTTCCCAACAATTGGTATCAAAGCAGGTCCTTCTGCAGAAGCTTGATCGCTTGAAGGAGATCCGTCACAATGGGAAGGAAGCAAAAGAAGAAGGCTACTGAAAAGGAGATATCTCAGAAAACATGTGCAGCAGAAAATGAAGAAGATGAAACAGGTATTGATTTTTGTTCTTTTGATTCACTTTCCTGTGCATGTAATGGTGAAGATAGTGAAAGTAAAGTTTTCGATCTAGGGGAAGCTATCAAGAAAATTGAATATCAACAAAGATCAATTAATAAAAGTGAAGCTATGTACAAAGGGATGAAAGAACAGATAGAAATACTAAATGGATAGATATACAAGTATCAAAGGTTTCATGATTATGCATCCAATTGAATTAAAATACTAGAAGAAGAAATCAATGATCTAAATGTAGATCTCGAAAAATCAAACAAGAAGAATGCAAGACTTGAAGCAGAAATCGTCTCCCTCAAAGAAGATCTGGAAGATTCAAATAAGAAGAATGAAAGACTTGAAGCTGAAATCATCTCTCTCAACGAAGATCTGGAAAAATCAAATAAGAAGAATGCAGCAGAAGTCATCTCTCTCAAAGAACACCCTGAAATATCAAACAACAAGAATGAAGAACTTGAAGCAGAAATCATCTCTCTAAAAGCAAATCTCGAATCATCGAATAAGAAGAAGGAAGAACTCTTACAAACTTTTGAAGATCAAGAAAATGGGTTGAAAGAAGAGATTCTAAATCTGAATGATCAAGTAGAAGAAGGAAAAAGGGTCGAAGAAAGTATGAATAAGCAATGCCAAAGATTGGAAGTTGAGGTAAACATTCTCAAAGGTAAATTAGAAGAAAAGGATAAACTCTTGAGGTTTCAAGATAGTACTAAGATTCTTGACAATATTCTTAGTAGTCAAAGGTCTCCTTATGTTAAACTTGGTCTTGGTTTTCATGAAACTGTTAAAGGAGAATCTAGTTCAAAAGGAAGTGCTACATATTCAAAGGATATCAATGCAAAACCTGAAGTGTTGAAAGAAGCAAAAGGTCAACCGACGATCATGAATTCTCAAAGGAAATCATTCAATAATGTTGAATGCTTTAAATGTCATAATCATGGACATGTTGTAGCCAATTGCAGAAGCAGATTGTTTCAGCCACAAGCAAACAGATCCTACATAGAAAGGTACTCTGGTTTCTTCAAGGGATATTGTTTTTCATGTAGCAAGTACGGTCATAAAGAAGCTGATTGCAATAGAAGAAAGAATAGAAAAACACATTATGATCCTTATGCTTACTTCTCTGGTCACATAAGATGTTATGCTTGTAACAAGTATGGACATGTGGAAAAAGAATGCAGGATGAACAGATCTGAGAAATTGGATGATTTTCAACACACATTTAAAAAGTTCAAGCAAAGCTGGAAAAAGAAGGAGGACCGGTCAGAAACGTAGGGAATATTGACCCTACTGCAGTCATCAGCTTCTGAAGCTTACTTCTCTTAATGACTGCAGAAGTGATGTGAGATACATTATGGAGCTTAGTAATGTATCGTCACAGGGGGAGTGATGTATGATGATTCTCATGGTTGATTTGGAAAATCTGGTTATGATTATTGCTGACAGAGCATCTGACATGAAGAAGACAGGTACAGGAAGGACAAATTCAGGGGGAGATGGAGGAATGTGAAATTTTCTGTAATTCACTTTCCATACGCGGGTTAAGTGAACTAAAGCCGCATATACACGCGAGTTCCATCAAACACAGTCGCGTATGCATTGATGATAAGAGAATTGGGATGACAGCTGAAGATCAGGAGCAGAGGTTCAGGGGGAGCATCAGTCTGACTGCTAATGATTGTACTGTTAGCATTATTCTGGTTATACTCATGCTAATGAAATGATACATGGTTTCTTATGTTGAAGATTACGGATGAGCCCGGATTGCTTATTTGATGAAGAATATCTTTTGGATATGATGGAAGTCTTATGATTCGGAGATCCAGACAGATCATGCAGATATTGTTGTTGATGACTTGCTGTTAAAAGTATTTAGATTGCACAAGCTAAGGAGGAGCCTTGGACATATGGAAAGGATGTTTGGATGCACATTTTCAGGGGGAGCACTAGTCTTGCTGAGTATAATGGATTGTTGGCATTATGATGATTCTGAAATATGATCTCTCTCTTGAGGTCGTTTTGGTATTGGTCATAAAAGTCATACTTGTTATTTGATAAAAAGGTCTTGTTGAGACCCATGGTGTAAAATTGTAATATTCAGTCATGTAAGGACTTGTCAAAATTTGTAAACCCACTTGGTTGGGTAGTTGAGTTGAGATGTGTAAACCCACTTGGTTGGGTATTTGAGTCTCATATGTAAACCCACTTGGATGGATCTTTGATGTAAGTATGGTCATTGGTGATAGGAAGGTCATAGAGTCATGTACTTCATTGAAAAATATGTTTGTAGGTTCAGCATGAACTCAGGAGAAGCATGGTCACTTCAGTGTACATCAGATCTACAGAACGCTTCCTTCTACAAGAGGAGAAAAAAAGCTTGTGTTGGTTTTGGTCCGCCCTTTGCCCTTGATTTCAAAGGGGGAGAGTGACATGGTGTTTGAATAAAGAGAAAGAATGGTGTCAAGAGTGACATGGTGTCATTGTATTCTTAATGTATCTATCTGTTTTGGTGATCAAACACCATCGTGGTTGCCATCAAGTCCAAAGGGGGAGATTGTTGGCAATATGATGCTGAGTGTTGTCCTTGATGGCAACCCACTTGATGAAGATGATGGCAACCTACTTGATGAAGTTGTCCCTGATGGAATATGTCTTGATGAACTTGTTAAATGATGTAAATCTGATGTATATACAATGAGCATAGAAGGTAATGATGGAAGGAATGTTAGTATGTGCTAGAACATGATGAAAAGAGTATGTCTCAAGGCATACGCGGATTTGTCTAGACAAAGTAGCGTATGCACACGGGAAATAACGTGCCAAGTCGCGTATGGGAAAAAACGCTCTAAATATGTAAAACGAGGGGTAACCACCATTGTATTGACCTATTGTATTGAGTAATGATTCGTCTATGTGACCCCGTCTGGGAATACCATCGAAAGTAATGTGGTTTTGGCTCATGGTATTACAAAGTAAACCCTGCATAAGGAGAAGAAATTCATTTTGCAAAGGAGTGCAAGAAGTCCGAGCTTGAATGAATACCATTCCCCGAAGCACATTCTAGCCTGTAGGATGTTATAGTTGAATGAAAGATCCGAAATGTATGATGCACCAATGAAGAAATGATGAAGAAGGGAATCTAGATCTGGAATGTATTTGTATCTACTAGACTGTTTATGGAATGAATGGATCTGAATGAAAGTAACATCTGCCCGAAAAAAAGCGGCAAAATCAAGGATTTATCCGTTCAAGAATGTGTTTATCTAAATGTCTGAAGAACTATACGCTAGTTCGCCGCAGAGTAAGCGCGTATATACGCGGGTTTGCTGAAGAGAAAGCGTGTATGGGTAGTAAAATTAGCTCTGTAATATGTACATAAGTATACGCGGGTTTTTATGGTCGAAGGCGCGTATATATGCAGAATCAGTGAAAGGAAAGCGCGTATGAAATCTAGGGTTTGCTGAAGTATGAAGTATCAAATGTCTGATCTGTTCTGTTGTGTTACTGCTATCTGTTGATGATGTATGATTGAGCTCAAATGTGTGGAGTGGATCCAGTCTGAAAATATGATGAAAAGTGGCCTGCAAGTTGTGTTCTATGGAAGCTGTTGGATCCAATGTGAAAATTGATGAAACGTGGTCCATTGTGGTGCTGAGGGTTGTAGCCTTCAGTCAGGGGGTTGTAGCTCCCTTCCAGGTGAGGCTGGTAAACGAGATCAGGGGGTCATAGCTCCCTTCCAGGAGAGGCTGGTAAACGAGAGCAGTGGGGTCGAGCCTTCCAGGAGAGGCCGGTGTACCGAGATAGGTCGTAGCTCCCTTCCAGGAGAGGCTGGTAAACGAGCGCAGGTGGATGCCTGCGTGCTGGTAGGAGGCTGCACCAGCACATATGTTGTAAGATGTTTTCTCTATAATAAAATATTGAAGGTTGAGACAACGGCACCGGTGGTTTTCTCCCGACTTGGGTTTCCACCTAAAATCCTGGTGTTCATGTGTGTTGCTTATGTGTGATGACTTACTCTATTATTACTGTACATGTTTACTGTTTATTAAACATCTAATGAATGAATGATGGAATGATATGAGTGAAGAATTAATGGCATAATTAGATCTCTGTGTATACACGAGTTTTATGAAGAATATCAGCGTGTATATGCTAGTTTGCTTCAGCAAAGTAGCGTATGGGTTTTAGAGAGTGGAAAAGTAAAAAGATTTGAATAATGCCTAAATACTGATTCACCCCCCCTCTCAGTATTTTTCCCAACATGCAACTGGCTTGGTACCAATTATGATTCATGAAGCCTCTCCTAAAATTCTTGGATGATACAGGTGCTCCATTCATGGTGAATGCATATCCTTATTTTGTATACTAAGGAAATCCCAAAGAAGTTTCATTGGACTAGGTGCTATTTTGGCAGTCTCCAGGGGTTTCATATCCAAAGGGGTTCACATATAACAATATTCTAGATGCTCAAATTAATTCCATTTACTATGTTATGGCTTCTTCTCTGTTATGGCTGCTTTGGGTCATAATGACACTATCTTTGTAACTGTCTCTGAGACTGATTTTCCTTCCAAAGGAGACGTAGAAGATATAGGAGTGAATAATGAGAATGCTAGAAAATATAACACCAGATTCATCAAACATGTTACTTCCATTTTAGGAACTCCAATGAGGCCCAATAATGTCATAGAGACATTTATTTTGTATTTTTTAATGAGAACCATAAGCCCGGGCCAACGACTAAGAGGAACTTTGGGCTACTAAACTCAGATGGTTCAAAAGTATATGATGTAGATTTGAGTTTTGGTTGGTGTGAATCTCCTCCTCCACCATATTCATCTCCTGCAAGCCCACCTCTTAGCCCAATTTATTTATTCTCAATACCACCAAAAGGTTCAAAGGGAGGCCTTAACAATGTTGTTTATTTCATTTCCAAACCAAGTTCTGATCCATCTTTTCTTCAAGAGTCTTTCGATTTTTCTTGTGGGATAGGTGGTACACATTGTGCTTCAATTCGTTATGGGGGACCTTATTATAATCCAAATACCATTCATTTACATGCTTCATAAGCAATGAATAGTTACTATTAGATTCACGACAGAAACTACTGGAATTGTGATTTCAAAAGCACTAGTCTGGTCACATTTATTGATCCAAGTAAGGATTATTCCACTTATGTTTTCTTCTAGGGAATGCCTTCCTTTAATTTTTCCTTTTTTTGGCTACTTGAAATGTATGATGCATTATTTGTTTCTTTGCTTTATATTTAATCTTAATCAATACATCAAATTTCCATAGATTGGGAATTGGCCATGGAATTATTATTCAATATTCTAATTTATGCACTATATCAATCTGATAATGTATAGTTCAAATTCTTAAACCAAAATTTCCATGAATATACTAGTTTGCAGGTTGCTAAAATTTTCAATATAAACTATTAAAATGAGGATTTGACTACTTATATCTCATGTTATTTTGGTTCAGGCTAATAATATTATCAGTATCCTCATGAATGAGCATCAAATAAAACTGGCAAGGTGCTTTTAGTAACTCAATATTATCCCTTCCTCTTAGATATCAATGATTGTAAAATCCATTCCTTTTGCTATAATAGTGCACTGAATGTAATACTCATTATCTAAATCAGTTGGTAGTTGTGATGGTGTGCTTACAAACAATTTTTTCAACCTGAGGAATTTTAGCAGGTTATCCAAAATGTGATTTAAACTTAATTGACACATGTATTAATAGAACCACTGGGATATTATTGGGCATATGTATTTACAATACCACTTCCTAGATATGAAATTCAGGCAACTTTATCTGCTTCTCCAATGAATCTTTTTGTTTATGTTTTTCATACACTATATGTTAAGCATAGGCTATTGCAACCTAGTGGATCAGATAAGTTGTATTGTTTTGAATGTATGGAGTAGAATTCTTACATCCAATGAGGAATGAGAAGGAAATTTTGATGTGGTGTCAAATTTGTATATTTTAGAGAATACATGAATTGGTATATATGCGATGTCTATAATTGCAAGATATATTTACTGTACTAGTTTCAATTTGTTAAACATAGCTTATACTTGAACTTCTTGTGTATTATCCTTGTTTTTTTATCAAATGAGGGGATCTACCCTGAAAGAGTGCTTGAATTATTCGATGTATGCTTTTTAGGCATGTTAATTAGCTAGTTCATTTATTTTTATCGTGACTACATTGTTTTGTGTGAGTCCAGGCCTGAGAGTTGGAAGCTAACCTTGGGCTCTTTCATCTCGGAGGAGAGCTAGAACCACATTTCATTCAATAACTCTAGATCACATAGTAGAGTTTCACAAGGTTGGCTCTTTGATATTGGACTCTTTGATTCCGGAGGAGAGCGAGAACCATGTTCCATTAAATTCTAGGTCACATAGTAGAGCTGAATAAGGTTGGGATCCATCAGGTTTTCATTGTCTTTTTTTTTTTACCTCTGTGTTGTTGCAATTATCTTTATCCACATTCTTGTATTTTCATGCCTTTGTTTTCTCGATTAAATCTTTATAATTTAATTTCAAATTGTGACTGATTTTATTTCCATGGTAAAGGGAACAATGATCTTCTAAATTACTTCTTTCCATTGTAGAGGAAATATACTAAGGTACCATGTCAAGCAGCAAAGAGCATGATATTGGTTACTTTCTCTAGAATTATTATTTTCACATTAATAATTTAAAAAAAAGGCAAAGAAAAAAGGGTACTTGTACAAGCCTTGAGAATATTTCTTTCTCATGTCATACCCATTTTCAATTCTTGTTTCTGATAACGTAGGAGTATTTCATACTTGAGGGTTAATATGAATAGCAAGGAAGCGAGTATTTGGATTGTACTTTCTGCTCCAAGAAGTTTGATTGTGAATTTTATTTTGGATAGTTACTTCATGCAATGACCTTCTATTCTAGTGTTAAGTTTATGTTCAAATGAAAAGAAACAATTTTTGAACTTGGTATGAGAGCTGAGATTAAGCTGTGTTTCCATTGATTATGTCTAGATAGATCTCTTAATTTGGGGTGAAAAGAGAAAGAAAGGGAAAGGAGTTCAATATTAGATCTCTTTTTCTTATTCTAACATGGTTGAAATAGGTACAACAACATTTGCAGCTCTGAATTGCAGATCAGGGTAAGTACTTGCAGTATGTGCTGCAAAAGATCGAGGAAGCTCTTGTTGGCCACCATTTCGGTTTTGTTGGACTAGAATTTTTCCATGTAGAAATCTCGGAATTCACTTCAAAAGTGTCTAGTGAATGCCTTGAAAATGACTTTTCTACTTTACCTGAAATGGCATCATTATATAAGCAACAACAACATATGGAATAGGCTATGCATAAACTTAATCAACAATCACAGGTCAGAGATTATTCAATGGAGATTTTTTCAACATAAATTGAGAGTTGTGAAAATAATTTAGATCAGAATATGCAAAACATTGGCAAGAAAATATTGAGAACATTACAAAACATAAATGGACCTTTTTGGCAGGTTGAGTCCAGAGAAGATGCTAGTTTGTGAGAATTGAGTTCCATGCTATTGGGTTGGGATGAAAATTTGAAACATGATGAATATTTTTTTTTTCTCTCCAACTAATCCAAAAGATTCAGACAAGAATTCAATTCCAACCTAATGAAATTTACGAGAGAGGACCACAATTTTTAGGGTACAAACATAAGAAAATGGATATGGCATGTCTGATGTTATGGAAAAATAGATGGAAGTAAATGGATCATGTGTAGGAAAAAAAGTAATTATACCAGAAGTTCATAGGAGCTTCTCTCTGCAAGAAGTTTTCCACAAGGGTGAATTGACAGGGATTCATAGGGATGAAGATGAAAGTACTTCGGTAAGCTTGAACAAGATTTCCAAGCTCACTGAAGAATTAGAATTTAATGCTAATGATGACACCAGTATAACATCCAATTGTAGGGAGTTATATTTGAGCGGTTTTGGATGGAGAATATGAAAATTAATGTTAGCAGGAAATTTGAGAAATTTGTGGCTTCCATCTTTGACAAAAACCTTCATCACTCACTAAATCCTAGGTTCATGAATCATAATCAATAGTGTGATTTTATGGTTCTTGATATATTATCTAGAAGCTAAACTCCAAAAATTAATTAGACAAGTCCTTCTTCCTTCTTATTGTAAGTGTCTGATTGGAAAATGTATTTACTTTGCAGAGCTAGTGAGAAAGAGTGTGTGGTGGTGTTGCAAAAATAAGAAGAATCCCATGGGATTTATGCTACTCAGTTTCATGGAATTGGGAGGAGTTCAAGATTTGAAAAGTGAAAGGTACATGGACAAGCCTCCCAAAGGGAATCAGTAAGCAAAGAGCATGGATAATAATGTAACTTGTGGATACGTTGTACCTTCAAGTTTTAAAATCAGTGATTTGATATACAATGAGTCTAATATTTCTCTACTCCATGATCTGGGTTTCGAAGGCCAATTGGCCTCAAGAATGGGGCTACAAATTGCCTTATTTATCAATGTAATAAGGGAGAAAATGACTCATTCTTACTTATTACAGTTAGTGTGTTTGAAAACATATAAATTGTAGTTGCAAACCATGGCATGTTCCATTACAACTACTGTGATAACATTCACATATATAATAGTACAATTATTATAGTGCTACTATTCTTATGTCAATAATTAGCATGATTAAATAATGGTGTCTTTTATATGTATGCATATTTATTAGCACAACTCTCTTTTGTTTACTTTTATCCTATGTGCCACAAGATACCAGTGTAATGTTGTAAGTCTTCTTCGATTTACATGTTTGGATTTAAGATCAGTGATAAGATTCTTGCTCATTTATTTTTTTCTTCAAGCCTCTGCTATTACAAACAATGTTTCCTACTATATCACCATTTCTAATAACATTTCTATTTATAAATAATTAAAGACCTAAATGGACAAGTATTTTGACTACTGTCAAAAATATTCCCCATTCATTGAAGTTATAAAATTTCCATCACTCTTTAAAAAGTCTTGTAAGAAGATGTGATAGTGAAAATATGTTCTTAAGTAGCCAATGTAGGCCACAGAAATCATGATGAGAATGTGGGTAGATGCCTAATAAGCATGTGTTATGTTTGAGCCCAAGCATAATCAACTAAAAATAATAAACAAATGCAGCCATATAGTGGAAGGCGAATATGGTTGCAACACTATGAGCTTTTACGATACTGGGAAGGTCCTTTGCCAATGTGATATTATGTGTCCCTCAAACGCATCCTACGATTCATCATAAGTCTTAGACAATTTATTTGCACAAACTTGTGTAAAATCCAAACACCTATGCAAGTGTCATTGGAAATGTCTAGACTCTGATTTCTTACAAGTAATTATTTCTAAATTTTGTGCATTTATTTCTACACACCACAACTTGGAAGAATGGATAAAATGGTAAAATTTTAAACTTTAAATATTAATGCCGCAAGACTTAGTTTCGTATATTTTTTTGATCAATTCCTATTCTACCCCACTGGAGTCAAGGGATGAAAGATGTATCTTGAGAAGAGGGACACCTAACATGTTGAAGACAATGTCAACTTTAGAAGCGTGCATGCATTCTTTTTCCTTAACGAAATTCTTTGCTTCATTTTACATGAAATTTTATTGTAATATGATATATTAAATCGATGAAATGGAAGGAAAAACAATATATCATCATGAGCACCAGTTTAGATTTTGAAGTGTTAAGATTACAAACTCTCATTACCTCATCTTCCTTGTTTTGTAGCTTGTAATTTGTGATGCTTCTTAATTTTATTGTCCTTACAATTGAGACATTCTCCATTGGGAACTTGGAATGACCATAAGTATTAGGATATCGACAATATTTCATAGTCCCTTTATTTTCACTACATTTTATTTTGTGAGTCCAGGCTTGAGATTTTGGAAGCTAACATTGGGCTCTTTGATCCTAGAGGAGAGCTAGAACCACATTTCATTCAGTGTGACTCTCAATCACATAGTAGAATTGCACAAGGTTGTCTCTTTGATATTGGAAACTTTGATCCTCGAGGAGAGCCAAAGCCACATTCCATTCAGTGTAATTCTAGGTCACATAGTAGAGTTGAATAAGGTTGGGATCCATTAGGTTTTATTTGTGCTTTTTTTTTTTACCTATTCTTTGTTGTATTTATCTTTATCCACGTTCTTGGATTTTCATGCCTTTGTTTTCTCGATTAACTCTTGAGAATTTAATTTCAAATTGTGAGTGCTTTTATTTCCATGGTAAAGGGAATGGTGGCCTTCTCAATTACTTCTTTCCTTTGTAGAGGAAATATACGAAGGTACCGTGTCAAGCAGAAAAGACCATGAAATTGGTTACTTCCTCTCGAATATTATTTTCACATTAATAATTTTAAAAAATATTAAAAAACCAAAAAAGGTTACTTGTATAAACCCTGAAAATTTTCGTTTCTCATGTCATACCCATTTTGCAATTCTTGTTTCTGGTAATGTAGGAGTATTTGATACTTCGAGGTTAATATGAATAGAAATGAAGCCAATATTTGGGTTGTAATTTCTTCTCCAAGAAGTTTCATTTTGAATTTGATTTTAGATATTTACTTCAGTAATCACCTTTTGTTCTAGCATTAAATTTATGTTTAAATGAAAAGAAACAATTCTTGAACTTGATATGAGAGCTGAGATTAACTTGTGTTTTCATTGATTCTGTCTAGATAACTCTCTTAATTTTGGGTAAAAAGAGAAAGAATGGTAAAGGATTTCAATATTGGCTCTCATTTTCTTAATTTAACATGGTTGAAACAAGTAAAACAACATTTGGAGCTCAGAATTGAAGCTTAAGCTAAGTAATTGTAGTCTGTGCTGGAGAAGGCCAGGGAAACTCTTGCTGGCCACAATTTGGGTATTTTTTGACACAAAGTTTCTTATTCTCATTACAATTTATTTCTCCAAATAAAACAAAATATTGCTATTGTTCAATGATAAAATTCCCTTTTAGGATTAAGAGTCACAATTTGGTGGAAAATGTGAACAATGTGTAGAATGAGAAGAAATAATAAGGTCTATATATATAGATATATATAATTGAACAACCTGTAATAACACAGTTAAATATCCTACAAAAAAAAATAAGGGTGAAGCGAAAAAGAAGCATCGTATTTTGTTTAGTGCTCTCATGGTTCTTAAACAGTGCAGCTGAGAATGCCATACTTTGTTTAGTATTCTTGTGCTTCTCAAATAGCACAACTAATGCATGTTAACCACATTAGCTAGTGATTTCCCTACCAACCACATCTTATAAGAATGAGAAATGGTTCCATAACAAATTCATCAATGTTTGAAGCTTATATGCCTTGAACATGTAAGCATGTACAATTATCAAAGAAATTTTCAGTATTATTTTGTATTTTCTACATTGAAAAAAAAATATCCTTTATTGACCCATTTTCCCTCGTTTTTACAACAATGCCACTATACCTAATACATTCCCATCTTAAAGGTATATCTTCACCATACAATGAATGCAAAGAAAAATGCAGACACTCTGATCCAGTCACAAGAACATATGGAGCCACGTTGGGACAGAAATGGCGCTTGCATTTTTCCGTCTATGGAAAATAGAAAACCAAATAATATAGACCTGCTATATTCCAACTAAACAAGAAATCATCCAAAATCTGTAGAGATACTTTGGCTGAGTCAAGAACATAGCCCATACAGTCTCGAAGAAAGAAACGTATCAACATATTGTGCTTTAAACTCATGCATAAGCCATGTCTCTAAAAAATTTCTATCGACTTGAAGTCAGATTCCTTGACCCATCTCTCAACATCTATGTTTCCATTGACATCTACTTACAAAATTTCCAATATATCATCCTCTCAGTAATCTCTACCATTACACTCACAGTCATCAAAATTATCATACCCTACTCATAAATTCCTGTTAGAAGATCCTTCTTCCTTATATCGATGACCATTGACTCCACCATTCCTATATGGGAGTTTGTCAGGCTTGGGCTCTAGAACATCTACTGATCTCTTTTTCGAGACCCTATTATTGGATAATATCCCCTTCCTCATCAAGCTAGATATCTTATTTCTCAACCGGAGAAGAGGATATTGATCCACTACTTGACCATTTTGGTATCCCTCTTTGAGCACGACTGTTGAGGTAGAAAATTTTAGAGAATAATAAAATATTCTTAGATACTGCGTGAAAATATTTGTAAACCTTTCAGGGAAAATAATCTCCTGACAGAAGAAATTTAGATTATTTCTCTGAAGTTTCTTATGAATGGTAAGGCTTAACAGCTCGTGATAGACACACACAAAACGCTTCTCGATTAGACGACTCTTAGGATCAATATTAAAAGGATCCTTCTAAGGAGACAGATATGGGAGCCTTTTACATTCCTCCATACACTAAATCACCTTTTTCATGCATCCATACCCCTTTGGAAAATTAATTTCATAAGTCAAGTGCACATGTGATTTGAAGTTCTTGTAAGTCAATTGGTTTCCACCAATGTCATCATCATCAACTTGCTTCTAGAGGGAAGATATAGAAAACTCGTCATTCCATCTCAAAAGCTTCAACCCCGGTCCCCATCTTGCATCTTTACAATGCTGAAATAATCACTATACTTTGGGATCAGGGTCTTTACATAATATTGTGGAAGACCCATATCCCACTTCAATGGCTCTATTCTCTTCAAAAAAAAATTCTTGCTGCAATTCATCGTGATCATCTTACAAAATATCTTCACAGAGTCTCGTGCATTCTGTTCATGGATCCTTTTCTCTTCGTCGTCAAATTCAAGGGCCTCCTTTGGTAAATCCAAACCATGAGACATCATATTTAGGGCCAACAAATTCGCTAACAATCGTATGGTATTTCTCATAAACCTTAGCACCTAGAAGGTGAGACCCAACTTCTTCTGCCTATGGGAAACCACAGTTATTGGCAATGACTTGTCATCATGAGAAGCTTGCACCATCTCTTCACAGAGTCTCCTGCATTCTATTCATGGATTCTCTTCTCTTCTTCATCAAATTCAAGGGCCTCCTTTGGTCAATCCAAACCATAGGGAATCATATTTAGGGGAAAAAAATTCTCTGAAAATCCTACGGTATCTTCTCATAAACCTCAACACCTAGAAGGTGAGACCCAACTCCTTCTGTCTCCTGGAAACCATAGTTATTGGCAATGACTCGTCTAGATGTTTTTTGATGATGTCTTTGAACATGCAAACATCCTTCAAATCAACATCCCTCTCAATTATATATATAAAATCCTGAGTGTTTGAGCCATTTAAGCCTCATGAGAGAATTATTTTAGCATATAAATGACAATAGTGATATGCAGAAATTGGGTTGAAGTAGAATCTGCTAAATTGGCCCATAAATTGTGGGTTACATTGTGGAAAGTTGTAGGATGTACTGCTCCAATTATGTACTGTAGAGAATGTATATCCTGGCAGCTGACTTCATTAGAACTACAACATACAAAGAGTTTTTGATATGGAATCTGACCCAAATGATTCAAATCTATTCCAGTGCATAGTTAAGAAGAAAGTTGAAAAATCCAAATGCTAAAAGAAAAATTGAAAATACTAACAGGGAAGCATGTACAAATTGATGAATTGAAAATTGTTATAGAAGAGAAATTATACATTACAGGTTAATTGTCTTATAGGTTTCATGTTACAGGATAATTATTTGATGAAATGATTATTCACTAATTGGTTGACAAAAGTCACAATGTGAGTATGATTAAAATCACCATGAAACATTATGGGAGTAAAAAAGGCTCAGAAGAAATAAAATTGGATGAATTATGGGGCAGGATTAAAGGAGAATGGTTGATTATCGCCTCATAGGGCCAAAATTATGCACAGGTGTAACATTGGAAGAATTATTATCAACTATTTGACAAAAAAAACCTAGAGTATTGGTTCAATCATGTTTTTATTTCACAAAATTTGAATATTGTAAATCAACTGTGTGGTTTTAATTTGAAACAAGTTCCATTAATATAATCGTACTTATGAATCTTCTCAATCATTCAGAAGTAATTACACATTATATACAAGCAACTAATTGACAAAATTCCAAGATGGGGTATTATCCTTGGAGTGCAATTAAGCATACCTAGCAGGTTCATAATTACATATATAAAACAAAGATTAAGTTAGAAGTTTATTTTGAGAATACTATTGTGGTTGACATTGATATAGATTACGAGTGAAATTTATTTGATAAATTAAGGATTAAAATGATTCTTGGAGGAACGTTAAGACTTGGGTTCAACTTCTTGTAAGTTAGCCAAATACCATACTTGCAAAACTATATTCTCAATTAAGGTGGTTTGAGCACACATTCTGTAGTTTTATTTTGGTGGTGAAATTTATGCCATCATTTGTTTGTTGAATTTTATTTTTATTGAATGGATACGCAAGAAATGAAGGACTATTCATCAAATCTTCATGTCTTCTAGGTAATGTAAGTATTTTTTATATGTGCAGATTTTTTTTCCCGAAGAAAAGTTTTAGAGTATCTCTTACTCATCCCTAGAACATTCATAGGGAGAATAGTTAAACCACCACTAATAATAGTCACTTGTAACTGCTTTTCACCCATGAATCAAGAGCTCCCCATCAACAACATGCCTTGGTTAAATGCTACAACCAATTGAGCTAACACTTGAGATTGTATATATGTGGATAATATTAGGTGCTTCAAAATTAGGTGAGTGCAATAAATTTAGTCGTGGAGCAAAAAGCAATGTGCTCATACAGGTTGTGGTGTATGAGATGTGTCTGTAAAATAAACACATAAAATCTCAAACTGAATATAAATAAATACCAAACATCTTAAAAATAAAAAACTACTAATAAATATATTAAAAAACTAGCATAAATCATAAAAGGTGAGAAGTTTGTAGTTTTTTTTTCTTTTGGTTTAAATTTTAAAAATGCTCAATACAATTAAAATTAAGAGAATAGAAATGGAGTTAATATGAATATATGTTAATCTATCAGTTGTACTCCTCACAACTTTTGCTCTCACAATCTACATTTATTCATTTAAATGAGTATCTATTCTAAACTCCCAGATTTTATGCTAGCATCTATTTTAAATTCAATGCACCCACAACATCAATTTAGGTGGCTCTTATATCTTTTGTGCTAGCATATATTTTAAATTCAATGCACCCACAACCTTAGTTTAGATGCCTCATTATAGATATCAGAACAAAAGTAAAAAGTTGTACTATAGGTGATGATGGCCGACACAATATAATCATACTAACACCTGGAAATATTGTCAATGCTTTGTATTGTTGGGATTCATGTGTCACAACTCTATTATAATGTGTAACATATATGTGAATGCCCATTATCAACATCTATAGCTCAAATTTTGAAAAGTAGTAAACAATTCCCTCATATTGACACATTGACTCTATATGCCCTCATTTCTCCTAGATACGATCAATTATCTAATTCATATGAATAATATCTCTAGTCTAGCAGGTGTTGTAGTTTTGATTACTTCATGTTTGCTGAAGTAACATGTATGGTATTGAACTCTTACAATTTTTAGATTTTTTTCTCCTTTTTTGTAATTGGGAAAAAAAAATATTGCAAGACACTCAGATTCCAACTATATGATGATATGGTGTAGACTAGGGAAACATTTAGGGGCTAATATTCACAGGTGGCTAATATTCCATATTTTTTTCAAAAAAAGATTCATCAATTTCTATTTTTCTAAAAATGAATTTGCCCAAATTTTATAGTATAAAGTTATTTTACCTTAAAAACCACCAATATTATATATTGTCTAATATAAAATAATTAGAAATCTAAACATTTTTAAAAAATTATCATCAAAAATTTGAAAAATTCGATATTAGGGACTAGTAATATTCGCCAAGGTTGCTAAAATTTAAGATAAACTTCCATCATTAAAATTTTCCCTTGTGTAGACTGCAATATTGTTGATTTATATGCATTTTGGTTTCAATTTATAGATTTTTTTATTTTTACCTTTTGTTTTGTATTTGACTTATACAATAGAGAAACATAGTTCTTAATCTTTTATATTCTTTCAAAATCTTCCAAATTGTTCAATCGGAGTTTGAGTATTATCCACATTGAGAATTTTTACTCCAAATTTTATAGGTGACACATTCACTCTTAATGCTACTTTTTCCTATGCCACTGCCTTATGATGTTTCCTTTGCAACATTTGGTGCAATTTCTAGTTTAATAACTCATGGATGATGCACTATGTACAAAACCATATCACTAAGCCTCATAAAAGGTTTTGCAAAGATGCATCAACATGGAATTATACAAAGATTCAATGTGTTAATTAAATAAAAATTTAAAGAAACTTCATATTTATGTGGTGTGTTGATTGGAAGTGAGTATGAGAGATATAATAATATATTTTTTAATTATTTAAATTGGAAATTTATATATTTAAGTTAGAAATTTTGTATTATATTAAATAAGAATAAATATTGATCCATCACTCATCTAACATGAGTGGAGAATAAAATTTCTTCATGTGCAATTTTATTTTAAATTGCAAAATTTCAAAAAACATGTGCATCTCTCTCATCCCATGATAGATCCCAATGAATTTGTAGCGGGCATCTCTCTCTATATCTCTGGCAACATGAGTTGAATGTGATCAAGTTTCTTCAAGTGCAAACTTCTTTTAGAATGCAAAATTTGAAAAAGTACTTGCATCCCTCTCTTCCCATGATAAATCTCAATAAATCCATAGTGGTTCTTTCTCTCTCTTTCTCTCTCTCTCTATATATATGTTGTATAAAGTACAAAGATTCAAAAAATATATCTATTAAAAAAATATCAAACTATAAAATACCAAGACTAATTTTTTCAATTGCTTCATATGATATATACATAAATTTTGAGCTCATTTAACATCACAATATGAGGGAGATGTGTAATTAATTCTATGCTCAAAGCTCATTCAACATCCCAATATGAGGGAGATGTGTAATTAATTCTATGCTCAACCTCGAGTTGACAGGTGTCCCTTGTAAAAAAAATCTTAAAATAGAAAATGCCACCTATAATAGAAAAAAAAATGAATATACATTTAAGTATGAGGGGTTTTATATTAGATATCATTTTGGGATTCAACTGCTTTAAGTAAGTCATTAATCTATGACCATTTCCATGAGAGTAGTCGCAACTGACTAATTTATCATGATTTTTTAATAGTCCACTTAGCACTCATTGCATTGGGCGATGCTCACAGGGATGAAGAAGTGGGATTGAAACTAGTCATTTCACTCGTTTCAATCCCACTTCTTCATCCCTGTGAGCATCACCCGATGCAATGAGTGCTAAGTGGACTTTTCAAAAATCATTAGAAATTAGTTAGTTCCGACTACCTCTCATGGAAATGGTCATAGATGAATGACTTACTTAAAATGATATTTAATGAATATACATGTTTTACTCTCATTCTCATCCGTCATGTGTAAAATTTTAATTCAATTTAATCCCTCTTGTCTCTTGTTAGATTTGTGGTTAAAATGGATTTATGGTTTTAAGATAATATACATTAAAATATTTTACTTAACATTTCATGGAGACATTTTTTAACTTTCAAATTTTTTTCCTTTTCTTTTGATATTGAATATTTTATAATATAAAACATTAAAATCATTACTTTTAAAATATATGAAGTTGCTATAAATATAAATTAGTTAACATATATTTTCAAATAGTTTATTAAAATACCATGTTGAAATATTTTGAAAAATATAAGTTTAAAGATCTTATTTGTATCAGTTCATATGGACAATTAATTAAACTTTGCATAGCATATTAAAATATTTTATTTTTATTTTTATTTTAAGAAAGACATGTGTCAACTCCACATTGAAAACACATGGAATTACACATTTTCCTTTGTGTTCTAAAATGAGCCTCTCCAATCAATTATATGGACATAAATTTTTTATGTTAAACTAAATTAGTAAGATAAATTCAAAATATTGAGATTGCTAAGACATTCTTAACTAAAAATATCTTGTAAATAGAAACTTCTAAAAATAAACTACCTATATTACCAAACCCTAACATACATCTACCTCAAAAGGCAAAAAAAACTATCAATATTGCAAAATAAAAAAAATAGTAAATTATAACTTAAAAAAACCAAATAAATAATAACAACCATTGGACAAAATATCTTTTTATATTTTATTATTACACTTATAACCAATAATTAATATATAATTAAAAATGTATAGTAAATTTTTTATTAATATTAAAATATAAATATCATTCACATAATATTATGGGAAAACTGGGGTAATCATTACTACATATACCTAATTATATCCATTACTCTCACCAACCCATGAACAAGACCACCATCATAGTGGCATCATGAATCATTCCATCGAACATTATGCGTGCTTGTCTATTTCTCCATTGTTGGATAAAAAGTTATGTTTTTCAAGTCCAAAACAGAAGAGCTAAAACAAAATTTCTTTCCAGCTGACTATCATATTATCAATCTGATAGAGTACGTCCACGTGGAGAAATTTCTTTGGTTCCATGTCAACAAGAGCTGTCGTGCTATTGAGTTATCCTTTAATGATCAAGTATCCGGAACTTGACTTCGGGCTTGCAGTCAGCCACAGGGCAGAGGCTTACCAAGTCAGTGAGAGGCCTTGCATTGATGTCTAGAATGTAAGCCATTGTTAGAAACATTGGAATCTCCTTCAAAATTTTAATATTTCAAAGACATTAAATTAAATTTCTAAGTAACCAATTAATTAATGAACTGTGGCTATGCACTCGTCATTAAGTTAAAAAATCAGCAAATACTCATATACATATTTACCACGACATTTATTAATATGTTGACATTTATATACGAACTTGGATATTAAGTGGGGAGGAAGTTCATTGTGCTGGAGTGGGGAGCTCCTGCACTTGGCAAAATGATCTTCCTCCGCAAATATTTCGTTTACTATATCTTAATCGGCAAATCAAATTTTGGGATTTACTGGTAATACAAATAACTTTATCAAATCATGGTAATAGTAACCTATTTAGGTATGTAGCCCCCATTTCTTATATTTTTCCACAAAATGTAAGCGCAACGTCAAATTAATGTCATAGGTTCATTAACACCAACATTACAAATTTAATATTAAGGCTTTGTGCCATAAACTAAGTATTCTATTAATCAAATAGAGTTACATATATACATGATGTATTGTCTTAAGATAGGGAAGCTACCTTGGATGCACAATAAGTTGGTTGAGAGAATATCTCAACCTCACACCAAACTAGGAACTTAGGTTTAGCTAACTCCTATTGAATATGAACAGATTCTATACATAGAAAGTCACAATTGAAGACAAGTAGGAATTACACATTCCAACACACCCCCTTAATGACTACTTGTCTCAATATCCATATGAAAAATCTACATCTAGTCTCGTTTGGTAATTACACTGGTTTTGTTTGCTAATTACACTTTTTATCTTGTTCATGCTATTGTCGATGTCCATATAAAGGAACAACCATCTAGCGAAATGCATGGGTTCCCAACCGTTGCGATCGCCAGTCTACTAGGAAGTCCTTCACATACATGGTTCATCCAACCTCTTGATGAACTCCCCCTAGATATAAAATTTCACCCCATGGAGTCTAAAACCAATACGGCTCGCCCAAATGTATCCATCCCGCATGACACACTCTTCGAGGGTGTTAAAACTCTCTGAAAAATGGAACATATAACAAAGGGGTATGCATGCCTCTCTGGGTCTTACAGCACGTACAAACAATAAATGACATGAAGATTTGCTCTAATTACAAGTTGTGACTCATACTCTACCTTGGTCATGAGTATATTCTACAAACATAAACAAACTTTGACTACATCATTCATATGCTAGAACACACCACTACTTTAGCTTTGTACTTTGAATCTTTGGCATCTTCATTTTTGACTTTGGAATGCTGGTTTGCAAAGTCTATTTGTGGTCAAACATAAGAAAAGGATATGTCAACGTCCATATAAAGGAGCAACTATCCACCAGAATGCATGGGTACCAACCGTTGCAACCGCTAGTCTCGTAGGATGTCCTTCGCACACATGGTTCTGTCAACCATTATCACTGCATACATGTAATTGTATCTACATATCCCCCTCCAATGTGGGTTTTATCGGATGACCCGTAACCATGTTAAAAAAAATGTTTGAATGGATTAATATAAATCCCACTGGTCTGCTCCTCTCTATCGCTGAGGGCAGCGATCAATGACTCAGCACTCAGGTAAGCGGCGTAGATTTCTCCTCTAGGTAGGCAGGCAAGAAGACAAAACTCCTCCTCACACACCAGCAATGGTGGCAGTGCAGATAAGTAGGCAAGCAGCGCAAGGCTCCTCCTCACACAACAACTCTTCTCTCGCACGGACCTGTTTCCAGTCCACTTCACTGTTACACGTGGTTTTTGGATGACCACAAACCGACACTCCAAAATGGTTTCTGGCTGACCACGAACCTGTAATTAAAAAGTGGTTTTGAGATTACCACGAACTTTTACGGGGATACACATGCCTACACGACATACAACAAAAATCCAACTCTTGGAGTTATTAGGTACATACTTTACAAAGACCACTACAAAAACACCCTAGAATTGCTTACAAATGTGTGACTAATAATACAACATGCTATTGAGTCTATTCCAGGAAACTCACACAAAACAAACCTTCACTTTCGTTGTCCATCATCCTTTAAATGTTGCCGCTACTCCTTTACATCATATTTTGAAATGTTCACATCTTGGGCATCTTTGTCTTTGTCAATTAAAAAAAATGGAACTCCATCTTTAACCTGTCATTTGTTAGAGTAGTCAATTCTAACAAAAATAAATTCCAATTGAGGTGACTAATCTCAATATGCATATTAATTTTTGTTCCAAAATACTTCCATCATAAAAAGAAAGAATCCCAATTACCCAAGCATGCACTAGCAAATATCTTCACTCAACAAATTCACTAGCTTATACAAGCATCATCTCCACTGCACAATATGCAAGGCCAAATGTCATGAGCCAAATGGATCCCTTCCTTGCCCAATTCACAAGGGCATGTAGCTTCGATATCACGTACTCTGCCGGATTCAAAAGCCCTATGGGGCAAACAACAAGGATGAACCCGTCGCTTTAGCCATAGTTGGTGCAACTGTATGCACCATTCTTGATGATGAAACCATAGCTAGTCGAGCATTTCTAGGAAACTTCCTGTTTCTCGCTACAGAAATGAAACCTTGTGCATTTGAGAAGTAGCTCCATTTGATTAATTAGTGACAACCATCGTCAATCACTCTCATCTTCTACCTCCAACAATATAGCAATATAGAGCGAATACTCTGATCCACAAGTGTAATCCAGAGATCTTGGGAGGTCCCAGTCCACTCGAACTGAACCTCAATAAACTCATCATTACACCGCTCCCTGGCCGTGGGAGGCGAATCTCATTTGTGGGACGACATAATCTGCAAACTGGACGACAGGCCTCATCTTCATTGTTCGATGGTAGGTATTTCTGAAACGCTTTAGTGAGGATCCAACCATGGCTCCAACATGCATACTACTAGACATCGAGACCGACAAAATGCTAGCCACAGTAGTTGGGTTCTGCAATTCGAATCGTTTTTCACGGGGCTTGTAGATCACTGGGGTGAGAGCAGGGTCGAAGGCCTTGTTGTAGCCCTGGGAGCCCCTCATCAAAATGTTTCCATCTGGGAAAATCACCATGTCGCCTCTTTGCAGCAATCGTTGAGAACACACAACAGCTCTTTGCAATAACCAGGGAGAACACGCAGCAACTCTCCCCCTCAACTGTTGGTGAAACCTTAGAGCATGTCGGTCCTCCCTTAAAAAAAAAAAGTAGGATGGAACCCTGGCAGCATTGAGCAATTTGGAAACTTGGCAGCATTGGAGAGCAGAAGCATCAGTGTAATGTATGTGGCAGAAGGTAGAAGCGATAATGTTCCTACGTTTCCGTTCTTGGTAGCAGCAACAACGTTCAAAATTTACAGCCCAGTCCACACAGGCTCAGGCTCTTGGATGGCAGCAATGTCAGGTAGTGGCACCGACCTTCACCAATCCACACAGGCACAACTCCACCAAGTGGCAACGTTCCTGTATCTGTCTCTGCGGCCCAACGGTACTGGAGACACCATACGCAGCGTATGCAGGAGGCAACATTCCAGCTCAACACTCCTTCTATTCAGGCAGCATTGGTAAAATGGCATCTTGATACCCAGTCAGGTAGGCAACGCTCTCTCGATCGAGCAAATGACTTACGCAAAAAATATGAGCATAAAATGTGATATGAAGACAGCATATGAAGGAGGAAGCCACACTTAGGCGGTGAGGCTGCAACTGTAGCAGCGCTCCGGGCAGCAGATCTTCACCGGCCTTGCCTTGTTGAGCTCACGGTCTTGGAGAGCTGGCAGCACAGTGCTCCTCACACAACGCTTCTCACCTCTTGGAAATGTTCCTCCGTGTCTCTATGGTGGCAGCATTCGTTAGCTCACCGCTCAAGCAACACGATCACTAAGATAGACAACGATCTCAGCGTTGTGGGCACCATCGAAAGATCAACACTACCCTCCCTCTAGCAGGTCACTCACCACCCTCGAAACTCCCCATGGACAACAAAAAATATTAATACAATCACACTCATTTATTTTCTTCCGCCCAAGAAGGGCCAAGGCCCAAGCCCATACGAGCTCTGATACCAAGATGAAATCTCAGATACACCCTATATTCTATTAATCAAATAGAGTTACATATATACATGATGTATTGTCTCAAGATAGGGAAGCTATCTGGGATGCACAATAAGTTGGTTGAGAGAATATCTCAACCTCACACCAAACTAGGAACTTAGGTTTAATTAACTCCTATCGAATAGGAACAAACTCTATACATAGAAAGTCACAACTGAAGACAAGTAGGAATTACACATTCCAACATTTTCCTCCGCAAATATTTCGTTTACTATATCTTAATTGGCAAATCAAATTTTGGAATTTATTGGTAATACAAATAACTTTATCAAATCATGGTAACAATAACCTATTTAGGTATGTAACCCCCATTTCTTATATTTTTATTTTGTATTATCTGTATTCCTGGCCTAAAAAGTCACCACAAAATGTAAGCTCAACGTCAAATTAATGTCATATGTTCATTAACACCAACATTACAAACTTAATATTAAGGCTTTGTGCCATAAACCTACTGTCCTTTTCATTTATTATTTAATATCGGGTTAATATACTTATCATTTATTTATTAGCGCAACTACTCTATGTTGAAGATTGTGTATTTTGGCATTTTCCATTCGTAACATGAGTTAGTCTCCTACTCATTTGTTATTTAATATCCGGTTAATATCATTTATTTATTAGCGCAACTACTGTATGTTGAACATTCTGTCTTTTGGCATTTTCCATTCGTAACATGAGTTCTTTTAAGCATTTTCCATTCATAAGTTTTTGGCATTTTACCTTCATATACGAGAGTGCTTTTAAGCATTTTCCATTCATAATTGTTTTTTTGTTTTTTTGTTTTTCAATGAACACGTTTCGATCCAATTTCATGGTCTTCCATGGATAAAGGGTATTTAAAAATTTAATGATTGCCAAATAATTTGGTTTTTAAATTTCAACGATAGACCACCCGCATTCTTGATATATAAATATTTTTAGAATACTTTCATGGGAAAGCTTGACGATGGATATTGCATTGAATTTCGACGGATACTCAAATTAATTCTTGATATATAAAGAGTTTCGGAATACTTTCACGGGAAAGCTTGACGATGGATATTGCATTGAATTTCGACGGAGACTCAAATTTGGAACAAAAGAAGCCCCTGTTTAAAGCCTAGTTACCAAATTCGTTCGAATTGAGAAAAAAAAAGTAAATCGGAAATTAGGTTGCAGTAATACTCGTAACGTGAGATTGTTGTGCATAATACTATTAAATTAATACTCGTAAACTAAAGAAATACTCGCTAATAACCGTATTTTAATTAAATACTCGCTAATAACAGTGTTTACCAGTGTCGACAAACAATGAGGTATGCTTTAGTTTTGTGAAGGGATTGTGAAGATAGGATTTTTGGACATAGAATGCTAAGGCTTGAATACATATGAGGGTTTTTCCAGTGCATTATATTAGATATTATTTTTGGGATTCAATTGCTTTAAGTAAGTCATTTATCTATGATCATTTCCATGAGAAGTACTCTTAAGTGATTAATTTTTCATGATTTTAAAATAGTCTACTTAGCACTCAGTGTATCGAGTGATGTTCCTAATGGTGAAGAAGTGGGATTGAAAATAGTGAAATGAATCACATAGCGTCAATCATCACTTCCGGGGCTTGCATCCGGTAACTAGGACTTCTCTGGAGGTTACTCATCCCAAACCTCCTCTGGCTCAGGAACCCTTAACGTGGAGTTTTCCCCACAATCAAGCCCACTTAGCTTGCTACCCCATTTGCAAAACCTTAGCAAGTATTGTGCCTCACGAAACTCCTCATACTTAAAATACAAAGAGTAAAGGGAGCTCTTCTTGAATGGTTCATGAGGCACAATACTTGCTAAGGTTTTGCAAATGGGGTAGCAAGCTAAGTGGGCGTGATTGTGACAAATCCACAATTAAGTGCCCTTGAGCCAGAGGAGTTCTGGGATGGGTGACCTCCGGAGAAATCCTGGTTACTAGGTGCAAGCCCCAGAAGTGATGATTGACCCTATGTGATTCATTTCACTAGTTTCAATCCCACTTCTTTACCCCTGTGAGCATCACCCGATGCAATGAGTGCTAAGTGGATTATTTAAAAATAACGAGAAATTAGTCATTTAAGACTACCTATCATAGAAATGGTCATAAATGAAAATTTTTATTTTTCAATTTTATTTTTGTTTTTATTTAGACAAATTATAAATTAATAAGCTTAGAACAATGATTTTATTTATTTATTATTATATAAGAATTTTGGAAGAAAAAAAGTTTTGAAACTAAAGAGCCATGCCAGATTTACATTTTGGAAGGAAGGGAAAATGTAGGTTTTTTTTTTAATTTCTGTTAAATTGTATTTCTAATATTATTATATTTTCTAGAGTTATTAGAAATTATTCAAAATCTAAAATAAATTAGAAAAAAATTTATCAAAAACAATTCATTGTTACTTGATTTTTTAGATTAATCTAAGAAATTTTATGAAGTGCCTAGAAAATTTTTTGGTGCAAAGCGCAGAGCTCTATACAATGGAAACCACAACTCTATGCAGAGTGCAAAGCTCCACACAACAGAAACCACATGGAAACCACACGTGTACAGAGTGCAGAGCCCCACACAACGGTTCATTTTCTCTCTACCTAAGTATTTTCTGGAGTTGTCATACCTCTCTTGGAGATAAAGATATTAGTGGTAGCAGAGATAAAGTCATATTGGAGATAGCGTTGCGTGGGTGGTCTAGATTTTATCAATCCTCTTCATTGTTACTTGTTTTTTTAGGTTGACGAAAGAAATTTTAAATTTTATGAAAATAAATTGATGCCGAGTGCAGGGATCAACACAATGGAAACCATACTTTTGTGTGGAGTGTGAAGCACCATATTCTTTAAAATTTAATATGGAAAATTTTCTTGAGTATACACAAATACTTAAAAATAAGGTCCCATCTCACCAGATGATATTTGCCTCTATCCTCCATCCCATTCCATATAAAATTCATAATTACCCTTCTTATATTGTTGAGAATATTTTTCGGAATGGCATATAAATGAGCCCAGAAAATAATAACATTCTGTATTACCACTTGTACCAAGATAAATCTTCCACCGTCAGTCAACCACTTTGATTTCCAACCCCTGATTTTCTTTTCAACCTTCTCTACCATCTAGTCCCAATCCTTAATCTTATAATTATTGGGCTTCAAGTGAAAACCCAGGTATTTGAACCCCAAGCATAAGGGAGCAGTACTGAAATTGAGCATATTATCTATGTCAATCGCAAATACTCTCCCTTCCTCCTCACGGTATATACAAGATTTCCCCATGTTAGCCAGCATACCCGAGGCACATCCAAATCTAAGAAAAATCTTGTGAAAATTCTTCCAGACCCATCTAATAAGCATCCCGAAAAGAAAAACATCGTAAACAAAGAAATTGTGGCTTATCTCCCTACAATGTGACAGCTTGATGCCCCTGATGCTACCCGATCTCACTACACCACTAATTTTTAGAGTCAAAGAGTCCATGACCAATATGAATAGTAGTGGGGAAAGTGCACACCATTGTCTCAAACCGCGCCCAGGTTTGAAAAATATCGAAGCCATACAATTGATGATTACCAACATGGATGTATTAGACACACAACCCATTATCTAGTTAACTAAAGCCCTGTCAAGACCGATCTTATATAGAATCATCCTCAAAAACCCCTAATCGACCCGATCGTATGCCTTCCTGAGATCAATCTTCATGACCATGGCCTCCAACTTATTTGTGTGGATTGAGTGTATTACTTCTTGAGTAGATGCATCCGCGTCATGAATGCTCCTGTTCTTTAAAAAACCTAATTGTTCAAGAGAAATGTGACCGAAGAGAACTCTCCTAAGTCAATCCGAAATAATCTTCGAAACTATCTTATACAATGTATTGCAGAGTGAAATCGGCCTAAAATCAATTAAATTAGTAGCGCTAGCCTTCTTTGGAATCATTACTAGAAAATTAGAGTTAAGATCCCCTCTCACCTTTCTAGTTTTTCTGGCCTCCTCAACCATCTCAGTAATTTAGTCGATAAAGATATCAGTAAAACGAATGAAGAAGTTCGGGGTCCAAAAATCTGTCCCTGGACTTTCATCCACCGAGAAAGAGTTCAACATATTCGTTATCTCCTCTTCATTGATTGGATTATAGAAGTATGAGCGTTCCCTGTCATCAAACATCTGAGGGAATTCATCAACAACCCATAATTTCTGCCCGTGGAGAGCCGACTCTCCCACTTTAAATAGATCTTGAAAATGTCTAACAGCTCCTTCTCGGATGTCTTCCAAGGAAATAAAGGATGAGCCATCCTCATCAATCTGCTAGATTGAGTTGTGGTCTTTTCTCCCTTTTTCAAATGCATGGAAAAAATTAGTGTTTTTATCTCCATCATTTAACCATACAACCCTGCTCTTAAGCCTCCATATCTGCTCTTCAATAAGAAGGATTTTCATTTTTTCCTCCTCCACTTCCTCCAGTCTTGTCTAGATGCCTTCTGTTGGATTTGCAGTTTCTAATTCATTTATAAGGAGAGCAGTCTCCCTCGCAAATGCAATATATCGGACCTTCAGAAGAAACTTCTTCCCCTGTTCCCATCTCTTCACTTCTTTCTTGAGCCCCCTAAGAGTGTCCATCAGGTAATCTGTCACAGTTGTTCCCACCTCCCTACAGCTTTTTCTCATGTATTCCACTGCCATAGTGTTAAAACCAAGGTCCTTTAACCACACACGTTTGAACTTAAAAGGAAACCCACCCTTTTTTATTTCAAAATCCCAAGCAAGAATTATGGGTCTATGATCTGAGATCATAACGTCCCAAATGGAGGCCGACCAATCTCCCATCGTGGTCAAAAAATGTGATTTCACCATAAATCGGTCCAATTACTTTCATATCGATGCAATACCTTGTCTCCCATTGAACCAAGTAGGGCCGGGATTTTCCATTTTCAAATCGACCAGATGAATAGAGTTAAAAATCATCAAAAGAGTGTTTTCCAGTGGATCCTTTCTACCCAGTACATCCTAAGACTCCAAATCAGGCAGAGTAAAATTGAAGTCCCCCGCAATAATCAATTTCTCCAATAGAAAGATGTAACTACTAACCAACCTTCTCCAAAAAATGACCCTATTTTGATAGGGAGCATATAAGTTGACAATGTGTACCCTCTAGTTAAAACCATGAAAATGACCCGAGAGGATAATCCCTCCATAAAAACCATAAGCTTTAAAAGATGCAAACGTAGGATTCCACATCATGAGTTCCCTGCCAGAAAGACTCACATCATCCCGAGCCACCATGTGCCACACTGGGAACATAGTGCGGAAACAAGAAATAGCATTGTCAGCAGTATTCATCGTCCCTTGGATAAATATAATAACAAGATGATGCTTCAGAAAAAAAATCACGCATAGACAGAAATTTTTCTTTCCCCCCCAGACCCCTGATATTTAACGACACCAGCTTAATCATGTTGCAACCTTTGACAGGTCAAGTGCTCTAAGAACCTGGTCTAGTGCCAAAGTGATGGGAGTATCTTAGAAATTCCCATCAGCCAAAGCCCCACTCTGTGAATTCGAGGATATAGACTTCTTCTTATTCCTCAGCCGACCGTTTCCTCTCTTTATCGTGACATTCAATATTGAGGATGGACTAATAATCAAAGGAGGGGATGGCTTCTTACCACTTTCCATAGTCAGGGGAACAAGGTTAACATCGGGGTCCAAAAGTAAAAGCTCAAGGTCACTGCCAACAAAATTTCTAGGAGTCAGTGACTGGCATGCCATGGAATGTGCCCCATGTGCCTCTAGGTCCAAAGGAAGTAGATCAAGGTCACTGCCACCAGAATTTCTGATAGTCATATGTGGGTGCGCCAAGGGAGGAGCCCTGTGTACCTTTTCCTTCGACGACAGCACAATCGGCAACATAGTGGATGATGGGGACAAAAAGAGGGTGGTAACAGGGACGACTGAGCCGCATAGGAAGAAGGGGAATTCTGTGCAAGGTCAAATTGTGAATAAACATGGGTAATGAAAAGAAAAGGTTTAGTAGGAGAAACCATGATCTCCACCTGAGATCCCCCACTAGATAAAGAACAGTCCTCAATAGGAGGCACCGAGAAAGTTCCATGTCGACCCGACATGCCCACAATCGTCTCCCCACAAAAATCTTTAATCCAACTACGGTTAATAGGGGTTGATAGGCAGAAGAGACTCTACCCGAGAATCCAGGTCTCGAAGGAGCCTTCAATACAGGTAAACCTCCGACCATAGACAAAGTACCCACACCAGTAAAATTACAAACCGCAGCATTAGACACAAGATCAGCATCGAGACCCGGCTCGCTCTTATACGACACCCCCCCACTATCACCAACCTTAAATTGGGATAAAGGAAAATGAGACTTACTCGAGAGAGGAAGTCCCGAAGGTGGTCGCATAGGATGCAAGGAGATCAAACAATCCACTTGCTGGTTCCGATGGGCACCCTGAGCAGACCTGATATGATCTTGTTTCCATCGTGAGCAAGTCTGCATAAGATGCCCAATGTCATGGCATAGGTGGCACCAGAATGGAGTGTTCCAATAGTCCAAACGATGTCGAAGGGTCTTCCCTTCCCACTCAAGACCGACCTCCACCGGTAATGCACCAGCAAAGGACAACTCCACGAGGATCCATGCAACTCATTTGTCAAAGATCCCGGTACACTTCATGTAGAGACCGACTTTTTAATTTACTAGATGAGCGCTAGGCTTTATATATATATATATATATATATATATATATATTTTACACAGTAACTAGGAAATGAAACCATAATCACAGAAGTTGAAACTCAGTAAAATTAAATCACGTATATTAAGTCCATCAATTTAACTTCTTATCACATATATATATATTTAACTTGATTATAAAAATAATGAAATCATCATAACTAAAAACAATCTAACTAACACATGTACTATTCACCATTGGATGAGAACCAAACTTGACTTGTCGCTGCTCCAGTTCCCTTGCTGTCGTCTACCTCCAAGCCTGAAGGTTTTTGCTCTAAATCTGAATGTAATGACCCACCGGTTGACCTCCCAGCCTACTCCTTGGGTATTCTCCTTCCCTGCAGACCCCCGAGCTGCAATGGGGTTGTACAACGAAGGAATGTGCTAACTGATAGAGGTGAGCAACTTTTGGCTCAAGAGTCCCCTCTCTATAACACTCTATCCCACCAAACTCAACTATAGCTCGTAACCACTGTAAATGACATAATCTCCTCCATCCAACCATAGGGTAAACCCCAAAGGCACTTTTCCCTTCCATTTCCCTTTCTTTTATAGAAGGCTTCATAGGTGACACTTGGTAGTTCATGCATAAATAAATAAAAAAATTATTACCCAAAATTTGATTATTCACCCACCCATGTGTCACCCTCTCATCAAGACTATCCAAAATGATTTACTTAATTATTCATATAAAAATAGTATTTCCCTCAACCCAATAAGGCTTCCTATTTCTTCTCCTAGTTGTCTCTTGATTCCCCCTTTTTACTCCTTAATTTGTGTTTATTACTGAAGTTAATTGATAATTCTTAGATTTGGTCCCCCAACTACCTCAATTTGTTCTTTTGATGAATCTTCTTATGTTGGCTCTTGCCACATGGAAGCTCTCTAAATTTCTCAAATTATTAATCTTATTTTAATTCACCACCCTCTTCTCTTAATGAAGTTTTTAATAAATCTTTCTACTTAACTCTATGTCCCTCTTTCCCCTTTTTTCCTAATTAAGTCTTATGTACTTAATATTTTGTTTTAACATGGAAAGGTTAGAGTTATCATGGTAAATATTTTATCTCTTCCTATTCCTCCCTTACCGTAGGTTTTATTCTTGATTTAATTCCTTTGGTTCTAACATCATATGTCACTTGATATGAATTAGTTGGATTTTCATACATTGATTATATTTATTAGTTTCTTTAATTATGTCAAGGGTGTCAAGTTGGTCATGCCCTTCAAGAACTTCCATTCGAAGTTCCAAGGGTGCCATGCCTACAAATTTATTTCTGATACCAAGGGTACCAAGTCGGTCATGCCCTTCAAAAATTTCTCTTGAAATTCCAAGGGTGCCACACCACTTGGCCTTCAAGTATCCAGTGGTTACGAGGGGAAATTATATGTGAAACGACAGAGACCCCTATCATCTCATATGTTTCCTTCTATAGTGAGACCAATGGTGCAGGGATCAAGGAATCTACATTGATGCGCGCCACCCAGAAAATCCTCGCGAGTGAACCAAATTTGGGACCTGCCCTCACGACATCGTGATCTTCAAGGTGAAGTTACTTCGACCTTTCTAGCCTAAGTCATGGCGGGAGGCTAGCGGGTGAGATCAAGAACACTGTTCCACCCCTCCCATGTTGTTCCATCCAATTGTACAACCCCATCACCCGTATGTGAGTCATTCAGCCAAGCAACTAACATGTTTCTGCAACCACTGACATATCATTAGAGTGTATATATATATATATATCAAGTATTAAACTAAACTTAGAATTTCAATGACAAAATATAAATTTATATCAAACCAGGTGTTGTCAGTTCATCATATGCGAGTGCCTCTGGTGGTTTCCTGTCATACTCAATAATCATCACTAACAAAGTTTCTCATTGTTAGTCATTATCATAATGGCAACATCAACATGACCGTCATTCACATTGTTTTTCGTTTTGAATCAGAACTAATGTAAGTAGCTACCATAGGGAACACATCCATCATGGTTATCATAATCATAACATCAATGAGAAATTAAAATATCCATCAAATCCATCATTATTGTAATATCAATAGAAAACATACCTATCCATCATCATCGTAACATCAATAGAAAACATACCTATCCATCAAGTCTGTCATCATCATGATATCAATAGAGAACATACATATCCATCAATGATGTCATCATCACAGTATCAATAAAGAACATACATAACCATCAAATCCGCTAATAATAGAGTCATGTGTCTGGATCCTCAACTTGAGGTCCTCCAAGAATAAGGTATGAAGGATCAATGTCCATCAACCAAAGTGGGGCACTACACTCATCCCCTCTTAATAATGGACTTCGCCCCGAAGTCCTTGTATCCTCAATTTTTAAATCAAGTAATTTTTCCCTCATTTTTGTCCATTAAGGAATACCGAAATTTTTGAGGGTCATACTTAAAACATCTTCCATCTTATTTATGGTGCCCTTTACGAAAGTAATATAAAAATCATATTTACTTGTTAACTTTGATTACCTCCCTTATATAGTGTTCAAATGGTATTGGGTGATTATGTGTCGCATGCTTGACAATCAAGCCCCACAATTATATTTATCATTCTTGATGCCAATGCTTTTAGGGCGCACAATGTCATTCAACAATGTTTAAAATGTGTATGGATATTCCTAATACATTACATCAATTATTCATTTTGTAACAAATGTGGACTACTTGGGAACCATTAGTTCGTATAAACACCATCCCCAAGTAAGTTAACAAAATATCTACAACTTATATATGTTTTTTTTTCTCATATATTAACACAATTGATTTCTTATGAAATTAAAATGATCATGGTTATGTATGTTTAACATCTATCACCATGAAATATCTCACAAGATAATGTACAATTATTGAGTGACCATTAACTCAACGCACATGTGTAATGAACCTATGTCAAGGTGCATCAATTCTTCTTGTGAATTAATCTCAACTACATCACTTACACACTTAGGTTTAATTAATAAAATGGCTTTTAGGCTAGGAATCGTCACATAGTAGATATCCTTTTAACATGATATCATTAATATCGTTATATGATAAAGTTCCAACAAAAATAAATAAAACCATACAAGTATATGATAGGCTCCAAAAACTAGCACTCAATATCAACCTATATCAAATTAGTAATAATCCTTTTGAATTTCTGAGTTGTTACATATATGAACCTAAGAGTATGGTAATTATCAATTTCAATGTGTCTAATCACCATTGTCTCAAAAATCACCTAAGATAAACTCCTTCATCTATCACATGCATGGCACGTCTCTGCCGTGTAATTGTTGAATAATAAGCGATTGCATGTTCCCTCTTCTTCTCCCATAAAGGAATCGACATGAAAATTTAATTCCATACATTTATTCCCTGACGTGTGTGTGTGTGTGTATATATATATATATGTATGTATGTATGTATAATGTAAGTAATCTCTAAGTCATTATTGGATCCATCAACATGTCCCTAGGTGTTCCAAATCACTTGTGATGGCTAGGCATTCCAAAAACCACTATGTCATGAACCCTATTGTTTTATAGTAAAGGGGTATGATCATATGAGATTGACTAATTAGGTGAAGAACCACACACATGAAAACATACTTATGGCCTTCCTTTGGCAAATTATTTAGTAAAAATATTAAAAACCCAATGTAAGAAAAGCGATAGAGTGTCATCCAGGATTTCTCAAGATGAAAGGATGAAACATGCTTGTTACTATTCTCGTCATTATTTTTTCCCAGATATGAAATGAAACTCTAACCCTCAAGAGTTCTTGTTTAATTTCAGGTGGATGATTCATCCTAGAAGGAGTCACCTCCAAGTAATCTTTAGGTTGGCATATTTTCCATCCATATTCTTAGGTCATCATACTCTATTTCCATGGGCTCTAGACTCAAAAATTGTTTCAATATTATCTATTGCTATCAAACTATTGGTATTGGATTCTTGCGTGAATGACTATCTTGTTGCATTGACTCTTATCAATTATATAAAGGATCTTGATTCGCTTTCAAAGAGTGAAAAGTTTTCTTGCCATAATTTAGGAAACCAACATCCTTGCCAACGTAAACATCAATTTACACTCTAGTACTCATATCTCATAAGGAATTTACTACTTTAGTATTATTATTAAATAACATAACTTATTTATTAAGCATCACAATATGTGTGATTTACTAACTTTTAAGGATACATTTAATATGCATGTACACTCCATTCTAACTTTCAGATATGCATTAGCCATGATGAAAATATATTAAATTGATGTATGTGTTTCAATATATCACTTTGTCTAACCCTATATTTATGGATAAAGTATTATGAGACTATCCACCTTAATTTAAATGAGCCTATAATAACCTGGAAATCCATTTTTATGTTTCATTTTCTTTAAAATTTTACAATATTTATTCTATAACAAGTGTTGCTCCTTGTCATTTAATTTAGAAATTAAGAAATGGAAAAATTGCTTAAAATTATAACCTATATTGACCAATTTCAAATTAATAACGGTCAATAGTAAAATTCAATCTTACAGTTTTGATTTCACATAAAATAATAAATTGATATGTGAAGTGGATAGATCAATTAATTTTCTCACATACAAGTACTTGCATAAATTTTGGTGGGTCATCCACATTAGTAAGTCTACATAAATTTTGGTAGGTAATAAACACTAAGTCTACAGAATTTCAATTTTACTCCTAATCCTGTGGGCCTGTTTGTCTTACCAGGTCCACTATTCATGATCTCTTTTTTTTTTCGTCAATCTCCTTTGTTGCTGACTCCTTGTCCCTTCTCTTGCGTGTTGACTTCACCAACACATCCCACAAGAACAAAGGAAGTATGGGGTTCTTCCTTCACTCAAGCGGCCAATATATAACTCTACTGACTACTGTGCAAACCATTTAATTAGTCAGGGGATAGGTAAAATGGAAATAAATGAAGTGGCCTAGATTAATCACATCCAAGAAACCTCTCCTCCCTAATGTCCGAATTTTTGGCCACTCCTTGAGCTCAATCATAATTTGTAATTCTACATAATTTACATGAGTCAATATTCATAATGACATTTACAAGAGGGGTGGAAAAGAAAAAGGTTGTTACAGTGACATCCAGTTGACGATATAAGTGGGGTGAGCTGCTTCAATTGCACACATTCTTTCTCTAGCCTTTCTAGATCCATCATTTGGGTTGATTGTACACAATCCTTTAGGGTCATTACTTTAGTCTGCATCAAGAGATCTATGTCGTTCCTTCAAAAGCAATATATCCCTCAATCCCCTCCCTTTACCTTGTCTTGTAATGTACTCTTGCTCATGAGGCTTGCTATGGTGTTGACACCTTCATATGGGATCATAATATTGGTGTTGTGGAATCAGAGCTTCCTTCAGGGTTCCTTTACTCACAATGTACTCAGTGGTAGTGTGGCAACCTCGTTTGCTAATGATTCTACTATCATATCTAATTTTATTAGAACATGATTTTCTTGGGTTTTAGGGAATAATGAGAAAAGGATTATAATTCTCTTGTAAATGGAGCCCGATTTGAGGTTTAAGGGCACTGTTCCTAAATTAAATTGCCTAAATTGAAATTCCCCACAATAACAAGAGAGCTTATACATAAACTCTTGGCTAAGTTAACTCCTTGAAAAAAAAAAAGCATTTTTATTTTTATTTTTAGAAACTATGCCCAAACTCCATGAATATTGTTATTTTTATTTGTCCCCTTAGATCATAGAGCACCCCACACATGCCATCCCACTTAATGTTTTAAATTTAACCCAAAAATTAAAATAAAATAAAGAATTAATAGATTTATTTTAAAATATCATTTCTATATTCTATAAAATAACTAACTTTCTCATCATTTTAATATTATAAATTAGTGAATGAAGTAAAGCGTTCCGAGGAACGGATGGTTTTACCACATGTTCCTTGCTGTCAAAATGGGATGGGAACACTTATGAAAAATTCCATGCTCTGAAAGTGGGATGGAAATTGGTCAAAAATGATGTCTTGATACGTGCATGGATACCTGAGATTTCTAAAGTGAAATCAATAAAATAAAATAGTCAACAAAACATAAATGAGGTTGCTTTGTTCATACGAATTTTTTTTATTTTTAAAAAGGGCTTCTACTTATGTCTCCGTCACTATCTTTCGATAGAAAAAACACAGTAGATGAGACTCATAGCTTCCGCGATGCTGTATAATTTAAAAGCCACCCATCTTTCTATTCCTCCGAACGGGCTCTCTTGCAACAAATTTTATCGAATTGGAGCCCCTTTTTGCAAATTTCAATGGAATTAAAAATTGGTCACGCAGAGGAAGGATTATTTGAAACTCTGGTTCAAGCCTAGAAAGCAAGGAATTTATTGGGTCGAGGAAATTGTCACGCTGGGAGACATGGAGCCTGTGACTGAGGTTATGGATTAGATACGCCGGGAGATCTGGAGTCCAAGACTGAAATCAGGAATGGAATCTAATGAATTGGAGGATTCAGCCGTTGTCTTTAAGAAGGCAAAGCAGCATCCCGCATATCTCGCGGAAGCCTCTGTAAAAACAAATCAATTTTCTAACACCCACAAGAGATATTATGAAGGTTGGAGATTCCAAAATAGGATCCAATGGCCAAGGAAAGTTTCTAATTAGTTAATTTGACACTATGGGAAGCATTAATTCCTCTGTTAGTTGTAACACTACATTTAATTGTTGAAGTAAGGAGTTTGTGATTTGGCGTTAATGTTAGTCACATGATTGGGGTATTACCTTCTCCAAGAGCACCTCTGAAACAATGGAGACTTCAGAAATGCATTGCAAAGAGAAGAGGCATCAGTAATACGCTTGGCATAATGCTACTAATTTGTCTCTCCTATATTGGAGTTGATAAAATTTATCATATGAAGGTGCTCCCGACAGTTCACAATGATTTTTCATCTTCAAGAATTGCTCATTTGCTAACCAACTGCGCCACCTCCCCAGTTGAATTCCTTAAAATTACATCTTTACTTCTATGCATTTGTAAGGAATTCGATATCCAGTCTAACTACAATGGTATTTTTCATCACTCTTCTCAGAATAAAAGCAGGGGACGCAGGGCCCTAAGGATGAGCATTCAAAAGTGGCGTTGTCCCTTTTAACCAATCTCTTCTCCGCTAATTCTCGCCTTTCAAGGCTGGAACATTCTGTTGCTGGTGGCCATATGTACGCTACACAACATAGCATAATTTTCAAGAGATTCAGAGTATCCACAATTGCCATCCTAAGATTGGCGATCAATTTATTCCAAGGCGCATATGGATAACGAGGACCATAAACACAAGAAATCTCTTTTGTATAATCGCAAAGGCGTTGTTGAGGATACTGACACTGAGACTGTTGCATCTGAGTCCTCCATTATTAATTTAGCTATAGTTGAGTTTGTCATTGTACGATCTATACAAGTTTACACGTATGTGTGCATTCAAAATAGAGGCTAATACCAGATGAAGCATCTGCGAAATGTGCTTTCTTGAATGCATGATTCTTTTCCATGACTTCTGCAAAATGGGAACTTCCAGCTCAGGCATTCCATTTTTGCATAGGAAAAAGAGTGGAACTCCTAAGATTCATCCTTTTGGATATGGGAAGTGATTTTACTCCAGAACCTGAGATCAACTCGGGCCAAATCTACAAATACATGTTCTAGAGGGGAAAGCTGGTAATGGGTCACCAGTAAATTTTGTTATTTCTAATAGGTGGCAATTATTGTAGATCATCCCCAAATCCGGCATAATGATTGTCACTGTGATACTGGCTAATAATATTTGTTGTCAAATCATTTATCTATTTTCATGGCCTATAAGAGTGTCCACAACCATTTTAATTCATACATTTTAATTCATATATGTAAAGAAGTCAGTTCTGATAGCATATGATTGTTGTTCAAAGGGTGTTAAGGGATCTTCAAACGACTTCAAACGTTTACCAAAGTCAAGTGCAATTAAGATAATTGATTTTGGAAGTACCACATTTGAACATCAAAATCACACCTCAGTTGTTGCTACACAGCATTATCGAGCTCCTGAAGTTATTCTGGGACTTGGATGGAATTACCCTTGTGATATTTGAAGTGTAGGGTGCATAATTGCGGAAATCTGCTCAGGATATACTTTGTTTCAGACCCATGAAAACTTGGAACATCTTGCTATGATGGAAAGGGTTTTAGGAGCTTCGCCATGTCATATGATTAAAAAAAAAGTAGACAAAAGATATGCAAAATAGCTTAGACATGGAACAAGATTGGATTGGCCCGAAGGAGCATCTTCCAGAGAGAGCATCAGAACAGTGAGGAAATTGCCAAAGCTTAGGGATTTGATAAAGCAGGAAACTAAAACCTCAGGGGACTAAAGGGCTATGTTTTTTCGTTTTTTGTTTTTTATTTTTTTTGTTTTTTAATTTTGGCTTGTAGGTGAATTCATTTCCGTTAGTCATGTAAAAAGAATTCAAGCAATTTTTTTTTTAGCGTGAATTTATTTGGGTTTAGTTAAAAAAATTTCAGAAGTTTGGGAAAAGACAACTAAGGGGAAATCACAGCATGGGAGGTTTTAACAGTAGCTATTTTTTCTCATGCAATCAATGATATCAGGATAAAGCGAAAGGAAAGAGAATATTTGGGGATGATAGATTACATTGCTTAGACGTGGTTGATTTCAGCAACATCATTCATGTATGACAAATGAACTTTAGTTGCAACCAAGAACAATCCCTCTTTTAGCTCAGTACTGTGTCACAAACTCTTTTGCTGCACATTGTCGCTCAAATATAAGTAGTTGATTGATTTCCTAATTTACGCATTTGAAATCTGATTACATAAGTGGCTTATGTGCTCTCATTTGTTCAAAAGGAGGTGAAAATTTTGGATTTGTTTGATACTTTTGGCATTAGCTTAACATCTTCCATTGTAATGTTATTTTAGATATAATGTCTGTTCATTAACAACCATTGAAATATGAGTGAAATGAGAGATTTTGCTCATTGTGAAGTGAACTCTTTGGATTGATTGCATTGACAATATTGGTGGATTTGGATAAGAAGACTAACACTCCATAATTTAAAATTGTGCACACATAAGCTCAAAAAATAATAATACAAGGAAACCTTAATACTTTATGGGCGTATAGGTCCTAGAGGTTGCACCTTTGGCTCCGATACCAAGTGTAGAGACTGACTTTTTAATTTACTAGATGAGCGCTAGGATATATATATATATATATATAAATTTACACAGTAACTAGGAAATGAAACCATAATCACACAAGTTGAAACTCAGTAAAATTAAATCACGTATATCAAGTCCATCAATTTAACTTCTTATCACACACACACACACACACACACACACACACACACACACATATATATATATAACTTGATTATAGGCACAATGAAGTCATCATAACTAAAAAAAATATAACTAACACATGTACCGTTCACCATTGGACAAGAACCAAACTTTATTTGTCACTCCTTGAGTTCCCTTGCTGTCGTCTACCTCCAAGCCTAAAGGTTGTCATGCTAAATCCGAATGTAATGACCCACCGGTTGACCTCCCAGCCTACTGCTTGGGTACTCTCCTTCCCCGCAGACCCCCGAGCTGCAATGGTGTTGTACAACAAAGGAATGTGCTAGCTGATAGAGGTGAGCCACTTTTGGCTCAAGAGTCCCCCCTCTATAACACTCTATCCCACCAAACTCAACTATAGCTCCTAAACACTCCAAAAGACATAATCTCCTCCATCCAACCATAGGGTAAACCCCAAAGGCCCTTTTCCCTTCCATTTCCCTTTCTTTTATAGAAGGCTTCATAGGTGACACTTGGTAGTTCATGCATAAATAATTATTTTTTTACTACCCAAAATTTGATTATTGACCCACTCGTGTGTCACTCTCTCATCAAGACTCTCCAAAATGATTTACTTAATTATTCATATAAAAATAGTATTTCCCTCAACCCAACAAGGCTTCCTATTTCTTCTCCTAGTTGTCTCTTGATTCCCCCTTTTTACTCCTTAATTTGTGTTTATTACTAAAGTTAATTGATAATTCTTAGATTTGGTCCCCCAACTACCTCAATTTGTTCTTTTGATGAATATTCTTATGTTGGCTCTTGCCACATGGAAGTTCTCTAAATTTCTCAAATTTTAATTTATTAATCTTATTTTAATTCACCACCCTCTTCTCTTAATGAAGTTTTTAATAAATCTTTCTACTTAACTCTATGTCCCTCTTTCCCCTTTTTTCCTAATTAAGTCTTATGTACTTAATATTTTGTTTTAACATGGAAAGGGTAGAGTGATCATGGTAAATATTTTATCTCTTCCTATTCCTCCCTTACCCTAAGTTTTATTCTTGATTTAATTCCTTTGGTTCTAACATCATATGTCACTTGATATGAATTAGTTGGATTTTCATATATTGATTATATTTATGAGTTTCTTTAATGATGTCGAGTGTGTCAAGTTGGTCATGCCCTTCAAGAACTTCCATTCGAAGTTCCAAGGGTGCCAAGTCGGTCGTGCCCTTCAAGAATTTCGCTTGAAATTCCAAGGGTGCCACACCACTTGCCCTTCAAGTATCCAGTGGTTACGAGGGGAAATTATTATGTGCAACGACAGAGACCCCTATCATCTCATATGTTTCCTACTATAGTGAGACTAATGGTGCTGGGGATCAAGGAATCTGCCTTGATGCGCGCCTCCCATAAAATCCTCATGAGCGAACCAAATTTGGGACCTGCCCTCATGACATCATGATCTTTAAGGCGAAGCAACTTCCACCTTTCTAGCCTAAGTCACGGCGGGAGGCTAGTGGGTGAGATCAGGAACACTGTTCCACCCCTCCCATGTTGTTCCATCCAATTGTACAACCACATCTCCCATATGTGAGTCATTCGGCCAAGCAACTAACATGTTTCTGCAACCACTGACATATCATCAGAGTGTATATATATATATATATATATATATATATATATATCAAGTCTCAAACTGAACTCAGAATTTCAAAGACAAAATATAAATTTCTGTCAAACCAGGTGTTATCAGTTCATCATATGCGAGTGCCCCTGGTGATTTCCTGGCATACTTAATAATCATCAGTAACAAAGTTTCTCATTGTTATTCATTATCATAATGGCAACATCAACATGACCGTCATTCACATCGTTGTTCATTTTGAATCAGAACTAATGTAAGTAGCTACCATAGGGAACACATCCATTATGGTTATCATAATCATAACATCAATGAGAAATTAACATATCCATTAAAGCCATCATCATTGTAATATAAACAGAAAACATACATATCCATCATCATCGTAACATCAATAGAAAACATACCTATCAATAAATTCTATCATCATCATGATATCAATAGAGAACATACATATCCATCAATGATGTCATCATCACAGTATCAATAAAGAACATACATAACCATCAAATTCACTAATAATAGAGTCATGTGTCTAGATCCTCAACCTAAGGTCCTCCAAGAATAAGGTATGAAGGATCAGTGTCCATCAACCAAAGTGGGGCACTACACTTCGGGTCCACAACTCTGTAGACACCTATACTGTTCCCAATAGTCTGCAAAACCGCTTGTGACCAGAATTGAATGGGAAGACCCATAAGCTTCACCCATAAAATATGCGATTTTTGCGCATTTTAAATCGGGTGGAAATCCACTGTCCACCTGAACAGAGGAAGAAAAGAACGTCCATTAACCCACGTCTGAAGGATAATCTCCGGGACGTCTTCATCCTTCAAGAAATGATAAAAATACCATCCATTTGGTAACTGGTTGATGCGAGGCTCGTAACCTATGATCAAACGCCACGCCCCCATGAGCCAATTCTATAAATCAATCATGTTGTGAGTAGCAAACTCCCACTTGCCCACCAACGCCCTCGAGAGTAGACACTCAGCTCGCTCCCACATCACATCGCTTCCAAAACTGAGGAGACGATGCTCAACGATTGGCTTAGATGGCTTAGTCAATCAATGGCAGCCCAAATTACTTTGGAGAGCAGCCTTATCCTCTCCCCCCTCACCAGGGAGAAACATTCGGATCACACCCCGAAGATGAGGCCGTCCTTGAATCAGAAATGGGACCAGAACCATCCCCAACCTTCTCTGGTGCAATGAACCCTGACAGAGTAGTAGATGAGGGAATAACATTATGGTCATGATTACTAGAAAATTTAGCATTAAGTGCTTCGGCTTCCACCAGCTCGAGCGCATGCAGAAATGCATTATCGAGGAGCACCAGCTCAGGATCAATGAAAGAGCCACCTGTCTCCATGAGACAGTCTCAAGTACCAAAAATACCGAAACCGTGTAAATGCCCACCACCCACCTTAGTCAAGTGCCATAAATGGAAAATCCATTGGCACGTCAAAAGCCAGCTGTGAGTGGTACTCGACGTTAGTAACATAACCCACTCCTTCCAAGGAATGGCACAAAGTCACTATCACCCACCACCACAATTATAGATGAGGTCCTAGGAGGAATGGCTCGCCGACAAAAGTACCTCAAGCCATCCTGAGGTGTACGAAGTGGGGCATCCTTAAAACCCGATAGATATCCCCCCACACCGGAAAAAAATTTTAAATATAGTTCTGGGGAAAAAACGATCCGACTCCCAGAAAAACCAAGGAAAAAATGGTCATTCCTTAACTGTCGATCAATAACCAAATTCCTCCTCAAGCTTCTGCACAACAATAACATAGGAATTTTCCGATATTTCACCACTGCTCGGACAACTGGACCTTCAAGCTCCTAAAAGGTTTGTAAATAATCCAAGAATGACACCAACTGTCGTGTTTCGGGGCAGAGGAACTCTACTGGTCGATGTTACCAGGAAAGAACGGAAGCAAAAGCATCCTAATCCACCACAACATGAAGAAACCAGGCCTGAAAACTAACCTACTCACAATGCATGGAAAAACTTAGTGTTTTTATCTCCATCATTTAACCATACAGCCCTGCTCTTAAGCCTCCATATCTGCTCTTCAATAAGAAGGATTTTCCTTTTTTCCTGCTCCACTTCCTTTAGTCTTTTCTAGATGCCTTCTCTTGGATTTGCAGTTTCCAATTCATTTATAAGGAGAGCAGTCTCCCTCGCAAATGCCATATATCGGACCTTCAGAAGAAACTTCTTCCCCTGTTCCCATATCTTCACTTCTTTCTTGAGCCCCCTAAGAGTGTCCATCAGGTAATCTGTCATAGTCGTTCCCACCTCCCTACAGTTTTTGCTCATGTATTCCACCATCGTAGTGTTAAAACGGGGTCCTTCAACCACACACGGTTGAACTTAAAAGGAAACCTACCCTTTTTTATTTCAAAATCCCAAGCAAGAATTATGGGTCTATGATCTGAGATCATAACGTCCCCAATGGAGGCTGACCAATCTCCCATCCTGGTCAAAAAATGTGATTTCACCATAAATCGGTCCAATTTCTTGCATATCGATGCAGTACCTTGTCTCCTATTGAACCAAGTAGGGTCGGGATTTTTCATTTTCAAATCGACTAGATGAACAGAGTTAAAAATCATCAAAAGAATGTCTTCCAATGGATCCTTTCTATTCACTACACCCCAAGACTCCGAATCAGGCGGAGTAAAATTGAAGTCCCCCACAATAATCAAATTTGCCAGCAGAAATATGCCACTGCTAACCATCCTTCTCCAAAAAACGACCCTATTTTGATAGGGAGCATATAAGTTGACGATGTGTACCCTCTGTTTAAAACCCCAAAAATGACCTGAGAGGATAATCCCTCCATAAAAACCATAAGCTTTAAAAGATGCAAATGCAGGATTGCACATCACGACTTCCCTACGAGAAAGACTCCCAGCATCTCGAACCGCCATGTGCCACATTGGGAACATAGTGCAGAAACAAGAAATAGCCTTGTTAGCAGTATTCATCGTCTCTTAGATAAATATAATAACAGGATGATGCTTCAGAAAAAAATCATGCATAGATAGAAATTTTGCTTTCCCCACTAGACCCCTGATATTTAACGAGACTAGCTTAATCATGTCGCAACCTTGGATGGGTCAAGTGCTCTAAGAACCTGGTCTAGTGCCAAAGTGATGGGAATATCTTTGAAATTCGCATTAGCCAAAGCCCCACTCTGTGAATTCGAGGATATAGAATTCTTCCTAATCCTCGGCCGACACTTGCCTCTCCTTATCGTGACATTCGATATTGCGGATGGACTAATAATCAAAGGAGGGTATGGCTTCTTACCGCTGTCCATATTCAGGGGAACAAGATTAACATCAGGGTCCAAAACTAAAAGTTCAAGGTCACTGCCAACATAATTTCTAGGGGTTAGTGACGAGCACACCATGGAATGTGCCCCGTGTGCCTCTGGGTCCAAGGGAAGTAGATCAAGGTCACTACCACCAGAATTTTTGGGAGTCATATGTGGGCGCGCTAAGGGAGGAGCCCCATGTACCTCGTCCTCCGACGATGGCACAGTCAGTAGCATAGTGGATGATGAGGAAAAAAGAGAGGGTGGTAACAGGGATTACTGAGCCGCATAGGAAGAAGGGGAATTTTGTGCAAGGTCAAATAGTGAATCAGCATGGGGAATGAAAAGACATGGTTTAGCAGGAGAACCCGCGATCTCCACCCGAGAACCCCCACCAGACAGAGAACAATCCTCAACAGGAGGCACTGAGACAGTTCCATGTTGACCCGACACGCCCACAATCTTCAATCCGAATCCGGTTAATAGGCAGAAGAGACTTACCCGGGAATCCAAGTCTCGAAGGAACCTTCAATGCAGGTAAACCTCCAACCATAAACAAATTACCCCCACTAGTCAGATTACAAACCACAACATTAGACACAAGATCAACACCGAGACCCGACTCGCTCTTATACGACACCCCCCCACTATCACCAATATTGGCCCAGGATAAGAGCAGATAAATACCCCGAGAGAGTCCTAAACATGGTCAGCGCGAGCCAAATCCGGATCAACGATCCATGGCAAGTTCCAATGGGCACCTCGAAGCCAGAGACTGATATGATCTTGTTTTCCATCCGGCGAGAAAGTACGCATAAGATGCAGGTGTCGTAGCATAGGTGGCACAAAAAATAGATGTTTCGATAGTCCAAATGTTTGACCAGAAGATCTTCCCGCTCACTCCAGATGGGCCTCACCGGTAATCCCAATGAAAGGAGAAACTCCATGAGGATCCATGCAACTCATTGTCGAATCCCGGTACACTTCAGATTTTCGTGGATGACCTATCTTTTGTTCCCAATAGTCTGCAAAACCGCTTGTGACCAGAATTGAATGGGAAGACCCATAAGCTTCACCCATAAAATATGCGATTTTTGCGCATTTTAAATCGGGTGGAAATCCACTGTCCACCTGAACAGAGGAAGAAAAGAACGTCCATTAACCCACGTCTGAAGGATAATCTCCGGGACGTCTTCATCCTTCAAGAAATGATAAAAATACCATCCATTTGGTAACTGGTTGATGCGAGGCTCGTAACCTATGGATCAAATGCCATGCCCCCATGAGCCAATTTTCGTAAATCAATCGTGTTGTGAGTAACAAACTCCCACTTTGCCCACCAATTCCCTCGAGAGTAGACTCTCGCCCTCGCCGCCACGTCACATCGCTTTACAAAAGCGAGGAGACAATGCTCAACGACTAGCTTAAATGTCCGAGTCAATCGATGACGGCCCAAATTACTCCCTGGGAGAACGGCCTTATCCTCCCCCATCGCCGCGTGTAGAGACACTTTCGCCCTCACGTAAATAGAAACATTCGGATCACACCGCAAAGATGAGGCTCGTCCTTGAATCAGAAACGGGACTAGAGCCATCCCCAACATTTTTCCGGGTGCAATGAACCCCAATAGAGTATTAGAGGAGGGAATAACATTATGGTCACGAATATCGAGAAAATTTAGCACTAAGTGCTTCTTTCCGCTCGACTCGAGCGCATGCGAAATGCATCGTCGACGAGCATCGCTCAAGAAAGAGCCACATGTTTCCATGAGACACCAAGTACCAAAAATACCCAAAGTGTGTAAATTCACACCACCCACCTTAGTCAAGTGCCATAAATGGAAAATCCATTGGCACATCAAAATCTAGCTGCGAGTGGTACCCGACTTTAGTAACGTAACCCACTCCTTCCAAGAAATGGCTGAAACTCACTATCACGCACCACCACAATTATAGATGAGGTCCTAGGAGGAATGGCTCGCGCTGGAAGTACCTCAAGCCATCCCGAGGTGTACGAAGTGGGGCATCCTTAAAACCTAACAAATATCCCCCCCATACCAGAAAAAAAATTTGAAATATCGTTGTGGGGAAAAAACGATCCGATTTCCGGAAAAACCAGGGAAAAAATGGTAGTTCCTTAACTCGTCGATCAATAACCAAATTCCTCCTCAGATTTTTGCGAAGCATTTTTCCAATATTCCACCACCACTCACACAAATAGATGTTCAAGCTCCTAAAAGGTACTCAAATAGTCCAAGAATGACACCAACCATTGTGTTTCGGGTGCGATTAACTCTGCTCGGTCGATGTTATTGGGAAAGAATGAAAGCAAAAGCATCCTAATCCACCACAACATGAAGAAACCAAGCCCGAAAACTAACCCGCTCACAATACTCATATATAACTTATGAAATTAATTGCACCTAGAAGTAGAACCCATTAAAATGAACCACACTTTAAGTAGAGTCATAGATAGATATCCGAGAAAGCGGAAACAATCCGGGAAATAGATTCCACCCTTCATAGTAGAAAGACAATAAACCAAACAACCTTTCTCCCGAGCATAGAAAACATTGGCCTTCATCTATACTCCCATCATCAAATCTATCCCGCTGTTACGATTTCCTTCGCCGCATTCCTATTATTGTTGAGTTATCCTTTATCGATCTAAGCATCCCGACTTGAGTACGGGCTTGCAGATCGACCACAGGGGTAAAGGCTTCCCAAGTCAGTGAGAGGCCTAACATTGATGGCTAGAATGTAAGCCATTGTCAGAAACATTGGCGCTACAAGAGCATTGGAATCTCCTTCAAAATTTTAATATTTCAACGACATTAAAGTGAATTTCCAAGTAAATACTCATATTCATATTTACCACGACATATATTAATATAATAACATTTATATACTAACTTGGATATTCTGTGGGGGAGGAAGTTCATTGTGCACGAGTGGGGAGCTCCTGCACTTGGAAAAAATGAACTTCCTCTGCAAATATTTCGTTTACTATATCTTAATCCGCAAAATCAAATTTTGGGATTTACTAGTAATACAAATAAATTCATCAAGTCATGGTAACAATAACCTATTTAGGTATGTAGCCCCCATTTCTTGTATTTTTTCTTGTGTTTTATCTCGTAATCTTGGATATGAAAAGTCACCGAAAAAATGTCGATACAACATCAAATTAATAGCTTATCATATAATATCATATGTTCATTAACACCAACATTACAAACTTAATATTAAGGCTTTGTGCCATCAATCAAGTGTCCTTTTCATTTATTATTTAATATCTGGTTAATATATTTATCATTTATTTATTAGCGCAACTACTCTATGTTGAAGATTCTGTCTTTTGGCATTTTCCATTCGTAACATGAGTTAGTGTCCTTTTCATTTATTATTTAATATCCGGTTAATACATTTATCATTTATTAGTCCCTACCAGGGACTACTCGTAATCGAAATGGCTTCGTATCATTAATCTCTTACGTAAATTATTATCCTTTTAAAAAATTTTTAAACTATGCTTTGTTACATAGTGTGTCCCCACCACTTTTTTTCACCAATCAAGTGTATCGACTCTTTTTTATTGATCAATCAATGTGATTTTCATCTTATTTGTCCTTATATCGAGGCAATATGATGAAAAACTTAGCTAAAGATGGAAAATTTATAAAATTTGAGTTTCGGATGAGTTAATGCTAGCATTAATTGTAAGCATTATATGTTAAGAAACCATAAAGTCGGGAAAGCGATACTGAAAGTTGTTGAATTATTTTTTAATTTAATTTATCACAACCTCGCATGGCCAAATGTCCGCATGGCCACGTGTTTTCTTCATGTCTATTCATGTAGGGGTAAGACATTTAACAATTCCTCACATAGGCACGGACTCATTTGCCTTGCTCGCCCTAGACTTTTCGTGCTCCGTGAATGGTGCTCACCAGCTTCTCATTTGATTTTCTCGCTCAACTTACGGACTAACGATTGTCACCGAGTTCCGCTCTATGAAAGATTTCGGCTCTACCAAAGCTTCGGTCCGTGAAAGATGTACGGCTCAACCAAGCTTCTACTCCCTATGAATGATGCCTACCGAGCCTTTTTCTCTCGTGATCGATGACTTGGCTATTTGTCTGAATGATACCTTACTCCTAACGCCCTTGCTCATGTTTCTTTGTTTTTGTCATGAATGTTGTTGGTGGCTTGACCCTCGCTACTACTTCTTGATCTCAATCTCGCGAACTTGAATTTGATCCTAGAACCAGAGCTAAGGGGAAATCACCTCTCGGTCATATACGAAGCAGAATGGCTGGCTTGAATAAGGAAGAACATTACCTCGGATGAATGTGATCCAACTAGTCCTCTCTTTTTCTTTATCGCAATCTACTATGGTGCCTTTGCCTCTACCTTCGCTGGTTACTGTCCCCATCTATGCTAATCTGGTTATTTGGCTCACTCTGAAAAGCGAGAGAAGGTAAAGAGTTGGATGCCTCACGGATCAATGGGATAAAGCGAGGGGGTTGGGTTCTTTTTGAAGCCCCTCGGCTTCTTATTAACCGGCGTCATCTCTAGAGCCGAGCCAAAGGAATGGGAATTCTAGTAGCATAGCCAGCAGCAGAACTTTGATAATTATCCGATGGCACAACTTTGTTCTCCAATAGTGTTAGCTTGTTCCTTTTATGTTGTCGAGATCGGAAATTCCAAGTTGCAGAAGGTAGTGTTTCGATCGAAAATGTGTAAGATGCTTTTTCCTTTGATGCATGTGTCTAGATAGACATTCAAATATTGCCAAAGGTACTTGCATTTTGTCATTTTTTTCTTCGATTTCTTCACTTAATATGATAAACTATACTCGAAGTTTGCTTCCCCTTAAATAAGTCATCATAGAGTATTAACATTACATGAATTGGGAACTTTGTGCTTTTTCTCCATTTTCAGAACAACATTAATAGTAATTTCAAATTTCAAAAGGTCTCTGTGGATAGTTCCTTACCTAATCTCTGTGATGACTGTTCTAATCTATGTGGCTCATTCCCTAGCTTGTTGATAGGTACTTTCCCCTCCTTTAATGGTATTTAATTGAAAGACCTCGTTAACTTGATGGAGTTCATTTTATCATAATTAGAATAAAAACCTAGGGCACGATTTAGAAACCACTCAAATTGAAATTTGCTTGTGTTTTATGCAATAGTGTTATGGCCACAAAGATTATCGTGGGTCTGTTTTCCTTCAATTCCTTCGAGAGTACGAACAACATTAAGAACAACATTAGCAAAGCAACCCCAACAATCCGCACAATCTTTTGTCGGAGAGAGAGAGTTTCCTTATTTTTACTCTCGTGTGATGGGTAGGGAGTCCGATGAACCATTAGCCAAGACATATTATTACGAAGCCGCACTCGCTCACTTTGGTTGTTTCGAACCTGGTCGGTTTTGCAAACCCGGAAAGCAAATAAATGTGGTATTATTGGTTGTCCCTTTGGTCAAGTGTCTAAAGACCGTGAAGTCGAGGGCATTTAAGGACTTTCCGGCCACCTAGGTTTATTTCGCCCTAGTTCTCTTCTCGGACAACCATACAATGGTAAAGAAAAATAAGCTTGAACGTTGGATATTGAAATCTAAATCGCCACTAAAAAAATTTTAAAATTGTCTTCTAGAGGAGATGGAAGCACGTGGGTCGCATACGCTAGTCATTGAAATCTAAATCTCCACTAAAAAAAATTTAAAATTGTCTTCTAGAGGAAATGGAAGCACATGGGTCGCATACAAACTCTAGTCTAATCATAATTTTTATTTAGATTAGTTTTATTATTACTTTTTTATAAAAAATATAAATTTTATTTTTAATTATTAAAATCGATTTAAATAGATGACGACATGCGCTTCTATGAAGTAAGTTCCAATGGAGGTGCCTTTTGTTTCTTTATGGATGCTATGACTTTAATAACAAGATATGTTTGTTTCTTTATGGATGTCGCCGCTTTAACGAGTAGTCTTTAGTGTGACTCTTTGAAGGCTTTTACGGTGGTTTTTTCCTGCAATTTCTCTAAAATCCAAAGCAGAATTCAAAGGGAAAAGAGAAGTTTGATTTCTAACCTTGCACAATCGAAGTGCCCTAGGGGGTTTTTTTGAGGGTGTCGAATCCATATATGAGTCAAAAAACCAATTTAAATGACAAAAATGAAGATTTTACCTCAAAATTTTCACGGATTAGCACTTTCGAAACTCCAAAAATTCACACTAAAGACAACTCCACCGCTTTAATAACAAGATATGTAAGAGTGAGTGTGCATGGATGACGAGTGCAACTCTAAACCAATTCAAGCAGCTTTAATAACAAGATATGTAAAAGCGAGTGATGCACCGACACGTGCAACTCTAAAGCAATTCGAACGTGACTCTCTCTTATATTTCTTTTATCGATGTGGCTTGTGTCTAGAGAAAAACATTAGAATATAGATTCTCCAAAACCATTACAACATGGCACCTTGCACATGAGCTATGGACCAAATCTGCTCCTTGAATATCTCGTCGAAAACCATTACAACATGGCCGCATGCACATGAGCGTATGGACCAAATCTTCTCGCCATTTAACCGTGGCATTTGAAAACAACTTTTAAATTTATTTTTGCAATTTCATTTTTTTCATCATTCAGCTTTTTTGTTATTTGCGAGTTGATAAATTTTGATCCAATGGATTTTACCATCGCATTTTATCTTTGAGAGTTCCTAAATCCCTCCATTTTGCAGTTTATCTCTTTCGTAAGTTTTCTACATATTTATTTATAGATTTGAAGCATTCAACAACAACCGTTTATCTCTTTCATAAGTTTTCTACATATTTATTTATAGATTTGAAGCATTCAAAGAAGAGCCGTTTAGGTAAATCTACCATTTACCTCTTCTTTGGCATTTCAAAACAACTTTTAAATTTATTCTTTGCAATTTCATTTTTTCTATCATTCGATTTTTATGTTGTTTGCATATTGATAAGTTCCGACACAATGGACCCGACAATCTTTTCACTTTTTATCTTTGAGAGTTCCGGAATCCGTCTCATCTTCAGCTTTATCTCTTTCATAAGTTTTCTACGGATTCATTTATATATTTAAAGCATTCAAAATTGATGAAGCCCTATGCCTTTTGTTGCAGATTTTATATACTAGTGCTCGAATTGTTGGAGAATTTAAAGGAATTAGCGATCCTCCTTCCCTTTGTAGGGAAAATCATCAAAGCTCACTATCACTACGGCGTAGGGGTGAGAATGTTGGATCCTCGCTTGCAAAAGTAGGAGAGCCGATCCTCTCGAGCAGAAGGTCGACTAAACAAAACGACCTCAAAACATAAATCTACCGGTAGGGACTTATCGCCATTGCGGCCCCTCTTGTTTATCAGTGCAACTATCTGTATGTTGAACATTCTGTCTTTTTGGCATTTTCCATTCGTAACATGTGTTATTTTAAGCATTTTCCATTCATAATTTTTTTTGGGGGCAATGAACACATTTCGATTATGGATTTATTGATTCTTTTCTTCAATTTTTTTTGTTGCAATGAACACATTGCTATTCAATTTCATTGGGTTCCATGGATTTAATGATTCATTTCTTCTATTTATTTATTTATTTATTATTATTATTATTATTATTATTTTACGGGTCATGAACACGTTTTGATCCATTTTCATTGTCTTCCATCAATATATATTATTTAAAAATTTAATGATTGCAAAATAATTTTGTTTTAAAATTTCAACGATGGACCACCGACATTCTTGATATATAAAAAGTTTCGGAATACTTTCACGGGAAAGCTTGACGATGGACATTGCATTGAATTTCGACGGGGACTCAAATTTGGAAATGAAACAAGGCATTGTTTAAAGCCTAGTTACCAAATTGCTCAAATTGAGAAAAAAAAGTAAATAAAAAATTGGAAATTTGGGAGCGATAATACTCATAATGTGAGATTGTTTTGCATAATACTAGTAAATGGAGTTGTCTAATGAGAGGGAGGAATTGCTTGGATAGCCAAAATTAGTTGGAATCCGGGCCAAAACAATTGAAGAAATCTTACAATAAAAGTGTTTGAATCATGATTTTGATGGAGGAAATGGATTCAGCACCATCAAAAACTTTTAGGGCACCCAAAATATTGAATTTTGATAGTTATAATGTGGATTTACAAAAATACTGCGGGATTTTCTTAAAATATTACCGGAATTTCCATGATTTTCAGGCGAAAAAATAGTCTAGTTAGACTACGAGCTAGTAAATTAATACTGGTAAACTAAAGGAATACTCACTAATAACTGTATTTTAATTAAATACTTGCTAATAACACTGTTTTAATTAATATTCCAAAGAGAGTTAGGAGTGAAGGAATTGTGAAGATAGGATTTATGGATATAGAATGTTAAGGCTTGAATACATATGAGGGTTTTCCCAGTGCATTATATTAGATATCATTTTTGAGATTCAATTGCCTTAAGTAAGTCATTCATCTATGACCATTTCCATGAGAGGTAGTCTTAAGTGACTAATTTCTCATGATTTTTTTAATAGTCCACTTAGCATTCATTGTATCCAATGATGTTCATAAGGGGTGAAGAAGTGAGATTGAAACTAGTGAAATGAATCACATAGCACCAATCATCAATCAATACTTCCCAGAGGTCACTCATCCCGTAAACTCCTCTCGTCGAAGAGCCCTTAACTTGAGTAAAGGGAGCTCTTCTTGAATGGTTCATGAGACACAATACTTGCTAAGGTTTTGCAAATGGGGTAGCAAGCTAAGTGGGTGTGATAGTGGGGAAAGCCCTTGAGCCAAAGGAGCTCGGGGATGGGTGACCTCCCCCGAAATCCTAGTTACGAGGGATGCTCGGAAGTGATGATTGACCCTATGTAATTCATTTCACTAGTTTCAATCCCAGCTTCTTCACCCCGTGAGCATCACCTGGGATGCAATGAGTGCTACTTAGACTATTCAAAAAACAATGAGAAATTAGTCATTTAAGACTACCTCTCATAGAAATGGTCATACATGGTCGAGAACGAAATTTTGTAAAAATGTAGTGGCATATTTAATATATCGATGATTTTTTTCCTCTAAAAAAAAAGAAATGATCATATATGAAAATTTCTATTTTTGTTTTTATTTAGCCAAATTCTAATTTAATAAGTTTAGAACCATGATTTTTGTATTTATTATTAGATAAGAATTTTGAAAAAAAAAAGTTTTAAAACTAAAAAACCATGTCATATTTACATTTTAGAGGGAAGAGAAAATGTAATTTTATTTTTTTAATTTCTTAAATTATATTTTAATATTATTATATTTTCTAGAGTTATTAAAAATTATTCAAAATTTAAAATAAATTAGAAAAAAAATTATCAAAAACAATTCATTGTTACTTGAGTTTTTAGATTGATCAAAGAAATTTTATGAAGTGCCTAGAAAAAAATTTGGTGCAAAGCGCAGAGCTCTGCACAATGGAAACCACAACTCTATGCAGAGTGCAAAGCTCCACACAACAGAAACCACACCATGGAAACTACACATCTGTGCAGAGTGCAGAGCCCCGCACAACGGTTACGTATTTTCTGGAGTTATCATAGCTCTCTTCTCAAGTGGCATTTTCATGATTCATACAATGCACTTAAGCAATGGTTGAGTAGTGGATTTACACACATGCGTAATAAGATATTAGGGGTAGCAGAGATAAAGTCATATTGGAGATATCGTTTCGTGGGTAGTCTAGACTTTATCAATTCTCTTCATTGTTACTTGAGCTTTTAGGTTGACCAAAGAAATTTTAAATTTTATGAAAAGAATTTGATGCCGAGTGCAGAGATCAGCACAATGGAAACCACACTTTGTGCGAGTGTGAAGCACCATATTCTTCAAAATTTAATATGGAAAAATTTTCTGTAGTATACACAAATACTTAAAAAATATTATTTGTTTCCCAGTGTAAAAGAATATTCATGAATTCTCTAACATTAATGTTTAGTGGGAGTGGTTAAAAGGTTGAAATTTTTTTTAGTTTCAAATAATTCAAAAAAAATATAACAAAATGTATCAAATATATTAATATTATATAATGGAAAAAATATATAATAAAATTTATTAATAAATTTAAATATAAGTATAAAAAATTAGTTTAAAATAATCTCACATATCCAATTTTTTTCTTTTAACTATTAAATAAAATTATGTAAATTTAAATAATATTAAAAACTATTTACAAATTTAAAACAATTAAACTATATGATATATATTTATTTAACAATAATATCGACAAATTAATCTTTTTAATTATGCTCCATTAAAAACGAATTCCTCTCATATCACCAATGTTCGCGATTTCAGTGAACATAGACTTATTAATCACAATCTATGATGATTGAGATTTGAGAGTTTACACGCACCTGCTAATTGTGATCTATTATGACGAAAACCATCTTTTTGTGGACTATCCAGAACATCACAATATAAACTATTGTAATGAATTACAATCAAATTTGGATTACAAACAAATATATAATGTAATTAATCTGAATCACAAAAATCTTAATGAAATTATTAACATCATATTTTGATAGCATTTTCTACAACAAAATAGATACAAATTAACCCCAAAGAAATAATAAACTAAATTCTGAATAAACAAGTATGGTTGCAAGCGACAAGAGTTACTTCAAAACCATTAAACTTAGACGATGGATAAATATTATGTACCTCAAAGTAAAATAATTAATTCTGAATACACAAGACTACTAGGTCATAAATATGGATATATAAAATTAAGGGTTGCAATGTTTCCATTCTATTCCGTTGGCATCATTAATTTACGGGCTACCATTGACATATTTTTTATATAAATATTGATATATATATTTGTAAATTATTAATAATATAGAAATAATTATTAATAACAAAATTAATATGGACAATATTTTATAAATAGAATATTTAAATACAGATGTATGTAAAATATTTTAATATTAATTATATATATTATGTATGTTTTAAAAAAACACTATGTATTTATTATAATAATAATAATAATAATAATATAATTTTAAGGTTACAATTAAGTTAGATATCAAATTGGTGTATGAATAATAATCTAATTTTTAAGGTCACAATTAAGTCGGACATCAAATTGGTGTCTCGAGATCTCTCTTGTTCGTGGGATAAATGACTCACAAGTACTTGAAAATAAATAAATTTATATTGTTCAATTGGTCTTATTTTTTTTATATTTTGGTTAATTTCTTTTTTTAAATCTAGCAAATATTTATTGGAATTACAACTTTTAACTTTGTAGTTAACACATTCTAATTACTCAAAACTATTTATAAAACATTGAATCTATTTATACATTCAAAAATAAAATTTAATATATATATATATATATATATATATATATATATATATATATATAGATACAATTTTATTCTATATTTTGTACTATAAAAAAAAATTACACCTTAAAACTTTAACCTCTCTCCACACTTAATAAATTTGTAATTAAAATAGATCTATATTGATTTATATCATTTAATAATTTTTCATTCCAATTACTAATTCATAATCAAGTGAATATTAAAATATTTTTAAAATCACCTTAATGGACTACTTTTACCATCTTGATATTAAAATATTAAAAAAAAAAACTTAAAACTTTAGAATTCCACTTATGAGGAAGACACGAGATTGTAGAATTTACATGGAACTGACGATGACATGGATAGTAATGCCAAAACTAGACTTATAACCTTAAAATTCTACAAGTGGAAAAAATTATAAATTTAGAATTCCACTTAAGAGAGAGACACGAGATTTTAGAATTTACATGGGACTAAGGATGACATGGATAATAATGCCAAAACGAGAGTTAAGAAACTTGTCATCCTAAAAATCCATTAATAAAAAAAACATAACTCGTAAATTAACCATTAATATTTTGTTACGCTTCTTTTTCTTTGCTTCTTTTCTATAATATTTCCTATTAGCTTTAATGGTGTTTAAGTCTACCTTCAAAGTAGGATGAACAAATTGTAATATTTTAGGTTCACATTTCTATGTAGTGTTATTTCTTCCACTTATTATTCTATAATCATTGTTAATCATTGTTGTGCTTTTCTCATTCTCTCGTATCATCATTACATAGGATTGCCTATTCATATCTTCAACCATATTGTGAATTGTTCAACTCTATATATGACACAAAAAAAATGTTTTTTTAGTTTAAAATCGTAAAGGGTCCAAAATTGAAACTTAACTTTAATACTACTTATAATGTACTTCACTTAACCTAAGAAAAAACCTATATATATTTAAACATGTATATCATTGTCATTATTTTTTTCCATATTCAAATATTTTATTAATTTCAACTCATTATTTATATCCAAAATCCACAACTTTCCCTCACTTTTTTTTCTAACAAATTTCATCTTTACTTGTTCTCTAAAAATTTCATTTTACAAGGTTTTGATTTGCAATATCTTTCAATAGTATTAAATATTTTATAAAGTATTTGTATATATAGGGTTCATAATAAATCTTTAAAATTATCAAAATAATTTAGTCAACAACTTTGTCCTCTTTGCAATATCTTTCAACGATATTAAATATTTTATAAATTATTTGTATAAAAAAGAGTTCATAATAAGTCTTTAAAACTATCAAATAATTAAATATTCTTCTTTACTCATTCTCTAACCAATTTCATCTACAAGGTTTTTGATTTGCAATATCTTTTAATAGTATTAATGTTTTATAAATTATTTGTATAAAAAAGAGTTCATAATACGTCTTTAAAACTATCAAAATAATTAAATGCTATATAAAAATATTAAAATAATTAAAGGTTATATAAATTATTTGTATAAAAGAAGCTGATTATATGTCTTAAATTAATTCGGACCGCATTTTGCGCTCTTCCCATTAAGGAAATTTCACTACATTTAATTTAATAAATGTGGGGCTTCAGATTACATTTTGGAGTTCTTCCAATTAAGCACTTTTCACTACATTTAATTTAATAAATGTAAGGTTTCTGATTACATTTTGGAGTTCTTCCAATTAAAGACATTTTGCTACATTTAATTTAATAAGAGTTCTTCCATTTAATAAGAGTTCTTCCAATTAAAGACACTTCACTACATTTAATTTAATAAATGTAGGGTTTCAGATTACATTTTGGAGTTCTTCCAATTAAAGACATTTCACTACATTTAATTTAATAAGAGTTCTTCCAATTAAGGACATTTCACTACATTTAATTTAATATACATTTTGGGGTTCTTCCAATTTAAGAGATTTCACTACATGTAATTTAATAAGAGTTCTTCCAATTAAGGACATTTCACTACATTTAATTTAATATACATTTGGAAGTTCTTCCAATTAAAGACATTTCACTACATTTAATTTAATAAGAGTTCTTCCAATTAAGGACATTTCACTACATTTAATTTAATAAATGTAGGACATTTTGCAGTTCTTCCAATTAAAGACATTTAAGTACATTTAATTTAATAAGAGTTCTTTCAATTGAGGACATTTCACTACATTTAATTTAATAAATGTAGGGCTTCATATTAGGTTTTGGACTTCTTTCAATTAAAGACATTTCACTAAATTTAATTTAATAAGAGTTCTTCCAATTAAGGACATTTCACTACATTTAATTTAATAAATGTAGGACATTTTGCAATTCTTCCAATTAAAGACATTTCACTACATTTAATTGAGGACATTTTACTACATTTAATTTAGTAAATGTAGGGCTTCGGATTACATTTTGGAATTCTTCCAATTAAAGACATTTCACTACATTTAATTTAATAAGAGTTCTTCCAATTACAAACATTCCAATTAAGAACATTTCACTACATTTAATTTAATAAATGTAGAGCTTCGGATTACATTTTTGGAGTTCTTCCATCTAATAAATGTACATTTTGGAGTTCTTCCATTTAATAAATGTAAGGCTCCGGATTAAATTTTGGAGTTCTTCCAATTAAAGACATTTCACTAAATTTCACTATATTTATTAAAAATTTAATAAATGTAAGGCCAATGAATCAAAGATAAGTACATTTTACCGCATTATAACTATATCATATGCCTCTAATGCAACTTAAGGGTTCATATAACTTTAATACAACTTACGGTTCAACCCAATGCATATATGAATGACCTTTGTAATACTATATGTATCATCACATTATTATAAAATATTTTGGTATAAATATTTGTTAACAATGTGGTATATTGTTGAGGTTATCGACTCTTGGCTCAAGGTTATGTATCAAAGTTCATATTTATATTTGTTGAGAAAGTTCCACACATTGAAATTTCAATGAATAACCCTTCCATGACTGGCTTGTATTCACCTACCAAATCGTCGATAATTCTATTTTGAATAAATCGATGATGTTTGTTATCCTTAGGTTCTAATTCTTGAATTACTTGGGTTTTTACAACATATTTAATTTTTTATTTTTATTTTTTTAGTCTACTCCATGGTATAGATGTCTATTCATGATCCCTCCACAAAGGTATTTCTCACCGAACCGATATACAATAGCAAGGGATCTACTCTGAATCAATGATGATTTGATACTCTTATGGTTTAGTGGAAAGTTAATGACTATAGTGTCTCTACATTATGTGTTATTTCATTTTTCATGGAGGTTTCGTACGACTAAGTCGTGTAACCTTGCAACCGACTTGATTTATTGGAGTCCTCCTTTACCAACCTCACTTCTTCTTCTTCTTCTTTTTACTCGTGAATGTGTCTCTTCACATCTATCTCCTAGTTTACCATTGGTTTCAATTGTTCTTTGTCATGACGTGCACGAGCCTAGTTATGCGAAAATGGTTCTCCTAATAATTTTTACTTTTTAATATTCTTATAATTATTCTCCATTACTTCGAATATGTTGCTTAAGATTAAAAATGTACGCAATATTTCATGAGTTTAACTTATTTATTCTCTTACGCTTTTTTTCTCGGAGAAATGGTTTCCAAAATATCACAACTCTATTTACCCTTATAACCATGAATTCTTTACTCGCTACATTTTGAGGAACAATTGGTTGTTGTCACTATACGTTGTGTAGTGAGAAGAACTCTCTTTACAAGTTCTTTCCCTCCAGAAGTTCTGCATAAAGGCATGTTAACTTGTATACACTTACACTTTCCGGTGATTTTCTACTACTTCGGTTTTAAAACTTGTTAAAAGATAATGGAGAATCCTTAATTTGCGAGAGTTGGTTCATGAAACCTTAGGATAGGAATTAGTTTATATTTATTAGGGTATGGCTATAACTTCCCTATATCTATGTATGTTATATATTCGTTGAGTTTTATTGAGAATGTAGAGCATTCTACTGCAGTCGGACTCTCCCGCGCTTCAGTCTCTCCATTGTAGAGTTGACTGACCTTTTTATTAACGAATTCAATCCATCATATTTTATCATTGTATCAAAGCTCCAGGGTCAAATCATAGCCGAGTGCCGTGATCCCCGTGAGTATCCGGTGTAGGAGAGGAGAAGCCCCCTAATGACCGAGTGACTTTTTTTTCATAGGTATTGATTGGTCAATGCGTTGAGGAGCGATGCGCGTCAATCGAGCACGATCTCATGGCGATTATCCTCGCCGATAAGCACGGATCCGTGTGGGAGAACTACACCGATAGGCCGTAACCTTAATCGGCTTCCATTCCTAGCATGATCAACGCGTGAAATTGGTTTAGTAAGGGCGTTGATGTGGGAAATAAAGGAGATCCGAAACAAATTTGTGCCGGTGTTCGACACCGATGAAAGGGGAGAGATCTGAGATCTATTTATGGTAAAAATTTTCCGATGAGGGAAGAGATCCGACACGTATCTATTGCCGATGAAAGGTCGCCGGGTGAAGGAAGAGATTGTGTCAAATCTATTACCGGTGAAAGTTTTCCAATGAATGAAGAGATATGAAGCGCATCTACGCTGTGTCGGCTCGCCGATGAAAGAAGAGATCCGGGAGTAGATCCTGTTGTCGATGTATGCTTGGTGCGGAGGAGCTAGAGAGCTCAGTGTTGGAGAAACAGAAGAGGTCATGGAAAAGGAGCCGAGACTCAGTGGCACAACGTGCAAAGCATGCCGTCCTTTGGGATTGATCAGCGCATCGTAGATCCGTATTGTGATATTTCTTTATGTAAGGATCTAGGGTAGATCCATCATTATTTTTTTCTCCGTCAACTACTCAAAGTCGAATTGTCAAGATGAATAATCAAATAATCGAAGCATACTTGAATGAGAGAAACAAGCTTGATGGTTCCAATTACTCGAATTGGAAGTTCAAGATGCAGACGGTGCTATAAGCACAGAGTGCCTAGAAGATTGTAAATAGGGATGAGCCAAATCCAACAACAGGAGTCGGTTCAGCCACAACGATTCAAGCCCAGGAGAAGAGAGCGAGAAGGGAAAATATGACATTGAAGATGTCAGTGAAACATTGTATCATACCACATATCAGAGAATGAAAATCGCAAGATGAAATTTGGATGGTGTTGAAGGATCACGTATGAGATCGGGAATACAAATCGTCTCCTATTCTTCAAGAGCAAGATCCTCTCCTTAAATATGGAAGAGAATGAAACAATTGTTTCTTTCATATCGTGGATCAAATATCCGAAGAAAAAATTGTCGAGGTATCGATGGAGATAGTTGTAGACACAGATTTGGTCACGATCACCATGAATGGTATGACCGATGATTACCAAATGTTCATCACCGGGATAAGTGCGAGGGAGAAAGCCTCGGAGTTTGAAGAATTTACAGTGAATATTAATGCAAGAAGAAGAAACAAGATTGACTTAAAAATCCCAGAGTGTAGATCTTGCGTTAATGGCAAAGAAGAAATTCTTCGAGAAAAAAGGAAATTCATCACAAACAAAATGGAGCAAATCCACAGTAAAAATACCAAATCAATCTTAAGGTATGCTTCCGAATAGAAATGACTCTCGTATTAAAATGTTTCCATTGCGGAAAATTCAGTCATATGGCTAAGAATTGTAGGAAAAAAGGAATTTGATGAAGGACAACGTGTAGACATAAAGACATGCGAGTGTCATTTCGTACATGATGATAATGTTCAGGATTTCGCATTGTTCATGGGTCGACACTGATGAAAAATTATGTGGATTCAAGAGAATCCACACCCATGACGAGAGAACAAGCAATGGTTTGAAGATTTTAAAGAAACCAACAACGAGCACAAATCTACCTTGGATATAGATAGAGGTTATTAGATCAAAGGGTACGGGAACATTCTCGTTATTTTTTCCCGATCGTAATACCGGACATATCCAAAATATAATGTATGTACCCGTAGTTACAACGAATATTATTTATTCATCTATGATTATAGATCAAAACCTCAAGGTAGAATTCTTTAAATGTAATTGTTATATTAAATATCTGTTGGATCGTATGAAAACTATTTATTCGAGGAATTCGAATAGGGAGGGTATGTACAAATTAAATGTGAGGATAGCACCACATCGAGCTTTGACAACATCGAGTTTGACTACAAAAGAGCTATGGCACATCGAGACTTGGTCACATCCTTCAACAATCTGCTATTTCTTCATAAAAAGGAAATGGTAAGAGGTATTCCTACATTATAACAAGTGCATAATGATTGTGAAGCTTGTGCATTAGGAAATATGGATAGAGAATATTTCCCTGTTTGAGTAGAAAAGAAAAAGAGAGATATACTTGAATTAGCGCACATTGACCTATGTGGACCCATGAAAATAAATTCATTATGAGGTGCACTGTATTTTCTACTATTTGTTGATGACTCGCAAAAGTTTTCTTGGGTATATTTCCTTAGTAAGAAAATCCATACATTTGAATAATTTAAGCGAGCTCTAGTAACTATTATTGAAAAGAAAACATGGAATTACATAAAGATTCTCTCGCTCCGATCAAGGGGGAAGAATACGAGGAAGGATGAACTTACCAAGTATTATAAAGACCATGAAATATTGCATCAATTGACGACGCCTCGTACTCCTCAAACAGAACGTAGTAGCGGAAAGGAAGAACATAACATTGGTGGATTGTGCTCGGGAGCATGTTGAAATGCAAGGATCTTTCAAATAGTTTTTGGGCTGAAGCATTGAATACCGCGGTTTATTTTAAAAATAGGAGTCCTACAAAAAGTCTCGAGTTTAAAACTCCTTATGAAGCATTATATGGATTCAAGCCTCGTAGTAAAACATTTGAGAGTATTTGGGTCTAAAGCCTTTGCCCACATTCCAAAGGAAGACGAGAAAGAAAATTAGATTCAAAAGCCATCGGATGCACCTTTTTAGGGGTATTGTTCACAATTTAAATCTTATAGATTATTTAATCCCTCTACTCACAAAATATTTGTCGGTAGAGATTTCATGTTCCATGAGTAGGTTTATGATGAATCTCATAAAATAAATGAGGAATGGGATATTCCTTTTTGGTGGAAGGAAGTGAAGAATCATATGATAGCCAGTGAGAAGCGTAAAAAAGGCACAAGAAGAAATTTCGGGTAGATCAATCGAATCGAGTCCTTCAAATGAAATTTAGAACAGGTTGGAAGCCACACCAATGCTCGAAGAGTAGGTAGGCGAGTAATCAATTACTCGCTAGATATAGGGAAAATGCCTTTATAACTAGTATGATGAATGTTGTAGAAACTTCTAGTTATAGAGAAGCCAATCAAAGTAGTGAATGGAAAGAAGCTATAGAACAAGAATATGAATCTATTTTTTAAAAACAATACTTGGGAACTAGTTGAACTACCCAAAGGGAAACAAACCATAGGTTGTAAATGGTTCTATAAACACAAGATTAATGCGAGAGAAGCATACATAAATTAAAATCTAGATTGGTAGCAAAGGGGTATTCACAAAAAGAAGGTATTTATTATGAGGAAACCTTCTCCCCCCATAGCTAAACTAAATACTATCATACTCATGATTGCTTTAGCTACTAGAAAACACTAGATGATTTACCAACTAGATGTAAAGTCTGCATTTTTTAATGGGGAGTTGAAAGAGGAGGTCTACCTAGAGCAACTTGAGGGGTTTTTTCTAGAAAGGGAAAGAAATTTTAGTCCGTAGATTAAAGAAAGCCTTATATGGATTAAGCAAGCACGTAGGTCATGGTATGAAAAGATAGATTCATTTTTTTCTACAACACAAGTATACAATAGAAGTAAAAATGACCCTAATGTGTATACTCTAAATGATGAAAAGAGATTTGATAGTGTTGATTTATTTGTATATAGATGATCTAATCATTAGAGGATATTCTATTGATCTAATCAAAGAAATCAAGAAGCAAATGTCATAAGCGTTCGAAATGGAAGACCTTGGTGAACTAAGATACTTTTTGGGTCTTGAGATCTGAGAGATTCGGGACAAACTTTTCTATCCCGAGGTAAGTATGTCGTGGGTCTACAGGAAAGATTCAGGATTGATCGTTGTAAGGCTATAGCGATGCCATTACAAAATTTTATTAAACTTCGTAGTGAGGATGGCTCTAAAGAGGCAGATGTGACACTCTATCGACTACCGGTTGGGAGCTTGATATACTTAACCATTACATGTACCATATTTGGCTTATTCAATTAGTGTGCTAAGTCAAATCAAGCCCAATCCCACTTGAGAGTCACTGGATTGCAACAAAGGTGTTCTAAGGTATACGTGAGGAATCTGTAGATTATGGTATTATTTATACTCGATTCTTCCGATGTTAGATTGATAGGGTTTACCGATTCCGGCTAGGGCCGGAAATGTAGACGACCGAAGATCCATAATAGGCTATGCATTTAGCATTGGATCCGGGGTGAATGCATGGAGTAGTAAGAAACAAAACACAGCTTTCCTTTGTCCTCGGGGAGAAGCGAGACTACCAAGCAATGTGCGCATCAACATGTGAGGCGGTTTGATTTGTGGAGACTTCTCGAGATGTCTGGGAAGAACGAGAAAGATGCAACAACTATCGGATGTGATAACCGCGAGCTCAATCAAATTGGCTAATAATTTGGTGTTCAACAAAAAAACTAAGCACATTGATACACAATTCCACTTTGTCAAAGAGAAATTTCAATCTAAATAAATGAATCTTTTATATTGTAAAACTTGTGATAATGTTGCTGACATTTTCACTAATACTCTTGGCAAAGTTAAGTTTGAAATGTTTAGGGAGATGTTAAGTATATTTGTGAACCCATTCTCGATTAAGTGGGAGTGTTAAAAGATAATGGATTATCCTTAATTTGTGAGAGTTGGTTCACGTAACCTTAGGATAGGAATTAGTTTCTATTTCTTTAGGTATGGTTCTAAATTCCCTACATCTATGTATGCTATATATTGGTTGAGTTGCACTCGCAATATAGAGTGTTCTACAGAGATCAAACTCTCCCTTGCTCATTCTCTCCATTATAGAGCTTACCGCTTTTTTATTAATGAATTCAATCCATCATATTTTATCAAAACTTGTATCCACCAATAATTCCATAAGGTTTTTATGCCTATGTCAAGATGGTTTAATAAAAACCCCTTGTGGTATCTTATTTTTATTTTTATACGTTTAAAACTAGTATGGTGTTCAATTAATCTTGTAATTTAATTTTTTATATATCTACGATACTCTCTATTTTTGAAATATATTACAGCTTTTTGCATTATTTTGGTGCACCAATCTCATTCTAAACTCCTACAGCGTTACTAGTCTCTATTTAGGGTTATGTATTTAGTTTCCTTTGCACTACGGTTACCATTTGGAAGTTTAATTTCACCATAACAATCTTCTTTATTGTTCCTGTATTATACATTCCAATGCTTATTTAGTTGCCTCGTCCTATAGAGTTATTTATATGGTAATTTCTTTCAATATCTTGAATCTTAAAAAATATTCTTACAGCTTTTTATTCTTATTTGTTTATTTATGGTAATTTCCTCTTTGGATTCTTAATTCACTAACATTATTCTGCGTTAGAAGAATTGGAGCATCAACGGTATATATTAGATCAAAGGTAATTTAAAACTATCATAATTTTATTGTTATAGTAATTCTTTGAGCATCTCATTATATTTAATCTATTGTATTAATTGCTTGTTTAGGTGCTCAAGTAACCCTTTAAACACTTCGGGAGCAAATTCATTTTTCCTCCAAAGTATTCAATTTCAAAATCGAGTATAGAATGTATTAATTTCTCAACTCCCTCTTTACTAGGTCAGGCCTTATGCTCACTCTGGAATTTATAGAGTGCATCAAGACGAAATTAATGTTTGTTTGAATTAAGTTATTATTCTTAATTGGAAGAACATTTTCATGGCCTCGACCACTAGTAACTATGTACTGCATAGGATTGTGGGATAGTTACAATCTATTTGATTTTAATTAATTTTTTGATAAACATTTTTGTGGCCCTTTGCACCGAACTCTATGTAGTTCAATTTTTGTTTTAAATAAAATTGTAAACATTTATATGCAAACAACCAATCAGACGATGCTCCATGTAGAAACATACGTATATGATGTATTTATTGTCCATAGAAAATACTAAATTTTTAATCTAAAGTTTTCCATTAAATCTAATATATATATATCCTACTTGAGCATTCTATGCAATATTGGAAAAAAAACATTGTATTCAATTCCTTTATATATATATATAACCTCATATTCAATTTTTTGGTTTGAAAATTTTTGTTGTTACCCAACATCGTAATCAAAATTTTACTCTATGAAACAATATTCTAAAGTTTATATATATATTTAATTTATTTATAGTTCTTTCATTTTTTTCATTCCTTTCATGCGTGTTGTTTAACTTACACTGTACACATTAGATAAATAAAGCATAATATTTAATATTCTATTAAAATTATTATTTGTTTTTTTTCTTTCTATTGCGTAAAAAACTATACGTAATACATAACCATATCTATTCTTTTGACAAGTAAATAAGTATAAATATTAATTTGATACAAAAATTTCTTTTTCTAGAAAAATAATATTTAAATACTTGGCTTTTCCTAACTTTGACACTGAAAAACAACAAAAGAAAGTAAAAATAGAAGATATTATCCATCTCATTTATCACTCTTTTGGTGGTTACTAACTGGAAAACTTATTGATAGGAAATAAATATTCAACAATAATTTGTAGCCCAATGTCATTCAACCATTTGTGCTCAACAAATTTTCCCATATTTTATTTATTTACAAAAATAAAAAAATAAAAAATTACAAACTTACAATAAGTTATTATTGGTAATAAAGTATTGATAATTAAAATTTCCAATGGTTTTTTAGACCAATATACTTTAACCAAGAGTAAAAATATGCAAATTTAATTACATAATTTATCAAGCCAAGGGATATCATATAAATCATTGCACCTCCTAAATAAGCTATGCCCTTATCTCTCAAAGCTTCCAATTTAGTTAGATGGAGCTCTAGAGTATCAATATTGATTCGCACATGTTTAACTTCGTCCGTAATAAACCAATTTTATAGTTAATTAACACTAATTGAACCTAGAATTTTGAGTTCCCAAAATCTCCCCTTGGTAAGAAAAAATTATAATCTAATTTCATTGAACATAGACTTATTAATCACAATCTATGATGATTAAGATTTGAGAGTTTACACGCACCTGATAATTGTGATCTATTATGACGAAAACCATCTTTGTGTGGAGTATCCAGAACCCCACAGTATAAACTATTTTAATGAATTACAATCAAATTTGGATTACAAACAAATATATAATGTAATTAATCTGAATCACAAAAATCTTAAATATAATGAAATTATTAACATCATATTCTGATAGCATTTTCTACAACAAAATAGATACAAATTAACCCCAAAGAAATCATAAACGAAATTCTTAATAAACAAGTATGCTTGCAAGCGACAAGAGTTACTTTTTAAAAAAAATACCATTAAACTTAGACGATGGATAAATATTATGCACCTCAAAGTAAAAATAATTAATTCTCGAAGACACAAGACTACTAGGTCATACATATGGATATATAAAAATTAAGGGTTGCAATGTTTCCATTCTAGCTCCATTGGCATCATTAATTTACGGACTACCATTGACATATTTTTTATATAAATATTGATATACATTATTAATAATATAAAAATAAAATTAATATGGACAATATTTCGTAAATAAAATATTTAAATACGAATGTATGTAAAATATTTTAATATTAATTATATATATTATTTATGCTTTAAAAAACATTACGTATTTATAATAATAATAATAATAATAATAATTTAATTTTAAGGTCACAATTAAGTCAGAAAGCAAATTAGTGTATGAATAATAATCCAATTTTAAGGTTACAATCAAGTCAGACACCAAATTAGTGTATGAATAATAATCCAATTTTAAGGTTATAATCAAGTGAGACACCAAATTGGTGTATGAGGTTCTCTTGTTTCGTGGGATAAAGGACCCACAAGCGTTTGAAAATAAATAAATTTGTATTGTTCAATTAGTCTTATTTTTTAATATGTTGATTATTTTCTTTTTAAATCTAGTAAATATTTATTGCAATTACTAACTTTAGAATTCCATAAAAGAAGAAGACACGAGATTGTAGAATTTACATGGAACTAAGAATGACATGGATAATAATGCCAAAACTAGACTTATAACTTTAAAATTTTACATGAGAAAAAAGCTTATAACTTTAGAATTCCACTTAAGAGGAAGACACGAGATTGTAGAATTTACATGGGACTAACGATGACATGGATAATAATGCCAAAATGAGAGTTAAGAAACTTGTCATCCTAAAAATCCATTAATAAAAAATCATAAATTGCAAGTGTTATTTCTTTCACTCATTATTCCATATAATCGTGGTTGTGCTTTTCTCATTTTCTCGTATCATCATTACATAGGTTTGTCTATTCATATCTTCACCATATTGTCAATTATTTACAAAAAAATGTTTTTCGATTTAAAACTTATAAGGGATCCAAAATTGAAACTTAGTTCTAATATCACTTATAATATATCTCACTTAACCCATTTATTATATATATTTAAACATGTACATCATTGTCATTCATTTTTGTCATATTCAAACATCTTATTAATTTCAACTCATTATTTATATTCAAAATCTACAACTTTTCCCCTCTTTACTTTTTTCTCTAACAAATTTCATCTTTACTTGTTCTCTAACAAATTTCATTTAAAAAGGTTTTGATTTGCAATATATTTCAATCATATTAAATGCTTTATAAAATATTTTTATAAATAGAGTTCATAATACGTCTTTAAAACTATCAAAATAATTTAGTCAACAACTTTCCCTCTTTACTTGTTCTCTAACAAATTTCATTTACATTTACAAGATTTTGATTTGAAATATCTTTCAATTTTCAATAGTATTAAATATTTTATAAATTATTTGTATAAAAGGAGTTCATAATAAGCCTTTAAAACTATCAAATAATTAAATATCCTTCTTTACTCGTTTTCTAAACAATTTCATCTACAAGGTTTTGATTTGCAATATCTTCAATAGTATTAAATGTTTTATAAATTATTTGTATAAAAGAGTTAATAATACGTCTTTAAAACTATCAAAATAATTAAATGCTATATAAAAATATTAAAATAATTAAATGTTATATAAATTATTTGTATAAAATAAGATGATTATATGTCTTAAATGAATTCGGATTGCATTTTGCGCTTCTTCCCATTAAGGATATTTCACTACATTTAATTTAATAAAATGTAGGGCTTTAGATTACATTTTGAAGTTTTTCCAATTAAGGACATTTCACTACATTTAATTTAATAAATGTAGGGTTTAGGATTACATTTTGGAGTTCTTCCAATTAAAAACATTTCACTACATTTAATTTAATAAATTTAGGGCTTCGGATTACATTTTGGAGTTCTACCAATTAAATACACTTCACTACATTTAATTTAATATACATTTTGGAGTTATTCCAATTAAAGTCATTTCACTACATTTAATTTAATAAGTGTTCTTCCAATTAAGGATATTTCACTACATTTAATTTAATAAATGTAGGGCTTCGGATTACATTTTGGAGTTCTTCCAATTAAAGACATTTCACTACATTTAATTTAATAGGAGTTCTTCCAAGTAAGGACATTTCACTACATTTAATTTAATAAATATAGGGCTTTGGATTACATTTTGGAGTTCTTTCAATTAAAGACATTTTACTATATTTAATTTAATAAGAGTTCCTCCAATTATGATATTTCACTACATTTAATTTAATAAATGTAGAGCTTCAAATTACGTTTTTGGAGTTCTTCCAATTAAAGACATTTCACTACCTTTAATTTAATAAGATTTCTTTCAATTGAGGACATTTCACTACATTTAATTTAATAAGAGTTCTTTCAATTGAGGATATTTCACTACATTTAATTTAATAAATGTAGGGCTTCGATTAGGTTTTGGACTTCTTTCAATCAAAGACATTTCACTACATTTAATTTAATAAGAGTTCTTCCAATTAAAGACATTTCACTACATTTAATTTAATAAGAATTCTTTCAATTGAGGACATTTCACTACATTTAATTTAATAAAATGTAGGGCTTTGGATTACATTTTGGAGTTCTTCCAATTAAAGATATTTCACTACATTTAATTTAATAGAGTTCTTCCAATTAAGAATATTTCACTACATTTAATTTAATAAATGTAGGGATTCGAATTACATTTTGGAGTTCTTCCTTTAATAAATGTAGGGCTTCCGATTACATTTTGGAATTGCAATGAATCAAACATAAGTACATTTTACTGCATTATAACTATATCATATGCCTCTCATGCAACTTAAGGGTTCATATAACTCTAGTACAACTTCCGGGTTCAACCCAATGCATATATGAATAACCTTTGTATTACTACATGTATCATTAAATTATTATAACGTATTTTGCTATAAATATTTGTTAACAATGTGGTATATTGTTGAGGTTATCACCCTTGGCTCAAGGTTATGTATCAAATTTCATATTTATGTTGTCGAAAGTTCGTATACATTGAAATTTCAACGAATAACCCTTCCACGACTTGTCGGTATTCACATACCAAATCGTCGATGATTCTATTTTGAATAAATCGACTATGTTTGTTATCCTTAGGTCTAATTCTCGAATTACTTGGGTTTTTACAACATATTTAAATGTATTTTTTTCTTTTTGTCCACCTAGTGGTATACATGTCTATTCATGATCCCCGCATGCGAGGTCTTTCGGACCTAACCGATACACAATAGCGAGGATCTCGTATCTGAATCAATGATGATTTGATACTCTTATCATTTAGTGGAAAGTTAATGACTATAATGTCTCTACATTATGTGTATTTCATTTTTTCATGGAGTTTTTTGTTGACTAAGTTGTGCAACTCTTGCAACCAACTCGATCTATTGGAGTCCTCCTTTACCAACCTCACTTCTTTCTTTTTTTCTTTTTTACCCATGAATGTGTTTTCGACATCTATCTGCTAGTTTACCTAGTGGTTTCAACTTTTCTTTGTCATGATGTGCCGACTTAGTTATGCGAATGGTTCTCCTAATAATTTTTACTTCTTAATATTCTTATAATTATTCTCCATTACTTCGAATATGTTGCTTAAGATTAAAAAATATGCGCAATATTTCATGAGTTTAACTTATTTATTCTATTGCGATCCGTAGAGAAATGGTTTCCAAAATATCACAACTCTATTTACCCTTACAACCATGAATTCTTCAAGGGTTACATTTTTGAGGAACAATTGGTTGTTGTCACTATACCAAAGGCAAGCGAGAAGAACTCCCTTTACAAGTTGTTTCCCTCCGTGAAGTTTTGCATAAAGGCATGCTAACTTGTATACACTTACACTTCGATTGCTTTTATACTATCGTTTTTAAAACATGTTAAAGATAATGGAGAATCCTTAGTTTGTGAGAGTTGGTTCATGAAACCTTAGGATAGGATTTAGTTTCTATTTCTTAGGGTATGGTTATAACTTTCGTATATCTATGTATGCTATATATTGGTTGAGTTGTATTGAGAATGTAGAGGTGTTCTGGCTGCAGTCGACTCTCGTTTCGCGCCCTCCATTGTAGAGTTGACCAAACTTTTTATTAATGAATTCAATCCATCATATTTTATCATGGTATCGCAGCTTTCTCCAGGGTCGAATCATAGTCGGGACTCTATGATCCCTATCGCATTCAAGTGGCGGAAGGAGAAGCCCCTCACGATTGAGTGACTTTTTTTTCTTAGGTATTGATTGGTCAACACGTTTTTTGGAAGAGCAATGCGCGCCAATCAACACGATCCCATGGCGATTATCCACGTCGATAAGCGTGGATCTCGTACGGGAGAACCGCGTTGATAGACCAGAAACCTTAATCGGGCTCCATTCTCGACATGATCAGCACGGAAATTGGTTTAGTAAGGGTGCCGATGTGGGAAAGAAAGGAGATGCCGAAAATAGATCTATGCCATTGTTCGCCCACTAATGAAAGGAAGAGATCCGAGATCTCTTTCTAGTAAAAATTTTTCCAATGAGGGAAGAGATCCGAGACGGATCTACTGCCGGTGAAAGGTCGCCGATGAAGGAATAGATCCGAGACAAATCTGTGCCGGTGAAAGTTCGCTAATGAATCGAAGACATCCGAGGGCGGATCTACTACTCGTGCGGTTTCCGATGAAGGAAGAGATCTAGAGTAGATCCATTGCCGATGTATGCTTGGTGCAGAGGAGCTAGAGAGCTCGTGGCCGAGAAATGGAAGAGGCCATCGAAAAGGAGTCGAGAGCATGTGGTGCAATGCGCAAAGCAACTCTGTTGGATTGATCACAAATCGTGTAGATCCGTATCATGATTTTGCTTTAAGGATCTAGGGGTAGATCCATTATTATTTTTTTTCCTCGTCAATTACTCGAAGTCGAACCATCAAGATGAATAATCAAATAATCAAAGCATACTTGAATGAGAGGAACACATTCGATGGTTCCAATTACTCAAATTGGAAGTTCAAGATGCGGAGGGTGTTATAAGCATAGAGTGCCCGGGACCGATTGCAAATGGGGATGGAGCCAAAGACAACAACAGGAGTCGGTTCAGCCACAATGATTCAAGCCCGGGAGAAGAGAGAGAGAAGGGAAAATACAACATTGAAGATGTCATCAAAGATCAGATCATACCGCATATCAAAGAATGAAAATCGCAGAAAAAAATTGGACGGTGTCAAGGATCTATATGAGATCGGGAATACAAATCGTCTCCCGTTCTCGAAGAGCAAGATCCTCACCCATAAATATGGAGGAGAATGAAACAATCGTTGATTTCATATCGTGGATCAAAGATCTAAAGAAACAAAATTGGCAAATATCGGTGAGATAGTTAGCGCATACAAATTTGGTCATGATCACCATGAATGGTATGACCGACGATTACCAAATTTTCATCACTAGGATAAGTGTGAGGGAGAAAGCCCCAAAGTTTGAAGAATTGACGAGGAATATTAATGCAAGAAGAAGAAAGAAGATGGACTCTAAAACCCAAGAGTGTAAATCTTGCGTTAATGGCAAAGAAGAAATTCTTCGGAGCAAAGGAAATTCATCACAAAGAAACGTGAGGAAATCCATTGAAAAATACCAAATCAATCTCAAGGTATGTATCCGAATAGAAATGATTCTCCGTATTAAAATGTTTCTATTGCAGGACAAATCGGTGATATGGCTAAGCATTTTCGAAAAAATAAATTTGATGAAGGAAAACAGAGACATAAAAGACATGCAGTCATATCGTAGATGATGATTATGTTCAGATTTCGATTGTTCATGGATGACATCGATGAAAATTATGTGGATTCGGAGCATCCACACACATGACAGGGGAACATGCAATGGTTTGAAGATTTTAAAGAAACCAACAACAAAGCACAAATATACCTTGGATATGATAGAGGTTATCTTATCAAAGGGCACGAGAACATTCCTCAAGTTATTTTGCCTCGATGGTAATATCGCATATATCCAAAATATAATGTATGTACCCGCAGTTATAAAGAATGCGATTTATGTATTTATGATTACAACTCAAAAACCTCAAGGTAGAATTCTTTAAATGTAATTGTTATATTAAAGATTTGTTGGATGGTATGAAGAATATTTCTTCAAGAACTCAAATAGGAGGTCTCGTACAAATTAAATGTGACGATAACACTACATCAAGCTTTGAAAACATCGAGTTTAACTACATAAGAGCTATGGCACCGGAGGACTTTGTCACATCAACTTCAAAAATCTGTTGTTACTTCATAAAAAGTAGATGGTAAGAGATCTTCCTATTTTAAAACATGTGCATAATGATTGTGAAGCTTGTGCATTAGGGAAAATGCATAGAGAATAATTCCATGTTCGAGTAGAAAATAAAAAGAGAGATATACTTGAATTAGTGCACATTGACCTATGTGGACCCATGCAAATAAATTCATTAGGAGGTGCACTATATTTTCTACTGTTTTTTGATGAATGCAAATTTTTTTCTTGGGTATATTTCCTTAGTAATAAAATCCATACATTTTAACACTTTAAGAAGTTCAAAAATATAATTGAAAAGAAAACATGGAATTCTCCGCTCTGATCAAGGGGGAGAATACAAGAAGGCTGAACTTAACAAGTATTGTAAAGACAATGGGAATATTCCCAGCAATTGACGCATCTCCATTCTCCTTAGCGTAACGTAGTAGCTGGGAAAGGAAGACCATAATTTTGGTGCGAGTGTGCTCAAGCATGCTAAAAATGTAAGGATATTTCAAATAGTTTTTAGTCGAAGGATTGAATACCTAGTTTATTTAAAAAATAGGAGTCCTACAAAAATTCTCGAGTTTAAAACTCCTTTGAAGCATTATATGGATTCAAGCTCACGAGAAAAACATTTGAGAGTATTTGGGTCTAAAGCCTTTGCTCATATTCCAAAGCAAGACAAAAGAAAATTATATTCAAAATCCATCGGATGCACCCTTGTAGGGTATTGTTCGAATTTAAAGCTTATATATTATTTAATCCCTCTACTCACAAAATATTTGTCAAGAGAGATGTCATGTTCCATGAGCATGTTTATGATGAATGCGATAAAAGAAATGAGGAATGGGATATTCCTTTGTTGGTGGAGAAGGAAGTGAAGAAGCAGAGCATAGACACCATGAGAAGCGAAAAAGGCGTGAACAGAAGTTCGGGTACATCAATCGAGCCAGTCCTTCAAAGGAAATTTAGAATAGGTTGGAAGCCACACCAATGCTCGAAGAGCGGTAGGCGTACACTATTCTGCTAGATATAGGGAAAATGACTTTATAACTCGTATGATGAATGTTGTAGAACCTTCTAGTTATAGAGAAGCCAATCAAAGTAGTGAATGGAAAAAGAAAGCTATGGAACAAGAATATGAATCTATTCTAAAAGCAATACTTGGGAACTAGTTGAACTACTCGAAGGGAAACAAACCATGGGTTGTAAATGGTTGCATAAACCCAAGATTAATGTAGAGAGAAGCATAGATAAATTAAAAGCTAGATTGGTAGCAAAGGGGTATTCACAAAAAGAAGGTATTGATTATGAGGAAATCTTCTCCCCCATAGCTAAACTAAATACTATCATACTCATGATTTCTTTAGCTACTAGAAAACACTAGATGATTTACCAACTAGATGTAAATTCTGCATTTTTGAATGGGGAGTTGAAAGGGGAGGTCTACCTAGAGCAACCCGAGGGGTTGTTCCATAAAGGAAAAGAACATTTAGTCTGTAGATTAAATAAAGCCTTATATGGACTAAAACAAGCACCTAGGTCATGGTATGAAAAGATAGATTCATTTTTTTTGCAACACAATTACAATAGAAGTAAAAATGACCCTAATGTGTATACTGCGAAAGATGAAAAGGGATGTATAGTGTTGATTTCTTTGTATGTAGATGATCTAATCATTAGAGGATATTTTTGTTTGATCTAATCAAAGAAATCAAGAAGAAAAATGTCATAAGTGTTCGAAATGAAAGACCTTGGTGAACTAAGATATTGTTTGGGTCTTGAGATCGCGAGAGATTCGGACAAACTTTTCTATCCCGTAGGTAACTATGTCGGGGTCTACCGGAAAGATTCAGATTGATCGTTGTAAGGCTCCAATAGTACTATTACAAAAGAACATTAAACTTCGTAGTGAGGATGGCTCTAAAGAGGCAGTATGGGCACTCCATCGATCGTTGGTTTGGGAGTTTGATATATTCTTAACCACTACTATACGCAGTTTGTCTTATTAATTTAGTGTGATAAGTCAATTCATGTCCAAGCCACTTGAGAGTCACTAGATTGCAACCAAAAGCGTTCTAAGGTATCTACAAGGAACTCGTAGGTTATGATATTATTTATATTGATTCTTCGATGTTAGATTGATACGGGTTTATAGATTCTGACCGGGCTGAAATACAGCTGATCGAAGATCCATAATAGGCTATGCATTTGGCATTGGATCTGGGGTGAATACATGGGCAGCAAGACAGAAACGAACACGGTTTCCATATCCTCAACGGAAGCAAAGTACCATGCAATGTGCGCAACAACATGTGAGGAAGTTTGGTTGCGAAGACTTCTCCAAGATGTGGGGCGAGAACAGAAGATGCAACAACTATTAGATGTGATAAACTTCCAGCTCAATCAAATTGGCTAATAATGCGTGTGTTCCACAAAAAACTAATCACATTGATACACAATTCCACTTTTGTCGAGGAGAAAGTTCAATCTAAAGAAATCCATCTTGTATATTGTAAAACCTCGTGATAATGTTGTCACATTTTCACTAATACTCTTGGAAAAATTTAAGTTTGAAATGTTTAGGGAGATGTTACGTATATTTTTGAACCCCCTTCTCCATTAAGGGAGAGTGTTAAAAGATAATGGAGAATCCTTAATTTGTGAGAGTTGGTTCAGCGATCTTTAGGATATGAATTAGTTTCTATTTCTTAGGGTATGGTTCTAACTTCCCTACATCATATATGCTATATATTGGTTGAGTTTTATTGAGAATGTAGAGCATTCGTCGAGTTAGACTTTCTGGCTCAGCCTCTCCATTGTAGAGCTTACTCCATTTTTTATTAATGAATTCAATCCATCATATTTTATCAAAACTTGTATCCACCGATGAATTCCATTAAGGTTTTTATGCCTATGTCAAGATTGTTTAATAAGAACCCTCTGTGGTATCTTATTTTTTCTTTTTATACTGTTAAAACTATTATGGTGTTCGATTAATCTTGTAATTTTTTATATATATCTACTATACTCTCTATTTTTTAAATATATTACGAGTTTTTTGTAGTATTTTGGTGCACCGATCTCATTGTGAACTCCTACGAGATTTACTAGTCTCTATTTAGGGTTATGTATTTAGTTTCCTTTGAACTACGATTACCATTTGGAAGTTTAATTTCACCATATCAATCTTCTTTATTGTGTTCCTCGTATTATACATTCCAATGCTTATTTGCTTTATGCCCATCCTATAAAGTTATTTATATGGTAATTTCTTTCAATATCTTGAATCTTAAAAAATATTCTTACGACCTTTTATTCTTATTTGTTTATTTATGTATTTATTGTAATTTCCTCTTTGGATTCCTAATTCACTGACATTATTCTTTGTTAGAAGAATTGGAGCATCAACGGTCTATATAAAATAAAAGGTAATTTAAAGCTATCATAATTTTATTGTTATAGTCATCCTTTGAGCATCTCATTATATTTTCTCTACTATATTAATTTCTTGTTTAGGTGCTCAGGTAACCCTTTAAACACTTCAGGAGCAAATTCCTTTCTCCTCAAAAGTATTCAATTTCAAGTTCGAGTATAGAATGTATTAATTTCTCAACTCCCTCTTTACTAGGTCAGGTCTTATGCTCATTCTAGAATTTATAGAGTGCATCAAGACGAAATTAATGTTTGTTTGAATTAAGTTATTATTCTTAATTGGAAGAACATTTTCATGCTAGACCACTTGTAACTATGTACTGCATAGGATTCTGGGATAGTTACAATCTATTTGATTTTAATTAATTTTTTTGATAAACATTTTTTGTGGCCCTTTGCACCGAACTCTATGTAGTTCAATTTTTGTTTTAAATAAAATTGTAAACATTTACATGCAAACAACCAATCAGACGATGCTCCCTGTAAAACATACGTATATATATTTATTGTCTATAGAAAATACTCCACTGTGTATTATATCAAGTAGCATTCTCCGTGTTTTTCCTCTTCACCATTAGATTTGTGCATGAAACTTGTTATTTTAACAATATTATTATATTTCCTTAATCTTGTGCCTATCAAAAAGTTATTTTTATAGTATTTCGATTGTATTGTTAAGGGAAAAACTTTTCTTTTTTACAGTACCTATCTACATGCCAGTATACGCTTAAATTTTTAATCTAGAATTTTTCATATATATATATATATATATATATATATATATATATATATATGAATCTCTTACTCAAGCATTCTATGTAATATTGGAAAAAAAACGTTGTATTCAATTCTCTATATATATATAACCTCATATTTCATTTCATTTTGTTTAGGAAATTTTTGTTGTTATCTAACATCTTGATCAAAATTCTACTTATAAAAAGAATATTCTAAAGCTTTACACTTTTTTTCATTTCTATAATTCTCTCGATAAAATATCAACAATATTTTCTTCTTCTTCGCTAAATTCATGTGTGTTGTTTAACTTACACTGACACATTAGATAAATAAAGCATAATATTTAATATTCTATTAATGTTAATATTTTTTCCATATTTAATATTCTATTAACGTTAATATATTTAAAAATAATATGTAATACATAATCGTATCTATTCTTATTCTTTTGACAAGTAAATAAGTACAAATACTAATTTGATACCTCCAACCAAAGGAGAGGAATTGTCGGTTTCGTTACTCGTCTGAAAAATTTCTCATTCCTTCCCTGCTCCGCTCGCAATTCCTCCGCCCTCCGACACAAATTCTCGGAAACTCAGGTCCCGGTAAAATTGGAAACATTATCCAACCCCGGATTTGACTCTCTCTGTCGGATATGATTCCCAATTTTGTGGATATGCCGTAAAATGATTCAAATTTTCAATCCAATTTCTTTCGCACGCGCTCCTATTCGGGTCATAGATCCTCGTGTTCCCGTTCGAACGCACCCGCGGCACGCGAGCGTGAGCCGGCATTTCTCCCCGTTGTTCCCTGTTCAAACCTACAACCCGCAACCGTAGCCGTAAGTTACCACACGAAGATCGCAAAATCAGCGCTCACCGTAAGTAACGCGAATCGCCTTCCTTACAAAACCATTTAATATAATCGTCGGAGGAATTTCCGAGCTTTGTTGAATTGCTTCGAATAATTGTTTAAAACTTTGATCTAAGCTTGATATTCAATGAGGTTACAAATTTTGTCGTTTTTATGTCTCAGATAAAGAAATTAAATAGTATGAATGATTAGCGATGCTCCGCTTTTTTCCTATGTCTTGATATAACGTGTAGATTGTGAGTCCTTACAACTTTATTTATATAACTTTCTTCCGCCTCACGCTATTCTTGTAAAATTTAGAAGGGACAACTCACCTATAGTGGGATCCCTATCATCAATCTGGAAATAGATAGTATACTCTACACATTTAACGTATTTAACCTGGGGTTTCTTTTCCAAGATTTGGACTTAGAGTGTAGAATTTTTCCACTTGGTTGAGTTTTAGTTTTCTCTCATCAAGGAACCATTTCTGTATATGCGTTATAATGTCCTCAAGATATTATATTTACTATAAGGATGTAGAGCAGTTCTTTTAATTGAATTGTTGTTGTTCGGTCCCATCATGCTTAGGTTATGAAAGGTTCAAACCGTAGCAAAATGTGTTGTATACTTAATATTTAAAGTGAAATGCATTTTTCTATGATCTCCATTTGTCATCTCCTATTGAATTATCATGTGTTCTTCTCATGATGCAATTTATATTACGCTTCATTCATTTTGTTTACTTTGCAAACCTTAGTTTCAATATCATTTGCAATGTGGTCACCTTACTATTTTATTTAATTGAAATAATTATATTGTTTAAATTCGATGAGAAATCACTAGAGCTTCTTCGGTAACGGGAGGGATAAGACCAATCCTGGTTATTTCATATTACTGACCTCGAGGTCCCACAAAAAATACCGTTTCACAATTCTCGTGAATCTATCAATTTGCTCTTTTCTTATGAAGTGAATTATATTTGTAGTTCTTTGTGAGAGAAAATTCTTCCCAAAAATAAAGTGAATTATATTTGTACTTGATGCAGACCATAATTTTTCCCAAAAATTTCATTTACTCGTCTCCGATATTATTACGATTAGTTCTTGGAATAGTCCTTTCTTCTAGCATTTCGATTGAGTTACCTTATTTCAAATGTATAAACCCTTAGTTTAAAATTTTTGACTATTGGATATTCTCATTTTCACGGTGAAGTCGTTTCAAACTTTTTGATTAAGAGATGCTTTATTTTAAACTGTTAGGTCTCATAAGTTTTATCATTGTATTGGTAATCTGGTTTCTTCTTCGCTTCAATAGTTATACGCACATGCAAAATACCCTTTTTTTAGATGTAAGCATTACCATTTATAATGTGACCTCATTGACCACATTTCTGAATCGTTTAGAAAATGGTCTTATGGTTGTTTAGGACTCTCTTTTGTCTTATAATTAATTTCAGTAGAAACATAAATACAAGTGATTTTATGTACATTAGCATGATAACCTTATACCTAGGGTTTGTTTTATTTTTATTTTCAATCATGAGGTCGCTATATTTTATCTCTCAAATTTAAAAAATATCATAAAGATTACTTCCTTTAGTTATTGATTTACCCTTTATTTGAAGGGATTTAATATCTTATTTATTGATATTTCTATTTACACCATGAGTCTAACTCTCTCTCACACTCAAGACATTGTTTGATTTCCTCATGGTTAACTTATTTATTAACATGAGTGTAGGATTTACCTCTCGGCCATAAAGGTACATTTGTACACCAAACTCCACCAATTTACCACATAGTATATAATGTAGTTTTGCAAACGTGATATTAATTCGCAAGAATTTTGGTAATAACTAGGTCCAAGCATATTTGAACGTGGATGGTAATTTGTAGACCACTTTTATAATTTTTCGTTGTGATGTTAGCTCTGTGGTTATAATATTTTAATTTGTTTTTCTTTATCTTGATAGGCATAGAAATAAAGAGAAGAATGAAATGAGCTTATGGACGTTCAATTAATTTAGTAGTTAGTGGAATAGATTAGGAATATATAGCTGATTTTTAGTTTAATATATCACGGAATCAACATGTTGAGTATTAAGAAATACATACTACCTCATTTGTCTAATATGAATATATATTTCTATTTTATTTATTTTTAAATATCTTTTTCAGAGATCTTCTAAGTGTAAAAAATGGTGCAAAAGTGGCATTTATGCATTGAAGTTTCATGCTTTCCAAATCTGATGCAGGAGCATCAAGGGCGTTTTTTATTTTGTAAATATGTTAAAAAGGGGGTGTGATAATTTGTAATATTTTATTAATTAATTTGATTAAAATAGGAGAAGGTGAGGATTTTTTGTAAATATCTTTTTATTTAATAAAAGGATATGAGGGAATTTAATTAGTTGAAGGATTTTGGGATAAAGAGGGCTATCCTTTAGGGATGTTGAGAGATTTAGGGGTTTGTTGAGGAATTGAAGGGATTGAGCATTTAATTAAATGATTTTTTTAAAATTGTATAAATAGGAAGGGGTTTTGAGAGAAAACACATTTAGAATAGTGAGAGAAGTAGGGGGGCGGTTGGAACAACCAAGGCACGTAAGCCTTTGGTAAATTATGAGGCCATCAATGCGGAATATTAGGCCAAATACAGTTGTAAGTAATCTTGTTTTGATTTCAGATATATACATTTGGTGATTGGTTGTGAAAGTTATATTTATCTACGGATTTAAATGTATATATATGTTTGAAGGCATTGATTGTTGGAAAGATCGATTAAAAGAAGTGTGAAGAAATTTTTAAGATTGATCTATGCGCTCAAGCATCACAATTCTTTGTGTTGAATAAATTTAGGCATAAGTTTGTTTGTGTCAAATAAGGAACTCGATTTTAAATTGGGTTGGTTGATATGTCTAATGGAAATTGGAAATTGAGCGTAGGAGGGCGCAAAGCTATCTCTGCTGGAATTCAATTAAAAATTGTTATGCGGTGACATAGTTTGAATAGTGTAGTAAAGGAGTGACTTCGGCATATCTAGTTGGGAATCGAATTCATGGAGGCGCGCACCTTTTAGTGGAAAATCGATTGGGCTATGTGAGCAATGGTTTTATGTTGTAATTAAAACATTTGTTATACGAGCAATGAAGATTGCTGAATAAGTGTTATCGAGTGAAATCGATGGTACGGGTGTAATCGTTGTTGTAATTGCGATTGGTAAGATTGAGTTATGAACAGAACTATAAACATAATTAATTGAACTCTGGCTTTTATTAATCGTATGATGTCAAATCCGAGCGTTAGAGATTTAAAGGCGCATTTCATTTAAAAACCGAGTTGGGAACACGCACAACGTTGTATGGTAAAGGGAATGTATGTTTTAATTATGTGAATTGTGAGTTGAAAATTGTAGAAAGTGAAGTCCAAAGTGATTGAGATGTAGATACGTTGATGCTTGTGGTTGCACTTGAATCGATTGTATATGGAATGATGAACGTTGGTTTCAAGTTTTGATTGCTGACACTATTATGGAATCCCGAGTCTTATTATGAGATGTCAAATGTTTTCCCGAGTTTTGAATCAATGAATCAAAGGGCGCGAAGAAAAACCAAGAAAATGATCTAAAAAGAAAAAGCGGAATTGACGATTCTTGAAAGATAAGTTCGATGGGTCGATTCTTTAATATAATTTTATTTGTATTGCGAAAATAAAGTGCGGCAATCGATACGACGAGAAGGTAGCTTATATCTGATTTGAAATAATGGTATTAGTGAAAGCCACGAAGAATGAATGCGTTGGTCAATTGTGATTCAAGGTATGCCAAGCAGGTAAATTTGATAATTGTTTGAAACTTGTAACTTGTTTACCAAGGGCGCATTTGAATTTGATTGTGAAGACCGATCTTAAAATGGTGTCATAGATTTGGTTTTATGGCTTGGTGGTTGAACCTTCATGATTTGAGATTTGGGTTTTATAAAAATATATGAAATGAGAATGAGTTATGATGAAAGTTTTGGGATGATGTGTAATGGTTTCATAACCATTGTGTTTTAGAACATGCAGTTGCGAAAGGGGTTTTTTTTCAACAAGTGATTGAATTGTATTTTGAATATGATATGTAGTATAAGCTTCGGTAAAAGTATGTAAAATTTGTTAGACATTAAGGATCTTGATTTATGGTAAATGCGAGATGCGTATTTGTTGGTATGGTATATGGAGATCACAGGAAATGCGAGGCCCTTGCACTGCGTCATTTGGTATCGGTGGAATGCTCTATTGAAGATGTTGAGCGAAATGTATTTTTGAATGTGTGATGAATGATTGGAAGATCAGATTTTAAATACGATGTGCGGCATACACAATTGCGAATGAACGAGGATTGCGGTGAAGAAAATTGCGAGCGAATGAAGGGCGAGATCGAGCGGGTGAAGATGATTTTCGATTTTATGGATTGGAAATTTGTAGTTGAGATAAGATGATGACGATGGTGCAAATTCCAGCTAAAGGCTGAATAAGGAGGACAAATGCGATACGAAGGTGAGTTCAGAGATAAAGCGAGAGAGAGAGCGAGAGGAAATTGCTCGAGAGGTTCCCGAGCGGTGAACCAAGTACTTACCAAGAGCGGGTAAGGAGAGCTTGGTGAGGTAAGTGGCGGCGGAAAGAGATTGTTGTCGTAGAGGCTAGAACAACTCATGATGAGTGAGAAACTCATGGAGAAGGTGATCATGGAGGATCGAGAGAAGAGGTTCGAGAAGAATGCCACGGAGAGATGAGATGGCTGAGGAAGTTCGAGAAAGAGAGATTCCGTCGTAAGTACAATTGCGAGTACTAGAAGACGGCTGCAAGAGCGGGAAGATCGGGGAATAGAGGTTGGATCTTTCCCTTTGAAGGGGAAAATTGTTGGCGACAATTGCGAGAGGAGGTTGAGGCAAATTATGTGATTGCCTTGTTGAAAAAGGAACTTAGAGTTCTTGAACGAGAGATGGAATTGAAATTCCACACGCCCAGTTTGTTCGAAGGATGTGTTGGAGGGGCAGTCCAAGGCGAAAAGTCTTGCGGTTTAAAACTAATAAGTTGTGTATGTTTGCGAGGTACGGCACGGGGAACATGAGCAAGCTTTCGGTTGGCTCCGGGGAGAGAGAAGAGTTGAATCTGAAAAGGTTGTTCATATCGATGATGAAATAGCAAGATCTCGAAGGAGATGAAGACGAAGGAGTCTAATCGGGATGTTGGTGCGGAAAGAGAAGGACTAGTTGATGATTGGTCGGAAACCTTTGGTGAAAGGTATGGAAAGATGTGTAAAGTTTCCAAGTTCTACTCCTAATGAAGTTATTGAATTTTACGAGGAAACTAGATCTCCGGAGAAGAGAATTGGAGAGCGAGGGAGGACTTATGTGCGGGATGATTTGTGAGGAAGCAAGAAAAGAAAGTTTTCATGAAGGGCAGGTCATGAAGCGAGGATGATGGCAAGAAGGCGAGACTAGGCGGCGATCTCATGGCAAGGCGAAAATCAACTGTCTTGATGTGCGCTTGAAAGAGTTGGGAAGGAACTTGGAGCGGCTTGCGGTGTTGCTGAAAGTTGAGGCAAAAGCCGGTAAAGATTTTTATGGAGTCTTGAAGAAGACTTAGAGGCGTGGATATTTGAATCTACAGTGAGACCGTTGGGTCTTGTGATTTTGATGCGACAATTTGATTGTGTTTTTACGGGTGATATAGAAGACGAGTTCATCATTTGGAATTGTCTTAAAGGAGGTGAACGGTTGCGAGAAAGAAGATGAGACCGTAAGTCTCATGACGGACGTGTTTCCGTGGGTGACCGAAAGAAGTTGGTTTGTACGTATAGCCAAGAAAGTGGTGTATGAAATTTTGGGCCCTTACGGTGACGAGAGGGTGAAGCTACGGTGTTTGCAAAACTTGATGATGATGGACAATTTGCGAAGATTGTCGAAGAGGAAGATGGAGATTGTACGGGAGTTAATTTGCAGCATGTTGATGATATTTGAAATGTTTGCGGAACCGGAAGAGAGAAAATTGGATAATTACGGATGATGAGCAAAGGAACGTTGCGAAGGAAGGAAGTTTGGGAGGCAGCGCGACATTCATAGTGACGGCTAGAGCAACATGTGACGCAACATTTATAGTAGCGACGGCGAGAAAAAAAAAAAAGCGATGAGGTGAAAAGAGCGAACAAAACAAGTGAAGAACAAGTAAGAATCGAGTTCGACGATCAGAGATGGAAACAATCGACGGACGGAAGGATATATCTTGGACGAAGAAATTGAGTTGATAAGGAGGTTAATGATAAAAACATCCCGAAGGAAAAGACGAGTGAAGAAAAGAAAAGGAGCGACAACAAGAGAGAGAATGACGGAGTGTGAAAGATTGCAAGAGTAGAGCAAGTGGAGCATTACAACACAAAATATGGAAACACGGAGGACGACAACGATTAACAATAGCGATAAAGCAATCGACATGACAGGAAAATTACAAAATAAATTTTGGGATCCGGGAGGAAATGTCAGGACTTATGACCAGGTGGTCATGAATTTTCTTACATGGGGAGTCGTGCGGGGAGCATCAAGGGCGTTTTTTATTTTTGTAAATATGTTAAAAAGGGGGTGTGATAATTTGTAATATTTTATTAATTAATTTGATTAAAATAGGAGAAGGTGAGGATTTTTTGTAAATATATTTTTATTTAATAAAAGGATATGAGGGAATTTAATTAGTTGAAGGATTTTAGGGATAAAGAGCTATCCTTTAGGGATGTTGAGAGATTTAGGGGTTTGTTGAGGAATTGAAGGGATTGAGCATTTAATTAAATGATTTTTTTAAATTGTATAAATAGGAAGGGGTTTTGAGAGAAAACACATTTAGAATAGTGAGAGAAGTAGAGAGCTGATTTGGAACAACCAAGGCTGTAAGCCTTTGGTAAATTGTAAGGGCCATCAATCTGGAATATCGGAGTTGAAACTAAGTTGTAAGTAATCTTGTTTTGATTTCAGATATATACATTTGGTGATTGGTTGTGAAATTTATATTTATCTCTGGTTAAATGTATATATATGTTTGAGGCATTGATTGTTGGAAAGATCGATTAAAAGAAGTGTGAAGAAATTTTAAGATTTATCTATGCGCTCAAACATCACAATTGGTTGTGTTGAATAAATTTAGGCATAAGTTTGTTTGTGTCAAATAAGGAACTCGATTTTAAATTGGGTTGGTTGATATGTGTCACAATGAAATTGGAAATTGAGCGTGGGAGGGCGCAAAGCTATCTCTGCTTTGGAATTCAATTAAAAATTGTTATGCGGTGACATAGTTTGAATAGTGTAGTAAAGGAGTGACTTCGGCATATCCGGTTGGGGAATCGAATTCATGGAGGCGCACACCTTTTAGTGGAAAATCGATTGGAGTTTGTGTGAGCAACTGGTTTTTTATGTTGTAATTAAAACAACATTATACGCGAGGAGCAATGAAGATTTATTTGAATCGGTGTTATCGAGTGAAATCGATGAGTACGGAGTGTAATCGTTGTTGTAATTCTTGATTGACTGAATTGAGTTATGAACGGAACTATAAACGAGAATTAATTGAACGGTTTGGTTTATTAGTCGTGGCAATGTCAAATACGGCGTTAGAGATTTAAGGCTAACGTTTCATTTAAAAACCGGGTTGGGAACCTTTGCACGGTGTATGGTAAAGGGAATGTATGTTTTAATTATGTGAGATTGACGGTTGAAAATTGTAGAAATTACTGAAGTCAAGGCTGCGTGCAGAGATGTGAATCGATTTGGATAGCGTTGGTTGCAATTGAATCGATTGTATATGGAATGATGAACGTTGGTTTCAAGTTTTGATTGCGACACTATTATGGGAGTACGAGTCTTCTTATGAGATGTCAAATTTTTTTCACGAGTTTTGAATCAATGAATCAAAGGCGCGAGAAGAAACACCAAGAAAATGATCTACGGAGAAAAGGCGGAATTGACGGTTGCGAAGATAGGATTCGATGGGGTCGATTCTTTAATATAATTTTGTTGTATTGCGAGAAATAAGAGTCTTTGACAATCGATGCGAGAAAGCAGGAAAAGGTAGCTTATATCTGATTTGAAATAATGGTATTAGTGAAAGCCCTGAAGAATGAATACGTTGGTCAATTTGTGATTCAAGGTATGAAACGGTAAATTTGATAATTGTTTGAAACTTGTAACTTGTTCCCAAGGGCGCATTTGAATTTGATTGTGAAGACCGATCTTAAAATGGTGTATGCATAGATTTGGTTTTGTAACTGAGTGGTTGAACCTTCATGATTTGAGATTTGGGTTTTATAAAAGCCCTATGAAATGAGAATGAGTTATGATGAAAGTTTTGGGATGATGTGTAATGGTTTCATAACCATTGTGTTTTTAGAACATGCAAGATTTTCCAAGAAAGGGGTTTTTTTTTTCAACAAGTGATTGAATTGTATTTTGAATATGATATGTAACTATAAGCTTTAGTAAAAGTATGTAAAATTTGTCGGACATTAAGGATCTTGATTTATGGTAAATGCGAGATGCATGTTTATTGGTATGGTATATGGAGATCCTGGGAAATGCAGGCCTTGCCTGCGTCAAAATCCAGGTCGAGGAGTTGTGAAATTTTCCCTTCACAACATGGCAACAAATCATGTGGTCTATGGAAAGAAAGAAGTGCATGGAAGAACAACAAACAATAAAGCATACTGACATTGCCCTTGTTGAAGGGCTAGCACAAAGGTGGGAAAAAAGACATGATGTCGATGATATTAAAGTATTCACGACTCGTAGTTGATATGTAATCAAATAGAAAGAGGAATCTATCATATTCGAGCGAGACAATTTAAAACCCCTTTATAGGGAAGCAATAAATTGGAGTTGTCAATTTCAAAATTTTACCATCAATTACTCTCATAGCGGTGATTCAAACGATGTCCTCATCGGGACATAATCTCCGTAGCATTTTTAAGCGCAAAAGTAGATGTCAAATATGAGATAGGATCACCATCCTTTACCCAACGAGAGATCATTGATTAGCATCCAAACACGTCTCCAATATGTGAATGGGTTGTCGTTATCATTTTTTGCCTCTATCATGGCATGGTTCTTTCACTAAAGAACCTGCTAATGTATTATTTTTCTCCAACTTGTAACTAGTACGGTTTTTTATAATGGTACGGATATATGGGCAAATATAATATATTCCATGTATATGGAAAAATGTATTTGGAGAAAATAAGCGGATAAACGATCTTGTGTTTGCTATTAAAACATTATGGCGTCGTCTAATTGAGTTTGGCTAAAATCTTCTGCAATGTTTTTTAAGTGGAAATCATTATTTATTTTTGTATCATCATTTGCTACTTCTTATGTTTGTGTTGGAAACAAATTTTGTAAATGTATAATTGTGTAACCACAAGAGTTAAGGAATATCGACGTGATCATGATAGACATGTATAGTTGTTTCTCTAGGAGTGACATGACATCTATCAATTTGGCTAAGCTTGTTGGTTTTTATATATTTATCACAATAAAAGTGAGTAGCATAATATAAGCTTGTTGTTTTTTTATATTTACAGCAGAAATATACACCCTACTCAATTTGTGTGCATAGAACATTAATAGCATCCACATTAATGACTAATGGATCGTGATCTACGTTTCGGAAAAACCTGAACATGTATAGTTAAAATATGTAGAAGAAAATCGCAAATCTATGAGTGATAATGTTAAGATTCGAATTTTGCTTTTCATATGTTACACTACTCGATTTTAAAAAAAATTGAGAACAATTTCTTTCACATCCATCTCGAATCATTTAACGCTTTAGAAATATTTCATAAATATACGGCGCGAGATCAAATGAAGCTCACATATGCCAATATCCTTCATGTCAATCTCTCACTCGCTTGAAGAAATATTGTATATACATTTCTTTGGCAAGATTTCTGGTAGAGTTTTCGAGCTCGCGCTTGATTGGCACAATAGGCTCTCTAACATCAGTGACTCATCCTTGATAACCCACTTAGATGTCGAGGTGGGAGCTTGAAAATGGTTGTCACGGTTAAACCCACTAAGGAATTCTCTTTCTTTTCTATGAAATATTTGATCACTGCGAGCTTTCTTTAAATGTTGTGGACACTGAATACTATTTATTTTTACATAGCTAATGGATAGGACGAGAATGTCTTGCTACGCTCGGTGTTGTAGGAGGGCCGAAGGAAGCCCTCTTGGGAAGGTGTTGCAGCCCTCACAAGCTGTTCCTTTGCTACTTTTGATACCCTCTCCTCTAGTTTCCTTTGAGAATTTCGAGGTTGACTCCCATCTCTCATTATAGTTAGATACCAGTTAAAGGGTTGGTTGCTGTGCCCTTATGCTACGACCCAAACGTAGACTTTTTCTTTAATGATAAAAATATCCCCAAAGTAAGGAAAGAGAAACAAGAAAATTTTAAGGACAATAGAAGCTGTCCAACTCTACAGCATATTATTTTTCATGACATTTTTTTATTGTTTATATAAAGTACATAATCCATCAACTTACCATTCGTAGTACAGCGTCGCCATAAATACATGAAACATGTGAAAATATTTAAAAAAGATGCCTTTCTCTTACTATTGATCCACAACAATATCACTTTTTCATTCAAATATGCTCGAGGCGGATCTCAAAATATATTGAACAGGTGGTGTCCTTGACCTCGTTTTAGAGGTGAGAATAGGCTGAACATGTTAGAGATGATGATCAGCCATTCCTTCTTTCGGGTTATATTCTTGTAGATGGTTTGCCAAGTCAAACTGCTTTAGGTTTCTGATATTAACGTTCAACATTTCTTTTAATGTTTTTATTTCCAAAAAAGGTATTTCCTCGTGACTTTGACAATCGAGCTCGTTTACAAATTTTTTTCAAGCCTATTTGCACAAATGTGAGCTCACCATTTAATTAAGCTTTGTACAATACAATTGTTCTCGATATCTTCCAGCATTCATGCAAACTTTGAACAAATACCAAGTGTGTTATTTAATGGTTGAAAACTGACTATATTAATGACAACAATAATTAAAGCAATGGATTATTCCCTATTCTCTTCAATATCAAAGTTATTGTCAACAATTCTAGCCCGAACTTATCCTCAAATGAAACAAGACAAAACAACTGTTGTAAATTAACAAACCATGAAGACAAAACGTATAGATGAAAACAAAATCGCTTAGAAGACCATTTTGGACAAACTAAAATTTAACTATATAGATAAAATATGAAGGTCAAATATATATTTCCGCAGCCGATAAGTTGGTACAACTTTCCAATCTCTCCACATTTTTTATGACAATATTGGTTATTGTGTAATAAAGTCTATGATCACGTGCACATTTGTTTTGAGCACTCGTTTCAGGTCCCCGGTTTATGAGTTGCTTTGCGCCATGAGTGCCGACTACTACTTTTGAGGACTATAGGAACTAAGTCTGGTTCTCCATCACACGAAGGGATGCCGCACGGTAACAAAACCGCAAGAAGTCTCAGCACTCATGAGCACGAGAAAAATGCGAGATTCACATTATATAAATCATATATTTGTATATTGTATTATTTTTTATTTGTAAGCTCAGAATTGGGTCTAGTGCACATGGAATAATAAGGAATATTAAGAATATTTTTACACTCAAACAAAATAAATGAAAGAAACTATCCTTAAGCTACTATGAAATTAATTTGATCCATCACTGCCCAAAAAGTACATGCATACATTTTCTCTCGGAAAGTACATACCTATTGTTTTTTCATACTTCATCGATTCCCACTAGAGTTGAAGCACTTCACTGGATGATCAATCATGGTAGAAGATGATGCTTCTCCACTGTGTTCTATAGTTACCTAGAAATGTGTCATATGTTAGTGCAATGAAATTTCTAGAGCGATGTAAAAAGGCATATGTGTGCACACAATGAAATAGTCTCAAATGTACCTAGCATGGCAAGTAAGGTTGAATGGTCTGTGCATCCTCCCTTTGGTCTTGGGTTATCGCCATGGTTGTGAATTGTTGCATTTCTATAAAAATAAATATACCACATGTTAAAGAATGAAGATGACTAAATACTTAAATCTAAAACCATGAGTCTATTGAACACATGAAACTAACCTGGAACCATAGACATGGAATTATTTGATCGAGAACGTCCTCTCTTATTGAGGTATCGAAACTCAAATGGTTAATATTCTGATGAATCAACATTTAAATCAATTTCCAAACCATTGTTCTTTCTCCTGCTTTTTCTTTTCTTTTTAGGGCTAAGGAAACTCTTCTTCCTCTTCAAAGATGAATCAAGAGAATGCAACCCAGGTGTGAAGTCAAAATCCATAATATGCAAATTATTGGCTTCATCCAACAATTTGTTAAGCATATCAGTCAACTGGTTTGTCTTCGCCAAAGTAGTAGGAGGGTTATCTAAAATGAGATGTAAAACGTTAAACATCTCCTCCCTTGCCAAATGAAGTGTCTTGGCATCTGCATCATCAATATTTGTGGCCATAAGAGTAGCATTGACATCTACGTCATGGTTTTTGGGCTCTATATTGATCTCAGGTGGGTCACTGCATATGTTGTCCTCTGCATGTTGATGAATCAATGGACTTGAATTATCCAAGTGGAAATACAGCCAATTAACCTTTATGGAATGCTTACAAAGGTTTCCACGAATTTACCATGGACATTCACACATTATAAAATCCCTGCGATACCAGGTGACAAGGTTTTTTTTACCTCGATCAGTCTGGCTTCTAACCCAGTAAGCATGGGTTATGCTCTCATGAGGACAAAAATCAGTATCTGGAATTTTTCTTGCTCATTCCACTGATGATTCTAGCTATTTTTCTCCCTTGTAGTTGTTTAGGAATCCTTCTTCTTTTAATATTTCCTTGAACCGATAACAAGGTTCAACGGTTGTTAATAGCATATGCAACAACCAATCCATCATTCGGGAACATTTTCTCCTTATATCATAAAGAAATGTTGTTTTTAAGTAACAATAGTATAACTTAGCAGCATTATTGGTCTCCTAATTTGCATCAGGAAACTCCCGACAACCTTTCACCCACATCCCTAATTTCAAATAAAACCATGTTAGTCTCAATACATCACCTTTATAGAAAAAAATGCATATGATATGAAAAATTTGTTTACCTACGAATCTTATCTCCAGTAACCCAGTTCTTGTGGAAATAGTCTAAGAACTTCTCTTCATCGGAAAATTTGATAAAAAATTGACTTATTGCATCTTCCACCTCATTGCTCAGAGTGTGTTTCATGATGTTACCTAACTCACTGAACATCTCATTGGCTTCTATGGAACTAGTGGCCAACCGATTGACATTTTTTAACCAAGCTGTCTGTACATGCGAAACACATAATATCACATCACACCTTGTGATCCTCTTGCCATATTCAATGCATATTAATGTGCTATTTTTAGAAAAAATTCAAGTTTATTTATATCATGACAATGTTGAAGTTACCTCAAGGCAGTGATTTCAGCCATTGCATCATCAACCATGAAAGCATTGACTTTCCAATCAAGATGAGTTTCGGAACACTTGTGCATGAGCTGCTCCAACCATAGTGCAATATCATCTGATGTGTTTCGTGATGCCATGACCCATGCAACTGGCACCCCACTTTGTTGTTCATCCAATGCAACAAGTGTATACAACTGATACTGTCATATTGAACATTAGATAAAGTCAAATACAAGTTTTTAATCATATTGAATGTCTACAACTTAAATAAGTATATTCAATCAATCATTGGCATCTAACTTACCCCATATTTATTTGTATTAAATGTTGAATCCATGGCTAATAAGCTATTATGTGATAGCTTGACCATTGTCTCTAACATCCACTTTGTTTGAATCCCTATTATAAAAGGAACCTACACAACATTGGGCTTTTGGTAAAAGAAAAAATCTTCCCGATGCTTTTGACACCAAAGGTTTACACTCATTTCATCCTTTTGGTTAAGTTGATAATTTCCCTTTGCCAACCTGTTATATATATTTACAATATCTTTCCTGCACAAGAATAAATCCCTATCTCGAGTTGCCGCATCCATGTCAACATGTCTCTTAATGTGAGTTCTATAAACCATATCAATAGGCACTCCCAAAAAGAAACAACTCTCTACATATGAAACAATGTCCCTCGAAATCTTTGGCTTATGCAAGGTCCTAGCATCACCTGAAGTGTCTTGTTGACCATGACAAGGCCAACCTTGCCCGTCAATATGTTCATACATATTGAAAGTTAATAGTGCTCTATTAGGAATTTCATGCATAACCTTGACAATAAAATGGCTCTGGCAACCCTTTTTTTGCACAAAGGAGGTCCTTCATTTACTTGGAGGATTTCCTCTTTTTTCCTGTGGGCCAAATGAACAATGATAACTATGCCAAAAATTTCAAGTGTTAGTACATACAAAGAAAGATAAATTTGGATTCAAAATATCTAAACAATGCATTTTTGAAATACTCACATCTCATATCGCAATGCAGCAGTAGCTCTTTGTTTTGGTTCTTTGTTTGTTTTCCGTATGAACTTACATGGAGCAATGGGATTATCTTCCACTCCTTTGATAAAATCGGAAACTCGTTTTAATGGGATTAAGGTAACTGGATCAATACTATTGTTCTTTCGACCTATTTCCGTCCAAACCAAGTCTTTACTAGAAAATATTATTTGGTCTTTGAGGTCTTGCACCTCAAGATCCGTGATATACTACCATTTTCTTCGCTTTCCCATTTTGAACTGATCTGGTCAAAAAATATGCAAGGAAATCAGAGATATAGCCTATATAGAACCATGTTAGCAGCAAAGCTATCCGTTCTAAATAAAAATTGAAGCTACAGGTACAAGAACTTCAGCAAGCCGTGAACACTAATGAACAACTCAAGAAAGCACAAGAGGATTTTTATCAGCATTTAAATGAGTGAACAAACATGAGAATGAATAGGTAAATGGTACATTAAACAATATTCATTTGAAAAAGAACCCATGCTAAATTGCAAAAAGAACAATATGTAAAAACCATTCAACTTTGAAAAACAATGTAAGATCATCATATTACAATATAAATGGATCTCAAATTACAAGAAGTAGATTAAAATAGGAAAGTCAATATAGTTGATTACTCAATATTAAA